>CM029655.1:35222048-35894548 GCA_017311315.1 Dendrocalamus latiflorus | reverse complement strand
CGTCACCCTAACATCATAAATTCCTTTTTCCATAGAAAAATAATTCCTCTGAAAATCATTTCCCTTAATGATGTCATTTCAGTTCAAAAATAATTCAAAAAAAAATCAGTTTATTATTTTTCTCTCCTTTTAAATTTCCAAAATATCGTATTTCTTCATTTTAACTCCGAGTGAGCCTATTCAAATTTCTAAACTCATCAAAAATTCCTATCTATCCATTTCTATCCTTTTCTCAAATTTTTGGAATTTTCGAATTTATTTGAATTAAATTAAAGCTTAGAAAGTAAAAATATTTTTAATGGTCAAAATATACTTCAATTAAATCCGAAATTATTTTATTTGGTATTTTCGGGTTCCAAGGATATCTGTGAAATTTTTCTAAATTTTTTTTGGAATTTATTTTTTTTCGGAAAAACAATTATTATTTTATTATTATTTTCTCTCTCCTGCTACAGTATTCTTCTTCACGGACGATGCCTGTTCCCGAGCGCGTACGCGAGCGCCATGGCTGAGTTCTTAAAACTTCCATAACTTTTGATTTTCTCAACGGTTTTTAGCGAAATAAATTGCAATCAATTCCTCTCATTAAGATCTTTCATTCCTCCACCGTTTCCCCTCAAATTAATGAGCCGTTTCGCGGGATTTAACCCATGTCATTCAAAGACATGGATGCTTGATCTCCCTCCTCGAGCCTCCTCAACCCCTATAAAAGGGAGCCCTGTGAGCCTCTCCTCATCCTCACTCAACCCCGAAATTCTCAAGTCCCCACTCCCTCTCTATTGGCCGCAATCGGAGTTCTTGTTTCGTTGTTCAAGCGCCGTTCTTCGGCATTTTGCGCCTCGTCCGGTGGAGCCCCGCCGCGTTTGAGCACATCCCCGGCTTCGCCTCGCCGCGTTCTACGCGGTGCTCACCTCGCCTTCGCCGGAGCATCGCCAGAGCATCATCGCCACCGTGGGCCAATTCGCGTCGTCGTTTCTCGCGTCGCCACCGACCGACCGTGCATGCCCGACCAAAACCAAGGTGAGCATCACGTTCCCCACGCTCTACTCTTCGTTTCGCCGCAAGTCGTGCATATTAATTCCTCTCCGTTTGCCCGGAATGTCGATGTCAGCCTGTCGGCTACATAAAAGCTTGTCCACCGCGTTTCACTAGTCCGTTGGCCGAGCCGTCTGCACCGTTGAGTTGGCCTGGACGCGTTCTACGCCGTGCTCTCTTCCATTTGTCCAAAACCCTTTCCTAAATTTTTGACCCTGACACTTTGCCATGGCCGCAAATGGCACTTCGCATCCCTGCCTGTCCGGGAATGCTTTCAACAATCCGTTCGCGTCAAAACGTGCCAAACTATCCCAGGTGGCTACGTTTCAGACGGTTTTGGATTCGCTCTACCGAGCACGAAGATATTGAGTTTTTCGTGTTTCGGTACCGTCGTTGTTCAAACAACGATTGCGTCGCCTCCGGTGAGTTTTCGGCTTAGCCGATATTTTTCCTAGCTTCGCCTCGCTGCGTTCTAGGCCGTGCTCACCTTACTTCTCCTTGTCCCTTTCCCAAAAATTATTCTTCTCTCCACACCTTATGCCGTTGTCGCCGTACACGGTCTCTAACCTGCCGTTGTCGCTACCACGCCGTCACTGTCGTGTTTCCCTCACCGCCGGTGATTGCCGCCGTTCCTCGCCGCCATACCTGTGTCACCACCTTCGTCTCATTTCCAGCATTCTATTTTGCCCATTCGCCAGCCACCTTGTAGCCAATCGACACCGTACTATTCAAAAAGTAATTCTCGGATGTTGTTATCATTTCATGTGATGTCCAAACTTCCAGATATTCGCTCTCCCTCATACAAACTCCAAATCCGTTGATTCTTTCTCCTAAATTCATCTAAAATCATAATCTATCCGTCAATATATATTTTATAATTTTTGGATTTTAATTGGGTTTTATTTGAATTTATTTTGTTTGGTTCTTCGCGTGTAGACTACGACTAATCCGGAGAGTTCGATTTTAACGATTCGTAACATCAAGTCTCCGAGCAAGGCAAGTCTCCTTTGATCATCTTGAACCTATGATTTCGAAATGTTTTAATTATTTTAAATTATGTGCATTGCTATTTATATAAAATATTAGTTCAAATCTTAAGGGTTAGTTAAACCAACCTTGTTATATCCTCCATTGAAATTGAATGCCATGTACCTTTGTCACCCTAGAGTTTCATTTGTCTCAATAATGAGATTATTACTGAATCTTGGTGAATAGTGGAATGGTAGTATAATGCTTAGTCTCGCTATTTAATACCTTTGAAATCTTCAAAATGGGAAATTATGAATTATTGTAATATCCTTGTTTTTATAAAGTTAGTGGTAATTGGAGTTGCCACTGTTCTTTTAAAATAAAATAAAAATGTGAAAATTGGTTTAGATTAGGGTGGATGGTTAGTTTGGATTGGTGCAGGAAGCACGAGATCTTGTAAAGTGTATGTTCCACCCTAGTCAATTAAGGACCGACGCTTGTGTTTGTCCAGACTGAGCATTAACCGTACAACCACAAGTCTATATGGGTACGACCTAGCTGACTAACTTACGATAGTCTAGTTTAGGTGCCACCAGTGGAAAGTGGATGCCAGGGATGGACTGGTTATTCACAGTGAGGGACAGGGATTTACTGTACTCATATGGCGCAAGAGGGGGCTTCGGTTCGGGCAGTTAGCCTACCTGCGGTGAAACCTCAGCGGGTGGTATCTAGCTAGATTAGAGTAAGGTAAAAGCTTTGTGATATTTTATCTGGGTCTCATGCCAAAGGAAGCGTGTTGACTTTTAGGATAATTTATCTCTTGTGGGTAAAGTTGTACAACCTCTGCAGAGTGTAAAACTATTCGAATAGCCGTGCCCACGGTCAAGGGCGGGCAAGGAATGCATTCACATGGTAGATTTCTGGTTTTGGTTTTAAAAACAAAAGTTTTGTATTCCGAGAGTGGAGGGAACTCTCGGAAGGGTATCCTGGCAGTTGGAGCCAGAGAGGGTGGATGGAACCCGCAGTTTTAATCTTGACCAATTGTAATTGGTTGGCTAGTGTTGGTAGTTGGAACCTTCACTAGAAAGTTAATGATAGTTTCTGCTAAAACATTTACTTTATTAACTTGATGCCTTCGAAAATAATTAGTAGTAATTGAATTTAAAATATTGCTTTGTGCAAAAGAACCATATAGCCTTCCTTTGTCAAGCCTTGCATCTATTGCATTTTTCCCAAGACTTGCGGAGTACTTTATGTACTCACGCGTTGCTCTCAAAAATAAATCTCAGAAGAATACGAAGCTCAAGAAGGAGACTACGACTACTTCGCGTGTGGATTTGACGAAGGATTTCCGGAGTACTAGGTCGCGCTTCCCCAGTCAATTGCCTGTGGCGTATTGATGGGTCATCGCTGGATTTATCTTCTGCTTCCGCTGTGTTTTGTGTGTGTGTGAGGTCTTGAAACCTCAGTTGTAATAATAAGACCTTTCGGTCTGTACTCTCAATTATTGTAATAAAGCGTTGTTGGTTATGTAATCATTTCTGTTTGACTGTGTGCACTAGCTTTGATCTGGGACTAGTGCTGTAATACACAGAGGGTCCGGGTTCGGAAATCCGGGGTCCCGACAATACACTAACTCTTTGCAAGGATAGTTAGCATAAAATGTTAAATATATATGTATATACATACACCCACATGCCCGTATGTGTGTGTGTGTGTATATAATGGATAACCTGTTATAAATCTTTAGCAAATAAATTTAATGAGTACTTAAACATAACTTAAAGTGGTACATACCATAGTAATAAATATCCCATTTAAACTTGTGTATTAATCAAATTATTAATCCCTACAAATTACAACTAAAGGTATTTTAGGAACTTTTGATTAGGGATGTTTAGCATGTGATAGAAAACAATACATACACACACACACACATACATATATGTGTGCAACATAAGACCTTGCATATTAGAAAGGATCATAGAATTAACCACTAAATGGTTTATAACTATAACTAATATCTAAATCTTAGAAATTATGAGAATCACTCCTCGAATATTGAATAGTGATGTAAGTATTAAACCGCTAGCATTTAGACTGTAAAACCTAAATTAAGTTAGGCGCGGTATTGCATATAATTGACTAAGATATTAAATATAAATAGTAGGCCATAGTAAAGGCAAAATCCAACAGCTTCATAAAATTAATGAAACAATATGCCAAAACCATTTAAAAAGAAACACCTATTTAAGTTAGAGATATATATACACATCTATATATATGTGTGTGGCAATTATAAGTAACCCCTAGGTCGTCAAGTGTTAAAAGTAATCTACCTAGTGTAGCGATGTAACTAGTAGTCATCACTAGAGTGTCATCGGCAAATAAATCTCAACCGTGGATTTAGTTGGGCATTGATAGTAAAGTATACCCTGGTATAGCATGCTCAGTCCTAGATAAATAAATAAAGCTAAGTCTAATACTAGTAACAAAGGTATAGACGAAATGATAATGGTGCCCCCAGTTAAACCTCAACGTTAGATTTAGTAAATAATAATGTCAAGCATGATTGAGTATAGCAAGCTACGACCCGTATAAGTATAAATAGATCCTAATTCAAATTAAACTAAGCCTAGTAATAACTGAGGAATGCATAAAATGTTGAGCCATAAAATGCTATAAAACAGGACTCTAATATTTAATTGGTAAACTAAATATTATATACATCTCTATATACAACCTATGCCCTGAAGATTAACGCTCGACAAAAACAAAGCTCAGCTAAAACTTGTACACCAAATCATAGTTCTAACCTAGCTCATAGAACTTCCTTGATAAATATAAAAATAATAAAAGAGATTATTAATAAAAAGATCGAGTCACCGTATCCTATCACCGACCTTGCCTCAAACCACCCATTAACTCGTAATAAAGCTAAATCGAGTTTATTTGGATTTTATTTGGATCTTTTGAGTATTTGCCTTTATTTCGATTCAGCTGCTTAGCACGTAATTAGAAAGTGGAAATCGTGGAGATTCAATGGATCAAGCGCACTCAAGATCGAAGTGAAAATAAAGACTAAGAGGCTCAAGAGAAAGCATCGTGTGAGCTCAAGACCGCGGTAAACCGCGCAAGGTGAGTCAATACTTTGATCATGTTGAACCTACACTTTCTGCAAATTATTTTTGTTTAAATTATCAAATTGCATGCTGTTATTTTATATGCAAATACATGTTTAATTTACGATTCTAGTTATATCCCATTGTGTACCTTGATTAATATTACCCCTCCTTTGGAATATTTGAATTTGTGAACCTTGTCACCCTAGCAAAAATTATAATAATAACCTTTCGAAAATAAGTCCGTAATTATATGCCATGCTTAGTGTTGCTTAGATACTCATGGGCGCGAGAACTCTCAAGCATCACTTTTAATCATGAGAAAATTTGGTTGGGCAGTCATGGTGGTAATGACTGGTATATGTTGGATATGATTATTTGATATTCCCAAAAACCTCAAATTGCTTATTTATCAGGGCGGATGGTTCGGGGGTATGGTGCAAGGGTGCACGAGAGTGTGGTTTGTGGTAGAACCGCCCAGATAACCCTAAGGATCGAATCTTGTCATGACCTCCTGTGTAAAACATGTACAACCACAAGTCTGTAAAGTACAACTTGGCCTAGTAAACTTACCGGACCCCGAAAATCATCATCATCGGTGGAGGAGAAGTGGTGGTGCAAGTAGCGATTCTGGGTGACGGCTTGAATGGGACACTCTTTGTGAGTGAAGTTCTTCTGCGGCGTGCTAGCAGTACGGGGAGTCAGCTGCTAGGCGCATAGGAGGGGAACATCCCGCACAACGTATGGGACCCACCGCAAGTGGGAGCGGCCCATAGGGTGAGATGATGGACGGGGCGAGATACTTTGAACGGTTACTGTGATGGATATATAATATTGAATCGTAGGTTTGATCAATAATATTCTTGGTGGAGTTGAATCAATAATAAAAATGATTGGATTGTTATAAAATCTTGATGGGAATGTTCGGTGGATTAATTAGATGATGTCACCCGCTGTTTGGAGATTAGACAGCAATCAATTTGGAAAGAGTAGGTTTGGTGGAATATCTAAATAATGTCACACGCTGTTTGGAGTTTTAGACAGCAATAAATATAGACGGTGTATAATCGGTGGAGTAATTGGATAATGTCACTTGCTGTTTGGAGTCTTAAATAGCAACCAATACAGAAAGAATATGATCGGTGGATTGAATAGAGTATGACACATGTTGTTTGGAGTTTAGAGAGCACTCAATAAAGGAAGTGTAATTTCGGTGGATTAAGTCAATTATGGTAATCGCTGTTGGGAGTCTTAGACATCAGTTAATAAAGAGCGTGAGTCTTTGGTGGATTAAGTCAATGATGTCATTTGCGGTGAGGAGTCTTTAGGTCACAAAAACAACAATATGATATAATAATAGAAATGCTACTAAACGCGTTTTATGGCAAATAAAATAACCCGAGTCTCTCCTTTGATAAGCCATGCATACTATTTATTTGCATTCTGTGTATTGGCTCACGGAGCACGGGGTTGGAGTGCTCACACTCGCTTTTGCGACAAAATTCAGAATCAGGAACCAAATCACCTCGCCTCAGAAACAAGATTGGACAAGCTGGCAGAGAAGATGAAGATGTCAAGGGCTAGGTCGCGAACCTCCAGTTGGCTGCCTGTGGGCATGTCCTGAAGGTCCCACTTGTGTGCTTCATTCCGCTGCTGCATCTTATTGATTTCGGCCAAAACGGCCCGTGAGTAAGTTTACTATTATATTTACGCTTCCGCATGATATGTATTGTGATATTCAGAACTGTAATCTGTGAGCACTATCTACTGATCCAGAAAATAGTACGGTGGAATCACAGAGGAATTCGGATTGTAAAATCTAAGGCTCCTACACACGCCCGCCGCCCGCTAACCCGCTCAACAACTCAGGTACACTGCGCCTGCACACCCGTAGTCCTCTCGCTTCGTAGTCGTTGGCGATTTAGCTTTGGCTTTTTTGATGTGAATGTGACGTGTGGTGGGGTGGATTGGACTTCGATGTGAGGTCTAGGTGCCATTGGGCCTTGTGGCTGTTGGCCCGCTCTCTATTTTCCCACTGTTACTTCCTCCGCACTATGCTTCGTCAGTTCATCGCCTAAGTCCATGGCAGCATGGCGCCCAGGCCTAGCCGGCAGCTCCATCCAACGTGCAACGGTGTGTGTGTGTAGGGCTGTAAAAAAAGCTCGAGGCTCGCGAGCTGCTCGAGCTTGGCTCGTTGTAAGATCGATTCGAGCTCGGTTCGAGCCGTTAACGAGCCGAATTCGAGCTTCGGCATAAGTTCGCGAGCTTGAACGAGCCGAGCTCGAATAGTTCGAGTAGGCTCGCTTCAGCTGGTCACAGACCTCTTTAGTCAGTCGGTCTCGGTCATCCGCTCGAAATCTCGAAAAGTTGAGGCGCGCATGCAAATCCGCAATCGCAAGACCGCCTCCGGCGCCTCCGCCCCTACTCTCCTCGACTCCTCCCAGCCGCTGCCCGCCTCCGGCCCTCCTCTCCTCCCACCCGCCGGCCGCCTCCGTCCAGATCCACCGCTCGCGGCCCCTCCTCGTCACCCCCGGCGCCGGCCGCCTCCGTCCCTCCTCTCCTCCCTACCGCCGCCGCCTCTGGCCTTCCTCTCCTACCACCCGCCGGCCGCCTCCACCCAGATACGCAGCTCGTGGCCCCTCCTTGTCCCCCCGGCTCCGGTTGCTCCGCCCCTCCTCTCCTCCTATCCGCCGGCCGCCTTTGCCCAGATCCGCCGTTCACAGCCCCTCCTCGCCCCCCCCCCCCCCCCGCGGGCGCTGGCCGCCTCCGCCCCTCCTCTCCTCTGAACTGCCAGCCGCCTCGGCCCAGATCCGCCGCTCACAGTCCCTCCTCGTCCCCCCAACGTCGGCCGCCTCCGCCTCCGCCCCTCCTCTCCTCCCAGCCGCCGCCCGCCTCCGCCCCTCCTCTCCCCCGCCGCCGTGTTCCTCCTCCGCAAGTCATCAAGATTCACGGCCGCCGCTGACGCCGTGCCCGTGTTCCTCCTCCGCAAGTCATCAAGATTCAAGGCCGCCGCCGATGCTGTGTTCCTCCTCTACAAGGTCTGCCGCCGACGGCCCCAGATCTGAAATCAAGTCGACAGCCCCAGATCTGCCGCCGATGCCGTGTTCCTCCTCTGCAAGGTCCCCGCCGTGCTCTCTTGCTTCTGATTTGTGATTCATTGTGTTGATTTAGTATATAGATTCAACACTATATGCATGTAAATTCAAAACTATATGCAGATAGTTCTCAGTTGCTGATGATACTGCATGAACACATTATAGATGTCTGAAAATCCACAATCAATAGAACAATCTAGTCATGTTGGATGCAAAGTTAATGATTTGGTAAGCTGTTGATGTAGTGTTAATTTGCCTATGTTCTGAATGCAACCAACTCCTGTCAGCTGTGTTAATTTGCTAATGATACTGCATGTTATGTTCGGCTGTTGGAGAGTTTGACTACACTTTACGCTTAACGAGCCTCGACGAGCTTTGTCGAGCCGAGCTCGAGCTTCGTTCGAGCCGAGCTCGAGCCTAGCTCAAAGCTTGACCAAAATCCTGGGCTCGTTCGAGCTCGGCTCGAGCTTCTATCGAGCTCGAGCCTGACAGGCCGAGCTCGCTCGAGCTCGGCCCGTTTACAGCCCTATGTGTGTGTGGATGGGGCTCGTACCGCCGGTCGGTAGGATAGATCCTGATGAAGCTCCTCTGATGGGTCCGCCTTTGGTAACTGTGCTTTTTTGGAAAAATGACTGTTTTGAAAAGAGACCGTCTGTTTTATGGGTAACGGTTGGTTTGGGAATTTAATGCATTAGCCGTTTCATTGGGGAAAAAATATCGGTTTTGCTGTTGCACAATCGACTGAAAAAATTTTGTCTCTCAGTTATCTAAAGTTGTACTCTTGATTACCTGAAGTTGCAGTGAAGTTGGAGTGTACTAATTCCCCTATGTATCTAGTGGATGCACATCCAATAGATAAAAAAGTGACTGAAGATAAAAAAAAAATTAGCAGTCTGTGCAATAGTCAATTCCAAAAAGTATTGTCTATTTTTTGTGAGTGTAGCCCTTCCGTGCTTGCAATGGCTAGTTTCATGTGCGCGCTGTAAATACTTCATCTTGGCTGGCTTTCAGGTCCTCTGGCACTTTCGTTGAATGCATTTGAGGTATAGCAAACCAAGCGTTAAGTAGGAATTTTTTAAATAATACATATTTTAACAAAAGTTATGAAAATAAATAATTAAAAAACACAAATAGCCTTCTCTCCCTGTATCAAACGGCAATAGAAATCTTGTCACCATTATATTTTAATTAGCGATAGAGACCTTGTCGCTAAATGAATCGACGACATTTGGCCACGTCGGCATGATGGGCTTGCCACGCAATCCTAGCATTAATTGAAATGATGATAAAAGCTAATCATCAGTTGAATTAGCGATAGAGCTAAAACGTCAATACAGTTGATAACTAGAAGTCCACCTTATGTTCCTCCCACCCCATCGCCTCCCCAGCCACCTTCCCACCGCACCCATGCTGATGTCGCCCGCCACACCATCTTCCTCTCACCCTACTCATGTCGACACCGCCCGCCACCCCATCTTTCTCCTACCTTGCTGCCTCACTAGCCACCTACCCACCCCGCTCCATGCCGACGCCGCCCATCACCTCCGCTCCTGCTTCCACCTAGCCGTACGCCGCCTCCTCTCCCGCTCTAGCCCAACGGCGTCCCACCTCCGCTCCTCCTCCCACTCCCGCCTGACCAATGTTGCTTTCTCGCCCGGCGCACTACCTCCATTTCCCTTGCTCTGCCTCCAAGGGAAAACGTGGCGTGGCGTGGCGGTGGCGACAACACCCTAGGGCCCCCACGACGAGCTAGCAATGCCCCCAAGCCACGAACAGTCCAACCTTCCTTCTTCATCGTGGCAAAGCGCCAAGTAGCTGACTCCCTGACCACCGTCACTAAACGAATTGGCAAGACTAGCTGGCGCCGAACAAATTTGCAACACAACTCATGTCGCCAATTGAAATGGTGACCTAATTAGTATTGCTTGCTAGCTCGGATCTAGACTAGGTACATGTCAAATTATCATCATTTTAATGAACGGCTAACTCTAATCGCCATTTGAAATGGCGACAGAGGGCTATTTGTGTTATTTTCTGTCAACTATTTTTTTTGTAATTTTCATTAACAAAGTACTATTTAAAAAATGATTAAGTAGAGCATTCCATTCTCATTCTGTTTGAGAAAGCTCTGGAGCAAGTTCATTGCATTTAATTCAAATTGAGCATTTTGACACTTGGTTGAAGTCAAGTGAAGGTGTTGAGCTTATCACTCATAGTGGTTGCCGCCGCTTAGATGGTTTGAAATTGTACTTCGGTGACTTCTTCAAGAACAAATAGTGAAGAGGCCCGGTGTTGTGAGTAGCTTGTTGCTTACCATTTCTAGAGTGAAGAAAAAGCAATATTAATGGATTGAGGGTGCGCTCGACTATATGAAGGCGGTGCCTACACTTTAAGCTTTCTTAATATGGAATAGGAAAGACCTATAAGTCTTGGATCACAATGAAAAAAGTTCATGTCAGCATGTATGGTTTGATCTTGTGCTCATATTGTCAATTACTTCATGCAACTTACATTAATAGAACTATCTTTCTTGTTTGTCACTCTAGGTTTGCATACCTTGGCCTAGAGATAGGGTATTAGTGCACTTAAGACTAATTGTTTTATGGGAGATGGTTCAATGCATCAAGTGTATAATGAATTGTACTAACTAGCTGCATAAGCGCGGCGCACGCCGCGCTAGCTACCGAGTGGACCGAAGTAAAAGAGACGATAATTCGCAGGGAGTTTCATAAAAAAAAATCAAGGACAAATGCGTAATTTCGAAAAAATCAAAGGGTTTTTTTGTAAAAAACTGAGGACTTGTAAGGACCTGTACGTAAGTAAATAAGGACCTATACGTAATTTTGGAAACCCGCGGGGCGCCATCCAAAAAAAATTTTAAAGAAAAAACTTGCAGGGACTTATTCGCGAGGAAAAAGGACATTTACGTAATTTTCAGAAAATATGAGGAAAGTGGCTCGGTCGGCCGTACGCAAATTCCCTTGCCACGCGCCGGCCAGCCGAGCGCTGGGGGCGACGTGGCCTTGCTGCGCGGCCGGGAATCCCCCGCAAATGTATAGGTTATAATATTATGTACAAACCGATTTTATTTACAATTCTGCCTAAAATTCAGTTTTGATCAAAAGTTTTTAAAACGAACTATTCAACCCTGTCTAATCAACCTCCTTGATCCTTCATCCGCCTCCACCGCGCCTCGCCCCACTGGCCCACCTCTCCGACGGCTTCCGGCACCGCCCTCAGCGCGTTCGCCACCCGCCACACTCCTACGTCACCTCCCACAGTTGGCTACACGTCGAGTCGTTGTTCTTTTCGTGTTCGTTTCAGTTTTCTCTGTATAAGAAACTGTGCGAATTGCAAAACCCAAAGTTAATAGCTGAGACCGAGGAATACATGAGATTTCGCGCCATGGAGCTGCTAGGTGGTGATGACGAATGATACCATTTGACAACGTGGGAAGTTTACAGCCTTACAGGGTTCATGCCAAAATTATATTACTTACTGCAAAATTCTAGTGGAATTCATGCGCTCCAAACATTAAAGCTGAAACTATGGTACACTATATATTGTGCGTAACTTTGCTCCTTTCCAATACTAAATCTAGTATATCAGCATACCTCACCTATATATTGTATAGAAATTATTGTGCATGTGCGCTTCACACTGCTGCATTGCTGTTTTGTTTAACTCATGCATGATTAATTTTGATGCTTCCTGCGGCCGGGCAGAAACTCTTGACCCTCTCAATTTTACTAGTTTTTTAATCATCGACGGTATGTTCGTAAAGGGTTACGGTGTTACCACATATACCGTGGAACCAAGTATTGAAAAAAATTTACCGCACGTTTACCACAGTGACATGCATCAACATACGCAATGCGTAATTTCTAACAGCCAAATTTGTCAGGATAACTGAATAGTCCAAGTCAGACCTGGGGTGCATAGCTTGGGTAGTTACGCCTGAAAGGTTTCTAAAACATGAGCTCGTAATCCAGACATTTTGCATACAACTGATCAGAAATTAGAACTTGGATTTTATAATGATGAGCTCATGAAAATGCTAACTCTAGCAGTGATGTTCGTCATGAAGAAGCTTTCATGTCAGGTATAATCCTTAGACAATGCTGTACTCAGCTTGAGGAACTGTTATACCTGTTTCTAGTTATCAATGATCAGCATATCAACAGCTTTTAAGATATGCAGAAAGTTCTGTATTTGCTCAGCTCACTTTTCTTGAAACATTCTTCAGTGTGAAATAGATAGGATAACTGAATAGTCCAAGTCAGACCTGCACGCTTACCATAGTGACATGCATCAACATACGCAATGCGTAATTTCTAACAGCCAAATTTGTCAGGATAACTGAATAGTCCAAGTCAGACCTGGGGCGCATAGCTTGGGTAGTCCAAGTCAAATCATGGACATCCGCTTGAAGAGAGCTGAGAATACGATTGCGGGACTCGAGGAGCAGATCCAGCGTCTCAAGACTGACATAAGCACTTGGAAGACGAAAACAAAATATCGAGGGATGCTCGCGAAAAGGAGAAGCGTCGGACGAGCGGCAACAAATAAATCAAGGTCGCCTGCATGCATGCTCTCAATCGATCCATCAGCCTCCGCGTCCAAATATATATTGGAAGCTGTTAGCTAATTGATTATTACTCTTACCACCCCCACCCCTCGCACCCCGCTATTTCAGTGTGGTTTGTATTTATTTTTGTGTTACTACATTTATATACTCCCTCCAGTCTAGGGGTACAAATGGAGCGGATATTTCCCAACCGTCCGTCCGTTTTAATTCGGATACAATTCGGAGCAAATTTTCGGATATCCGAAGATTTTGTCGGATACGGAAATGGATTCGGATATTTTTTGTCGGATACAGAAACGGATTCGGAACAAGCAGTATCCGACGGATATAGAACTATCCGAATATTTTTCCGGATAGTTACCCGGATAGTTATCGGATAGTTACCGGATACGGAAACGGAGTCAGATACCTGGCCTCTCCACCGGCCAGGTGGGATCTCCGACTCTTCTTGAAATATAGCATCATTTATTTATATAAGAATACTTGTTTCGGTGGCTGTTGCAACGTCAGTACACTTGTATTAGATCTCAGTTTGCTTAATTTGTCTCTATCACCATGTGAAATTTACTTTCGCGTATTATCCGATTAAATATTCGTAACCGAAACTAACCGTATTCGGAGCGGCATGTATTCGCTCCGTATTCGTGACCGAGAATATCCGCATTCGTATTTGTATCCAGCACTATCCGTGTCCGATTCCGACTCCGACAAAAAATATGGAAAAGGGTATGGGATGAGCAATATCCGTCCGTATCCGCTCCGTTTGCACCCCTACTCCAGTCCAACCTAAACATCCAAGTTACTAGTAGTATGGTCTCCAGCTAATTGCCGCTTTAGTTTTTATAAGGGCATCTCTAATGGTTATAGCTAGCAACTAACTATAAGACTTCCACATCATTTATATAGTACACACTAAAGCTAGCATTCTAAAGAACTATCTATAAGGATAGCTATTTGATGCTTACATGCACACACAGAAAAGGACTATCATTTATAGAGGCTGCCTTGTTTTGCGTTATAGACTAGTACTTAAAGGAAGAGCTGGCTCGATTTTTTTTTGCATACTCTGTTTCCTCCACATATGATATATGCTGATGTGTACATGCATATAGCTAGCTGACTCAGACCATTGGAGATACCCTAAGCAATGTTTTCCAGCAAATAACTTCAATAAATGCTTATGGTATCTACAATTGCTTAAAAAGAGGTGTACAATAAGTCGAGGCAAACTATATAAAAAACCAAGGTATTAACTCTCATTGTCCTCCTATGTCCGTAAAGCTAAAAACGACGTCTACTTTGGAGGAAGTGGTAGTCTTAATTAATTACCAATGGCACTTAGGAAGTGGTAGTCTTACTTAGCAATGGTGCCACTTCAACAGCAAAGCTGTACTGATTGAGAATGTGCTAGCCGACCTTCATCTTGGAGTTCATAAAAGTGGTCGGTATATCAAGTTGTGTAAATTATTATAAGAATTTCATACTATTGCTGTTTTGATTGATTGATTAGTTTCCATACTATAGCCGATCTTCATATTGCACGAGCTTGTGTGAGTTGAATGGGCTGGCAGCTTCTTGAGAGATTCATGTAATGCACCAACTTGTTATATTTTCTCTTTATGTACTGCTTGTAATATTAATTTCTGAGCGTCGGAAAATCAGAAACAGAGCCAGCTTGCTCTGTCTTGTGATGGAATGAAAATGAATGAGCGGCACCATTCATTTCGGTTTATGGCTTCTGGTTTCTAGTTTACTATTTTTTTGATTTCGTCTTTTTGTAGCTTTATACCTTTTTTGGGGTTTTTTTACCTTTTTCCTGTATTCATTTGCATTGTCTACATGGGCTAACATATTTTTTCTATTTTATTTTTTTTAATTTAATTATATCAAATAAGTTATCATCAATTACAGTATAAAATAAATCAGTTACAGTATAAAATAAACTATAAATTAATTTATTTCAGCTGAACTGAGTGGCTCCTTAAGTATTGTGACAAGCTGCTAACTGCGGAAATTATTGGATGTATGGAACTTGTGTGTTTCTTGGAGGTATGCAATTGGCTACTCGATTTCTAAAACATACATTGAGATGCTTCTTTCTACTCTAGGTCATCTATTCTAGAAAAACAAAACGTTGAGTACTAGTGCTGTCTATTTGCCCGAAACACAAGAAATTGAAGGGTCCTTCTATTGTGATATTCATTCACCACTGTAAAAATTTACCAACATAACATAGAAACAGCGGCGGATCCAGCGGTGGGGCGGGGGCTCGAGCCCCCTACTGCTACCAGACCCTTGGAGCCCCCCTAATTTTTAGCCATAGATGTATAATGTAGAAGGGGCTGAGGTCGAGCTGAAGGTACTTCAGCCCCTCCAAAATTTTTTTCTGGATCCGCCACTGCATAGAAATGCAAGAACGATAAAAACATGCATGCAGTGGGATTTGGCGGAAGAAAGAACGAACCGAGCTTACCGGGGAGCCCAGGAAGACGATGCGCTTGCGGAGGAGCACGTTGGTGGTGTCCATCTCCTCCAGGCACGCCTTCCTGGCTTCCCATCCGTACGAGAGCGCGTGCCGCCTCCGATGCGCGGACAACCGCTCTTGGCCCGGCCAGCCCTCCAGCCAGCAGCACGAGTTGGGGGTTAGGAACAGGGAAGATGGCGAGTTCGAGGAGGAGGACCAGGGAGCCCCCGGGAGGGTCCGATCCCCATGGGCCATGGCTTCTCACACCCGGAGAGGCCATGCCGCTGTCCTCGTGGCACGAACCGCACATCAGGCGAGGCAGAGGCGGCGGACACCACCACGGCTGGTGCCACTGCCACCGTAGGGACACGGCGGCCGCGGCAATCCCTCATCACACCTCGTTGGGCCGCCGCAACGTGATCGCACTAGATGGACCGTACCGTGTCGGCCAGGAGCCTCAACCACACACCTAGCCATAGCCCACTAAGCTCACGGGCAATACATGTCAGTCCGGGCCCATTTAGCTCAACAGATTCAGGAGACCTGTCTGGCTTATTTCAGTCTTAAAATTTTGAAAAATTAAAATAATTTAAAAAATTTTATAGTATTCGACACCGTGTCTAATGGACCAAATATGCCTAATAGGGCGCTATCATGCCTAATAGGTTGGGGCTAATGCGCTAAACCTATCTATTCGTGTCTATTTGTGACGTGCCTGATAGCCGTGTTCGTGTTGGATTGTGACTAACAGGTTAAACGTGTCTAACAGGTAAAATGGATTGCCATCGTGCCTGTTCGTGTTCTGCTCATGTTGACCGTGCTTGGGCCAGCACTATTCATGCCATGTCGAGTCGGCAAGTTGGGCTGAGGTGGCGACCTAAGTATGGCCCAATGCATCGTACCGTGCCAGTCTAACCCATTTATATCTAGGTCGTGTTGTACCTAGGCTAAATCAATAATACCGTGTTTCGGGCCGCACAGCCCATTTAACCACCTCTATCCCCATTCCACTCTCAGAAACCTAACCCTGTGAACCTACAGCGGGGCCGATGGCTCTAGTAAATCCAGCCAGCCGGATATGAGTGTGTACCTTACTTTAAGCTCACTAGGTTTACCTAAGGCCCCGTTTGGCAGAGCTCTAGCTCTAGAAAATCTGTAGATTTCCTAGAGCTGATCATCTGTAGCTCTAGGAAATCCTGGATCTAGAGTTGTAGGCATGTTAAGTGCATTTACATGACTCATTTCATTTATATTATATATTAAATAAAAATATTTAAAACACTTTAATTTAGTCAACAAACTACAGATATCTTGGAGCTAGAGCTGTGCCAAACGGGGCCTAAATTACTCATGTGCCATGTATTTTCTTTACCATTTTACCCCTAACAGGATTATACTTCTTGTACTACTAGGTGTAGTATAACTTAAATCTTAATTACCTGATTTGAACTATTGAATGAAAAAGAATAAACGGTCCCTATTGAATTGAGTGTACGGTAGAAGAGCTCTCGCCCAAGAAACTGCGCTGAGACCACGGTTTTCAAAATCGGATGCCAAAAAACGAAAATTTTTCACCGGTGGAAAACTTTACCGAGGTTGCCGACAATTCCGATTTTCCCGAAAATCGGATGATTTTTGGCCGAAAACAAATCCCTGGTTGAGACTGAGTAATACATGATTTCGCGCCGGGTAGCCTCTAGGCTACGCCTTGTGCCGATGGCTAATGATACCATTTGAGAATGTGAAACTCCGCAGTACATGCTGAAATTGTACTGTTTCCTGCAAAATTCCTCCCTTACTGTGAGTTCTTAGCCTTGCTCCTTCCTTCTGGTAATTGCCCCAAAAGCTAACTCTAGCAACGAGGTTTGTCATGAAGTTTTGAAGTTCGGAAGTTTGCTCAGCTCACTTTTTGAAGGCATTCTTCAGTGGTCAGGAGAGACGATTCGGCATGCTACGTAAGAGGCGGATAATGGCTATAACGTTCAAAACTCTGAAACTTGTATCAGACATGCGAAATTCTGAACTCCCAAATGTCTAATGCGCAGACAAAAGAGTGAGCAATTATGTTCAGCAACCGAGATTTCACAAATCCAGAGAATATTCATTCACAAACTTGAAATACTGAGTACATAGAAAGGAACATAGCTGGAATAAAGATTACACAGCTAGAATGTACAACAGCAGCATATGACATACTGAGTACATAGAAAGGATTCAACATATCATAGAAAGGTTTGAGAGCCGTTTATAATAAATATCTGTTGCCATAAATATATAAATTCAAACGATTTAGAAATTATTTATGATGATGATTTTAAATTGTCTGTGATGATTCTTTGTATGGTAATACCGTCGGTTGTAATATTTTCAGTGGTGCAGCGATCTGACGATGGTTACAAAATAAGTTCAGGTCTCCCTGTTATAACAACAACAGCTAACTGCCGCTCGATCGATCGCGATATCAGCAGTGCACTCAACAGAAATTGGATTAAAAAAAGGTTTTGAACTTGGTGATTGCAACGTGTGGCTTGCGATCGACATACTATCATGCACCTCCATGCATGTCGCTAGCTAATTAGTGGTGATGAGCTAACGGCCACGTACACCCACTGTGCATGATCGAGTGCCACCTGAAAGTTCTAACGATTCTGACTATAGATTCGGTGCACAACATACGCCATGTTAAACTCCAAGGTATTATAGGCGTGTTAAACTCACACTACATGTACTGTACTGTACTGTGACTTCACATATAGATAGCGTGAGATATTAGAGCGGTCAACAGGAGTTGAAAGTATAACAAGCATACGCTTGTTTTTGACTTGTTGGAGTACTGTGACTTCATATATAGATAGGGTTTGTTAATTAATTAATGCACTGCCCATTCCAATACAGGACTTCATATATAGATAGGGTTTGTTAATTAATTAATGCACTGCACATTCCAATACAGTACGTGTTGACTAATGATCACCATGCAGCGAGGCATACATACGTGCAGGTAAACAAACTCAATAGTCAAATCACACATGTACTATGCGTTTTTAAATTAAGAAGAGGTTTACTAAGAATGGTGTTACTTAATTAAGCATATCATTAGGAACTGCTCAGTTAATGAGAGGGGTGAGTGTGCTCTTTCACCATCTAAATTCAAGTTCTCTTCTACACAAATTTAGGTAATTTTCTTCTTAATTAAAAAAACCTAATCTCTCCTAGGTATTCTCGTTTTCGGAGGAGCCTCTTGGGATCAGTTGGTTAGTACCACGGGTGGTGGGGTAGTTAATCTAGATTCGAATCCTTAATAAGTTGTGGCGTAGAGGGAGCATATATATAATTGACTCTCTGAGCTCGAATCAACGTAGAGTTCGGACTTTCAGAGTGGAATCAACTTATATATACACATAAGGTACTGCAATGATTATTGTTGTTCTGAACCATCGGATCAACAGTGGAGTTGAAAGAAAAATCGAGGAAATGGGCTAATCCAACAAAACATACTTAGGTTGTTAGCAAGAGGGGGCTAATTTAGAATTTGGTTACGTAAGACCGATATGGCAACAGAGAAAAGGTGTATAGTATCTTTAAATTTTCTCTTAAGTATTTCGCTAATCTTTACTCCAATATCTATGAGAAGCTATGAAGATCAAGAAACCAAAATTCCAAAAGTTCTTAGAGCTATTGAAATTTTCAGCCCATGAATAGTGATTTTAACGCTATTTCAAATCCAAAAAATTATGTAATTTTCGATCCGTCGATCTAAAAGATATGAAACTTGAACCAAAGCTATTTCATAATGTTAGAAACCTATCCTAATCGAAAAATTTGAAAGAACTTAAGAGATTTGGGATATTTTAGTTCGTGAAGCTCTACTGCACCAAAACTGGCACAAAACCTAAAATTGAGCTAACTTTCAAACCAAAGCTCCAAATCACTTGAAATTTGGTATGCAGTTATGCACCTTCTCTAGAATGTCAGGAACCTATTCTAATCAACAATTAAGAAAACAGTTGATAAAGTTCTTATCTTTTTTTATTTGATGCAGATTGCACCAAAACGGGTCAAAAACCTAAAACGGCGAATACGATTTGCACATGGGTTGATGATGATCAAGATAACTCTAGATGTATTTTCACATATCATAGCAAGTGAAAACTCTAAAGAAATCAAGCCAACATTTGGGCCAATCCAACCAATCAGAGCACGGTGTTGTCTTTGGCTTGTCCTCATTCAAGTGGTCGGAGCATTCAAGTGGTCGAAGTGTTCGAGCGGAGGAAGATTTCGACTACGTGCAAAGGAGGTCAACCAAGCGGTCGAGCGAGTAGTCAAATGACTTGCAGTCGAAATCTACATCTGGTAATTTAGATTACTTTTGTTCTGGTTTGAGATTTATTTTTAGGTATCAAAAAGCGGAGGCTATCATTCACCCCACTCTGATTGTGCCGTACTATTGTACACAAACTCTGAGATCCAGGGCAGAAAGCATCTAACAAGTGTTATTTGAGTCTGGGTATGCGAAACCAACAGCTCAGAGGTTGCTTAATATCTTGTAAAATTTGCCAAATTATTCATCCAAAGTTTCACTAGCAAGCATCTTAAATTTTTCATACTTCCTCTTGTACTAGTCTATTGGACTGTTTTAATTTGGGCGGTGCCCTCATGGTATGCATCGAGGGTCACCCAAATGTCATATGTTGATGAGAGGTGAGACATACGATCAAACTCATTTATACTAAAACCTTGGATGATAATGTTCCTTACCTTACAGTTTGGCTCAACATCTAACGTATTCATAATCGTGATGTTCTTATCAGCAGGAACAACAACCTGAGTCTTAACTTTTTTCCAAATCACATAGCCTTAAGCTTGAATATAAGACTACATCCTACTCTTCCAAAATAGATAGTCAACCCCATCGAAGATAGGAGGTTAGGTGAAATACTTGTCTACTGCCATAGCCTCCTAAGACCGATTAAGATATATGAGAAGAGCTAACCTGGCTCTGATTCCATTTATAGGACCGATGTAGTAACAGAGCAGGATGAATGGTGTCTTTAAATTTTCTTCCAAGTATTTTCCTAATCTTTACTCCAATAACTATGAGAAGATATGAAGATCAAGAAGTCAAAAATCCAAAAATTCTTGGAGTTATTGAAAATTTTAGCCCGTGAATAGTGATTTCAGCATTATTTCAAATCCAAAAAATCATTTAACTTTTGATTCATCAAGTCGAAAGAATTTGAAGGAAGTTGAGAGATTTGGGATATTTTGGTTCGCGAAGCTCTGTTGTACCAAAATCGGTCCAAAACCTAAAATTGAGTTAACTTTCAAACTAAAGCTCCAAATCACTTGAAATTTAGTATGCACATTCTCTAGGATGTCAGTAATATATTCCTGTCAACAATTAAAAAAAATGTTGCCAAAATTTTGACCTTTTTTCGTTTGAAGGCAGACAACACCAAAAACTGCATAAAAAGCTAAAACAGCGAATACAACTTGCTCGTAAGTGGATGATGACCAAGATAATTCTAAATATATTCCCATATATCATAGCAAGTTAGAATACCAAAAAATTAAGCCAAAAACCCTCAGATTAAGAAATCACTTGAAGGATAAAAAAATGCAAAAATCGAGTTTTTTTATAAACTTACTATCAAAGTGTCTAGATGGATGGAGATTGATTTTATGATATTATCTCTATCTCTTATACGTCTTGGACACAGCAAGATAAAGAAAAGGTAAGAGAAAAGATCAAAACAAACTAAATCAAGAGCAAATTAATCAAAACAAGAGATAGCCATAGAGATGATCAAAAATTGAATTTATTACTGCTTGAGGAGAAAAGTTTTATAGCCACTCTACCTTGGAGGACAGAGACTACACCACAAGTACTTAACTTCTATTAAACCCTAACCCTAACACAAGAGAGCAAAAGAGAGGTAGGTTGGATGTTTAACCACAAGTCTCTATCCCAATGTCCCTTTTATAGATAGGCTAGCCAGCCACATTCACCCTATAGTGAATACTATCCACTTAACATAATAGGGGAACCTGTTAACCTCACACACACGGGTTTTACTCACACATTCACTTATGCAAGTTTTTCAAAGCACATAAGCCTAAATCTGTTAAATCCTAGTTTCCGGTATTTAGGCCAAACTACCAAAATACCCCTCGTTGACTCAGTCATTACCATCCATTGCAAGCAATCGCCATGCTTGCCCAATGTAGGTGCGCCACTAGCTTGCCACGCATTGACGCCAACACCAACTGGTCAGACCAGTGGAACAATGCCGATCTGACTGGCCTTTCTCCTAACCGACCAGCAACACAACCACTCAAATTTTCAAGTATACTAAATTACAATGGTTCATCACACCATAAACTAGGACCTTCTCATATGGTCCTTTAGGTTAATTAGTAATTTAGTGTTAAAAACAATTGTTGTTCTGAAGAAAGTTTCACTCAAAGGAAAAACAATTGTTGTTCTGAAGAAAGTTTCACTCAAAGGATTGGCCAGGACCCCTCCTCGGCCCCAAGAAGCTTTGCCACTACTCCCAAACAAATAATTAGTGAATTACAATACGGATCCCATTATTAGCATCATATCTCTACTCCTTGAAAATATGAGTTGGTGGTCATCGGTCCGTTCTCCCTCTTCTCGTCTTAGCCGTTCGATTAAAGATTAGCCGTTCAGATTCATATGTAGGTAGTTCTTCAGCTCCTCGTAGAAAAGGTTAGGCCAATGCGTAGGCCGCTGCCAACTTACGACCACCAGCGATGCTCGACCACTCCTGACCTACGATCATACGTGATGGTCGACGGCTTCCGACTTACGACGACGAAGTGTGCTCGAGGGCTCCCGACCTACGACTACGAGGTGTGGTCGATGTCTTCCGACTTATGACCACGAAATATGATCAATGGCTTCCGACTTACTTGACAGATTTAAAAACTTTTAGAACATGTTTGTATGTATATTTTAAAAAATTTTACCACCTGTGAGTTTTTAAAAATATAGTATAATAAATTTTAAAAATTTGTAGCAACGCATAGGCATTTAGCTAGTCAATTAGAAAGGTAGTAGCGCATTTCGTCTAAACGCGCTGCCATCTCTGCGCGAGGTCGGTCTTCTCCGGCACAGATGCATCACCCGGCGTACGTAGGGCCGGGGAGCTCGGGTGGGTTCCATGGATCTTCAAGCAGATTAATTCAGATCCGACCGGAGCCATGATCAGTATGAATGCATGATCCCCATCGGTATGATCCGGCCAGACGGCACGCCATGGCTTGGCGTCTCTCAGCATGTTATGCTGCGTCCGTTCAAAGGACTACAGCCACATAAATAAAGCTGTCGATCTCTTGCCCCGTGAGTAACTGCATTGCTCTCCAGGTCGAAGGCATTGTTGGATCATGGAGCCTGAAAGTGCTCTCACATTGTGCTACATTCAAGTGCAGCAGAGTTGGACCTACTCCTCTGGGATGGGAGCAGTGGCGAAGCTAGAATTTGATTATGTCCCGAACTCAGTGGTGAAATAATTTAGACTATCTAGGCTGGACCATAAAAATATTATCTAGACTGGACTAAATTTACTTGAGTTATACGGTAAATATTTTTCCACACCTCAGGCTGAAACTTACCCTGTCCGAGGTGTGGCTCCGCTCCTGGATGGGAGTCAAAGCCAGGTATCTAGCTGCATGTATAGTGACGTGATCATACTTGATCTTCTTGTAATGTGGACTTGCCAGAAAAATATAATATGTTTTAAGAGTTTGTAGATGCCAACTATTGGACAGTACCAGTGGTGCATGAATGAGACGAAACGGAAGGGGACGTGAATGAGATGCACGGCACGACAAATAGAGCCCCTGTTTTTTTTTCAGTTTTTAAAAGCTGTTTTTCGGCTTTTATATAGTAACTAATTTTTAAATAGAGTATTTTTTAAAATAAGATCAACTAGTTAATTGTAATACATACTTTACTAACTTCATTAATATAGGCATAAACTACACGTCTAATACTCTGTAATCTCTTGTACAAACAGTCTAAAAACCACAAGTCGTAGCCAAAAAGAATATGACCAGATTCGGATGTACTACTTTACGGCTTCAGAATTTTACTGTGGCCATTATATGTATGTGCGTCGATCATTCTTGATCATGGCGCGCGTACCGTTGCTGGTCCGTTGGTCCTTCGATTCACGGGCAATTCTCTCCAGCTTTTTCCTCTCTACTTTCAGAACAGCCATTCATTCTTGTGCCTGTCCGTCGATCATTTCATCTGAAAGGTAAACTTTGCTTCGCCTTCCTGTGCCATATGCAATCATGTTGCCTTTCGTTTAGGTAGCTACTTCCAACTTAGCTTGCTATCTGCTGGACAAACACTAGGTCACTAGCTACGATCGATCAATCGGCTGCAGTTGGTTGCAATTGCGCGGAGAGAGAAAAAAAAACCCACGCTTTTTAATTCTACCCATTGCATGATCCCAATAACAATAATAATCAAGAACAAGTAAAATTGTCCCATAGAATTGCGTATTCGCCGCTAGGGTTTTTGGGTTTTGTACATTTGCCATTGGAAACAAGATAACTTTTGTGGCGCCATTGAAATGGCAAATCTCACATTTGTAATGTACAATTAGAGTCGATATGAAACCATTAGGACCCGTTTGGATGTGGGAATGTTCCTTGATTCATGTGTGAATTGAATTGTTTTCTATAAAATTTCTGTATTTTAAACGGAACTTATATATTCGTGCGGCCTGCTTTGTTTAGGAACTAAGATTTTATTACTCTGCTTGTTTTTTTAAGAAAATATGCTTTTATCCTGCTCTGGTTACTAAATAGTGGTTAACATAATCAAATTAATTTACCTCCTCGAAGGGGAAAAAAACAGATCAAATCTGTCTGCTGCATCGACCAACGTCCACTAGCTCGTGGGCAAAATGAAAAAAGTTCCAAGGTGACATGACCTGCAATTATTGGAGAACACACATAACCAACGACACCAAACGATCCTAGTTAGATGGCAACACTACAGAAAAAGGCTAGAAAAAATTAAAGTTGACGAATAATCATCTTATCGACGAACCGGCCGGATTAGAGCAAGTATAATAAGAGGCTGTTAGTAGGTTGTATGCTGAGATGGAGGAGAGAGAGAAGAGAGGTGGGTTGTAAGTTTACAGCCAGCTGAAGCACAAGAACCAAGAAACTTTGTGAGAGAAATGGGTGGGTCATACAGCCTTCAGCTGGCTGTAAATTACTATATGATGAATGAGCTGATAAGTGGGCTGTAAATGTCCATACAGCCAGCTGAAGGCTGTATTATTAGCCTTGCTCTTAAGAGCAAGTATAATAAGAGGCTGTTAGTAGGCTGTATGCTGAGGTGGAGGAGAGAGAAGGAGAGGGAAGAGAGGTGGGTTGTAAGTTTACAGCCAGCTGAAGCACAAGAACCAAAAAACTTTGTGAGAGAAAGGGGTGGGTCATACAGCCTTTAACTGGCTGTAAACTACTATATGAATGGACTGATAAGTGGGCTGTAAGTATCCATACAGCTAGTTGAAGGCTATATTATTAGCCTTGCTCTAATGCAGCAGTCCGTACGATGCCATCGGTTGCAATATTTTCAGCAGTGCAACGATCTGACGATGGTTACAAAACAAGTTGAGGTCTCCCTGTCATAACCCTCTCCTGTCCCCCAATTATTCGGACATGGCACGCACGCATTGCCACCAAATGCTACTTTTGCAGGAGTTGAGCTTGTTGCAGTGTGCACAAGGAGTTAAAAGGTGGATTTTTTTTAGACTAATGGCTTATAGATTATGATTTAAATATTTGAATTCTATCTATTCGCGAGGGGCAGTACGCACAGGAAAATAGTCGCATACGATTTTAATTAGCCAGTACAACTGAAATCAATACACTTTTTACTACAATCTTCTTATTTACCCCATTTTAAAAAATACACCGTTTAAAAATTAGTTACTGTAAACTGTACGAGTATAAGTCGTAAATAAACCAAAACAAATCCGCCCAAAATTAAGTGGTTTCGATCAAATCATCAGTACAGTTGAAGAATGGATGCCAACCGGTTGGTACTCGGTAGTTTCAGCATAGCTTGTCATACTGATTTGTACCATTAGGGTAATATATGGGCGTGAGTCGAGTTGAAGCATCTATATGTTGGGTAGATTATTTGTGAAGTTTTCAGAATTAGTTGTGTGACTTTGTATTTGCATAAATTCGCTAGCTAACTTTTCTCTTTTTTTTTAACAGACAATAATATGGCCATAGTGTAACTCTGGACTTTCAGTAACAAATTTTAGTGGTCTAGATCTTTATCCTTTCCCACGATTGATATGAGAATTTCTAGTTTTTTCTTTTTTTAGATTATTGTTGAATTTTCTTGCCCTCGAAATCAAAGAGATGCCTTGAATCTCACATTTCTATAGAATTTTAGATGCAATATAACTTAATTATTTGTAGGGTCGCATTATTGTTACTGTGATCATGCCTGAGAGCTAGTAACTACAACAATATATTTTTTACAATGCAAAAAGTTTTAGACTTGATTGAATATTGCGGCATGATGGAATCAAACCATGCAAAATCGACAGAAAACACATGAATAATCGGACCTTTTATGTGCCTACCAACGAGCTAATTGTACCAATGCTCATGAACACAATTAAACAGATGCTCCTCGTTTCTAAAATAAATTACCAATAACCTGCCCAAAAACACATGCACAGCAGAGTACATTAACACAATTAAACAGAGCAACATCACACTCGCAAGCATACATGCAAGACAGGGTATAGGATACCACCTCACACATAAAACTTTGCCGACTTCCAATTATACAGTACGCACGTACGGATTGAGAAGAACAAGTTAACCAATCTAGTAGTACTAGCTATGATTTATCTCCATCAACCCAACAGTACAAAAAAAAGTCATCACTTTGGTAGAAAATGGTAAGAAAATGGTCTAACTATATATCTAGTACTCCCTTTTGCTGATCATGCATGTCCCATAATGGAGGAAAGAGATGGCCAAAAGTTTGTTTGTTAAAGCCTACTACTCGACGTGGTGGTGAAAATAAAAGTAAAGCACACCCTATCTGTCTATATATCTACATAGTTATATGTTGGAAAATTACTTGTTAGAATTTGGTCTTTGCTGCTTCTCTAAGGCTCCAATATATACTAGTTACGGTCTCCAGCCCTTGAGAAAAAGCAGCAGGCTTTCTAGTGAGAATTCGTTGTTAGCTTGGACTTTTTGTAGCAGAAAGAGGTGCAGAACATAAGGGTTATTAGGGATTGCAATAAGGATGGCGAGAACAATGGCGAAACCAGGCTCTGAGCTATGTAGGCTGTAGCCCGAGGTTTGGCAACTAAAATCCATGTAAAATTCATGCAAAATCACAAAAAAAAAAAGAGTTAGTCTAAGAGTCAGTCTAGGAGCAGCTGGTCAATTTGGATGAGAGCAACTCCAGCAGGGCCCCTACTTGAGCCATCAAATCTCATATTTGAGGGCTTGAGGCAAAAATAGAGGTCCAGCAGGGCCCCTACTAAGAGCAACTCCAACAGGGCCCCTACTTGAGCCATCAAAACTTAAATTTGAGGGCTTGAGCCAAAAAACGAGCTCCAGCAAAGCCCCTACTAGAGCCCTCAAATTTGAGAAGGCCCTCAAATCACCCTCCCACCCCTCATTCCTAGGGGCCCCCTACTCCGGCTCTCATTTTTCAGCTTTCCTCGTTTTTTGTGGAACATTTGTGCTTTCAATTTAAATTCGGAACAAATTTGAATTTAAATTTGAATATTCGTATTTGAATTCATATTTGAATTGGAACAAATTTGAATTTAAATTTGAATATTCGTATTTGAATTCGTATTTGAATATTCGTATTTGAATTCGGAACAAATTTGAATTTAAATTTGAATGTTATGTGATGAACTTTGTGCTTTCAATTTAAATTCGGAATAAATTTGAATTTAAATTTGAATATTCGTATTTGAATTCGGAACAAATTTGAATTTAAATTTGGATGTTATGTGATGAACTTTGTGCTTTCAATTTAAATTCGGAACAAATTTGAATTTAAATTTGAATATTCGTATTTGAATTCATATTTGTGCTTTCAATTTAAATTCAGAATAAATTTGAATTTAAATTTGAATATTCGTATTTAAATTCGGAACAAATTTGAATGTTATGTGATGAACTTTGTGCTGTCAATTTAAATTCGGAACAAATTTGAATTTAAATTTGAATATTCGTATTTGAATTCATATATTTAAATATTGTCCCTCATTGTGAAATCATAAATATTTTATTATGTATTGTGCTTTTGTCCCATACATATGCATATAGTGTGTGAGGAAATAGAGGGAATTAAGAAGTAGGGGCCCTGTTTTGAGGGCTCCTGCTGGAGTGCAGCCCAGAAAACAGGGCCCTCAAAAGTAGGGGGAGTCCTCAAATGAAAAGTAGGGGCCCTGTTTTGAGGGCTACTGCTGGAGTTGCTCTAAAGCTCTTAAATTTGAGGAGCCCCTCAAATCCCCCCTTCAGCCCTCATTCCTGGGGGCTCTAGGCCAAGCCCTCAAATTTCTGTTGGCCTCTTTCCCCTCTCGAGCACCTCTTTCCCCGTCGCCTCTTTCCCCACCTGCCTCTTTCCCCGCCGCCTCCCTCCCCGCCCGCCTCCTCCGCTTCCCCGCCCGCCCGCCTCCCTCGCCTGACGCCTCCGCCCGTCGCCGACGCCGTCGCCGCCAAAATCCGCCGCTTCCGCTCACCCCCGCCTCGCCCGCCTCCCTCGCCGCCGCTTCCGCTCACCCCCGCGCGCCTCTTTCCCCGCCCGCCTCCTCCGCTTCCCCGCCCGCCCGCCTCCCTCGCCCGACGCCTCCGCCCGTCGCCGACAAAATCCGCCGCTTCCGCTCACCCCCGCCTCGCCCGCCTCCCTCGCCGCCGCTTCCGCTCACCCCCGCGCGCCTCTTTCCCCGCCGCCTCCCTCCCCGCGCGCCTCCCTCCACGCCGCCTCCCTCCCTGCCCGCCTCCTCCGCTTCCCCGCCCGCCCGCCTCCCTCGCCGACGCCTCGCCCGTCGCCGACGCCTCCGCCCATCGCCGTCACCTCGCCCGTCGCCGTTGCCGCCAAAATCCCCTGCCTCCTTGCCGAATGGATTTGTCAGAAGTGGGTCCCATGTGTAAGTGTGTAGTGGAATGGATTTGAGGGCTTAGATTTGAGGGGTGCTGTTGGAGTAGAAGCAAAAAAATTGAGCCCTCAAAAATAGGGGAGCCCTCAAATGAAAAATAGGGGCTTAGATTTGAGGGCTACTGCTGGAGTTGCTCGGCGAGAGGGTGACTCGCTAACTCCCAGCATGCATGCAGCCGCACAACAACAGCTAACTGCCGCTCGATCGATCGCGATCTCAGGGCACTCAAGAGAGATCGGATAAAAAGGGTTTTGAATTCGTTGATTGCAACGTGTGGCTTGTCGATCGATACAACTCCATGCATGTCACTAGCTAATCAGTGGTGATGAGCTACTTGAAAGTTTTACGATTCTGACTATAGATTCGGTGCACAACATACGCCATGTTAAACTCCAACGTATAAGGCATGTTAAGCTCCAAAAAAAGTTGGGAAAAAAAACCAGCAGTAGTATACTCACACTAACATGTACTGTACTCGGTACAAAATCGAGAAAGAAATAAAGCAAGCACACTGCAAAAGTGAGTTTGACCGTCAGAACCGTGCGCACACATCGATTTAATTTGACTCTCCCGTCCCCTCGCTCCCGCCATCACCGCCGAAAAGAAAAAGAAAAAAAAAGAAAGGAATATTTTCCTCACCTTTTCACCTCTATAACCCTGTGCCGCTGTGCGTGCCCCAAGATGCAGGTGATTTCCGTATGTTGCTGTGATTCCTGGGTGCCAAGGGCCTATGTGCTGTTCCGTTCGTTTGGTCTACGGCTTCTGGCTTATTTTCACTATTCCTAACTTTCAATTTTTTAGCTTTTTTGTCGGTTCTTTTTTTCGTATTCGTTTACATTATACGAGATGGGCTAACATGTTTTTTATTTTTAATTTTTTTAAATTTAATTATACCAAATAAGCCATAATCAGCTACAGTACAAAATAAACCAACTATAATAAAAAAAAGTCAAAAGCCATAGCTAAAATGAGCACCCCTAGCTAGCACTCTTCCTTATTTTTCAGCTCATCCAAGAATCTACTCATCTGATCAGAATGAAAGTTAGCTGAGGGCTCCTCCAAAGATCCACTCTTCTGAAAAATATAAAGCTAGCTGAGGGACGTGCTTGCTAGGAGGTTGCTCCAAACATGCTGAAAATAAAAAAGGATTATAGACAAAAAGACCATACTGCTCTTGGTTTTAACTCTTCAATTTTAGAGTCGTCTTAAGAAATAATGTCCAAAATCTTTTGTGTGGTAGTACCGTCGGTTACAATATTTTTAGTGCTGCAGCGATCTGACGATGGTTACAAAATAAGTTCAGGTCTCCCTGTCCTAGTTCCACCGAACATGGCACACTTTGCCTGTCCAAGCCATATGGTGCAATCCCGCCGATCGAACTCGCCTTTAACATTTTCTGTCTTTCTTGTGCCATACTTGAGCTCACCGTCTGACCCGATATCCTCGATTGTTCTGGTTCTCAGCTTCTTTATGAGCATAGCCCCGATCATCGTTGTTGACCATAGTTGACTTCAAACGATCCTGCATATTCAAAGATAAAAATTTATTTCCAGGCATAAGTTTTTATAACTTGACCCACGTTATCAGTAACATACCTCATGCAATATAAAACAACTGACCTTACTCATCAAAACCAATTTCACAACTCAACTACCAAGAAATAAACAGACTGGCTGAAACTCTGCATGTGGCCGGTCTGACTGCCAACACCAACCGGTCAGATCGGTGGCACAATGCCGGTCAGACTGGTCTTCCTCCTGACCGACCAGCAACACTACCACTCAAATTTTCAAGTATACTAAATTACAATGATTCATCACACCATAAACTAGGACCTTCTCGTATGGTCCTTTAGGTTAATTAGTAATTTAGTGTTAAAAACAATTGTTGTTCTTAAAGAAAGTTTCACCCAAAGGAATGGCCAGGACCCTCCTCGGCCCCAAGAAGCTCCGCCACTGCTCCCGAACAAATAATTAGTGAATTACAATATGGATCCCGTTATTAGCATCATATCAGTTAGAAAGATTTATACCCTGCCTCTCGGTTTTTTTTTAATGCTTTAGTGCTAGTAGTAGCGCATGCATTTCGTCTAAACGCGCTGCCATCTCTGCGCGAGGTCGGTCTTCTCCGGCACAGATGCAGAATGGCATGCATCACCCGGCGTACGTAGGGCCGGGGAGCTCGGGTGGGTTCCATGGATCTTCAAGCAGATTAATTCAGATCCGACCGGAGCCATGATCAGTATGAATGCATGATCCCCATCGGTATGATCCGGCCAGACGGCACGCCATGGCTTGACGTCTCTGAGCATGTTATGTTGCGTCCGTACAAAGGACTACAGCCACATAAATAAAGCTGTCGGTCTCTTGCCCCGTTAGTAACTGCATTGCTCTGCAGGTCGAAGGCATTGTTGGATCATGGAGCCTGAAAGTGCTCTCACATTGTGCTACATTCAAGTGCAGCAGAGTTGGACCTACTCCTCTGGGATGGGAGTCAAAGCCAGGTATCTAGATGCATGTGTAGTGACGTGGTCATACTTAATCTTCTTGTAATGTGGACTTGCCAGAAATATATAGTATGTTTTAAGAGCTTGTAGATGCCAACGATTGGACAGTACTAGTAGTGCATGCATGAGACGAAACGGAATGGGACGTGAATGAGATGCACGGCACGACAAATAGAGGCCCTGTTCTTTTTAGCTTTTAAAAACTGCTTTTCAATTTTTCTATAGTAACTAGTTTTTAAATAGAGTATTTTTTAAAATAGGGTCTACTAGTTAATTGTAGTATATACTTTACTAATTTCATTAATATTGGTATAAACTGCACGTGAGTTTCTATTACTCTGTAATCTCTCATACAAACAGCCTAAAAGCTACAAATCGCAGCCAAAAAGAACAACCCAGATTCGGATGTACTACTTTACGGCTTCAGAATTTTACTGTGGCCATTATATGTATGTGCGTCGATCATTCTTGATCATGGCGCGCGTACCGTTGCTGGTCCTTCGATTCACGGGCAATTCTCTCCAGCTTTTTCCTCTCTACTTTCAGAACAGTCATTCGTTCTTGTGCCTGTCCGTCGATCATTTCATCTGAAAGGTAAACTTTCCTTCGCCTTCCTGTGCCATATGCAATCATGTTGCCTCTCGTTTAGGTTGCTACTCCAACCTAGCTTGGTATCTGCTAGACAAACACCAGCTACGATCGATCAGTCGGCTGCAGTTGGTTGCAATTGTGCGGAGAGAGAGAAAAACCACGCTTTTTAATTCTACCCATTGCATGATCCCAATAAGCAATAATAATCAAGAACAAGTAAAATTGTCCCATAGAATTGCGTATTCGCCGCTAGGGTTTTGGGTTTTGTACATTTGCCATTGGAAACAAGATAACTTTTGTGGCGCCATTGGAAAGGTGGAAAATAGGGTATATTTGCCACTCTGACAAGGGTCAATTGGTTTGACCATAATAAAATGACCATTTTGCCCCTCCCAAAAGAATAAAGAAGAAAATTGCTCTCTTGTCATCAATGTCGCTGATAAAATGTCGAACATCGTTGCCGTTCCTAACCGCAGTAGATCCATGACAGAGATAAAAGAGAGAGGAGGAGAGGGGGAGAGGATTAGGAAAGTAAGGTTCAAGTGCATTTTCGGCATTTTCTGAAAATTGGCTCCAGCAGTAGCATGAAACCCTATTTCCCTCTTTTGCAATGACTCTACAACAATTAGCTCGGTTGCAATGGCAAATCCCACCTTTGTATTGTACAATTAGAGTCGATATGAAACCACTAGGACACGTTTGGATGTGGGAATGTTCCTCGATTCATGTGGGAATTGAACTATTTTCTATAAAATTTCTGCATTTTAAACGGACCTTATATATTATTTTTAGAACATGCATAAAAGTTGCGCATCTTGCGTTGAAATATAAGGATGTTTCTTGCGGCCTGCTTTGTTTAAGAACTAAGTTTTTTTACTCTGCTTGTTTTTCTAAGAAAATATGCTTTTATCCTGCTCTGGTTACTAAATAGTAGTTAACATAATCAATTTTACCTCCTCGAAGGGGAAAAAACAGATCAAATCTGTCTGCTGCATCGACCAACGTCCACTATAGCTCGTGGCCAAAATGAAAAAAGTTCCAAGGTGACATGACCTGCAATTATTGGAAAACACACATAACCAACGGCACCAAACGATCCTAGTTCGATGGCAACACTACAGAAAAAGGCTAGAAAAAATTAAAGTTGACGAATAATCGTCTGATCGACGAACCGGCCGGATTAGTGCAGCAGTCCGTACGACGCCGTCGGTTGCAATATTCTCAGCAGTGCAGCGATCTGACGATGGTTACAAAATAAAGTTGAGGTCTCCCTGTCATAACCCTCTCCTGTCCCCCAATTATTCGGACATGGCACGCACGCATTGCCACCAAATGCTACTTTTGCAGGAATTGAGCTTGTTGCAGTGTGCACAACGAGTTAAAGGGTGTTTTTTTTGACCGGTGGCTTATAGATTATGGTTTAAATATTTGAATTCTAACTGTTCGCGAGGGGCAGTACGCGCAGAAAAATAGTCGCATACGATTTTAATTAGCCGGTACAGCTGAAATCAATATATACTTTTTACTACGATCTTCTTATTGACCTCATCTTGAAAAATAAATGTTTAAAAGTTAGTTCCTGTAAACAGTACGAGTATAAGTTGTAAATAAGCCAAAACAAATCCGCCCAAAATTAAGTGGTTTCGATAAAATCATCAGTACAGTTGAAGAATGGATGCCAACCGGTTGGTACTCGGTAGTTTCAGCATAGCTTGTTATACTGATTTGTACCATTAGGGTAATATATGGGCGTGAGTCGAGTTGAAGCATCTATATGCAGTGACGGATCCAGAAATTTACCAAAGGGTATGCCGCACCAAAATTTTCATATGCAATTCGGTACATAATTGTAAAATTTGCACCGTAATTCGGTATACAGGCACTAAATAATATAATAAGTCTTAAATTCAAGGATTAAGTTAGAAACTTGCATAAATTACAATATAAATAGTTCAAACATCATACTAATAGTCTCAAATATACATAAAAGAGATTTACAATACTACTTGTCTGACTTACAATACTACAAATGTAAGTCCTACAGCATAAGCCATCATTACCTATATAGAACAATGTCAAAAAGTTGCAGCAGCTCCCAAGAATCGAAAGAACCCAGAGGCCTGCGATCACCTGAGAATACAAAGAACAATTGTACGCACGTCAGCAGACAATCAAGAAATGCCTAACATTAGGCACAACTAAGTTGAAGGGACAGCCAACATACAATTAGGAATTTCTTCAGATCACGGTCATGTCCGATCTCCCTCAAGGTAGCGAAGCCCCTATTTAACTCGAATCTCAGTGAGCGTGCAATGTTCACAGTCGCATCCTCCGGGATTTTCACCTCAGGAATGTTTGGGGGAGACCTAGAAAACCATCAATACCATAGATTATGACCACCAGCTAAACATACATCAAATTCACGAAACTAACTCGGGAAAAGTCGACTACACACTCCAGGCACCACAATCAATAGCTCCACGTCTACAATGAGTTCAGTCGATTTCATTTGAGTGAAGAACTATAGAAGCTCACTTGTTGATGAAAGTGGAGGCGTTGGACCAGAGGAAGAGGATGGCCAGGGAGAGGATAAGGCAGTGGCACACCAAGGTGAGGAGATGGTACTCCATGACCTCGAACAGGAGCCAGATGGCCGTGGCGCCGGTGAGCACTGAGCACCCCGCCGGAGATCTTCTTACTCCTCCATAGGACGAGATCGGCAGCTGCGAGCACATTTGTGTAAAAATAATCACATCAGGCCAAACACCAAAATAAACAAATACACCATTAAACATTCCAGATCTGTTTCAAGGTCCAGATCGAATAGAGCATCTTAGGGTTTTGAGTGACGACAAACTACGCCGCCGTTTAACCACCATCGTTAATCAAATTAAACCACCAAAATCTCCAGTTTACTGCGTAGGAACGAACACTAAACCCTCGAAAGCTTTAGATGCACGCTAATACGCTATAGATACCAAAACCACGGATCGAAACGCTTCTCTCATCCTAAGCTAGTTATTAAGAAGCAGCAAAATAGCATCGGTCCCCACTAAAACGAGCGAGACAAAACATGAACAAATCGAATCGGATCTACGCGAACCAACAACAATCCCAAAAATCGGAACCATAAAGCTCGGCACTTACGCTTGCCGCCGCCGAGGACGGAGTGGACGGGCCGCTCACGGCTGAAGAGGCGGTAGATCCGCCATGCTCCCTCTCGCTCTACTCTCCTGATCTCCTCTTCTCCGACGCTCCGGCACGCAGACGCAGGCGGGAGGCAGCCGGCCTCGCTTCGCTTGCGGGTGACACGCGAAGTCGCGAATGACTGGAAGGCATACGGCCACCGGCTGGGCCTCAGGGTATGCCGTGGCCCACCCGGCATACCCTGTGGGTCCGCCCCTGTCTATATGTTGGGTAAATTATTTGTGAAGTTTTCAGAATTAGGTGTGTGACTTTGTATTTGCATAAATTCGCTAGCTAACTCTTCTCTCTTTTTTTTAAGAGACAATAATATGGCCATAGTGTAGGGCATTCAGTAACAAATTGTAATGGTGTAGATCTTTATCCTTTCCCACTATTGATGTGAGAATTTCTAGGTTTTTCTTTTTTTGGATTATTGTTGAATTTTCTTGCCCTCGAAATCTTGAATCTCACATTTCTATAGAATTTTAGATGCAATATAACTTAATTATTTGTAGGGTCGCATTATTGTTACTGTGATCATGCCTGAGAGCTAGTAACTACAACAATATATATTTTTTACAATGTAAAAAGTTTTAGACTTGATTGAATATTGCGACATGATGGAATCAAACCATGCAAAATCGACAGAAAACACATGAATAATCGGACCTTTTATGTGCCTACCAACGAGCTAACTGTACTAATGCTCATGAGTAACAAAGGTTATGTTCCTCGTTTCTAAAATAAATTACCAATAACCTGCCCAAAAACACATGCACAGTAGAGTACATTAACACAATTAAACAGAGCAACATCTCACTCGCAAGCATACATGCAAGACAGGGTATAGTACATACATTAACACAATTAAACAGAGCAACATCACACTCGCAAGCATACATGCATGCAAGACAGGGTATAGGATACCACCTCACACATAAGCCTTTGCCAACTTCCAATTATACAGTACACACGTACGGATTGAGAAGAACAAGTTAACCAATCTAGTGGTACTAGCTATGATATATCTCCTCCAACCTTGTGTCAACCACTACAAAAAAAGCTAGCTTGCTACTGATCCATCCATCCATCAACCCAGCAGTACAAAAAAAGGTCACCACTTTAGTAGAAAATGGTAAGAAAATGGTCTAACTATATGTCTAGTACTCCCTTTTGCTGATCATGCATGTCCCATAATGGAGGAAAGAGATGGCCAAAAGTTTGTTTGTTAAAGCCTACTACTCGACGTGGTGGTGAAAATAAAAGTAAAGCACACCCTATCTATCTATCTATCTATCTATCTATCTATCTATCTATCTATCTATCTACATGGTTATATGTTGGAAAATTACTTGTTAGACTTTGGTCTTTGCTGCTTCTCTAAGGCTCCAATATATACGAGTAGTTACGATCTCCAGCCCTTAAAAAGCAGCAGGCTTTCTAGTGAGAATTCGTTGTTAGCTTGGACTTTTCGTAGCATAAAGAGGTGCAGAACATAAGGGTTATTAGGGATTGTAATAAGGATGGCGGAAACTGTGGCGGAATCAGGTCTTAGACTATCTGAGCTGTAATCAAAGGCCTGACAACTAAAGCACATATAAAATTTAAAACAATCATAAAAAATAAAGTTAGCTCAAAAATCGCTCCAAGAGCAGCTGGTCTAGCCCAGGGTTTGAACTGGGCTGGTTTCACCCTGGGCGATAAGATGAAAAAAGGTCAATTTGGATGGCGGCTCGCTAACTCCCAGCATGCATGCAGCCGCAAAACAACAGCTAACTGCCGCTCGATTGATCGCGATCTCAGGGCACTCAAGAGAGATTGGATAAAAAGGGTTTTGAATTCGGTGATTGCAACGTGTGGCTTGTCGATCGATGCAACTCCATGCATGTCACTAGCTTAATCAGTGGCAATGAGCTAACGGCCACGTACACCCACTGTGCATGATCGAGTGCCACCTGAAAGTTTTTAACGATTCCGACTACAGATTCGGTGCACAACATACGCCATGTTAAACTCCAACGTATAAGGAAGGCATGTTAAACTCCAAAAAAAGTTGGGGAAAAAAACCAGCAGTAGTATACTCACTACACTAACATGTACTGTACTCGTACAAAATCGAGAAAGAAATAAAGCACACTGCAAAAGTGAGTTTGACCGTCAGAACCGCGCGCACACATCGATTTGATTTGACTCTCCCGTCTCCTCGCTCTCCCGCCATCACCGCCCAAAAGAAGAAGAAAGAAAAAAATATTCTCCTCACCTTTCACCTCTATAACCCTAGTGCGTGCCCCATGATGCAGGTGATTTCCATATGTTGCTGTGATTCCAAGAATCTACTCATCTGATCAGCATGAAAGTTAGCTGAGGGCTCCTTCAAAGATCCACTCTTCTGAAAATCTAAAGCTAGCTGAGGGACATACTTGCTAGGAGGTTGCTCCAAAAATACTGAAAATAAAAGAGGATTATAGACGAAAAGACCATGCTACTCTTGGTTTTAACTCTTCAATTCTAGAGTCGTCTTAAGAAATAATGTTCAAAATCTGAAGCAACATTTGTGCTGCACGAAACCTCTTTTTCACAAAATTTATGTATCATAGAAATAAATGCAACAATCATGGATCATTTCATCAGTCTGTCAACATATTACAAACATTAAATACACACAAAATATCCATTTTGGAGAATCGAGCTTTTACGTGTACTGGTAGTATCTATGCAATTGCTCTGATCTCCCAATGTGCAATTCAAATGGCTCACTCTAAAGAAACACAACAATGAAACAAGAATTAGTCCGATAATTCAATCGGAATTAAACTGAACAAGTTCTTTATGTACATATCAGACTGTCAACAAGCAGCAGCATCACTCACACATGCATAATCTCGATCACCCTATTCCTGATCAAAACTCCTACTGAATGCTGCTCTCGAAGACTCGAACCCAAGCTGGACTTTCAAATGGCGAGAAAAAAATGTAATCAAACACTATTAGTCGAATGGAAATTAGCAGAAATTTAATCAAACACTATTACTCGAATGGAAATTAGCAGAATTCATTGATGGTCTACACAACCTAGCTACGAGTACTCACAAGCAGCACCACAATCCACATCAAGATCGTTAGCGAGCATAAGCATTCATTCACTACCAGAAAATGTGTACCTCACGAGTGCCAAATTTTCCCCGAGTGTTTACCGCTGAACACTCGGGAACATTCCGAGTGCATAGAGGCACACTCGGGATGAACATATTACACTTGGGAGAAAAAAATGTTCCCGAGAGTCTTAGCTAACTCTCGGGAGATGTAGAATGGAACAGCCATTCATGGTCCAGTAAATGAGGTCGCAATGTGGTCTAAACCGATCAGAAAGTCTCCGAGTGTTTTGAGTTTTCAACAATCGGGAAACTTAGGAGAGACAAAAAATAACTAGCTATTGAAACTATCTGTAACATCCCAAAATTTCGTTCTCTGAAAAATTTAATTTCAAATTAATTAATTTAAAGTATTTGAACTTTATTTGGATTTCTCTAAATTTTATTTCAAAATCTAAATCAAATTTAATCCTCAACCTCTCTACTCGGGCATCACGTGATCCTCCCTAATTCAATCGATCCTCGCCCGGTTTAATCTCAGCCTTCTCCCCGGTCAACAGACACAGTCCACAAAAGCCGGTCCCACCTGTCAGTAAATAAAACCCTTTTTCCTGTTGAAAAATAATTCGGCCAGAAAATCAAAATCTCTGTTGACGTCACCCTAACATCATAAATTCCTTTTTCCATAGAAAAATAATTCCTCTGAAAATCATTTCCCTTAATGATGTCATTTCAGTTCAAAAATAATTCCAGAAAATCAGTTTATTTTTTTTCTCTCCTTTTAAACTTCTAAAATATTGTATTTCTTCATTTAAACTCCGAATGAGCCCATTCAAATTTCTAAACTCATCAAAAATTCCAATCTATTCATATCTATCCTCTTTTCAAAATTTTGGAATTTTCGAAATTATTTGAATTAAATTAAAGCTTAGAAAGTAAAAATATTTTAAATGGCTAAAATATACCTCAAATAAATCCGAAATTATTTTATTTAGTCTTTTCGTTTTCCAAGGATTTTTATAGAATTTTTGCTGATTTTTTTCGAATTTTTTTATTTTATTTTTTTCGAAAAACAATATATTATTTTTTTATTCCTATTTTCTCTCTCCTCCCTTCATCTTCTTCACGAAGCCTTGTCCAGAACGTGGCCGCCATGGCCGTTTCCTTGAGCTCTTCATTCCTAATGAATTTCTTCACCGTTTTTCGTGCAATCAAGTGCATTCACCTGCTCTCTTCATGACTCCTTCATTCCCAACCGTTTCTCTCCTCCTTCATGTGCATTTACACGAAAATGAAACCGTTGCTCTAAAAGACATCGTCGTTTGATCTCCCTCTCCCGTCCACCTCCACCCCTATAAAAGGGAGCACCGTGAGCCCCTCCTCATCCCCACTCAACCCCGAAAATATCAAGTCCCCACTCCTCTTCTCTTGGGCGCAATCGGAGTTTTTCTTTTGTGTTCCAAGCGGCGTTCTTCGGCTTATTGCGCCTCGTCCGGTGGAGCCCTACCACTTTTGAGCACATCCTCGGATTTGCCTCGTCGTGTTCTACACGGTGCTCACCTCGCCTTCGCCAGAACTTTGCCGGAGCACCATCGCCACCGTGGGCCATAGCGCGTCGTCGTTCCTCGCGTCGCCACCGGCCGTCCGTGCATGCCCGACCAAAACCAAGGTGAGCATCATGTTCCCCACGCTCTACTCTTCGTTTCGCCGCAAACCCCACATGCTAACTCCTCTCCGTTTGCCCGGAACGCCGATGTCAACCCGACGGTCGCAAAATGTCTTCTCCACCGTGTTCCACCACCATCCGATGTCCTTTGGCCGAGCCGTTCGCACCGTTGAGTTTGCCTCGACACGTTCTACATCGTGCTTCCATCGCCCTCGCCTAAAGATTCCCCGAGTCCTCGTCGACCTTGTCAGGCCCAGACACTAAAACTGTACCTTCGCGCGTACACCCCTTTTTGGTAAGCGCTTCGATTTTTGTTCGCGTCATATTGTGACCTAGCCTCTAAGAAATTTTTCTACCATTTTGTTTAATTTTTCGTGGAGCCAATTGTCAGGAATTGAGCTTTCCGTGAAAATGGCCGTTTGTGACTCCCGACGTCGATTCGTCGCCTCCGGTAAGCCTTAGCCCATGCCATAATTTTTCTTAGACTTGTCTCACTGCGTTCTACGCCGTGCTTCCTTCCGTTTCCCCGAAAAGCCTCCACAAAATTTCGCCTCCAACACCTCGCCATGGCCGCCAATGGCATCTCGTGTCCCCATCTATCCGTTGGTGTTTTCCCCAATCCGTTCGCGTCATATCGTGCCAAACCATCCCAGGTAGCTACCTTTCAAATGGTTGTGGATTCGCTCCACCGAGCACTAAGATATCAAGTTTTTCCTGTTTCTCCACTATCGTCATTCAAACGTCAATTGCATCGTCTCCGATTAATGTTCAGCTTAGCCAATAATTTTCCTAACTTCACTATGCCATGTACTACCTCACGCTCATGTTACATCTCCACGTTCCATACCCGGTACTATCTCTCTCCAACCTGCTGTTGTCGCTACCGTGCAGTCGTGTGCCGTTTTTCACTCATTGCCGGTGATTGCCGCCGTTCCTCATCGCCGTACCCATGTCACCACCTTCGCCTCATTGCCAGCATTCCATTTTGCCCATTTGTCAGCCACCTTGTAGCCAATCGACACCGTACTATTCAAAAAGTAATCCTCGTATTTTGTTATCATTTCATGTGATGTCCAAAACTTCCAGATATTGGATCTCCCTCATACGAACTCCGAATCTGTTGATTCTTTCTCCTAAATTCATCTAAAACCATAATCTATCCCTTAGTATATATTTTATAATTTTTTGTGGATTTTATTTGGATTTTATTTGAGTTTATTTTGTTTGTTCAGTCTTTTCGTGCGTAGAACCCGTCGTTGCCGAAAACTTTCCCGACCCGCAGCAAGAAGGTCCAGACAGTGTGCAAGAAGGCAAGTCTCCTTTGATCATCTTGAACCTATGATTTCGAAATGTTTTAATTATTTTAAATTATGTGCATTGCTATTTATATAAAATATTAGTTCAAATCTTAAGGGTTAGTTAAACCAACCTTGTTATACCCTCCATTGAAATTGAATGCCATGTACATTTGTCACCCTAGAATTTCATTTGTCTCAATAATGAGATTATTACTGAATCTTTGTGATTAGTGCAATGGTAGTATAATGCTTAGTCTCGCTATTTAATACCTTTGAAATCTTGAAAATGGGAAAATTATGAATTATTGTAATACCCCTGTGTTTATGAAAATTAGTGGTAATTGGAGTTGCCACTGTTCTTTTAAAATAAACTAAAATGTGAAAATTGGTTTAGATTAGGGTGGATGGTTAGTTTGGATTGGTGCAGGAAGCACGAGATCTTGTAATGTGTATGTTCCACCCTAGTCAATTAAGGACCGACGCTTGTGTTTGTCCAGACTGAGCATTAACCGTACAACCACAAGTCTATATGGGTACGACCTAGCTGACTAACTTATGATAGTCTAGTTTAGGTGCCACCAGTGGAAAGTGGGTGCCAGGGATGGACTGGTTATTCACAGTGAGGGACAGGGATTTACTGTACTCATATGGCGCAAGAGGGGGCTTCGGTTCGGGCAGTTAGCCTACCTGCGGTGAAACCTCAGCGGGTGGTATCTAGCTAGATTAGAGTAAGGTAAAGGCTTTGTGATATGTTATCTGGGTCTCATGCCAAAGGAAGCGTGTTGACTTTTAGGATAATTTATCTCTTGTGGGTAAAGTTGTACAACCTCTGCAGAGTGTAAAACTATTCGAATAGCCGTGCCCACGGTCAAGGGCGGGCAAGGAATGCATTCACATGGTAGATTTCTGGTTTTGTTTTAAAAGCAAAAGTTTTGTATTCCGAGAGTGGAGGGAACTCTCGGAAGGGTATCCTGGCAGTTGGAGCCAGAGAGGGTGGATGTAACCCGCAATATTAAACTTGTTCAAGTTGTTTAAGCTAGTGTTGGTAGATGGAACCTTCACTAGAGAATTATTAATAGTTTCTGCTAAAACATTTACTTTATTAAATTGATGCCTTCGAAAATAATTAGTAGTAATTGAATTTTAAAATATTGCTTTGTGCAAAAGAACCGTATGGCCTTCCTTTGTTAAGCCTTGCATCTATGCATTTTTCCCAAGACTTGCGGAGTACTTTATGTACTCACATGCTACACTTAAAAATAAATCTCAGAGGAAGTTGAAGCTCAAGAAGGTGCCTACGACTATTTCGCTTGTGGATTCGACGAAGGATTTCCGGAGTACTAGGTCGCGCTTCCCCAGTCAATTGCCTGTGGCGTATTGATGGGTCTTCGCCGGATTTATCTTTTGCTTCCGCTGTGTTCTGTGTGTGTGAGGTCTTGAAACCTCATTTGTAATAATGAGACCTTTCGGTCAGTACTCTCTATCATTGTAATAAAGCGTTGTTGGTTATGTAATCATTTCTGTTTGACTGTGTGCACTAGCTTTGATCTGGGACTAGTGCTGTAATACACAGAGGGTCCGGGTTCGGAAACCCGGGGTCCCGACAGAGATGGTATCAGAGCCAATTTGACTGTAGGACGTGACCTAGTTAGAATGGTCGTTAAAAGAGGAGGAGCTTCAAATTTTATTTTATAAAATAAAAATTTAATAATATGCTACCCTTGTCTTTTCTTGTCTTTCTATCCTTACCTTCGTCATGGCATTCTCCCTTATCTATCTGCTTATTTCCTTTTTGGAACGGTAATTGTACCCCCTTTCCTTTGTAATTTCTATAGATGGCTCAGTAAGGCTACGTCTAAGAAGCACTTGGAGAAGTTCATCATCATGAAGGAGCAAGGACTAGTTCTTTAGTTGCAGTACCCAAGTAATGTCCTACGATTTTAGAACGCTTATATATTACTTGCTTGTGTGTTAGGTGGACTGTACCAATTCTTGTATACTTGTAGTACAGTTATCCCTAAAAACTATTTTGATTTCAAGCTAAGTTTCTTCTAAGTCGTTGTTTGCTTCTCTTTTGTGTGTTTGTTCGGGATGTTGTTTAGTTGTTCCCCTGATCGCTTATCTGTGCTACTTCCCTCTTATCTTTTGCTAACCCAAGTTACCGCAATAGTACAAGCTCCAATTCTTTCACCGAAGTCCAAGTTTGGAGAATCCTTGGAGACCTAGAGTATATGGAAGACAATAAATTTATGGAAAGTACTCTTGTCGGGTAAGCTGTCATAATCAGTGCATGTCAAGTTAGGTAATTTGGAGAATTGTTGCTAGAGTGATATATTTTGGATTTATAATTGACAAGATTGAATAATATTCGAGTGGATTGAGATAAAAGGTATACTTGTGGATACCAATTGATTATAAATAAATCTAAAAAGTGTCACCTTTGTGGGTTGAGTAGAGAATAAATACAAAGTTGAACTTGGGGGAGCTAATTAGATCATGAGAAGAGTCTAAACTTTGCTCTGGATTTATTATTTAGGATTGAAAGGAGCAATTGGATGTAAAACAAGATTTTGTTAAGGGGATTATTTGTGATCGCTGGAGAATTAGTATTAAGAGATTGATCCAGTAAAGGGAGCTTAAAAGATTAAGAAGTTGAATTATCATAAACAGTTCATGGTATCAATTTTTGGTGATTTGGTTGAATCATGAAGAGCGGATGAATTTTGTGGAGTGAATTGATTATTAGAGTTTGGTGGACCTATTGATGATGAGTGGATACTAGTGGAATTCCAGAAGATAATACCCTTAGATATCTTGGTGGATTAATTTTATCATTGCAAAGTGGACTTTGATATGACAATTTGAATTTGGTGGATTTAATAGATCATTGCTAGATAATTGGATTTTAACTAATGGGATAAACTAGATCATTTAAGGATGTTCAAATGGATAACCTGGAGGATTTAAATTAATTATGGGAGATAGATGGTCCAATGAGAATTTTGAGAGATTGTCCGATAAGAATTAATTGAGTTCATTCAAATTGGTGGAACCAAAATGATGATTATGAAGAGAATGATGCTGGTGTATTAATGAATATTAAATTATGGCTTAGATGGTCTTAAAATTGATTGATGATTACTAAAAGGTTGGATTAATTTTATATTATTTGATCAAAGTTATGGATCTGTCGGATTAGTTAATGATCATAAAATAATTGGTGGAAATCACAAACTACAATGTTATTGGATCATTGTTGGAAAAATTCTATGGTTTGACGTCGATTCAAATTAGAGCAGAGAGTAAAAGTTAATGAGATTACTTGTCAAAATCAATAAGGTGCATTTGTGGTATATGATTTTGGAATCAAGAATTTTTGAAGAGTTGAAATAATTATGTCCTTCTCGGATGAACACTTGCGGAAGTTAAGCCCTTTTGGTGGAATACTGAATTAAGAGATATGATAAGGGCAATTAAAGTTAACCTAGAGCTTGCAGACGACTAAAGATGTACCAATCCAATTTGTTGTTCTCTTCCATATTTCTCAATTAAAGGAATACCTTAGAGCATCGAACAATAAGATAGAATCATGAAGGATGTTGAACGCCGCGCAAGAAGCATGACCATAAAGTTCCACAAAGTACAGTAGAGCAATCATTCGAAGTCAAGCAACTTGGGAGCGTGAAGAGGACCTAAGAGCCGAGTTTTCCCCTCCTTTTTTTTCCTAGTCCGTCCGAATCTCGGGGACGAGATTCTTTCTAAGGGGGGTAGGTTTGTAACATCCCAAAATTTCGTTCTCTGAAAAATTTAATTTCAAATTAATTAATTTAAAGTATTTGAACTTTATTTGGATTTCTCTAAATTTTATTTCAAAATCTAAATCAAATTTAATCCTCAACCTCTCTACTCGGGCATCACGTGATCCTCCCTAATTCAATCGATCCTCGCCCGGTTTAATCTCAGCCTTCTCCCCGGTCAACAGACACAGTCCACAAAAGCCGGTCCCACCTGTCAGTAAATAAAACCCTTTTTCCTGTTGAAAAATAATTCGGCCAGAAAATCAAAATCTCTGTTGACGTCACCCTAACATCATAAATTCCTTTTTCCATAGAAAAATAATTCCTCTGAAAATCATTTCCCTTAATGATGTCATTTCAGTTCAAAAATAATTCCAGAAAATCAGTTTATTTTTTTTCTCTCCTTTTAAACTTCTAAAATATTGTATTTCTTCATTTAAACTCCGAATGAGCCCATTCAAATTTCTAAACTCATCAAAAATTCCAATCTATTCATATCTATCCTCTTTTCAAAATTTTGGAATTTTCGAAATTATTTGAATTAAATTAAAGCTTAGAAAGTAAAAATATTTTAAATGGCTAAAATATACCTCAAATAAATCCGAAATTATTTTATTTAGTCTTTTCGTTTTCCAAGGATTTTTATAGAATTTTTGCTGATTTTTTTCGAATTTTTTTATTTTATTTTTTTCGAAAAACAATATATTATTTTTTTATTCCTATTTTCTCTCTCCTCCCTTCATCTTCTTCACGAAGCCTTGTCCAGAACGTGGCCGCCATGGCCGTTTCCTTGAGCTCTTCATTCCTAATGAATTTCTTCACCGTTTTTCGTGCAATCAAGTGCATTCACCTGCTCTCTTCATGACTCCTTCATTCCCAACCGTTTCTCTCCTCCTTCATGTGCATTTACACGAAAATGAAACCGTTGCTCTAAAAGACATCGTCGTTTGATCTCCCTCTCCCGTCCACCTCCACCCCTATAAAAGGGAGCACCGTGAGCCCCTCCTCATCCCCACTCAACCCCGAAAATATCAAGTCCCCACTCCTCTTCTCTTGGGCGCAATCGGAGTTTTTCTTTTGTGTTCCAAGCGGCGTTCTTCGGCTTATTGCGCCTCGTCCGGTGGAGCCCTACCACTTTTGAGCACATCCTCGGATTTGCCTCGTCGTGTTCTACACGGTGCTCACCTCGCCTTCGCCAGAACTTTGCCGGAGCACCATCGCCACCGTGGGCCATAGCGCGTCGTCGTTCCTCGCGTCGCCACCGGCCGTCCGTGCATGCCCGACCAAAACCAAGGTGAGCATCATGTTCCCCACGCTCTACTCTTCGTTTCGCCGCAAACCCCACATGCTAACTCCTCTCCGTTTGCCCGGAACGCCGATGTCAACCCGACGGTCGCAAAATGTCTTCTCCACCGTGTTCCACCACCATCCGATGTCCTTTGGCCGAGCCGTTCGCACCGTTGAGTTTGCCTCGACACGTTCTACATCGTGCTTCCATCGCCCTCGCCTAAAGATTCCCCGAGTCCTCGTCGACCTTGTCAGGCCCAGACACTAAAACTGTACCTTCGCGCGTACACCCCTTTTTGGTAAGCGCTTCGATTTTTGTTCGCGTCATATTGTGACCTAGCCTCTAAGAAATTTTTCTACCATTTTGTTTAATTTTTCGTGGAGCCAATTGTCAGGAATTGAGCTTTCCGTGAAAATGGCCGTTTGTGACTCCCGACGTCGATTCGTCGCCTCCGGTAAGCCTTAGCCCATGCCATAATTTTTCTTAGACTTGTCTCACTGCGTTCTACGCCGTGCTTCCTTCCGTTTCCCCGAAAAGCCTCCACAAAATTTCGCCTCCAACACCTCGCCATGGCCGCCAATGGCATCTCGTGTCCCCATCTATCCGTTGGTGTTTTCCCCAATCCGTTCGCGTCATATCGTGCCAAACCATCCCAGGTAGCTACCTTTCAAATGGTTGTGGATTCGCTCCACCGAGCACTAAGATATCAAGTTTTTCCTGTTTCTCCACTATCGTCATTCAAACGTCAATTGCATCGTCTCCGATTAATTTTCAGCTTAGCCAATAATTTTCCTAACTTCACTATGCCATGTACTACCTCACGCTCATGTTACATCTCCACGTTCCATACCCGGTACTATCTCTCTCCAACCTGCTGTTGTCGCTACCGTGCAGTCGTGTGCCGTTTTTCACTCATTGCCGGTGATTGCCGCCGTTCCTCATCGCCGTACCCATGTCACCACCTTCGCCTCATTGCCAGCATTCCATTTTGCCCATTTGTCAGCCACCTTGTAGCCAATCGACACCGTACTATTCAAAAAGTAATCCTCGTATTTTGTTATCATTTCATGTGATGTCCAAAACTTCCAGATATTGGATCTCCCTCATACGAACTCCGAATCTGTTGATTCTTTCTCCTAAATTCATCTAAAACCATAATCTATCCCTTAGTATATATTTTATAATTTTTTGTGGATTTTATTTGGATTTTATTTGAGTTTATTTTGTTTGTTCAGTCTTTTCGTGCGTAGAACCCGTCGTTGCCGAAAACTTTCCCGACCCGCAGCAAGAAGGTCCAGACATTGTGCAAGAAGGCAAGTCTCCTTTGATCATCTTGAACCTATGATTTCGAAATGTTTTAATTATTTTAAATTATGTGCATTGCTATTTATATAAAATATTAGTTCAAATCTTAAGGGTTAGTTAAACCAACCTTGTTATACCCTCCATTGAAATTGAATGCCATGTACATTTGTCACCCTAGAATTTCATTTGTCTCAATAATGAGATTATTACTGAATCTTTGTGATTAGTGGAATGGTAGTATAATGCTTAGTCTCGCTATTTAATACCTTTGAAATCTTGAAAATGGGAAAATTATGAATTATTGTAATACCCCTGTGTTTATGAAAATTAGTGGTAATTGGAGTTGCCACTGTTCTTTTAAAATAAACTAAAATGTGAAAATTGGTTTAGATTAGGGTGGATGGTTAGTTTGGATTGGTGCAGGAAGCACGAGATCTTGTAATGTGTATGTTCCACCCTAGTCAATTAAGGACCGACGCTTGTGTTTGTCCAGACTGAGCATTAACCGTACAACCACAAGTCTATATGGGTACGACCTAGCTGACTAACTTATGATAGTCTAGTTTAGGTGCCACCAGTGGAAAGTGGGTGCCAGGGATGGACTGGTTATTCACAGTGAGGGACAGGGATTTACTGTACTCATATGGCGCAAGAGGGGGCTTCGGTTCGGGCAGTTAGCCTACCTGCGGTGAAACCTCAGCGGGTGGTATCTAGCTAGATTAGAGTAAGGTAAAGGCTTTGTGATATGTTATCTGGGTCTCATGCCAAAGGAAGCGTGTTGACTTTTAGGATAATTTATCTCTTGTGGGTAAAGTTGTACAACCTCTGCAGAGTGTAAAACTATTCGAATAGCCGTGCCCACGGTCAAGGGCGGGCAAGGAATGCATTCACATGGTAGATTTCTGGTTTTGTTTTAAAAGCAAAAGTTTTGTATTCCGAGAGTGGAGGGAACTCTCGGAAGGGTATCCTGGCAGTTGGAGCCAGAGAGGGTGGATGTAACCCGCAATATTAAACTTGTTCAAGTTGTTTAAGCTAGTGTTGGTAGATGGAACCTTCACTAGAGAATTATTAATAGTTTCTGCTAAAACATTTACTTTATTAAATTGATGCCTTCGAAAATAATTAGTAGTAATTGAATTTTAAAATATTGCTTTGTGCAAAAGAACCGTATGGCCTTCCTTTGTTAAGCCTTGCATCTATGCATTTTTCCCAAGACTTGCGGAGTACTTTATGTACTCACATGCTACACTTAAAAATAAATCTCAGAGGAAGTTGAAGCTCAAGAAGGTGCCTACGACTATTTCGCTTGTGGATTCGACGAAGGATTTCCGGAGTACTAGGTCGCGCTTCCCCAGTCAATTGCCTGTGGCGTATTGATGGGTCTTCGCCGGATTTATCTTTTGCTTCCGCTGTGTTCTGTGTGTGTGAGGTCTTGAAACCTCATTTGTAATAATGAGACCTTTCGGTCAGTACTCTCTATCATTGTAATAAAGCGTTGTTGGTTATGTAATCATTTCTGTTTGACTGTGTGCACTAGCTTTGATCTGGGACTAGTGCTGTAATACACAGAGGGTCCGGGTTCGGAAACCCGGGGTCCCGACACTATCCCTGCCGGGCCCTTTTTTTGTGGGTTCGTGCCCGCGCCACTGGGTGAAAAAATTTCCTCTCCCTTCCTTACCCTAAGAAAATCTCCTCTCAATCAGAAGAAATTTTGTTATACAACGGGAACACAGATCATGTTGTATCACAAACCAATCCAGCGCTGACATGTGGCATGCATTACTGTAGCAACTAATAAAAAATTATTTGTTTACTGTTTGTATTGTAGCAAACAGATAAAAAATATTTTTCCATACCATCTACAGTACAAAACAGTAAAAAATATATTTTTAAATAGTTGCTACAGTAGTACATGCCACGTGTCAGCGCTGGATTGGTTCGTGACACAAATTGATTTGTGTCCCATTGTATAACAAAATTTCTCCTCAATCAAGGGTGGGACCAAACTCAGCCCAAGCCTCGAGCTAGGCCAGCTGGTTTTAGGCTGACTTGGGCTTTTCGTTCCTATGCTTTCACACCTAAGTCACTATTCTCTATAGACTTTAGTTTCGAAGCCTCGGGCTATAGCCCATCTAGCCTGAGGTCTGGTTTCGCCCTGCTCTCAATCCTTCTTATCGATGTTTTAATATTAATCTTATGCATGATTTGTTTGGATTTGGAGAACTCTTAGAAGACTCGATGTATGCGCCTGCGAAGTAGAGACATGGGAAACTTTATCCTAGTTTGAGCCTTCTCCTAAGAGAATAACAACCCTAAGTTCAATATGATTGCTAGTTGCTAGAAAGTGGATTACAATAGAGAATAAAACGAATAGCTAGTGCTATCTTGTGTGAATGATCACCACTTGTCCTCCTCTCTCCCTTTAACGTTAACCTTTAAATAGTCGGTGAAGCGACGGCAGTTGTCCCACGCCGAAAGATGCCTTGACGCTCTAGATGATAACCGCCTGACAGAAGTTACTGTCAGAGAGACACAAGAGGCCATTCATCGTGTAGCGATTGTTGGTAGAGAGAGATCGCGTGCAGTTAGTGGACTAACACACGTTCTAACCACCTTATCAGATGAACCAACAATGTAGTTCATTGTTGTAGATAAATTAGTTGGAGATAAACTTGTCGTAGGAATTCCCATGAACAAAAGTGGTCGCAGTGAAACTTACGACTATATGGTCGTAAAAAGACTTATGACCATAGGATAGTCACAGTAAGACTTACGACTATGTGATCGTAGAAGGACTTACGGCCATTTGGGTAGTCACAGTAAGACTTATGACTATGTTGTCATAGAAAACTCATGACTATATGGTCGAAGAAATGCTTACGACCATCCTACCATATTTACCTCTTATCGTAAGGGGTATATTCAAGGAATATAATGATGTAATAATTTGAGGATTATTCTATCCTCGTCATCTAGCCCCCTAACTTCAAGTGAAAATAACTTATTCGACTAAGCATGGTCGTAGATAAAGAGTGGTCAAAAGCAAAGACCTTCTTGACCCTTATCGACTAGGAATTAGCTTGGTCGACTTGGTAATTTTGCTTGAGTTATGAAAACAAAAAGACATCGAACAGAGAAAATGCAATCGATTTCCCTTGAGTTGTGAAAACATTAATGAAATCTAAACAAGCGTAAATATTTTTATCCACAATAGTCATACCATTATGCAAATTTTAAATCTTCAAATGGTAGTTAATGTTTTCTAAAGTCCTAAATAATTCTTAATGGATTTCTACCATTTACATGTGATTAATAAATTAATTAAGAATTTAAATTTGCATCAAATTGATTTAAACGGTAGTACATTAATTTGATTGGTACAAATTTTAATCTATCGACTATACTAAATTTATTTTTAATAAACATAAATATTTGCTAGTGGGTTGGTGGCAAAGGAGATGAGAGAGGCTGGGTTGGGCTGGGCAATGTTGTGCTGAAATATCAGAAATCTGGATCTGTATTATCCGGATAATCCGTATTTGTATTCGTCTGGTATCAGGCCTACTGTATTCGTATTTATTTTCGGCAAAAAAAATCCGTATTTGTTTCTGATTCGAGAATCATCCGAAGAAAATCCGATCCGACACAATCCGTATTTGTTTTTATCCGAATTGATCGGAAACTATCTGATTCATTTTCACCCCTATTTACGCCACTGCCAGGGAGCGCTACCATCGCCCCAATCGAGCTTCTCTCATGTCGCCGTCGGTATGGATAGCAAGACCTTAACTCCAGTACTCTGCCCCTAATCTCGTCAAATCAGAAACCTTTGTGCCCCTTCCATGCTCACGGCTGCTCTCTCGCAACTCTACCGATGTCTCCCTGCACAACACTTGAGGCAAAGCTACAGCAGGAAATTGAGGCAAGGAAGCAGCTAGAGGAAATTATTGTGGTACGGGTCCGAGGACCGAAGGTAGGGCTCTCATCTTTGATCGGTCGATCATACTGTCGCCAAAATTCTAAGGCATGTTGAAGAAGAGAGTGACACTAGAGAATTTTGTTTATTTCTTTGCTTAATGATAATAGATACAATGTTGTCCCTTTTATAGAGATAGTTAAACTTGATCTCTAAGAAACATATCTCTATATTAGATAAGTTAATCTCTAATAATAGAAAACTTATCTTTAATATATAAAAATAATCTACAAGGAAATAAATCTAAATAATAAGAAAACTAATTATTATATCCCTAATCCGTGATATACTGGCGTATAACCCAAATCTGTGTGCACTAAATACCCACGTGTATTGTTCACGTGTTGCTACAGTACCCACGCAGTGCTGCTCACGTCATGCTGGCCTGTTTGGTTCACGTACGAGTAGAGCCTGGCTCGTATCTGAGAGCCAGGCTCTCATGGGACAGGTTGAGCGCATGCAACGCTGTCGTGTTTGGTTCACGTACGAGTAGAGTCTGGCTGAGAAGAGATATTGTTTGGTTGCCTGTACGAAGATATGTTGCATGAGATAAAAATAATATAAGATTATGATTATGATTATGAAGATATGTTATATGAGATGCTCGTATCTTATTATATCTTAAACTTCTTCAAAACACGTTAATAATACTTGATATTTACTAATCTACACTAATAACATCATCAACTGACTAATCACCTGCATCCCGCGAGCCTGGCTCCCCAAAAACGCCCGATTCCCACGTTTCTCCAGAGCCTGGCTGCGGGGGGAATCTTGCATGAGCAGAGCCAGGCTGAACCCAGCGACCAGGCAACCAAACAAGGAGACCCTGCATCCGGTCAGCCTGGTTCAACCGGATGCAGGCAACCAAACAGGCCCTATAGTTTCCATGGTACTGCTCACTCGCCTGATGCGTGTACGCTGAGATCCTGAGCCATAACAAAAATAATCCAGATAATTTGTATGCTCACAAATGAAACTTCTTTTACAAGTGAAATTTCTACTACAGCTGCTCCATATCAAAGTAGTGCCACACGAAGGCTCATTTATGGATGTTCCGTATTGCAAATAACTAACACAAGCTGGTTGAACTCAGCAAGATTATTCACTGTCATTTATAATTTGCACTAGCTAATGTAGCTTCATCTACAAATGAAATTGCAGTCTCTACAAACACGGGTCAATGGCACATCGCCTGCAAAGGCAGTATCTAATCCGGTTACATGCTAAACACGATCTGACAATCACTTCGATGCCATTTGTTCTTACTTGCTAGTTGACATATTTGTAACTTTACTTCAGTGCTATCTGCTCGACATATTTGTAACTTGTGAAATTTTAGGAAACAGTAGGGTCAACGATAGCTCCTGTGGATGGTGCTGCCATAGATGGTACACAACATGGTAGCTGCTTTGGTGGAGATAATATAGAGTCCACTCCGACCGGGCCAGGTTAATTTGTCATGCAAAAAACCAAGTCATTATTGCTGGATTCATGAGTTTTGTTAATCTGAATTCTGGATGGAGTGCCTAGTGATCACATGGAGTCCACTTAAATGGGACTAGTGATAATATAGAGTAGCAACATCTTTTTTAATCAGTGTTGCTTTCGATAGGACTTCTCGGTGCTCTGCTCTGCTTATTGCAGTAACATGGTAGCAGCATCTTTTTTTAATTTTCAGTGCTACTTTCAGGATGTTTTGTTAACCTAAATTTATGCTAATCTAATTTTCAATGCTATTTTTTCAAAAGAAATTCAGTTATATATGCAGAACAGCCAGGAGTACATTATCAGTTATGCACAACTGCAAGAAGTAGGAATAGCACACTAATAATTTTTCTTGTCTTGGTCATGCTTTGATTGAATGCTTGCTAGGTGGTAAAAGACCTACTAGTTAAAGCAGTCATCTTAGGGCATCAGGAGTGTATATATCGCAATGGGCCTTAAGGTGGGCCCCACCTAATTGTTAAGGCCGACTCGTTACGTTTAAGGCCATTGCTCGGTTGTAACAAGGGTCCCACTCGGCAATAAAAAAATATCTCTTGTGGCCAGATGGTAGTTGGTAGTTGGCTGGTAGGGGGAGAGAGAACAATAGGATTAAAAGAAAATTGTATTTTAATGCTTGTGGTTAGGTCTTTAGCTTGAGGACCAACCTCAAGCCTTTTTTGCTTATGGCCTGCTTAAGGTCGACCTTATAATGTATAAGGTCGAACTTAAGGTGGCTTATGACTCTATTTTTATACACTCCGGATGCCCTTATGGCACCTTGAGGCTTAGAGATTGATGCTGCTGCTGCCCTGCATTGTGTGATAATTGTTGTGTATAAAACCTGTTGTTAAATATTTGTGAGATCTCTGTGGGAGGAAGAAATGTAATGTTAGCTCACCCACCTCGACAATAGCCGGAGTAAGTGAGTAACAACCCTTGGAAACATGTATCAGCCAATTCAAGACCAACTTTTCTTTTTTTAAACTTATTTATGAAACTAGTACTACTTTTGTTGTGCAACTTGACTCTTGTGGAATTTGAACTTAAACATGCATGTTGTGGATGTGGGGTACTAAATGTAGTCCATCAGTAGAGTGCATTGGTTGCACATTGAAGTGGAATGATTTCAACTCATGGTTGTGCTATGAAATGGTGTTTGTTGGTTGGGCTATGATATGGTGTGTTTGTTTGTGCTATGAAATGGTAGCTTTTGGATGTGTGCTTGTCTGTGTGTAGTTTCTGGATCTATTGGAATACTAATTATTTGAACAAAACTGCTATAAACAACCAATTTATAACCAAAAAAATACAACACACAATTCCCGAGTGTCCCTTTGAACACTCGGGAATGTAAGCGTAGTGCATGGGTGCTTGCTAGTGAGTACCGTTTCCTAAGTGTTAATGTCAGCCCAACACTCGTAAGAATAATAACTATGGTCGGACCAGAATGGGAGCCACAGCTATCCATATGGGTACACATACATGGCCCACATTTCACGAGTGCTGACACATGGGAAAATTTTCCGTTATGGGTACCTTAACCCGTCACCGTCCCGAGTGTCAGTACAAACACACGGGAAAGAACCTCTCCCGAGTGTTTGTCGGCCAACAAATGGGGAAACTTATTTTGCCCGACACAATCCTCCAGTATGCCTTGCCCTGATGGCAATCCTTCGAGTGACTGTTTACCGACTTTTTTGGTCTTTCCCGTGTGTTTTGGGCACTTGGGAAATCAGCAGATCCTGTTAGTGATTCATATATTGTCCAATAGCTCAAAGACTTATAGCTAAATAGCTAATGTCATGACACATGAAAATTTTCCATATGAACAAGTACTGTCATGGGATAAGACGACAGAGCACCACAGAGCGTTCAGTGAATTGGACAAAGTGAAAATCATATTTGACATTTATGTAAACAAAGCAATTTGCAAAGGCAGTCTACCAATCCATAATCACCAAATCAGAGCCTACCAGCCATATCGAAGTATCTGAGCCATCTACGCATCTCAGATGTCATATTCAGCGAGAACATGGACAAGCACACATCAATGCTTACTCGTTCAGCTAATAAAAATTGGAAATGAGAAGCAAAAAAAATCACTATCCAAGATTACTCATTCAGTTAACAAAAATTCACTACCGTAATTGACAGAGCAATGCTTTTCTTCAGGCACTGATTAGAAAGAACTAAACATGAACAGCAAATCCCATGAAAAGAAAAGGAATCAAGAGATAGTTTCGCTCACCACAAACAGCATCGGTACGAGCCGACACCAAAACTAAACCCAAATACTCCTTCAAGGCGTCCTCCTCCGCGTCGATCTCATTCTCCAGCCTCTACCTTGGTTCAGATCTGAAATTTTGTTGTGACTTACGATAGGTTAGGGTTAGGGGTGGCTAAGATCAGGGTTTAGGGTGGTGGCTGCTTACCTTGACGAGAGGAGGGAAGGAAGGGGTGGTTGCCGAGGTCACCGGTGGTCCGACAGGAACGTGTGGGGCGGCTGTAGGGGCTCTAGGGCGATGGGGATTTCTTATGAGCTAATGGGAAAGGGCTCCAAGGCGGCGTCTGGGCCGACAGCGGCCTTGACTCTGGCTAGGGTTTGAACATCTCCATGCACGAGAGAGAAGGGAGAGGGCAAACGGGAGGGAAGTTGCGAACGTGGGCGAGGAGGCAAACGGGAAGGGTGCTGAGGGGGTCTTGTTCGATGGCAAAAGGTAGGTACTTCTACCCCAACTTTGAAGGCATTTTGGTACTAGGGTGGCTGCTCCATAAGTCCTTCGCGAAAATAAGCTAAAGGCCGCTCCGCTCCTCGGATGCTCCGGATTCACAAAAACTGGTTGATGTATTTGGCTCGGCCCTGGCTTCTCCGGACGAGAATCCGTCGGGAGCTAGAGCTCTACCAAACGAGGCCAAAACAGAGCATCATGTGTTGGTTGGTGCCTTTTCATTTTTCAAACAGCACGATATTTTCAGAATATAATTGGTGTTTAAACAGGGCCAATTCGTCATTTCTTGGTGGCATTTTGCCCAAAGTAATCACCGTTTTGCCCAACTTTGTCTGAAAACTGTTGAATTTTTTTTTCAAGTGGTACTGAAAAAAAAACTTACAACTCGCAAGGACACGAGTTTATCTCCCGGTTAATACAACACTATGTGACGATGTTACTGAAAACTTTGTTTGGATCATCATCAATCAATAAAAATAACCTCAGTTCGAAAAAAAAAAGCTAAAGAAAGATTCCTTCTGCATCCCCTAGCAAGCCTGAAGTCTGAACCTTCGTAGTGTAGGGTTCGTACGGTACATCGCATTGTCGCATAGGATCCACTTTTCACCGCCCCTGTCTCGTGCCCTGTCCTGCCATGGTAGTTTTCTCGATCGGCGAGCAAAATTAACTCCCTGATGTCCGGCCGGCAGTACTTCCTCCCTTATTTTTAACTTTACTTCTTTTTAAACCTTCCAAAGTTTGATTTAAAATAATCTAAATTAGTTAAACAAAAATTATATCATTAGATTTATTATTAAAAATATTTTTATAATATTATAATTTTATTAGTATATCTTAATATAGAATTATAAAAAATAACAATTAAAATTGTATCCTAAAACTGTAAAAAAAATCAAAAATGTTAAGTAAAAAAGAATGGAGGAAGGAGGGAGTATTTACATTCCAAAGCCGTTGCTACAAATTTTGGTGAGCCATCTCATCACTCTCACCAAAATTTGACGTATCATATCGAGGGGAAAAAAAGATGAAACATGGAACGTATAATTTGACACGAAGGCAGACAAGACAGAGAAAAAATGGAAGGACAAACATGGTGGCATACTGGCATGCATCAGCTGGTCAACCTGGGCTGACACCCACATCCACATGTGAAACTTGCTCTCTGACCTGACATGACAATACATACAGACAAACTCGGACAAAATCCATATTCATATCGCCAGGAGATCGATTCCTGCATGCCCTCTGCTCTGCTGTACATCTCGGTGGTAGCACGATTAACTGCGCTGCGCTCACAAAATCTTTCTCTTGTTTGTACAACTGCATGCCATCTCTATCTATTCATGGAGAATGTGTCGTATGGTCTAGTCTGATCAAGTTCGTGGCGCATCATCTATGTTCCGTTTGTTTCAACTTGAGTTTCTGATTTATTTTTTCTGAATTTTTGACTTTCTTTTAATTTTTTTGCCGGTTTTTTCCCATATTCATTTATGTTGTCCGTGATGAGCTAACATGTTTTTTCTATTTTATTTTTTAATTTAATTATATTAAATAAATCACCTTTACCTGTAGTATAATTTTAATCAGTTACAGTATATTTCAGCTATAAACAACTATTTTTCAGTCCAATCGAGCAGGTCCTAACAGCAGCATCTGTCACGGTTAAAGATACAGCCGCCCTCTGCTTCTGTCTCTGCATGCACTAGTGTCCTTGATCTTGTCTGATCTTCTGCATGTGGGATTTCATTGCTTTGCTCTGCTTGTACTACTTGGGCAGGGCTTGTCTTTCCTTTTCTTCTGCCTAATTTCAGCTTAAATACACCTGCGTGGTTAATTAGGAGTTACTGAAGTTGATGTCGTTACGTTTGGATGTAAATTCCTTCTCTCTCTCTCTCTCTCTCTCTCTCTCTTGCATCTTGGGTTTTCGTTGTCTTCGTCATAACCAAATGCGCCTAAATGTTTGGAGCGAATTTTCTGAAAGGAAAAAACAGAAGATGATTACACATGCTTACTGAAATGACAGAGGAAAAAACACATCGCCCAGGTACTTGCATCGTTCTTCGTCTGTTGTAGGCTGGTAAGTAGTGCTACACCTGTCAGGTAGCTTGTTTTCCTCCCATTTTTCACCGCTATGTAAAATGTGCAACAATAGCAAACACGACGATATCCAGAAGAAAAGGGCTAGATTAGAGAATATTTTAGTTAAGGACAATTAGCATGCATGTGAGATGATTCTGTGCTGGACTGGGCATAAGCAGATCGAGGTCACCAAGATCCTGATGTTGGCGACCTCGTACCTCTTTTTTCTTCTCATCTCTCTTTTGTCTGTTTTATTAGGACGAGTACTTTTTTACTGCGATGATTGATGATGGCTTGCATCTTGGATGGGATAAACGAATAGCGACACAGAGAGCGAGCGAGTAGTTAACTAGTGCGGCAGTTATCCCGATGTCTAGTGCTAGTCCGGATAAGAGCATGCAATGCAGAGGGAAGCATAGTACTCACCTATATTCATATCCACAAAGCTATTTTTATTTTGTAGGCATGCCCATCAAAGGCAACAGGCGAGAAACCTCTTCCATACCTATCGTCCGCGGGTGTCTGATACTCGTGGGTATGCCTGTTTGCCTGGAAATTTGGACACTGTTGGACCCCTAAACAATTCAATTTCCATTTTTGGCCCCCTTCTGAAATAAATTCCAAATCTATACCCCTCCTCACCGCGCGTCTCTCCGCTGCCGCCACGTCGCCCGGTCGTGCGGTCGGGGACCGCACGACCGCCCTGGCGCGGCGCTGGAGCGCGCGACTCCCCGCCCAGCGCGCGACCGCTCGCGTGACCGCGTGTCCCCCTCGCCCGAGCGCGCGTCCCTCGCCCGAGCGCGCGTCCCGCCCCGCCGAGCGCGCGTCCCCGGTCCCGCGGTCGCACGAGCGCGCGTTTGCTCCCCCGACCGCACGTCCCCGACTGCAATACTCGTGAATATTTGTATGGTTTCGCAATTTTGTAGTTATAAACTGACAAAAAAATAGATAAAATTGCAATAATAATTTATGTTCATTGTTAGTTGCAGATGTAAAAAAAAATTGGATAAATATTTTTTAAAAACGATTAATCATAGAACGATCGTTTCGTAAAGTGGTAAGTGATATTTAGGGTTTCGTATGGTTTTTAGGTTTGCAATCACCATGTTATTTGTATGTTTTGTCAATTTTGTAAATGTAAACTCGGAAAGAATCTGACCAAGTAGTAATAAAAGTTTATATTCATTATAACTTGTAGATGCCAATAAAATTTTGGTAAATTTTTTTTAGGAACAATTGACCGTAGAATGATCGATACAAATAGTGGTAAGTGACTTTTAAGGTTTGCTGTGTTTTTAGGGTTTGCAATCTCCGTGATTGTTTTCAGTTTTGGCAATTTTGTAGTTATAAACTGGATAAAAATCAGATAAAGTTGTAATAAAAGATTATGTTCATTGTAAGTTGTAGATGCATAAAAAATTTTGGTAAATTTTTTGTAGGAAAGATTGACCGTAGAACGGTCGATACATAAAGTGGTAAGTGATATTGTGAAGGCGAGTAACATGGAATGCGATACATAAATTTTGGTACATTTAATATTGTTAAATGAGGTGCTACGTGAATCATGGAATGCGAAAATACTAGATATTAAATTTCATAATACAGTTGGGAGTAACATGCCGCGTAGATTTTTATTACATGCATAACATATAGCATGATATGCGACTAACCCACCCAACTGCTCGTACGACCTACTGTGTGGACCGGGGCCACTTTCCCTTCCTTGCCCGCTCGGCGTTGAACTCCTCCGCGGCCTCTTTTGCCTTAGCCGCAATTTCCCTCTTTCTCTCGCGCTCCATCTCGCGAGCCTCCCGATCCCTACGCGTGCACGCTTCAAGATGAGCTTGCGTCTCGCGCTGTATACGCAGGGTGTGCTCGTGCTTGCGGCGCTCCTCCTCCAGCAACTCCTTCTCCTTTGTGACATTCCACTCCTCGAAGTCGAGGGTCCATTGGTCCTCAGGGTGGATCTCAAGATCGATCCATTTGCGGTAGGCACATAGGGGCTCCGGAGACTGTAAATAAAAGAGAGATGTTGTTAGTGCGTGTTGTGAAGGAGAAAAGGTAGGGGAAAATGGTGCATGTGGTCGTTACCGGCTGCCGATAGGTTGCGGTGTCAAAACGGCGGTTGGGGTAGTCACTGGAGTAGTTTGCGCAACCCCAGTACCGCATACCTAGACTGATGCGGTGCTTAGACTTGAAGAACTTGCACACGTCCCCGCACCAACAAAGGGGATGTGTCTCCCCCTCAGGTGGTAGTTGTGGCGAACGCTCGGTGGGGACGTCCGGGATGGGGTTGTTGCTACGCGGGCGCTCTGGGGGGGACCTTTCATCGTAGCACAATGGGCTTGTTCTACCTGGGCCTGTATCGCCCTTATTTTCTCATCGCGGGCGGCATCGCGGGCTGTAGCTGACCGTGCTATGTCACGGGTCTCCTCCCAATCCTTCACCATCTTGTCCCATTGCTTCTTCTTGCCTTTGTCCATCCCGGTTGGGTGAGGGAAGCGCGATTGAGTATGGGGTTTGGATGTGCAATGTTCGCTGGGAAATGGAATGCATACCAATTTATAGGGGTCGTTTTGTCTCTACTCGTACGTGTAAAGATGGTCCGCGTGGTCGTAGCAGTGAGTAAAGATGGGAGTGCTGCGATATCACTGAAAAAAGGCCCCCGTTTTGTCATGTCACTGCCCAAAGCTGGCATCTTTTGTCATCCCACTGAGCAAAGCTGACCTCTTGTTGTCATGTCACTGAGCACAGCTGCCCTCTTTAGTACTGTCCCTGCCCAAAGCTGGCATCTTTTGTCATCCCACTGAGCAAAGCTGACCTTTTTTGTCATATCACTGAGCAAAGCTGCCCCGTTTTATCATGTCACTGCGCAAAGCTGGCATCTGTTGTCATCTCACTGAGCAAAGCTGCCTCGTTTTGTCATGTCTCTGAGGAAAGCTGCCCCGTTTTATCATGTCACTACGCAAAGCTGGCATGTGTTGTCATCTCACTGAGCAAAGCTGCCCCGTTTTGTCATGTCTCTGAGCACAGCTGCCATGTTTTGTCATCTCACTGAGCAAAACTGGCCTCTTTTTGTCATTTGACTGAGGACAACTGCTCTCTTTAGTAATGTCACTGCCCAAAGCTGGCATCTTTTGGCATCCCACTGAGGACAACTGCTCTCTTTAGTAATCACGAATTGGCTATACTCATGCCTTTTGGCATTGTTTAGGTGTTTAGCTCTCGCCAATGGCCTCTTATCTCTAAATACAGAGCATCAGTGCACACTCAGTCACCCAAGCTAGACATGATGTCCTCCTTATTCAAGCCACGGGGAACCGAAGATGATGGCCTCATTCGGTAAGAGGTGTTATTTGATCCAATATTAAAATTTATTTCATTGTCAATATTATGTACATCTGTCCCGGTATGCATTTTATGCTTTCTTATTTGATCCATGCGGTAGATCCAACATGCGGGCAATGGGCAGCAGACCGGTGTCCCGCAGTAGTGGGATGTACCGAGGGTCGAGACGCCAGTTCTCTCGGGGGCCCCTAAGGACGAAGCAAGGAGGCCCCTGTGCGGGTGCCGACAACCACACATGGCATCGGTGGTGCTCGTCCCAACGGGGCTCTAGCAGCTCGAACGCCATGTCCTGCCAAAGAAGGATAACAAGTTAGTGTACATTACAACAAAATGTGCAACAAATAACAACAAATGTTATGACAGGGAAACGTACGGAATGTACAAAAACATACGTAAAATGTGCACACGAATATGACCAACACAACAAGGAAACATATGGAATGTGCGAAAATATACATAACATGGTAATGTGCAATACATAGCTACACCATCGAGCCAACAATTAAGCGTACACCTCCTGAATAATACATTACATATGGATTGTGGTTGGTACTACGGAGCGTTGCTTGATGCCGGCCTGTTTGGGCACTGACTGAGGGAGTGGCCAAAGGTCTTGCATAGCCTACACTTCGGGCGCCGAACACGATCCCCTCGCTGGCTCTCATCCATGTCGTTGCGGATGCGACGGCTTTGTCGTCTTCCACGCCCGACATGCTTCAGTGCATCGTTGGGCACCCACTTTATCTCCCCCGGCCATAATTCCCTGTAGTGCATGTCTACCCCGTAGGAATGGAACTCTGCACTCCAGGTTGCATACAAGTGCTGCATGTCGTAGTACTTGGAGATGTACTGTGTCGACGCCTGGTTCCATACAGCGCATGCCGCGTACACATGGGAGCATGGCTTGTGCAGAAGCTGGGGCTTGTTGCAGCTGCAAGATGCTTCATCACCAATCGTGCATACCTGCTTGCGCTCCCCTCTAATTTGACCCATGACATACTTCTGCCTTAGGCGGACCTCAAACTTCTTCCTTAAGCCATCAATGGGCTGAGCAATGTGGGTTCGAGCCTTCTCCATCTTCCTGTCCATGAAGGCCTGCATGACCTCAGAGTATTGCTTGTTTTCCTCAACGTGCTTCTGCGCCATCCTGGCTCTATTCACAAAGTACCCGACGGTACGGTTCCAGGTCTCGGCCACAATTGCCGTGATCGGCAGGGATCTGACGCCCTTCAATACACCATTGTAAACCTCGGACATGTTGGTTGTCATGATCCCATACCTCGCCCCACCGGTGTCGTGCAACAAAGACCACATTTCCAAGTCAGGTGCATTGGACTGAACCCATTGTGAGAATACCCCGACTCTTGTGGAGCCCCCCTCCACGGCCCCTGTTGCTGCATGCACATGCTTCGTAGCCTCCTGATCGAGCTGCCTCCGCAAGGCGTCGAACTTCCGCTTCTGGTTCTGCATGCATAGCTTCTTGAACATCTTCATGAGGTCCTTGCTACGGAACCTTCTGTGGAAGTTCGCTGCAATATGCCTCATGCACCAGCGGTTCTTCACATCAGTCCACGGGACGGGGGCCTGCGTCCCATCCTGCAACGTTCGCAACGCAGACATCAAGCCTGCATTGCGGTCGGAGATAAGGCACACTTCGGGCCTGTCTTGCACTACGGCATTCTTCAAATTGCAAAGAAACCAAAGCCAGCTATCTGTATTCTCGCTCTCCACAATTGCAAATGCCATTGGGAGTAACTGGTCATTTGCATCGGCTGCAACTGCGGTAAGGATAGTGCCCTTGTACTTGCCGGATAGGAACGTCCCATCTACGGTTAGCACTGGACGGCACCACCTGAACCCTTGTATCGCCTGATGGAAGGCCCAGAACACTCTGTCAAGAATGAAACAGTTCGGGCCCTCCGTAGGATGGACCCTCTCCTGCCTGTTTATGTAAGTGCCTGGGTTTGATTGTGCAATTTGATCCAGCATTCTTGGGACCAGGTCGTACGCCTCCTCGTACGTCCCATACATACCGTGCAGCACCTTTCGCTTCGCCCGCCACACCTTCTTGTAGCTCACTTCGTAGCCCGCCTCGTTCGCTACTGCTGCCATCAGAACCTTCGGGGTAATTGACACATCCGCCTGGACGAGATGCGTGACCACCTCCGCAACATAACGTGATGTCATGTTGCGGTGTCTATGTACTGGCCCCGCAAGCTCGCAACTGTGATCTTGCAGCACCGTTATCCGGAACTCCGTGCCAACGCCCTTGTACCGTTGTGCACGGACTTTGCCACCACATGACCCGTCCACACACTTCACAACGTACGTGTCCGGCTTTGACTTGTGGACCCGATACGTCCGGCTTATGTTGACGGCATGTCTAGCAATAGCCTGCTGGACAGCACTCTTATTACGGAAGCACTGCCCCAGAAAGAGTGCGCCCTCGCTGAACCCCCATTCTCCCTCCTCCGCCTGTGGCAGAACTAGGGCTGCCGCTGCGATGTCGTCCAGTCTGGACGACACGTACGCACCGTCCGTGGTCACAACACGACCTACCACCCCTCCAGTTGCACCTTCGCCATCCTCGTCCTCTCCAGAGCTGCCTGTGTCAACCTCCTCATCCTCCTCGCTGTCCTCTTCTTCCACCCGGTCCCCAAGATACTCATGACAGTCAATACGGGCGGCCCACCACCTGTCGTGCACACCTTCGTTGGGCTGGAAATTCTGCGCACGCCTCCTGTCGTCTTCATCACCCACTTCCTCGCCCACATGTTCTCCCGCAGAAGGGTCTTCATGACCGCCGGCCACTTCATCTCCACCAGCGGCATCTGAACCAACCATGCCTGATGATTCTGCCCTCTCCACGAACTCGACATACACCATTGGCCTCCCATATATCGCAGCATCAGGGTTGCGCATGACCTCCATGTAGTTCGCCCATGAGGCGTCATTGGTCACCTTCAGAAGTTGTCATATGCTCCCCCTTCCGTCATCCACCATTGAGGCATAGACTGCCTCGATCCGTAACTTCTTCCTTGCGGTCTGTCGATCGAACGCTGAACGGACACACCTCCGTAGCTCAGACAAGCTCATGGCGCTCAGACCGGGTGCCCGGATCACGGTCCGCTCGCAATTTGACAGGTCCGCCCCATACGGCCCATCACGTACGAGACCACTCCCATAAAACACCATCAATTGTTCAATGCCAGCCATTGCGTACCTAACATAAGTGCATAATCAACCATTTTAGTACACAGTATGTAACAATCGTATCATGTAATTAACAGTTTCGATTATTATATGTTTTGTATTTCTAAATCTACGATTTATTTGTAACTATTTTACTTTCTAATTGTACCATACATCAAATTAAATATACATATCATTTTTATTTCCATCAAATGACCTTCATACTACGGTTATTCACTAAGCATACTAATTATACAACTTGTCTCTAATCTAACACCTACAAATGCTCCAACATAAATATTTACTTTTTCAACACATGGGCACATTATTTAAACTATAATCTTTTCTAACTCTGGACATAAACAGTCTATGTAGCAAACGACATTTGGACGCAGCAAATATTTTTGAAAAAGTAAATGTCTATGTAAATTTCTAGTGGTATATAGATAGAAAACGACATAAACACTACAAATAACTACGGTCAACATTTTTCGAGACGCAGCAAACGACATAAACAGCGTATATAGATTTGAAGTCTGTAAACCATTCGAAATATTCACTTCAAAAGGTATCCGTTTATTTTGATTTTGGGAAAAGTTCAAAGCTAAAAGATGCTGGGCTAGAGTAGAGTAGACGTGGTGGCGGGTGCCATGCCATTTCTGATGCTCACGAGAAATTATAGTTGCATGGGCACAAAACTTACCTCTTGTTGATGCTCACGAGACGATCTACAACTTTTCTACTTGCCAAGTCCACTGATTCCAAACGAAAACAATTCAACTCTTCCGGCTTTCGCTCCTCTCTTTTCTTCAGCAAAAACTAACTACATTACAATACGTAACTTCAACATAAAATTCAACATTATCTACACTACAATAAAACATGCATCATATGTTGATTTTTACCTACACATACACACTGTATGACACATTGACTTATAATACATATATTCACATAAAGATTACCTACAAATACATAACGTACCAAATATTGACATCGCGTATCACACATTCACATAAAATAACATTACCAAACGATGGTTTGTGCTAATCGACTAATTATGGACTAATCACATACATGAAATACGACATTATTTACACTACAATAAATCATGCACCATACACATACACACCGTATGAAAGATTGGCTTATAACAACGTTACCGATACACGGTTTGGCTAATTACAGGCTAATGACATTCGCAGAAAATTACTTGCATGGGGGCAAAAATTACCTCTTCTTGAAGCTCGCGAGACGATCTACAACTTTTGTATTTGCAAAATCCGTTGATTCGAAACAAAACCAACTCGAAATCCTGAGTTTGCACTCTCTTTTTTCCTCCCTTCACTCGCTCTGTCTTCACTTCAACTGCACCGCGAACTGCAAATGAGTTGCTTCGCTTGCTATGTGAGCATATGCGCTGCTGTTCAACCTCTTTAAGCCTGCTGCATGTATTCACGGAGAGGGGCCATGCAAACCTCCTGCAGACGCGTGTGCAAACCGGCGTGAAAAAATACACCTCGGGTGCTTTCGGCGGATGGATTTGACACCACTTCCCGTGCGGTCGGGCGCAGCATGCAACGCGAATCTCGCTGGGACTGAAGTCGCGCGGTCCGCGGGCATGACGCGCGCTCGGCGGGCAAGACGCGCGCTCGGCGCCAAAACGCGCGGTCGGGGGCGGCACACGCGCGGTCGGGACCGGGGACGCGCGCTGGGCGGGGGGGTCGCGCGCTGGGGCGAGGCGGTCGCGCGGTCGGCGGGGAGTCGCGCGCCCGGGCGCGCCGCCAGCTCGGTCGCGCGGCCAGCTTCCGCACGACCCGCCCACGTGTCGCCTTCCCGTGATTTCGCGCTCAACAGGGGTCCAGAAGTGGAATAAATTTCCATAGGGGGCCAAAACCGGAATTTGTGGTGTCCAGGGGTCCAAATAGGTCCAAATTTCGTTTGCCTGTCTGCCAAATCAGGCAACGAGTATAAAGCATAATAGAGAAGGAATATCCTACCAATCCACTCAAAGATAGGCTCTACAGGAAGGCACGGCATAGTATTTAAGTAGCTTTATTTACATCCGAAAAATTGTAACACAGTAACAGGGCTGTCAGCAAATGGCTTCAAAAGAATTCATATTTAAGTAGACAAAAGACATAATATTCCCAGTTTTAGCTATAATAAATAATAATAAAGAAACATAATATGTTAGAGGAATATACACATTTAAGTGACTTACCCGTAAATTCTTCATATCAATATCAAATAGATCTTTCAGACCGGGTCTTTGCACTTTGATGACAACTTCTTGGCCATTCAGTCATGCCCGATGAACCTGGCCTGCCAAAAAGGGATAGATTATTATAGAGTCAAGTTGCTTACTCTAAAGGCTTAGTTTTAGTCCATTTTCACAAGTATATCTCCAGAGTTTGCAAGCATTTTACCGAGGCTAGCATGCAGCAGCTATTGGTTCAAATTAAAGTCAAATCGATCAAAATATCTCACTCACAGATGCCCCCAGCTCTTCTTCAATAATTGACTGTCTCTGAAGGAAATGGATGAACTTGATCCTGCAAAAGAGCGAAGGGTTCCATGATAACAATAGTATAAACATAAGACTGTTAATTACCAAAAAATCTAGAAAACACAAGAGAAATTTTAACTATCACAAATACGAGAGTTCACAAAGTCACAAATATGAGAATGGAACACAAATAAAAAACATGCATTTTCTACTTCCATATATTAGTGCATGCAGTTTGGATTTTTTTCCCAGAGAAATTTTAACTACGACAAATATGAGAGTTCACAAAGTCACAAAATATAAGAATTGAACCCAAATAAAAAAAACATGCATTTTCTACTTCTGTATGTTAGTGCATGCAGTTTGGATTTTCCCCCCTCAACATTTCACTTCAATAGTGAACAACCTGCACAATCATTAGCAATGGTGGTTGAGTTCTTCAATCATTAGCAATGGGAGCCTGCAAATTTGTTCCTAGCAAATTTTATGGAAGATCACATATACCCAATGGAGGTTGAGTTCTTCAAATATGCACAATCAATCTCACGATGAACAATTTATCCAGAAGAAGAAAATTTGTAAGTATTAGCAAAGGAGGGAGAGGGACTATGGACCTCACCTATGCCCGTACCCGTTTACCTGATGGGCAAAGAGTTCTCCCCATTTTCATGCTCATGGGCAAAGAATACCTCCTATGCCCGACTCTATTAGGGTATTTACTATTTACCTATAGGCACACGGTTAAATGGGCACAATTACCACCCCTAATTGGCCATTGCATCGCGTGTGCCAAAGATTGCTTGCTAGTTGGCTCATTTATTGCCCCCTTCTTTTTAGCTAAAATACCTTAGGAAGTATGGTTTGTTATTTTTCTCCGAACAAATTAATAAACAAAACGATTTATCTGTCGTTTTTTCGAAATAGCTTATTAAAAATAGTTTTTTGAAGTGATTTATCGGTATTCGGTTCGTTCATATAAAAATTTATGTTAGAATAAAAAATTATTAGCTGCAGCTATACATCATCAGTTACATCAAAAAGAACCTAGCCTTGGCTTCGTTTTGTTTTGCTTTGCTTGGTTCGTACGTTGCCCGTGTTCCTTTCGCCTCTTCCTCCTCGGAACCTGACCTGGGGCTGGGTAGCCGTATCCCAACTTGTCCTACAACGATTTAATTAATCAACAAGGATAATTAACTAACTAACCAAATCGATTATTCGGTTACTAGTACACCTTTACTTGGAGTACCCTTTAGGAGTAACAAAGAGAATAATATTCCTGGCAGTATTATTATGCCTTTTAAGGTACATATATAAATTCATTCTTGGGGTTTTTCAAGTCCCGAAATCCGAAAAGGGATGTAATTGCTAGTGCAGGCACAGGGCGACGACGTATACAACATGACACCAGGGAGAAAGTATAGACGGGTTCGGACTGTAGAGCAACTCCAGCAGGGCCCCTACTTGAGCCCTCAAACCTTATATTTGAGGGCTTGAGGCAAAAATAGAGGTCCAGCAGGGCCCCTACTAGAGCCCTCAAATTTGAGGAGCCCCTCAAATCCCCCCTCAGCCCTCATTCCTGGGGGCTCTCCCCTGGCTCTCATTTTTCGGTTTTTTTCCCGCTGGTGAAATTTCCCCCGCCTCCGCCGCCCAAAATCCCCCGCGCCCCTCCCCCGCCTCCGCCCGCCCCCCTCCCTCCCACTCCGCCGCCCCCTCCCCTGCCGTCCTCGACTCCCCGCCTCCCCCGCCGCCCCCTTCCCCTTCCCCGACGCCTCCACCCCCTCCACCGCCGCCTCCGCCCCTCCCCCGCCGCCCCCACCGCGCCCGACTCCCCGCCTCCCCCGCCGCCCCCACCGCGCCCGGCTCCCCCACCGCCCCCTTCCCCTTCCCCGGCGCCTCCACCCCCTCCACCGCCGCCTCCGCGCCCGACTCCCCGCCTCCCCCACCGCGCCCGGCTCCCCCGCCGCCCCTTCCCCGGCGCCTCCACCCCCTCCACCGCCGCCTCCGCCCCCTTCCCCGCCGTCCCCGACTCCCCGCCAAGGCCCTCTCCCCCGCCGGCTCCTTCGGCAAGAAGATGACCATGGACGACCTCATCGCGCGCCAGATCCGCGTCACCCGCCAGGAGGCGCCGCTCTGCGCCGCGGCCTCCTTCGACCGCGACGCCGCCAACGCCTTCCAGCTTTACGTTGCCGAGGCGCTCGCCTTCGCCGTCAAGCGGGCGGGCTTCCTCTACGGCCGCGTCGACGCCGACACCAAGGAGGTGTTTGTCGACTTCATCTACGAGCCGCCGCAGCACGGCGCCGAGGACGTCGTCCAGCTGATGCGGGACGCCGACGAGGAGGCCCGCGTCGATGCCATCGCCGAGGGGCTCGGGATGCGGCGGGTAGGCTCTGGAGACGACGGGGGTGAGGGAGAGAATGAGTGGGTCCCATGTGTCAGTTGTAGTGGAATGGATTTGAGGGCTTAAATTTGAGAGGTGCTGTTGGAACAGATGTAAAAAAATAGGGCCCTCAAAAGTAAGGGGAGCCCTCAAATGAAAAGTAGGGGCCTTGTTTTGAGGGCTACTGCTGGATTCGGCTGAGACGAGAGTTGCTACATGGTACGTACAGTTCTCACTGAATAATGGTGGACAATTAAAGGCCACTCATTCGCTTCTCCTAAGTTCTAAAATCATTATGTTGTTATAATTCAGTTACACTAGGTACAAAATGAATGAACTGGCTACCTGTGTATACAGCGCTCGGTCGCCTGGTTATACTGTACAAATTCTTTGGTTAATACGCACACAAACTCTCACAACCTGTTGTCATAATCAAGCAAGTGCACCTTCTTCGTTGCTTGTTAGCTATTTATGGCATCTATAGTGTATGAAAACAGGGGGTCTTAAGCCACCTTAAGGTCAACCTTATACATTACAGGGGTGACCTTAAGCAGGTCATAAGCAAAAAAGGCTTAAGGCTGGTCCTTAAGCTAAAGACCTGACCACAAGCATTAAAATATATTTTTTCTTTATCTGCCAAGTAGGACCGTCTTAAGGCCCCTTGGGTTATATACACTATGGAGTCGACCTTAAAATTTAGATGGGACCCACCTTAAAACCCCTTGAGTTATATACACTACAGATGCCCTAAGAGTGCTGCTGTTTTGAGAGGCTGTGGATAAGCTGCTGCTGCAGGTATCTCGGAGCCTTTTTGTCTCAAGCAGTGTCAGTAGTAGTAGTGCCTTTTCAGACACTGACCGATAATACTTGGCTAAGACTCTGTTTATTAGGTTTCTTACATCAATCACTATTCATTAAACTAAAAAACCATAGCTAACAATTACAAATCACAGTTCAAGAGAATATCTATTAGGAGTTGATGAAGCAAGCTTGCACGCTAGAGGTCAGAATGCGTGAGTGAATGGGTTGTGGCGGTGCATGCATGATGAGTGGCGTTAAACCTGGCTGCGCATGCACGCCTGGGACTGGGAGACACACCCATGGAAACATGCATCATTGGGTTCTCTCTCTTGGCTCTTCCATTGGAATCATTTGGTCGACCTCACACATGCAGCTAGCTAGAGCCTTTGGAGACGACCGTAAGAATTACAGGTAAACCAAAATGCATGCAGGAGAAGGGATGAGACGGGATGCATGGCTCGTGGCATAACTTGCGGGTGAGGTTGAGTATGAGCTAAACGTGCGCACGGTACAGTTTTTGCTCTGTCCCTATGTACGTGCATCGATCACGTGTTCATGCATGTTTCTCAGACGTCAAGACGATGGCACGCGAAATCTCATTCTTGTACTAGCTCAACCTGTCGAATTAAGCTGGATTAATTAGCCTCGAAATTAAAGATCCTTTAGACCAAATGTGTGCTGAAAATTCCCGTTCATCGAGCCATGCATAAGAGCCCCTCCTTTCGCTGATGCACACATGTAGATTGGTTGCCCACATACGCACACATGTCATGTGTTGGTACCTAGGAAGAAGTAGGGCCTGTTTGGCATGGCTGCTGCTTCTAGATTCTCAACCGGAACAGTAGGAGCCCAGTCAAATGCTCTGGCTCCTGGTTTTTTAGAATTAGGATCACTTGAGGAGTGGAGCGGTCCGTAGATCACTTTTTCGGAGCGATATTGGGGTTGTTCCCCGTGAGAATCCATCCCCTAGTTACGTAATTGCTTTGGAGTTGATATGAAATTACCCACCATTTGCCATTAGACAAAACCAACACCTCACCTCTCCTATTCAGCTCTCATTCTGCATTTCTCACGCGTCACCCCTCTCCTCTCTCTCGCCCACATGGAGGTTTCCATGCCCTAGTAGCCGCTGCTTTGGGTGACCATGGCCGCCAGCTAGAAGCCCTTTGCCGCCAGTCCCCTCCATGTGAAAGTCAATCCCTCTCCATTTGGCCACTGCCCTCAGTCCCGCTTCCCCCTCACTAGCTCACTCGATTGAGGCTAGTCATCGCTGGAGTAGTTCCTTGCCACCTGTCTAGCTCACCCTCGTTGCTGGAGTTCCTCGCTGACCACCCCACCCCTCTCCGTCGTTGCTTCTTCCTTGGGACCTGTGTAAGTAACTAGGTAAGAGCCCGGCCTTCGTCGCCCTTGCTCCTCGGCCTACCTCTTTGTATTGTGTATATCTATGTTGGATTTGCTAATTAGGGGAAATGTGTAGGGTATTATGAAATATTTTGGTTTTGATTTATTAGGATTCGGTCCTATTTTGGATTTGTACAAATCTGGGATTTCTTGATGACTATATTAGTATGTGTTGAAATTTCTTGATGACTGCATGAGTACGTGTGTTTGTGATTAATGTTAGATGGTTCATGAACAATAGCGTTTGTATTGTCATATCTCAAATTTTCTGTAAATGTTCATATTTTGTAAATGGGATTCGTGAACAATGTTAATTATGCAGTCCATAACTAAAAATAGCGACTGAGGGAGGTAAAGAATAATAGAATATATATAGCATTTATCAAGATAATCTCAGTTTCTCGCTCTCGCATAGCATGTCTATATTTTTTTAATTTTTAAATACATATATACTTGTCGTATCACTGTATCCTTGTTTTTGCAAAATATCATATCACGATATCGTTGTATCCTTATTTTTGCCATATTTTTCTTATTATGTTGTATGTTAAAGTATTGAGCTAAAGTTTCATGACAATGATGTATTTACGACATACTTTTGATATGCCGTTGTGTTGGTATAAATTGATGTTACTTCTAGGCTGCTAGCCTTTTAAAGTTTAATCCAAGGCACGGTGAAATTCTAGATCCACCACTGATTGGACACTTGAAAAATATGAGTAGATTCGGATAAAAAAAATACTTTTATAATATTACTTGATTTTAAACATATATTACAATAAAAATTAGTAGTGAAAGTTATATTTTGGGATCTTGTTAATATCCAAAGAGTCACTCCTTTATAATCAAAGAAGTATTTGAAGAAAAATGTGAGCATTTATAGGTACACTTGTGATGCCCGCCATTCTGATGGAAGCCCAGGTACAGTTTGACTTACTTGACTGTACACAGCTAGATTAGCGAAGCTGCTTAGCTTAATCTATACATATGAAATTCATGTAAAACATATTAATAGCAAAATTTTAAAAATTTATCTATATATATATATATTCTAAAACGATATATATTTATGAAATATTGCGAAGTAGAGAAAACACTGTACAAGCGTGAAGTACAACAGTTACTATGCTACTAGGGCCGCATGAGAATAGTCACCTGTTATTATGCTACTACGGCCGCATGACAATGGTCACCTGTTATAATGAGGGCTGTCGAATTAATTACATTTTACTCTCTCCAGTTAGTACTCCACTGAGTGATGTTTTGGAATACACATGTTCAAACTTTATAATCTTTAATCATTAATATATTTATAAATATTTAGATTGGATATATACAAATGATAAATACTTTTGTAATATTACAATTTTATTAGATTATGTTTTGGGGATTATGTCAATATTCAAAATATTATTTTTCTGACCGGAGGGAGTATTTCGAGAAAAAAAATGTGAGCATTTATAGGTACTCTTGTAGTGCCCGCATTGTGGTGGAAGCCCGGGTACAGTTTGACCTAGTTGACTGTACACAACTAGATTAGCGAAGGTGCTTAGTTTAAGCCTCTCCTAACAGCCGCAGTTAATTGGCGGGAGGTTAGATACACTGAGATACCCAGCAGAAACTGGATCGCCCTCAGCTTTCCAGTATTTACATCCAGATCCTCCCGCCGGCAAACTTGAGGACCTGTATGTAAAATCTCTAATCCCGACGGGCAATGCGGTGACGAGCGGTCGGGGGCCGGAGCGAGGAGTAGAGGCAGTATAAATCGGCGCGCCTCTCAAAGCTCTCCTCCGCCGCCGCCCCCGCTTCCATTATCCTCCGCTCTACTTTTCTTGCTTTTCACTCCCCTTCTCTCTCCCCGCCAAGCGCAAGCTGCTTTCAGAGAGAGAGAGAGAGAGAGAGAGAGAGAGAGAGAGAGGGAGGGAGGAGCTGAAGCAAGCGCACCGGCGGCAATGGCGGAAGCCGCTGCGGCGAGGAGGTGGGGCCCGCTCACGGCGGCGCTCGGCACGGCCCTCTTCGTCCTCGCGCTCCTCGCCGGCAGCGTCGCGCTCGGGGGCGTCTCCGGCGGGCGGCTCATCGCAGGGCTCCGGTAATTAACCCTCCTCCTCCTCGCCGTCGCTCTCCCGGTAATGTGGGTGCGTTCGTGAGCTCCACTGCTGCCGCGCTCGCTCCCTCCCGGGCGGTGAATTTTGGCTGGAGTTGCTCGTTGTTTTTTGTTTCTGGTTTTTTTCCCGAATTTGTTGGTCCGTTCTGTGTTGTGTGACGAGTGCGCGCATCGTGTTTGGTGGTTAATTTCGGGCGCGCCTCTGTTCCAGGCTCGGGAGCACCGCTGCGGCGAGCGGCACGAGGCGGTGGCTGCGCGACTCGTCATGGCCAGCGGCGGCGGCGGCGGCGGCGGCGGCGAGGTGAGCACTCCGCGTTCCTCCATTTCCTCTCTCCTCGCGTTTTGGTTTCAAACATCCGACGCATCTTGAGCGTCGGTTCCCCTCGAGCTCGTCATCTGGGCCGTCCAACTCTCGCCTTTCTTCTGCCCTCTTGCCCACAAAGCAGGCCGCATCGTAGCAGTAGCATTAGCACAACAGGGGAGGGGGAGTCTCCGTTTAAACCGATTTATTTCCGCCCAATTTTTTTGATCCAAAAAAATTTTCAACCCGTGAAACTTTTGGTTCGTGCTCGCGTCGCGCGGTAACCAGCGAAATTTGTAATTTGGGGCTGGAAATCTGGGATTAGAGCCGTTTGGGACGTAACAACCAACAACGTAGAATCGCTGCGGCAGAGAGTAGATATGCTTTTTTTTGGTGGCGAGTTCGTTACGGTGGCAGAGGGGAGAGAGAGAGAGGAGCAGTGTGGTAATTTAGCAGCAAAGCAAAGCAAAAACCCCGCCCCGTCCTGCGCCTGCACCGGCCATGCTAAAGCGGTGAAAAGACTTTAGAAACCCACAAAAGCTGGCCAAAGAAGAAGCAAGCAGAGGTTGAAAGATAAATCACTGTCACCGCTCGCGTCCCCAAGAATGCACCCGAAAAAAAAAATAGAAGGGCACTTCTCACTTGCAAAGGCCCCGGTAGTAGTAGCAAAGGCACTAGTAGTAGCAGGCTTGTAGAACCTATTTATATTAGTTTTTGCTGATGGTTTTTCTTTTTAACTTATAAATAGCAATAGTTTATATAGAGTTGTACAGAAAAAGAAACTTGTGTGTAATTTTGGTCAATATAAATAAAGTTACTATAGTATATTACAGTCGACTAGTACTAATCTCCGTCTTAAAAATGTATTTTATTTAAAAGTTAGATACAATAGAAAAGCAGATTTAAAAAAGTAATATAAACAAGGCCTTAGTACTGGGCTAGGCAACATCCATTAACCCTCACCAGGATGCTTCCTTTTTTTTAATGTGAAGGAATGATTGTTCTTGTTCAACTTTTGGGTACAGCCTCGCGTGCGCAAAGCGATGGCATGCACGAATCATGAACGGCGCGCGGATGATCCCTTTTTATCTACTACTAATTTCATTCCCTGCATTGCAAACTGCTCTTGAGTACAGCAGTAATTCTCGTACCACAAATTGCAACCTTTTTAGTTGTTGTAAAGAACAAACAATTTTGATACTTTTTAGCTGTTGCCATCAACTGCAGATGTATCTGCCGTTCGTGATCCCTGACCCCCGTCTTGCTCGCCGATTGCGACGCGGCTCGCTTCCGTTCTCGGCTCACCTGGAGTTTGTATCTTTGCAGGAGCGGTGGCGACGCCGACGCGGTGGTTGGCGCGGTGGAGGATCCGGAGGCGGTGGCCTCCCAGGTGCACATGTACGTCCTTCTCCTCCTCCCCCTCTTTCATCATTGCTTATTATTGTTGCCATCGCAGTAGTAACCAACTAAACTAGCAGATCTGCTGCCTAGTTGTGGTGTCATTGCATCAGTGGTTACTCTTTTCTTTTTTTTTTTGGTTGAGATCGTACTCTTCTTTTGAGCTAGTGTGTTGTAGATATGATTCAAGGGGAGAGGGAAAAACGAGAATCCCATGACCGGAGCATATCTGATTCGAGGGGAGAGGAGGAAGAGGAATTCTATGGGGGGAGTGCTTCTTCTGAGGTCTCTCCTCTAGATACTGCCACGTCGATAATTCATATCGCGTGGCAGCATCCAGCGTGGGACCTCATGAGAAGTCCTCCGATGCATTTTTGTCCCGAGGAGGAGGGTAGCACCGTAGCAGTAGTGCGTACTTTGCCTTCCACGTGGGGGCCGGGGAGCAGAGGCTGTGGGGCCCACCTGCCATGCACCACCACACACCCTCACGCTTTAGTGCGAGGTGACCTGCTGCAACGCCGTGGCGGGGGCATTAACTCGGCTTCCTTCTTTTGGGGATCGCCACGGCAACAAACCCCCCTCTTTTGGTGTGCGAGCGCTCTGCTCTGTGGCTGCAAGCAATAGTGATACTAGCTAGAGTGGTAGCAGTGACACACCACGTTCTCCTGGTTGCCCAGGCATGTGGGGCTGCCTGCCCTGCATTTGCGTCGCGCCACCACGGACGCATTGATGGTGCTCACCAGCAACCTAGCTCGCCCAATTCTCTCCCTCCTAATCAATCTTTCCGCCTCTTGTTCTGCACGATCTGCTGGTAGAGCTGGCAATGGCAGGTGATTGACATTTGAGACTAGACTGCAGTAACTTGTTAAGAGTCTAGGAACTGAAGTGGCAAAAAAGAACTGTTCTTGTTTAGTTTGGTGACAAGAACCACCGACAGATCAGATCCACCCAAGAATCAGTAGAAAATTAGTGGACAGGGAATTGGTTCCTGAAGCAGTAGTTGTATCTGTACTTTGTGTCAAATCATCATTACGTTATGCGCATTGATCATCACCGTACCTGAATTTTACACCGTGTAATGACTCGACAATGAGCTAAGAATTCTCCGGATGCTCAGGTCCATCAACAACAGCACCGCCCGGAGGAACCTCGGGTACCTGTCGTGCGGGACGGGCAACCCGATCGACGACTGCTGGCGCTGCGACCCTGACTGGCACAACAACCGCCAGCGGCTGGCGGACTGCGGGATCGGGTTCGGCCGCAACGCGATCGGTGGCCGTGACGGCAAGATCTACGTGGTGACTGACCCCGGTGACGATGATCCGGTGAACCCCAAGGAGGGCACCCTGCGCTACGCCGTCGTCCAGGACGAGCCGCTGTGGATCATCTTCAAGCGCGACATGGTCATCACTCTGAAGCAGGAGCTCATCATGAACAGCTTCAAGACCATCGACGGCCGTGGCGCCAACGTGCACATCGCGAACGGCGCCTGCATCACGATACAGTACATCACCAACGTCATCATCCACGGCCTGCACATCCACGACTGCAAGCCCACCGGCAATGCCATGGTGCGTAGCTCACCGAGCCACTACGGCTGGCGGACGATGGCTGATGGTGATGCTGTGTCCATCTTCGGCTCCAGCCACATCTGGGTGGACCACTGCTCGCTCTCTAACTGTGCCGACGGCCTTGTCGATGCCATCATGGGTTCCACTGCCATCACAGTATCAAACAATTACTTCACCCACCACAATGAGGTACGTACATCCTAGATCCTACACATTTGTTTTAATCCCGCAATAATTGCTTGCCCATCTTTTGTTTTCTCCATCAAAGCCATTGGAATCTCCAGGGTTTGGCGTATGGAAGGACTTGTTTGTTTCTACCAGCACAAGTTTAGGCCCCGTTTGGCACAGCTCCACCACCAGCTCTTTGGAGCTGTTTGGAGCTGTTTTGCGCCAAACGGGGTAAAATAAAATAGCTCCACCCAAGGAGTTCTTTAAAACCTGCTGAGACAAAAGTAGCTCCACCCAAGGAGCTGAAAAAAGTAGCTTCACCCGACTCCACTTGTGAAGTAAAAAAAAAACAGCTCCACTTGTGGAGTGGAGCCGTGCCAAACGAGGCCTTAGCTACTTTTGTCTCAGCAGGTTTTAAAGAACTCCTTGGGTGGAGCTATTTTGTTTTACCCCGTTTGGCACAAAACAGCTCCAAACAGCTGGTGGTGGAGCTGTGTCAAACGGGGCCTTAGTTTAGCATCAGTTTCATGTCAGTTGTTCTTCGAAATCTTACCAGAAGTTGTCGGTTGGCTGTACTGTGGATATTTCTGTAGCATCTCACGTGCAAAAGGGATTCTTTTGGCGTTGTATGCAAACAGCCTGCTTGGATTTTTCACTGATGGTAAATGAGCAACGCAGGTGATGCTCCTGGGTCACAGCGACTCCTATGAGAAGGACAAGGCAATGCAGGTCACAATAGCCTTCAACCATTTTGGCGAAGGACTCATTCAGAGAATGCCAAGGTAGATTCATGAACTGAACCAGTCTGTCTTAAGATCACCAAGATACTAAAACTGTCCCAATTTGGCAATAGTTTATATGCATTGTTTCTGTTCAGATTGAATGACAGTTTGCTAACTTCTTGTCGCCATCTAAATCACCCTTGTTTCAGGTGCCGGCACGGTTACTTCCATGTGGTGAACAATGACTACACCCACTGGGAGATGTACGCCATTGGCGGGAGCGCTGAGCCAACCATCAACAGCCAGGGCAACCGCTACCTCGCTCCGACGAACCCCTTTGCCAAGGAGGTATATACCCTCATCGTCTGCCAGTACGCTTCGTCGATTGGCCTTCAGCAACTACTCAGTCGCTAGCTAACTTTCGGTATGAACAAACTGCAGGTGACGAAGAGGGTCGAAACTTCTCAGAGCATCTGGAAGGCCTGGAACTGGAGATCAGAGGGCGATCTCCTGATGAACGGTGCCTTCTTCACCCCATCCGGAGCAGGCGCCTCGGCCAGCTACTCGCGCGCCTCCAGCCTCGGCGCCAAGTCATCGTCCATGGTCGGCACCATCACCTCCGGCGCGGGCGCCCTGTCGTGCCGCAAGGGATCCACCTGCTAGCGCACCGCAGAGACAGATCCGCCCTCGCCCCGACGACAACAGAAAGAAACAAGATATAGAAGCTAAAGCTACTGGAACACCACGGTTACAGTTTTTCTTCTCTTTTTGCCACTTTTGACAATGGGTTATATGATGATCCCCAGTTCACCATTCCTCAACCTCCCCCTGCTCCCGCCGTTTACACTCGGAGCAGGCGAGAAGCGTTGCTGATTGATTCGTCGCTCGGTGTCCTATTAGTCCCCTGAGTGTGTTTGTGTCGATGTTGTTGCCCCCGGCCCTCAGCAAGCGTACGCGAGGTCGGTCAGGGGTGCTCTCTGTGTCTCATCATACCTGGTCGCCAAAAACAGTCAGATTGTTACTTCCTTGCTGTGCCTGGATGGAATGGGTTTGCTGTGGTGTGGTACCACTGTAAAAGACGCATATGAATAGCTATCTTCTTCTTTAGCAGTTAAAACAGTACTACTTCCTGTGTTGTTTTGAGATGTGAACTGCTTGTGTTGTGCCCTGTTTGAATTATCTGTGATGTACTATCTTGTGTTGTTGGCGCATCTGAATGCTCTGAGCATCTGATGTCCTGACAGAGCATTGTTGATACCTTACAAGTAACTTACCAAGATTGCGAGAAACCGCACGTTGCGGTGTGGATTTGTTGCAGATTGAGGGGGATGGTTGGTACGGATACGGAATGATCCTCTCGGAATAAATCCTTAGTTCACACTATCTCCAAACTGTATTCTGATTTCTGAACGTAGTACCGTACCACGGAGACGGAGCTGCTGAATTGAATGCCGCACGTTGAGCAACTAATGGTGCGCATCTGGTCCAGACTTCGCCTGACGATGGTATCGATCACCGGTGGGGCTGCAGGCATCTAATGCAGCTTGCTGCTTGCTAGTCTCTTAATTTGTGTCCATGAACCATGATCACATTCACATCTAATGCAGATTAGTACCGTCATCCTATTCCTATTCATGCAGGAATCCAAATCAGAGGTCACTGTAACATTGTCAGAGCCACTTCTAGTCCGATGCCCATTAGGCAGATCACACGAGACCTAACACAAGAAAACAGGAAACAGCAAACTGGCAAAGAAAAAGTAGACACTAGAACAGCTTGCTGCCAGGCATGGATGACATGAATGGTATTGGAGTTAAGCTCTTGGATCAAATGAGATGAGATGGGATGGGATGGGGTCTCCGGCATCGCCGTAATGGCACGTGTGAGGGAGGGCTTTGCTCGATCCGTTAAGCAGGGGCAGGGGCAGCATGGGGTCCGGTGGGGTGGCCATGAAAGCGAAGGCGCAAGCTGTGCGTGTCAGGGATGGGATGGGATGGATGGATCTTGCTGCTTCCAATGGTTGCTGTCGGTGCACTAATGGGTCTTTTTTTTTTACTGTGGTTTGTGACTTTTGGGTTATTTATGTGAGAGATTACAGAATGATAGAAACTCACATGTAGTTTTTGCAGATATAAATAAAGTCGGTACAGTATATACTACAATTAACTAATAGACCCTATCTTAAAAAATACTTCGTTTAAAAGCTAATTACTGTAGAAAAATCGAAAAACAGCTTTTAGAAGTCGAAAAGAACAGACCCAATATTTCCCCTGCTGCTGCCTTGTGCGTTGTCTTTCTTGCTATTTCTTCTTCTCTCTCTTTAGCTTTAATTGGGCATGTTCTTTTCTTTTCTTGCTTCAGTTTGTAGCTTTTAGCTGTGGCTTATAACTTTTGGTTATTCGTGAGAGAGTATAGGTTACATAAACTTATGTACAGTTTTGATCGATATAAATAAAGTCGTTACACTGGGTACTACAATTAATTTATAGATCCTATCTTGAAAAGACACTTAGTTTAAAAACTAGTTATTACAGAAAAACTAAAAAGTAGTTTTTAAAGGCTGAAAAGAACAGGTCCGAGTTGTGTGCACAATGCAGCAGTAGTGCCGGATAAGCTTGTCATCATGGTACAAATGTAAGACTAAGTGAGGTCTGTGCAACGGAAGTCAGAAAGAGGGCAGAAAAAAAAACTAAATGTCTGATTTTTCACTTGAAGACAGAAAGATTCTGTGCTAGATTTAGACTTGGCCGGGCTTGCGCTAGATCGTGCTAGGACGGGTCGGGTCGATCCTACTACGGCCCAGGTTGTTCATGGGCAAGGCTGAGCATGGTCTGGCCCAAAGTGAGATGCGCTTGGTTCACGTCCATTAGAGCAGGTCCAACAGGTAATGTAAATATCATTCCAATGCTATTTTAGATTATTTAAAGGCTAATTAGTCCTCCAACAGGTACTGTACATGTCTCGCTATTTTGCCTCGCTCGCTATTCCTTTGGTTCCGCAGTGTATTCCTGGCGTACGGACTTCGCTCGCCAGTTACCTCCCTCGCGCGCTCTCCCCGCGAAATCGCCCTCCTCCCGTGTTCCTTCCCGCGCGCCAATTCACCTCCCGCGCTCCCGCTCGAGCTCTTCCCGCTGGTCCCTTCCGCTGCCGCCTTCCCCCTGCCCCGCCTCACCCCTGCACCCCCCACCCGCACACTCCACCGCTCTGCCGCACCACCGGGTCTGCATCGAGGAGGCAGGCAACGGATGAGCTGCCTTCCGGCGGGCCGCCGAGGGAACCGCAAGCCGGCGCCGGAGCTGCCTTCCGGGGGGCCGCCGCGGAAGGACAGGGCGGCGGCGGAGATCGTATTATTCAAGGCTGCTTCTATCATACTATATGTCGTCCTATAGCACGATGAGGGCAAAAACATGTGCCGGCAAGTAATGCATGGCACATATTATTAGCTGCGAAAAGATTAACTATGTGCCACTAAAAAGTATCATGGCATAAATCATGTGCCGGCAATCCTTGAATACAGGGGCATATATATGTGCCTTGAATTGTCATAGCGGCACATAGCATGTGCCGGCAATACTTGAATACAGGGGCACATATATGTGCCTTGAGTTGTCATAGCAACGGCCCAAGCCCGATTTGAAATTGTGATAATCCAAAATAGAAAGACTGCTGTAGAGGGGGATGTATAGGAAGTATAGATTAGCCTTTTGACTCTCTAAATATGAAGTTTAGTCTACCTATTATGAATTATCTCTTGGAGATGCTCTTACAATGCATGGGACCAATGCTAGTCTAATCAGAAGAACAGGTACTCCAATATATGACTAGTGCTCAAATGCAAGAGCACCAAGAGTTATTTGTACCCGTACCAGCTTGGTGCGTCCATTAGAGGGGAGAGTCCAAGCAAGAAATTGTTGGTATCGGTACCTCATTTGGAACCGATTCAAGCAACATATTTGATTTGTTTCGCCGGCACTCTTCAGATTTATTCCACTGATACATTTGATTTGTTCCACCAATATTTTCCATTCGTTATATACACACTTTTTATTTTCCCAATTAATGCTTTTTTTATTTTTTCCACTAAAATTTATATGTTAGTTTCAACTAGCACGTTTGATTTTGTCGCATTAATATTTTTTTGTTCCACTGGAATTTTATTTGTTCTACTAATGTTTTTTTATTTCTTTTGGATAACACATATTACTAGCGCTAAACTAAAAAATATATAATATTAATCTTGTCGTAAGGAACATGATAGTTCAAAATCGTGAATACCATACTCAGGTCCTGCTCATTTCGGCTTGAGTTTTTAGCTTGTTTTTCACTATTTCTAAATTTCATTTTTTCTGACTTTTTGGTTTTTTGAGCTTTTTTGCTGATTCTTTTTTCCGTATTTGTTTGCATTGTTCATAATGGGCTAACATGTTTTTTCTATTTTTAATTTTTAAAATTTGGTTATGCCAAATAAACTACTATTAGCTACAGTAAAAATTTTAGCTATTTACAGTGTAATTTTAATTATAAACTAGATATTTCAGTCAACCCAAGTAGCACCTGAGTTTGAAAGATAAGTTGAATGTTCGAATCTGAAAGAAATTGCCTGGAACTAGGTGCAAGGGTAATAAAGAAAGAAAAGAAGAGAAAACTGTTGGGTGGGGCGAGCTTGTTGGGCCGGACAATTCAGCAGCGCAGTGCATCGAATTTTGGGCGTCTTGAAGGCTGCAGTTTTTGGACCACTGGAATTATTGTCTTCTGTTGTAGACTTTTGGCTATAATCTAATGACTTTTAGTTTTTCTACATAAAAAATTATAAAAAATTTAAAAAACACCGCTATATTTTTGAAACAATGTAAAGAAATAAAAGAAAAAACAAAAAAAATTGAAATTAAAAATGGCACGTTCAAACTGAGACAGAAGTCATTTGAAGTGGGACCCAAGTTGGGCCTTGTTCCCATCCCATCTAGACCACTACCATCTGTGCTTAGCGTAACCCTTAAAAAAAATCTTACGATTTTATGAGTTTCATATGGGAAAAAACGTGGTTTTATGAGTTTAATATGGGGAAAAAACGTTTGAAAAATCCTCGATTTTATGAAATTCTTTGTAATTTCTTACGAGTTTCATATGGGTAAAAAACGTTTTGAGTGAGACTACACGCTTAGTTCCTTTCGCACGGAGTGCTGTCCAATCCTCGATTTTATGGAGAAATTTCTTTGTAAAATCAAGCATTGGCTGTAAAAGTAGAGTTATTTCTATATACAGTGCAATTTTCTCTTAATTATCTCGATTTGTTTTAGGGGAGACAGCTAAATTTCAGCGACTGGTACTATGTGTTTCGTTGGCACGGTGCACACACAACAACACATGAAAATCGAGGGAGCAAATAATCAAACTCACAACCTCCCTTCGCTTAGGTACGATGATCTAGCAGGCGGTGAGATAATTTTCCCGGCCTCGATCCGCGAATTGTTCTTAAATAATCTATTTTTATTTTTAATTATAGTATTATCTTCGTGTTTTTTATTTTACTGAAAAGTCATCTGTCGCTCCACGGTTGGGCGATAAGTGGCCAAGTCGCATAATCGTTGGACAACAAGTGCCAAGTTGCCCAGCCGTTAGGCGACCAGTGCGTAGTTACTTAATTTGATTGAGCGACTTAGCCCTAGTCGCTCTATGGTTAGGCGATTTAAAATAACAGTATATTTATTTTATTAAGCCAATGGAAATAATTGGGGGGGGGGGGGTAAATGACAATTTTTGTAGGTGGTATATTTATCAAATCTTATTTGCAAGTTGCTATTTTTTTGAAATAAAAGGGCAGGCAATGTTGGTTGGTCCGTTTGTAATTTTCATAAATTGTGAATGGTACGAAATCTGTCAAATTTACAATAACATTTTGTGATTGTCGTATGTTGTTGTATTATGATAAATTTCTGAAGAATTTTATATGGACGATTGAGCTAGCAATGATTCATAAATAGTAAGGTAAGTGATATTGCGATGCAACAGACAATTCATACACAAAGGAGAACTTCGAAGAAATGGCATAAGGAAAAGAACACAACAGTTGATCTGACAAGGAGGTTACATGGCATGCAGGCTAATGAACCAAAAATGGTACACGCATACCTTATGAGAATTAGAAATACATAAGACATATGGACGAAGAGGGTCAAACTATTGCATGTAACGCGGCCATTTCCCCTTCCTCTCGAGGTCGGCGTTGTAGTCCTCGTCGATGGCCTTGGTGTTGGCCAGTTCGCGCTTTCTCTCGCTCTCCTCATGAGCCCCCCACTCCCTGCGCCTACACTCATCCAGGTGAGCTTGCATCTCTCGCCAGATACACTCGCTTCGTTCTTCACTGCGTCACCGCTCCTCTATCCTCTCGCATGCTGTCTGGGTGTCCCACTCATCATAGTCTAAAGTCCACTGGTTGTGTGGGTGGATCTCCCAATCAATCCATTTGCAATAGGTACATAGTGGATCCGGAGACTAGAGAAGAAGGGAGAGCTTTTTAGTGTGTGCAATACAAGAGAACTGGTAGGATAATGTACTGTAACCGGTTCTTACTAGCTGTCGGTAGTGGAGCGTGTTCCAACGCCGATCGAGATAGTTCTAGGCGTAGTTATGGGAACCCCAGTAACACATGCTCAAACTCAACCGGTCCATGGAATTGAAGAATTTGCATGTGTCCCAACACTAGCAGAGGGGGCATCTCCTCCACGGGCGGGTGTTGTGACGAAAGCTCGATGGAAACATTGAGATATCAGTTGGGGTTGGAGGCATGAAGGTCTTCGCTTTAGGGAGATGGCCTCCTGGCACGCTCCACTTGTTTCTCCTAGGCTACAGCAGCCCTTGTGAGTCGGGTGATCTTCTCCCATTGCTTCTCCATATTAGTGGAGTAGTGCTGCAGTTGTGATGTGGGAAAACATGGTGCGGAAGAGGTAGTACTTATAGGCTAAGCCAACATGGTGTATGCTTCACAAGTCTAATTCGGTTAGGGTAAATTCGCATCCATGAGGCAGCAGCATGCCGAACAATTCATGGACCAGCATAGCGTCACGTCGCTGCACAAAGCTACCCTGTTTGGTCTTGTCACTGTGAAAGACTGTCTCATTTGGTCTTATCACTTCGTAAGGCTGTCTCGTTTAGTCGAGTCAGGATGCCGTGCAAAAGCTGTCTCATTTGGTCTTGCCATTGTGCAAGGCTAACAAATAAAGTTAAAGTTTGCAAACAAAGCTACAATCTAATAGTATTTTTTACTCTCAATACCACTACACACACAACAAGAAGTGGTGTTGCACTTCATGGATTGACACTATAAATGAAGTTAAAGTTTACAAATAAAGTTACAACATGATAGTATTTTTATTCTTACTACCACTACACACATAAGAAGATGTTGCTACTCGTTGATAGGCTTATTGCATCTTCTTGTGGTGTGGCCTTTCTAGCCACAACAACCACAATGTCTATCCATTGCTCTAGCTTTCCCTTCATCCATATCGTTTCTAATGCAAAAACTCTCCCACAATTCAAAAGGTCCAGATCTGGAATCTAAGCCCTTTGTGCAATATCCGATGTGGCAAAGTTACCCACAACCTTGAAGTCTCTTAGCTTGCTGCACCACGTATGCAACACTCTCTCCTTCATGAAGCACTCTGACGTGAAGCTTGATAGCTCCATGTTGATAGTCCCACATACGACGAGGACATGAGAGCATGGCTTTTGACGGAGCGTTAGCTTATTGCATATGTAGCTAGGTTCGTTCATATGATCTCAAAGGTACACCTCGTGAATAACAAGAGAGCGAAAAGTTCCAAATCCGGCTCTGTCTCGAAGAAGCACGTCAAAATGATGCTCCATATCGCCCATCATATAGACCATGTGCGACTGACCCTTCTCAGTCTTCGCTTGCCTGTATGCTATGATCTTTGAGAAGTACGGTGTATGTGGGTTGGCTGCCTTACCCTGAAATATTCGATTGTACCTTGTAGAATAGCTTCGACGATGATGACGAGGGGCTGAGAACGTACGCCCCTAAGAACCCAGTTGTACATCTCTGTAAAGTTAGTGGTCATTATACCATACCTTGTACCGTCCGTGTCATGCATCAAGGACCACTTCTCCAATGGCTCGGCCTTAATTCAATAGGAGAAGCACTTGATATTCCTCGAGGTTCTCCGTGTTACACTGGGAGTGTCAAGCTTCAGCAATGATGCGAGGCGTTCGGGTTACGCCACCTCAAGAATGGCCAGTCGTTTGTTCCTCTAAACGATGTGCTTCCTGGTGTGCTCCTCCAACATCTCCCATAGCACATCAAATTTACACTGCTGATTCTGCATAGCTAGCCTTTTGAACAGCTTCATCAATGGTTGCTGCAGGAACTACTTGAAGAAGTTGGCCCCCAAATGGTGAATGTACCATCTGTTTCTCATTTCTGGCTAAGGGAACAACTCATTCGGATTTTGCTGAAGTTTTTTATGGCCTTCATCATCTCAAAGTGGAGATCATGGATTATGTAGATATTAGGACGTGCCCTGACTACTCTCTCCTTTAGATGTCGAATGAATCACAGCTAGCTATCGAACTTCTCACTTTCAGTGAATACGATGGCCAAGGGCAGAATCTGATTATTGCCATCAACACCAATTGCTATCAGGATCTGCCCCTTATATTTTTTTCTGTTAGAAATGCCTCATTGACTGAGATCACTAGTAACATGTGCCTGAAAGCGTCAATACAGGTACCGAAGGATAAGAAGGCCCTTTGCAAAACCAGGTAACCGGGCAGTATTCTGGATGGCTTGTCCTTCACAGCAATGTATGTGCCTGGGTTCCTGTCCCACAGCATCTCGAGCATATGAGAAAGGTTGTCGTAAGCCGCCTTGAAAGAACTGAAACTCCCTTCTAAAACCTTTTGCTTTGCATGCCATGCCTTAGTGTAGCTAATCTTGTACTTAAAATTTTTTGCTCAATAGCCACCATGATGTGCTTGGCCTCCAAATCCTTCTTTTTCTTCACTATCTCACCGTACATAAGATTGGCTATGAAGGTGGATATCAGGTTGCGATGCTTCAGTAAAACACTATTGAGCACGTAGGAGTGCGGCTCCACCTTCAAGACAATCCAATGAGTCTTGTACTTAGGTCTGCGTGTTTACACACACCAAGGACAGCCAACCTACTCGCAGACCATGGTGTACTGCTCTTGGCTAGATTTTAGGACCTAATACGTCCACTGCATGGACAAGGCCCAGAGCTTAATGGCATCCTATAGTATTCCCTTGTCAGCAAATATTGCATGAAGCTGAACCTCTGTAGCATGGTACTTCCATGGTGATTTATGCTCGTCATGCACAGAAAGACCCTCAACATCCATCATATTCCATGGCTGCGGCATTGGATCTTCGTCCTCACCGGAAGAGTCATCACCATCCTCTTCTAAAGCTTCCTCCTCGGCCTAGGCCGTCTGGTCATCGATCTCCATCTGACGCATAATGCTGTCAACATATTTCCATTCATCCGCCTGTCCAGTGCTCAGCTTGCATAGTGTGATATTCCTGATCTGCCACACCAACATCTGCATCCGCCTGTCGGGTGGGCTCAGCGTGTGGTATATGATATTCCAATTCTACCTCCGCAACATCGCCACCACATCCTCTTGATGAACCACGCACTGCGCTCCTGAGCTGCTCCCACCAACTGTTCCTCCTGTGACTCCCTTCGGACATGGTTGCACAAGTAGCATGTACTTATAACTATGTCATTGGTAGCTTTCCACAAAGCCTTTCCATGCAACTGTGCGCATCAGTCTCCTCAACTTCCACTAAATATCCATGGCAGACTTACTTTAATGCCCATGTAGGATGATACTGTATAGCTCGGGGTCCAAGGAGAAGTTGCATGTGAGCCAATACAGGGTATCTCCTATTCGAGCATTCTCCGCATCCGGGAGTACCATACTAACTTGCGAGAAACTGCTCAGGTCAACACCGTATGGACCTTCACGAATGGTACCAACACTGTAATGCACTTTCAATATTATGAGTTCGGACATGACTGATTTCTCACTGCAAATATTATCATTTGTCAAAATGCATTCACTAAATCCTACATTCGGATGATAACAAGAACAGATGAGGCTATTACTTTCACGTGAAGACTTTTTCTTCTTATCAATGAGCTTACTTTGTCTTCCTCTCTAATCTTATGAGCTGCTCTCCTCTCCCGAGCTCCTCTGCTCTCCTTCACTCCCTCTCCCGAGCTCCTCTACTTTTCCCCCTCTCTTTCTCTTCCTCCCTCGAACTTGTTTGCGACCTTCTCTTCCTCTTTACTTCCCCTCTCCTTCTCTCCCTCTTTTTTTCTCCTCTCTTGAGCTCCTCTCATTTTCTTACAAGAGAAATATTGAGAGAGCTCATGAGAGGTCGGGTCAAAGAGAAAAGGACAAGCTAGCAGCAAGTAGTCGCTTAACCGTTGGGCGTCTTGGCCACTTGTCGCCCAATGGTTAGGCGACTTGCCCAGGTCGTCCAACCGTGGGGCAACAAATGTCCATTTCTATAAAATTAAAAAACACAGGTATAATACTGTAATTCAAAATACAAATATATTATTAAAAAAATCCTCGATCTACTGGTGCATACCTACAGTACTGACATTTCACACAACTAAGCCAAAATATATGCGATAACGAGATCGGGCACACAAGAAATACACGCCGTAATAGCTGGTGCATACGTCGGAATTGACCATGGACAACAAACTAAGCCAAAACATACGAATGCAATATACAGTTGATGTACTACGTACTTCTAGCTAGTGTAGCTAGCTACGTACTGCAGCTTGCATAACAGCGCATCTTGAGTAGAACGAGCGAGCGAGCTAACACAGCAGTACCGCACCGATTCTGCAAGAGATTAATAAAACTAACGTCATGTGTGCGCTTCAATAATATATATTGACGATACATGCTTAATTACTGAATCCTAATGGAAAATATGGTTAATTACTGAATATCATCCGGATGATGAACAAGATTCTCGAGACGAAAAATATCTAGCCATGCATATATGTAGGGGCATGTACAAGCTAGGTGCTGATCGATGAAGTGGTTTCGTAAGCAATGTCGTTTTCGTATGCAGAAACGGAGGAATACGCACACATTCATGGGCCAGTGTACGCATACATGCACGCACGAATGTACGTACGTATGGATTGGGCAAATCCATATAGACGACGACGACGAACATGCATGTAGACCAGAAAAATATCCTACACGTGTAGACGTCGGATAGGGTAGGGATCATGCATGTTCAACATTAATTATTTCGCAAGCCGCCAATTAGCTCAGCGTGCATGCATGTGCCGCGCCGCACGACGCTCTTGATTTAAGGTTTAACTATATCTCTACATAGGATTATTCCCTAACTACTGTAGCTACGCTTATTGCTCAGTGCACACCACGATTTGAGATGTTTACTAATACTAGCAGGGCTATGAAAACCGGCAGGAACAGACTAGTCCGCCATTGTCATCCAATTGTAATTACCACAACTAGCTAGCTAAGGTATATAAATGTTATTTGTTAATGTAAGAAACAATTATGTAGTACCAAGTTTGCCTCACCAATCCCTTCGTTATTTGGCCAATCGCCGACCTAGGGACAAGCTAAGCCCTTGGCTAGGTAACTAATTCTCATTGCAATATCAATATGATAAGATCATTAGTTCTATTATATCGACATAGTGCACCAAACATGGATCTAAACATTTTGTACTCATCTAGGCAATGCCTAATTTGTAGCTTGCATTGCCTACTAGTAGTACATCAGCTTACGTTATATACTTAATTAGCATGCAAAAGAGAGGAAAATCCAAAGAAATTATTAAGATGAAGTTGGATTGACACTGGCAGTCCAGACACGTCCATAGACTCCTTGATTTTTTGGGGGCACTAGCTAGCTCCTTAATGCGAAGTTAAGCTGAAGCTCAACCTTTGGAGTTCAGCTGCACTGCACGTTACAGCAGCTCAATTAGGGCCTTCTTCTCTCTCCATGTTTCAAACCTTTAATTTCACCCAACAAAAATCACTTGTCTTTGCATCACCCAAGTGTAGGGCTGGCAAAAAAGCTCGGGCTCGTGAGCCAGCTCGGGCTCGGCTCGTGGAGGCTTGGCTCGGCTCGTGGATGAAACGAGCCGAGCCGAGCCAGCAAAAAAGTTCGGGGTCTAAACGAGCCGAGCCCGAGCCAGCTCGCGAGCGGCTCGGTTGGCTCGGCCCCCGCCAAACTCTTCCGACTCCCCCCGTCCCCCGTTGGCCCGTTCCTTCCACTTTCTTCTTTTCTTTCTACGGTTCTGCCCCCGTTCCCCTTTTCCTTCCGCCGCCAGCGCCTCTTCCTCTCCTCCCCTTTTTCCACCGACGCCTCAACGCCTCCCCCTCTGCTTCCTCTCCCTCGCGGCTCTCTCTCTCTCTCCTATGCCGCGCCGCCTCGGCTCCACGCCTCCACCCTCTTCTTCCGATTCCCCTCAGTCCCTCGTCCCTCGGTCCCTCAGTCCGCGGCGCTCGAGCTCCTTTGCCTTTGGCGCCGCCACCAGATGTGTCGCCGCGGGGCGACCTCGCTCACACCGTGCTACTCCGGCTCCTTTACCCTCCCAGCATCCCCAGCGCCAGCCGCCGCATCGCCCCGTTACTGCGCTGCCTAGGGTTTCAGCGTTGCTCGGCAATGGCTGGCTTCGTCGCCCCACGGCAACCTCGCCGGGGTCTGGCCGTCATCCCCCCAAGTTCCCGGTGAGTGTACTACGCTCAGGCTCTCACCTATTCCTCTCCTTCCCTACTCTCTTGGTCTAAATGTTCTACTGTTTCTAGGGTTTGGGCTTTGGGCCAAGGGCCAAGGCGTCCTCGCCGTGCCGTCATAGCGCCGCCATCGGTCACCGCACTGGCGATCCTTCCCTACCGCTGCTGGTACTCTACTTTGAGATAAGTGTCCAAATACTTCCCCTCTCTCTTCCTCTCTACCCTGCTGCTTCTTATGTTTCCCCAAGTCTTAGCAATTGATTTGTGATGGTCTGTTGTAAATTAGACTAGTTGGCTCGCGAGCCCTCGCGAGCTGGCTCGAGCCATATCACGAGCCGAACCGAGCCCACAAAAAAGCTTGATATCCTAACCAAGCCGAGCCGAACCGAGCTTCCATTTCACCAAGCTTTCACGAGCCGAGCCGAGCCAGGCTTGGCTCGGCTCGTTGCCAGCCCTACCCAAGTGCCCCCAACCATACCCGCTCAGTTTGGAGATAGCTTCTGGTTTCTGCTATTTATTTACTATTCCTTAATTTTGTTTTTTTCTAGTTAGATAAGTCATGATACGATCAAGCATCCTGCAAAAACTCAACTAAAAACGTGTCGTGATCAAGCATCCTACAAAAATTCAACTAAAAACACGTCGTGATCAAGCATCCTGCCAAAAGTCAACTAAAAACACGTCGTGTATTAGGAGAACAAAAAAAAAAGAAGACAAATTTCAGTAGCTTTTCCTTTTCTTTTATCTTCGGATTTTTATTTCAGGAGGAATTGTCTTTTTTTTGTTTCTCTATATGTAGATTGAATTTAGATTTGAAATTTTGTGACATGATAGATTGATTTTGTGTCAATGTTGTCAAATTGTTTTGAATTTTTTATATCCATTTTCTTCGTATTTTTAAAAGGATGCACCGAAATGCACCAAAACTTTGCCCTAGATACATTCTTTGTTGGAAGAATTGATGATTTGTCCCGTCTTTCATGGAAATAGCAAGTGATATCTCACTGACATGCGAGTCCTGACCCCGCATGTCAGTGATACATCACAGGACATTTTATCAAGTGGCAAAGAAAGATGGGGCAAATAATCAAATCTCCCTTCTTTGTTGGATTGGGCCATCCCCTGCAGATCGGACGGCGGAGGCGTGGGCTAGTGCACATCTTCTGTGCACCTCTGCCGTAGAGAGGATCCGCGTCCAATGGAACAGAAAAAGAGATTTAGCCTTGGAGCTTGTGCCTAATGACATGCATAGACGTGTGATTGACATGTTTTTGTTGAAGAGAATGTATGAATACGAATATCCTCATATAACTTCTGTAATAAATCTCGGTAGAACAAATTTTTAGTGGTTTTGCCAGTTTTTGATCGGTTACCGGAACGGTTACCGGTTTCAAACCGCCCAAATTTAAATTCCGAATCGCATAGAAAATGGATTGAATACGAATCGAATAGTCTCAAATATGAATACAAATATTCTTAAATATGGATTTGAATATTCTCGGATATGAATACGAACATTTTCAAATACGAATTTTGCTTATCACATTCGCATTTTCTCATATTTTGTTTACCACATTCGCGTTTTCTCGGATACGAATATCGAATAAAATAGATTATCCGTTACTGTTTCCCACCCCTACATGTGATGTGACCACACCACAAACACATACGACAATAGCGTCCAATATCAAGATTGAATTAAAGGTGAATTCGTTTATTCAGATTCAACATATTTTAAATGAGAATATGATGCTACCTAATGATGAAAAATATATTTTTACAGCACCACGTCACTTTTACACCAATTCAAGCAAGAGTTCAAGATGGACACGTTTTGGAATCCAATTCGGCCTCCAGATCAATTCGGATTCAGCCTGACAGGACCAAATTCAAATGTGCATAACTTTCACATATGATGTTCGTTTGAGGTCCACGAGTACTTGTTGGAAAGATTATCAAGTCTACTTTCTAAAGGATTCAACCCCATCTTCAAATTCTATCCGAGCCGGCCACAATCGTCAAAAGAGTCCGTGTTGGACACGTACTGGAATCGGATTCGGACTACTGCAATGGTGCAAGTTTAAACGGACATAACTTCCTCATACGGACTCCGTTTGGGACGTTCTTGTACTTCATGGAAAGCTTATGCAGTCTACTTTCCAATGGATCCCACCTCATCTTCAAATTCCATCTGAGCCGGCCGCAATCAGCAAAAGCGTCCACGTTGATTTCTGAGTCCGAGTCAAAAAAGGTGCTGCGCCACCACCACTTGGGCCCATGTGCCTTGTAACCCTAGGGGGTCGTTCTCTCTATATAAGAGCCGCCGTCTCCTCAGCTAGGACTTGGATTTCGTTGAGTTTAGGTTTAGCCATTGTGCAAAATTTGTTCTTCAGTTGTGTCGGACGACCACCTGTCAAGACAGCTTCGAGATCCCATCTTTGTTATTCGCAATACAATTTATGCTTCATTCATATTCGCAATATCAGATTGCCTACGTCTTATTCTTGCTAGTTCTTCGATTGCTCGCAGGGATTGAACTTCGTGTTCAGGTTGATCGCGCCTCCAACGAGATCAATAACACTTCGGAGTTGGTTCAGTGATTGCTAAGGCGCAAGTGTCGTCGTACGGTTGTAGTCGGATCGTGAGAGTCACCTCCACCAAAATTGATAGTTATCAATCTCATCGAAAGATCGGGCACCTCGTCTTCATCAACATGTAACCAAACAAATAGGCATATATAGGGCTTGTTTGGGACTGCTCTACTCCAGGTTTTCCAGCTCTGCTCCACCAACTCCACTATGGAGCAGCTCCACTGTGGAGTTCCTAGAGCAGGTGGTCCTGTTTGGCACGCAGCCTAGCTCCAGCTCCAGGAATATGAGGTTTCCCTGAGAAAGGTCCAATGTGCCCTGAATGATGTTTGGTGTATGTTTTGATGTCTGCGGAGCATATGTAACTGAATATTTTTTGTTGCCAATTGAGATATGATGAAAAATATTATAATCGCAATTAATTTATTCGAGAAAACCAAAAAACAAAAATTTTGGTCAAATAATTCCATCCTTTTGTCCCATAAATTGCAACATGCATGATAGATAATTAACAAAGTCCCATAACATTGCTTCTTTCATTTGTTTCTGCCTCAACTTCGTGAGTAGTTCTTGGGAGCGTTCGTGATTTTTCTCTTTTGCCAACACCGTTGCCTCTGCTCACCTGGAATTTTGGCTTTGAAGCCCCTCCTTGCTGCACCGCCTGCGCATCTACGCCAATGCTGCCCGTCCGCCGCTCCCTTTTCTCTCCACTTCGTCGTTGCATCAAGTCCTGCTGTCTCACCGCCATCACAACCCCCTTGAGTGGTGTGCCTCACCACGCCTCTACGCCAACCCCGGCCGCCTCCTCCCCTTCTTCCGCCGACGCCCCCGCCGTGGCCGCCAAGCTCTCCTCTCCCCTATAAAACGTTGCACTATCCTCGCCTCATCCCCAAACCACTCCCCTCTTATTCAATCAGCCGGAGAAGCCCCTGAGCCCCTTTCTTCTTCAACTCCGGCCAGAGCGCCGCCCCCCGCGAATACCAAGCTCCGCGGCAAATCGCTTTGATTCCTCGCGTCAGGAGCCTCAATAGAAGGTCCTGAAGCTACTACGGCCGCCGCCAAGAGATCCCTCCTTCTCCAGTGAGCTGCCGGTGATGACCCCTTCTCCGCCGCCCGGCCCTCCGATGCTTGCCTTCTCCGCTTCTCCTAGAAAGCCGCCACCACCATAGGTGAGCTTACACTCCTCCATGGATGCTCCCTGAGCGAAGAATTGAATTTTGATGTCTTGTAGAGCCATCGCGCCGAGTGTCCTGTTTTCGCCACTACAAAGCTCGTCGCCGGCGACTCTGAGCTTCGTTTTAGCCCGCGACAACTCACAGGGAGGTGCGTGCTGGGTGGTAGATCCCGTTTTAATCATTCTCACACGCCGCCGATACCCCCCATCTCTGGCGACGAGCCGTGGTTCAATCGGGGAAGAAGGAGAACTGCAGCTCTGCAGAGGTAGCCGTAGAGGAAGCAGGGGTCGGATCCAGTTGAGGAGCAGGTGAGGACGGCGGCGCTGAGGTGGAGGACGCGGTGGCACGGTTTGGGGAGCAAGGAGGCGCGCTGGAGAATGGGAGGAGCGGAAGGTGTAGAGGAAGGAGCGGCGCGGCAGAGGTGAAGGGGAGTGGCGGCGCCGAGGAGAGAGAGGTAGGAGAGGAAGGGGGAGAAGGTGGCGCACCGGAGAGAGAGGCGGCGGAGTAGAGTGGGCGGCCTGGTGGAGGAGGAGATGGCGGCCGAGGCGCGGTGGTGAAGCAACGGGGGAGGATACGGGCGGCGATGTGGGAGGAGGTAAGAGGAGCTGCGGTGAAGGAGGAGACGGGGAAGAAAAAAGAAACGAAGGGGTATGTTTGTGTAATGGCATAGGTGGGTAATTTTTCCTTAACTCTATGAGGAGATATGAATCTCTAGTTTCTGGAGTACCCCTTGAGGAGCTCCACAAAAAACGTGGAGTTGGCCCTCAACTCCACCTTTTTCTTGGAGCAGAGTTCTTGGAGCTGGATCTGTTTGGCTAGATAAACTGGGAGCAGAGCTGAAAAAACTGGAGCAGAGCAGTCCCAAACAGACTCATACTTGGCTAGTGTCATCCTGTCCAAATCCCAACCAAACAAACCAGCTTCAGTGAGCCAGGCTAAAACAACATGGGCAACCAATCACAAGTGATATCAGATACTATTTGCATCATGTACGTAGCTTATGGCTATTTTATAGTCTGGGTAAGGGATCTTTTTTTTGAACCGGGGGGTGGGGGGGGGGGGGGGATGAAGTACATGAGCAAGTTTGTTTATGAACTGGGTGCATGGCTGCACAGCGGCGAAGGGAAAAAAATCATTTAAGGCGTTACAGAGGTACGTGGTAGCTCCGCTAGCCTCGTGGGTCCCACTAAGACCTATGTTTTGGCTCCTCTTTTATGTGAGCAATCAAGGACACAGCTGTAGTTGCCATTGATCAGAAAATTCGAGCGTTTCGTTCATTCCAGATTTCCCATGTGACCAACATAACTAGTGTTACCAATGCTTTTTGTGAAACTCCCATTGTGAGGATAACTGACTCCCACCAATGTCGGATTGAGGAGGTCTGCTACGCTGTTTTTTTAGCGAGTCACATGAGGTCCATTATGTTATGAAGGTCCAAATTCTTGTCAAGTAACAACATGATACGGATGATTGTCCGATCTTCACGGCGTAAGATCGATGGAGATAATTTGGATCCGTGCAACCTGACGAATTGATGGCGCCAATCACTGTTAGAACAGCAACCAGCGACAAAAGAATTCGCCCAACCACACGCTCGTGATCCCGTCTACCCGACTACCAAGTAGATGCGTTGTCGCTCCGGCCGATCACAAGGAAACACAAGAATGACGGGGAAGAACGCGCGATTCCCCTCTAGGTTGCATTCATATGCCAAACCCTAGGAAGAACAAACGCATAGCTCTCTCTAAAAATAATAGATTGATTTCTTGTGGTCTATCTATTACATGACGGTATATAGACCTATATATAACTAGACTTGACAAACCGAAAAAAAACCCGACTCGTACGCAACAATCGGAAATTAACGTGGAAACGTACTCGGTTCCACATAAAACACCCAAAAAAGAAAAAGTTTTTTTTAGTTCGGACTATGCATGGCTAACGTGACTAGAAAATGAAGGAAGCAGGCCATACCTTCTTCTTTCTTTCTTTTTTTTTGTTTCTTCCTTGTTTCTTTGTTTTTTTTTCTTGCACACACGAACAGCCAGCGAGTTGCATTATCTTTCTCATGGTGCAGCTACATGCAGGGATAGTGTTGATATAAGTGCTGTAGATATCAAATCATCAGGATGTAACAAAGGGGTAGCAAGTACTTCATCTTCAACTGTGGTTATCTTCTCATCGGTTTTCTCCAGTGGTACCGGTTGTGAAACATTCAACTTCTGTTCTTTAATGTCAACTTGCACAATATGAGAAACAACACTAGAAGTAGATATTAATATGTTAGTTCATAATCAACCTCACTTTGTCTATCATTTACTTCTCTGTTTTCTTTTTGTGTATATCTCTCACTCTCAATTTGGTTGCTCTCAACCTCACATATAGTGGAATTACACAACTCACTCTTTTTATCACTCTTACTCAATTTGGCTATGTGGCTCTCATCCTTACATGGGTTTTGAAGCATATCATCTTTTATAGATCGTGGGCTAGCAATGACACAATTACCATCAACCACGATCTCCTCATGTAGCAATGGGGTAGCACTAAATGGCTCCTTGATCGAAGGGAAAGTCCCATGTTCGGTCGTCTTCTCATGTGACGCACTGGTAAAGGCACGCGAACTGAAGTGTGTACTCAGGTTGAAACGTGGTGTATGCCTCTCCTTAATTCTCTTCTCCTGCTCTATAGCATCAATCATAAGATCCTGCATACTACCATCATATTTCAAATGAATAGTTGCAGCGATCTCAGAATTCAAACCTCTTTTGAAGTAAGCTCTCTTTGCACATGACTCTGTGATATTGGCATGATACATAGCATAATCCAGCTCATCATAATAAGATTGGATAGATCGACATCCTTGACGAATGCTCTTGATATGATGAAGTAACTCAAGCTCATACTCATATGGCACAAACTCCTCTCTCATGACTTTTTTTTAATTCTTTCCAAGCAGTGATATATTTCTTCTCAGGATATCGCTTCCACCAAGTGCATGTATATTTTTCAAACTCCATGGTGGCTTGTGTCACTTTCTTGGCTTCAGACATCTTCTGAAACTTGAGGTCACATTCGAGTTGTCCCACCCATTCAAAATACTCCTCAGGATCTGTACTTCCATAGAATAGAAAATACAAGTACCAAGAGTCGTTCCATGAGGAACGAAATATTGGATATCCTGCCATTATTAGTATTGTGAAAAAATAGCAAGAATATGTGGAATTTATGTGGAATCATCCATCCTCACCCTCTCTTTACCATCCGAAGTTCTTATGCCTCCTCGGATTGCGAAGACACACGTACCTTGGGGACGGTAAACAATCAAAGGTGATAGATCAAGCGAATTCAATTGCACAAGCACTGTTATAACCATGACTTATATATGGAGCTTGGAGGGAATATCAACATATACATCTGAAATTCTTGATGTTGTTAAGTTAAATAATAGTCCAAGCTAGAATACTTTGCCTACGTGCTGATCCAAAAGGTGTAAGTGAAGTGTATGAATGCACACACAAAGATCAATGTGACTCGATGCAATAAAGGAATGAGCTAAATAGGAGCGATCTGAAATTGAGAATTAAATAGCTTATTTTGCACCAAATACTAGAAGAGACGCTAGCCAATTGCAATGATATGAATATAAGGGTACAAGATTGCTCAAAAAAAAAAAATTAAATTACACAATCTGATATTAAGGACTAGAATTAGCTAACTCTAATTGAGCCAAGTTTTTTTTATTTCTTGTCTTGCTCAGACCGCATGAGATAGAAACTCCCTTCACCTTCGGTTGCTAGGGACGATGGCTCTGTTATGCAACCCAAACTTGCCTTTTTTTTTGCCGAGGCTTTTCTTTTGAGCCAGCTTACCTTCTCTCCTTTCTTTCTTTCTCAGCCGAAACAGAGTTTAGCTCTTTCTTGGTTCAGAGTCCAAAATAATCAATAAAGTGTAAGTAATATTAAGAACAACCCTAGAACAATTATTAAAGACTAGTCTCAAAGATGACAGAAATTTATATGTGAAGTTCTCAATAAATAACACTCTCAGCTGGCTGAGATTGCCGCAAGTTTTCCACCAAATCGTAGCCACCCCATTTTTTTGGATGGAGGTGTTATATTCGGTTTCTAACTTCCCCCTTTTGGATTTCGGTTCAACGCAGGGAATTAGTTCGGCCTCTACTCCTTCCAGAGGATTTCGAACGTCAAATAATAAATCTGCACATACATAAGTATGGGACAGCTAGGCTTCAACCGATCCAATTTTCACAATGTGGCCAAGGATGGTTCTTCCAGCCTTGAACAGCAAGGCGGTGCAAGAAAATGTGCCGAACAGCAGGATTTTATGGGTGAAAAAATAACTGCAATTTGCTCTCTAGCTCTCTTTTTAGGATTATGTGGATACAACGAAAAAGCGACGCAAAGGAACACGACGATCAACACCTAAACAAAATTCTAATGGACAAAAACTTAACAAAACTCAAAGAAAATAACAGATGCAAAAACTAGGGAGGAAAAAAAAAATCTAACTACGGGTAAATTGATCCTACCGTGTCAACCGCACTCTGATACCAAGATGATGCGGGGGATTGCCCGATCTTCACGGTGTAGGATCGATGGAGATAATATGGATCCGTGCAACCTGATGAATCGATAGCGCCAACCACTGTTAGAACAACAACCTGCGACAAAAGAATTCGCCCAACCACACGCTCGTGATCCAGTCTACCCGATCACCAAGTAGACGCGTCGTCGCTCCGGCCGATCACAAGGAAACACAAGAACGACGGGGAAGAACGCCCGATTCCCCTTTGGGTTGCATTCATATGCCAAACCCTACGAAGAACAAGCGCATAGCTCTCTCTGAAAATAATAGATTGATTTCTTGTGGTCCGTCTATTACATGATGGTATATAGACCTATATATAACTAGACTTGACAAATGGAAAAAAACCCGACTCGTACGTAACAAACGGAAATTAACGCGGAAACATACTCGGTTCCACATAAAACACCAAAAAAATAAAAAAGGTTTTTTTAGTTCGGACTATGCATGGCTAACGCGACTAGAAAATGAAGGAAGCAGGCCATAGCTTCTTCTTTCTTTCTTTTTTTTGTTTCTTCCTTGTTTCTTTGTTTTTTTCTTGCACACACGAACAGCCAGCGAGTTGCATTATCTTTCTCATGGTGCAGCTGCATGCAGGGATAGTGTTTTCCATGTAGACTTTAGGTGCTCCTTCCTCAATCCATGCATGCGGAAACCATATGTGAAAACAGATCCTTGCATGCATGTGTTGTACACATCATTGTCCTTTCCAATCTTCTTGCCTCGAGCTCGTCTTTCTTTATAAATCTGCTAATCAATCTTCTTAGCTCATGCTCGTGTAATCAGTCCGATTAGAATGTCCTTATTATCTTGTACACTCGAAGTGATGGACGATGCACTAGTGTCAACGAGACCTTCTAAATGCATCTTCACTTTAGACTTGTACAGATCGAGTATGGGCCTGTATATAATTAAATAAAATAGTAGTAACTCTGTATCTCTAAATATAATAGTTAAAGACCCAATTAAATTAGAGTTCACCTGATAATATTTAATGCGGCTAAATAATTCCTTCTAGTTAAATAATATATTTAACTGAGAAGTGCAAGACATGAGTATATCCGCGTCACAACACTCAGCTAAGAGGTGGATGACAGTCTCCGGCGCATGTGTGCAAAGGGGGCACGTTGCTTGATTTGGCCACCCTCACAAGGACAGGCGATCTGCTATCCATAGCCTGTTTTGAATTACTATTCAGCAAAGATTTTACATTTTTGAGGTACCCAAGTTTTTCAAACTAGGGGGTTTATGGTGGTGTTTGTTGCTCCCAGAAACTGTGCTTTGTATGCTGAGGCAACATTATATACTTCATTCGGAATTAGCTTCCATGTGATTGTGTCCTCTAGTCCCTCCTGAAGTTTCATCGCGGAGATGAGCCCCCAAATAGCAACAAGCTCTTGCATATGTTGTGCAGTTATTCCCATTGGATAGTTCAGGTCTTGCATCCATTTGTTCTCTGTTAACACGGTATGTAGGGTGCGGTTCTTTCTCTTAGAGGCGTTGAAGGTATTTGGCGCAATGTCACACAGTCGGTTTCCTTATGCCTAGGACGAATTCTAGAAGGGCACCTTCTTTCTATCGTCAATGGTTATGGTGGTCACCGCAGCAAAGAGCTACCGATCATGTTCATCACGCGGGGTTTCCATTCCTTGCCAAGGCCTATTTTCAGCTCTCCATTCGTGCCACAATCATCTTGATGAACCATGTGGAGGTGACCACATGTGAGTGATGAGTAATTGACAGTTGTTTAGGTCAGTCGAGTTTGGTTTGGGTGGTTCGGACCCTGACGTTGTTGCGTGGTGCAACGGGCTCGGTCGGACTGTGGTCAAACTTGGTCATATGGGATTAGGACGCTGATTCTTTGATTTGACAGGTTTGGACTTCGTCTGTGGAAAGTGTGATGGTATTTACGCTTTCATGTGTCGAGCGGTGCTATTTGACGTGTTTTCTTGTCTGTGTGACTGCAGGACATCGAGTGGAGTCGTGGCGAGACACGTGGACCGGACTAGGCGCAGGTGGCGCTGAGGTCAGAACGGTCGGGATGTGTCGAAGACGACGTAGACTCGGCGTGGTTGCGAGGCGTGCGAGGCAAGGAGCGCGGAAGCTTCCCGGAAGGTGCAGGAGGGGCGAATCGGGAAATTCGCGAGTCTGCACAAGCGGGAGCGGGCGCCGTTGGATTTAGCAGGCGTAACGGGGCGGAGACCCGTTAGCCAAGGCTATAAATAGGATTGAGGGGCTGCATGCCCACTTGAGCACTTCAAGGGTTTTAGGGTTTCCTTTAGTCAAAAGAGTCTTTAGTGGTTGTTTTGGCTTTAGGCTTTAGTGGGTGAGAAGGCAGAGTGTTGTCTGTCCACCTACGATGTGTTCTAGGTGAGAGTGTTGAGTTCTTCCTCCCTCCAAGCAAGCATGGGTGTGTTCTTGAGTTGGGAGAGTGAGGAAATGGATTGAGTGGAGAGTCTGTAATCTTTCCTTTGTATCAAGTCGGGGTATCGGGACTCATCTGTTTTCCTTTTGATCAAGAAATGAGAAATCTGAAGTTTCTGTTCAGTTCGTAGCCTCTGTTCTTCGTTCTTCCCTTTTGAGCAATTTCTTGATTTTCGTTGTTTTGGTTTCTTGCTTGCTGGAGAGTGCCAAAATGGATTGCTATGACATGGGTGATGCTCAAAAGCCATTTGGCTAGTCAATTCCATGAGCAAACTTTGTTTAATTTCAGTTTTTCCTTTTTGGCTTTCTCTGTTCTTAGATTTCCCATTCTAGGGTTTGGAGAGAACTTGGTTTCCCTTGAAGAGATGGTATGATTTCTGGTCTGGGATGTCTTTGAGCTATTGCTAACATATGTGCAAACTCTCATGTGCCAAAGATTTGAGACCAAGGAGTAATTTGAGTTTGTGTGCTCTCTTCCTGAAGTTTTTCAAGTTCTAGGGTTTTGAGTTAATTATTGATCCCTTTCTTGGCTTGAGCTAATATTTGATCTGGGAGGTCCCCTTGCTATTGCTATTATATGCCCAGATTTTCAGTGCCAAAGGATCAAGGGTTTGGGAGAATTTGAGATTGTATTTTCAGCTCCCTGTATTTTCAGGTTGTGGGCATAATCTGAATTTCTAAGCCTTCAGTTGATTTCCTGTGTGATTTGAAGGCCCCATGATATTTAGATTTGGTTCTTGGTGTCCTTATTTAAATAGGAAAGAAGCTCTTCCCTCATTTTCTTGAAATTGGCAAGAATCTGAAATTTCAGGTTTCTTCTTCTTCAGTTTCAGTTCTTGACTGCACCTCTGTTCCTTTTTTCGGTTGGCAACAGGCTGAAGTCTCACATGTTCGGCCAGCAAGCATCTTGGCTGGGAATTAAAAAAGGGTGTCAGCCAGCAAGATTCTTGGCCAGCATGCTAGTTCTTTAGCATTGCATTCTTTTCTCTTTGGGCTGATTTTCCTCAATTTTGCATGCATATCAAACAGCAGTTTTTTCAGCTAAATTTTTTACTGGTTAATCACTGATTTATGCTGAATTTTTTGGTGTTGCATGCGTTCCAAAATTCAGAGAAATTAATTTTAAGTTTTCTGTGAGTTGCGTTGTTTTGCATCTGGTGAGAAATCAGTATTCGTTTTCCCGGGGGCGTTTTTAAGCGAGCGACATTCACCCCCCCTCTGTCGCCATTTCGGTCCTACAATTGGTATCAGAGCCGGTTAGCTCTAATTCATAGATCTTAACCGGTCTCAAGAGCCATGGCGACGGACAAGTACTCGACCAAGCCGCCCGTGTTCGATGGCATCGATTACCCCTTCTGGAAGAGCCGAATGGAGACATACATCCAGGCCCAGGGGTATGCCATCTGGCGGAAGGTCAAGGTACGATTCGTTGTTCCTGCCGATGAGAACATCAATGCCGGGAACATGGCTGATGTTGAGGCGAATGCAAAGGCAAGGAACATCATCATCCAGGGGTTGAGTCGTAGCGAGTTTGACCGTATATCTCATCTGTCGTCCGCCTACGACATCTGGGTGACCCTCGACGCATACCATGAGGGCACCACCCAGATCAAGACGGTTCGACAGGACCAGTTCAAGCGCGAATACAACAAATTCGAGATGCTTGCTGGTGAGTCCCTGGACGAGTGCTTTTCGCGATTTCACAAAATCTTGAGCAACCTCCGAGCGGTCGGTCTCACATACCCCGACTCGGACAACGCTCGTCAGATGCTCGCGGCACTCGATCTGCGCGTGTGGGAGATGAAAGTGACCACCATCAAAGACACGACAGACCTCTCGACCCTGACTCTTGACGCGCTGTACTCACGCCTCAAGACTCACGAGATTGACGTTGTCTCTCGTCGGTCGAAGTCACAGTCGATGGCTTTGGTCACCGATCCCAGTTCTGCTTCTGGTCTCTCTTCTGATTCTTCTTGCGGTTTTTCCCTCGCTGCTCTCTGTGACATAACTGATGATCAGTTAGAGCAGCTTGCGGATGATCAGCTGGCCCTCCTAGCCCGAAGGTTTTCACATGCCTACAAGGGTAGGAGAGACAGAAAGAGAGGAGGACCCGTGATTTGCTTCGAGTGTGGTGGCCCCAACCACATTCGGGCAAACTGCCCCAAGCTGGAGAAGGGCAAGAACGACTACGGCGGTTCGAGCAAGATCGACTACACTGACAAGAACCGCAACAAGAAGCCTCCAGCTCCGACGCCGGGAAAGAAGAAGTTCCGCAACTTCGGGAAGGCCAAGAAGCTCTTCCACCGCGTCCTCACCGCCTTCGACGACCTCGACCTCAGCGAGGTGGAGGGATGGAGCGACGACGACGGGACGGGTGACCAAGAGCCCAAGGATGGCGGCAACGACTTCTCCGGCATGTGCTTCATGGCCCTCGAGGGCGAACTCAGCGACAGCGAGCTGTACTCCGACTCGGATGAGGTACTCCCTTCTTATGACCAGCTAAATGATGCTTTTCTTAAGCTAGGTGGATTTCATGCTAGAGCTAGGTCTAGGTGTACCGAGTTAGAGAAGGAAGTAGATAGACTGTCACGGGAGATTACTTCACTTACATCTGCTCCCTCCCGTGACGACTGTGATACATGCTGTGCCTTGCTTGATGACATGGAGAAATTAAGGACCTCTCATGATAGTGTGTCCTCCGAGCTTGATATTGTTAAGGTGGAGAATGTTAGTCTGCTTGCTGAGTTAGAGTTGAGTAGGATGGGTGTTACCCTACTTACTACTGATGAGACTACTTCTCCCACCTCATGTGAGGATAAGGACATTGCTGCTAGAGGACCTTATGCCATGCTCCTTGATCTGCCCGAGTCTTGTGAAAATTGCAATAACTTGAAGATGAACCTAAAACGGGCAGATCACAAGATTGCTGAGTTGAGTGCTTCTTTACTTGAGCCTATTGATTCATGTTTGAATTGTCCAAAGTTAACTGCTGAACTTGAATCTGTCTCAAAACAGTTTCAAGAAATGATTGACAACAACAAGAAAATAGCTCAGTATGCGACTAAGGATCCTGTTAGCTCACCATGCATTAGTTGTGATAAACTAAAACTTGAACTCGTTGCTTTGAATGACAAATGTGTGAAGCTAACTAAGGACTTACTAGAGAAGCCACAATCTAGTTGTGATGTGATTGATGGTGTGGGGGAGAAGCCCCAGGGTAAGGATGAGACGCTTAGAGACGCGAACCAACCTGCTAGTAGTAGGACTGTCCCCTCAGAGTCGGCTGTGCGTGCACAAGCCATTCTTTCCTCTACTGTTGGTTCTTCTTCTGCTCCCTTACCTCCTGCTGTTCCCTCTTCTCCCTGCTCTTCTTGCACCTCTCTCTTTCGGGAGTGTCAGTATCTTATGAACACCCTCGAGAGATTTGTAGGAGGCAAGAAGAAGCTTAATCTTATTCTAGACCAATCCAAGATTTGTAAGTTCAATCAAGGTCTAGGATATGATTTCTATGAGGATATGAGGAAGCATCCTCCTGCTATTCTCAGACCCATAGTGGGAGGTGTGATTGAGGTCGAGCCCAGATCTGATGAGGTCAAATTCAAATCAGCGGGCTTTGTCCAAGGGATCTCTGACAGCAAGGTAGGTTCACCTGCTACTTCGGCCTCTCAGAAGCCGAAGTCCTCGCGTGCTACTTCTACCTCTTCGAAGGTGAGGTACCACTGCACCTTCTGTCAGAAGGATGGGCACTCGATCGAGAGATGCTTCAGGCGCGCCAAGATCGCGCGTAGAGACCGTGTTGAGTCTCTTAGGGGTATTCAGGGTCAGCCCCAGATCCTGAGTGCACCTAAGACCAACATGAGGTCTAGGTTTGCTCCTGTTACGGAGTTTAGGCAGCATAGAGGACTTGGTTTTTCTGAGTTTTCTGCTTTTCGTCCTCATGCTGCCTCTGGTCGTGACTTCCGTCGTCCTGGGGGTAGATCTCGTTTTTCCCATCAAGATAGCTACCCGCGGCGTGATCAGCGTGTTGCCGGTGTTCCGACTCGCTCCCCCGTAGCAGTCGGACCCCGCAACAGCTTCAGGTCTGCTCACAGACCTTCTGCTTCTTTGAGTCACAGAGAGCGTAAGGTAGATAGAGGTCAGTCGTGCTTGACGACTTCATCTGCTCGACGTGTTGTTCAGTATTGGGTGCCAAAATCTCTTTTGATTTACCCCAGTACTGAGACTTTACTCTCTGTTTGACTCAGGTTCGCCGGGCAGGGAAGGGAAAGGTTTGGCTTGTAGACTCCGGTTGTTCTCGTCATATGACCGGAGACTCCCGTTGGTTTTCTTCCCTTGCCCGTGCTCCAGGTGATGAGACAATCACTTTCGGAGATGCTTCATCTGGGCGCGTCATCGCCAAAGGTACTGTGCGCATTAATGACTCTTTCATTTTGAAAGATGTAGCCTTGGTTAGTAAGCTGCAGTACAATTTGCTTTCAGTTTCTCAGCTTACCGATGACGGTTTCGAGGTGAGCTTTAAGAAAAATGCTTGTAAAATTCTTGATTCTTCGGGTAGTCTGGTTTGCGGGATTTCTCGTTATGGGAGGATCTTTCGTGCTGATTTTTCTGAGTCTTCTGGTGATCCTCTCAGGTGTTTAGTTGCTTCTGAGTCCCGCGACCTCTCTTTCTGGCATAGGAGACTTGGTCATATTGGATTTGACCATTTGACCCGAGTTAGCGGCCACGATCTCATTCGTGGTCTGCCTAAACTCAAGATGGTCAAAGATCTTGTTTGCTCTCCATGCCGGCACGGCAAGATGGTTGCCGCTTCTCACCCTCCGGTCACAGTTACTATGACCGATGCACCGGGACAGCTGCTCCACATGGACACAGTTGGACCAGCTCGAGTGCAGTCAGCAGGAGGGAAGTGGTATGTTCTTGTTGTGGTCGATGACTTCTCGAGGTATTCTTGGGTGTTTTTCTTAGCCTCGAAGGATGAGACGTTTTCGCATTTCCGAGGTCTTTTCAGTAGGTTTTCTGTTGAGCTCCCAGGTGCCTTACGAGCGATCCGCAGTGACAATGGCACGGAGTTCAAGAATTCCTACTTTGAGAGTTTCTGTGGTGAGACAGGTGTAGAGCACCAGTTCTCTTCTCCGCACGTCCCACAGCAGAATGACGTCGTGGAGAGAAAGAACCGTACCTTGGTCGAGATGGCCAGGACGATGCTCGATGAGTACTCTACACCTAGGAAGTTTTGGGCTGAGGCTATTGCGACCGCGTGCCATGTTTCGAATCGAGTTTTTCTTCGGGCACACTTGCACCGCACTTCTTATGAGTTGAGATACGGGCGAAAGCCCAGTGTCTCTCATTTTCGTGTGTTTGGTTGCAAGTGCTTTATTCTGAAGTCCGGGAACCTAGATAAGTTCGAGTCACGTTCTTGTGATGGGATCTTTCTAGGTTACTCGCCTTCTTCGCGGGCGTATAGGGTCTGGAACTGCGAGTCTAGCAAAATGGTAGAGACCTGTGAGGTGACCTTTGACGAGGCCAGTCCGGGGACTAGGCCTGATATCTCAGGTTCTTTAGAGCAGTCCGAGACCATCTTCGTGGATGACGAGGACGATGGAGATGAGGGTTGTCTACCCGATCCAGTCCTTTATCCACCCCTTGAGGTGCCGTCTTCCACCGCACCTCCAGGTGATCAGCCCATGCCTTCTGCTTCCTCTGGAGCTAGTGGCTCTGTTCCTACCTCGTCAGCTCACGAGGTTGAGGCCACTTCTTCATCTCATCCTGGACCTCCCCGACATATCCAGAAAAGGCATCCTTCTGAGCAGATGATTGGAGACCTGTTCGAGCGTGTTACCCGCTCAAAATCTGGCTTATCTCAATTCTGTCTCCACTCTGCTTTCATTGCCTCCTTTGAGCCCAAGGATATTTCTCATGCTCTTTCCGACGAGTCTTGGGTCAATGCCATGCATGAGGAGCTAGAAAATTTCGAGAGGAACAAGGTCTGGTCGCTTGTCGAGCCCCCGCGAGATCACAATATTATTGGGACTAAGTGGGTGTTCAAGAACAAGCAGAGCGAGGATGGAGTGGTTATTCGAAACAAGGCTAGACTGGTAGCTCAGGGGTTTTCCCAGGTTGAGGGTCTAGACTTCGAGGAGACCTTTGCCCCTGTAGCTCGACTTGAGGCCATTAGAATCCTGCTTGCCTTTGCAGCTTCTAAGGGTTTCAAGCTCTACCAGATGGACGTCAAGAGTGCCTTCCTTAATGGCGTTATTGAGGAAGAAGTTTACGTCAGACAGCCTCCAGGTTTCGAGAACCCCAAATACCCACATCATGTCTTCAAGCTTTCCAAAGCGTTGTATGGACTTAAGCAGGCCCCCAGAGCTTGGTATGAGAGGCTTAAGTCCTACTTGTTGAGTCATGGGTTTGAAATGGGTAGAGTAGATAAGACCTTGTTCATCCGCCGTCATGGAAATGACCTTCTGCTCGTCCAGATCTATGTCGATGACATCATCTTTGGCGGCTCTTCACATACTCTGGTTTCACAGTTCTCGGATGTCATGAGCACCGAGTTTGAGATGAGTATGATGGGCGAGTTGACCTTCTTCCTTGGCTTCCAAATCAAGCAGACTCGGGAAGGTACATTTCTTCATCAGGGAAAGTACACTCGTGACCTCCTGAGACGCTTCGACATGAGTGATGGTAAGCCAGTGTCAACTCCCATGGCTTCTACAGCCTATCTTGACCCAGATGAGGATGGCGAGCCAGTTGATCAGAAAGAGTTCAGAAGTATGATCGGCTCCCTTCATTACCTCACGGCCTCGAGACCAGATATACACTTCTCTGTGTGTCTGTGTGCTCGTTTTCAGGCTTCTCCTCGCGTATCTCACCGCCAGGCGGTGAAGCGCATCTTTCGGTACCTTCGAGCTACCATTGACTATGGTATCTGGTACTCTTCCTCTTCCTGTCTTTCCTTGAGAGCCTTTTCGGATGCAGACTTTGCCGGCTGTAGGATAGATAGGAAGAGCACTTCTGGCACTTGCCAATTCATTGGCACTTCTCTCGTTTCTTAGTCTTCGAGGAAGCAGTCCGGTGTTGCGCAGTCCACCGCAGAGGCCGAGTATGTTGCTGCAGCCAGCTGCTGCAGTCAGGTACTCTGGATGGCTTCGACCCTGCGGGACTTTGGGTTAGTTATCGACAGTGTTCCACTCTTTTGTGATAACACTTCTGCGATTAACATTGCTAAGAACCCAGTGCAACACTCTCGGACCAAGCACATCGATATCCGTTTTCACTTCCTTAGAGACCATGTAGAGAAGGGCGATATAGTGCTCCAGTTTGTGGAGAGTGACCACCAGTTGGCTGACATCTTCACCAAGCCATTGGATAGTTCGAGGTTTTCAGCTCTGCGGGGAGAGCTTGGGGTGGTTTGTCCTTATGGACTGTAGTGAGGGGGAGTTTTGGGCTTTACTGCTTTACTATATTGATTATGCTTCTGTCTTATTTCTGTTGCATTGTACTCGGGGTGCATTTGGGTTTAGTCCTTTCAGCATAGGTTAGAGTGCTTCTCTTGCCGAGATGCTTAGACTTCTAACTCTTATCTTGTGCTTCCAGGATTAGCTGTTTCTTATCTCACTAGGTCGAGCTCACTCACTTCTTGTAGGTTCTAGCGAGGGTTGGGCCACCCTCGGGTAGACAGGGTACGTGTTTGCTCTCTAGTGTGTGATTTACTGTTAGCTGTTTGTTCTGGAGTCATATGGGGTAGATGAGAGTCAGTCTGAGCCATAGTTGTCTCTATATCTTATCTATGCTTTAAGGACTGCCTGCTTTGGTTTTATTTGACAGCTTCTCGATTTATTGCTTTGGTTCAGTGAGAGTTCTTTTGGGAGCTTCTGGAGTTTAATTGTGACTTAACTCAACTTGAACTAAAAGTTGCATGTCATGTTGAGGGGGAGCTGGTTTTTTTTTCTCTGCATTTTAGCATTTCACATTGTAATATAACTACATTGAGCCTTGATTATTATCCTGTTATGACATGTTTACAATGCTTTACACCTTGCCATGATTTGTGCTTTATATGCTAGATTGATCATGACTTCATATGTGTAGACTAGCTTTTACCATGATAAGTTAATTAAAATTGCCCAACTTGAAGTAAAACTTGTCATGCTAGCATTTGAGTTTAGTCTTTCTGGAGTTATCTCTTTATGATTCATGCCATGTCAACTAGGCTTAGCTGAGCGTTGAATCTCTTATTGAGCCTTAGATTGAGCTATTTTAGTCTCTTGATGTAGCATGAGGTAGTACAATATGTTTAACAAAAAAAATCTCTCTTGTGCGAAAAAACTGATTTCACCAATTCTTTCTCACGAGACGGCTTGCCATTGCACTAGGCATGAACTCAGGGGGAGTTTTGGATGACCTAGACTATCTTCTTAAGCTTCTCGCTTGGAGTAGTCGCATAAGGCTTGAGATCTAGCACAAAAAAAAATCTCTTTTGTGCGAAAAAACCGATTTCACCAATTCTTCTCATGAGACGGCTTGCCATTGCACTAGGCATGAACTCAGGGGAGTTTTGGATGACCTAGACTATCTTCTTAAGCTTATTGCTTGGAGTAGTCGCATAAGGCTTGAAATCTAGCACATAAACAAAATTTGGGTTAGAAACGACCATGAGTTTTAAAAAGACAATGTCTTATGTGCTCAATTTGCTTAAGCTACAAAAAGAACCAAGTACTTGCGCCAATGTTTCATTCTTGAGCATAGCACTCTAGTTGGTCTCAATATTAGCTTCTTGGTTCCGCTTAGCTTACTTGACATGGCCGGCATCATCCTTGGATATCTCTAGTTAGACTTTACTTCTTGATGACTTGACATTCTCACTTAATGTACTATATTTCAGATTGTCATCTATGTGTTCTTGCTAGCTTATACATGTCATGTCATGATCTAGATAGCTTCTTTTAGAGTTCTGGCTTGGTGTATCTCATTATGGTCATTATGGATAATTCTCATGGCTCAAAATGCTTAGAAATAATCAAACTTCAGCCATATTTCATCCATCCTTGTGATTATATTCTCGCCTTTGCATTCTTGATGTGTTTATTGCCAAAAGGGGGAGAATAGAGTAGAAAAAGTCTTTTGGGAACACTTTAGAGCTTTGGAGATCAATTTGCTCTTTCAGCTGTTGCTCTAGTGGTTCCTTCTGTCGACATGGTCATTAGCTTCTTTTTCCTGTCTTTGGACCATGTTGGATTCTTCAAACTCAAACTCAACTTTGCGCTTTTTCGAGTTTGTCAATACACTCATCAAGGGGGAGATTGATGAACCATGTGGAGGTGACCACATGTGAGTGATGAGTAATTGACAGTTGTTTAGGTCAGTCGAGTTTGGTTTGGGTGGTTCGGACCCTGACGTTGTTGCGTGGTGCAACGGGCTCGGTCGGACTGTGGTCAAACTTGGTCATATGGGATTAGGACGCTGATTCTTTGATTTGACAGGTTTGGACTTCGTCTGTGGTAAGTGTGATGGTATTTACGCTTTCATGTGTCGAGCGGTGCTATTTGACGTGTTTTCTTGTCTGTGTGACTGCAGGACATCGGGTGGAGTCGTGGCGAGACACGTGGACCGGACTAGGCGCAGGTGGCGCTGAGGTCAGAACGGTCGGGATGTGTCGAAGACGACGTAGACTCGGCGTGGTTGCGAGGCGTGCGAGGCAAGGAGCGCGGAAGCTTCCCGGAAGGTGCAGGAGGGGCGAATCGGGAAATTCGCGAGTCTGCACAAGCGGGAGCGGGCGCCGTTGGATTTAGCAGGCGTAACGGGGCGGAGACCCGTTAGCCAAGGCTATAAATAGGATTGAGGGGCTGCATGCCCACTTGAGCACTTCAAGGGTTTTAGGGTTTCCTTTAGTCAAAAGAGTCTTTAGTGGTTGTTTTGGCTTTAGGCTTTAGTGGGTGAGAAGGCAGAGTGTTGTCTGTCCACCTACGATGTGTTCTAGGTGAGAGTGTTGAGTTCTTCCTCCCTCCAAGCAAGCATGGGTGTGTTCTTGAGTTGGGAGAGTGAGGAAATGGATTGAGTGGAGAGTCTGTAATCTTTCCTTTGTATCAAGTCGGGGTATCGGGACTCATCTGTTTTCCTTTTGATCAAGAAATGAGAAATCTGAAGTTTCTGTTCAGTTCGTAGCCTCTGTTCTTCGTTCTTCCCTTTTGAGCAATTTCTTGATTTTCGTTGTTTTGGTTTCTTGCTTGCTGGAGAGTGCCAAAATGGATTGCTATGACATGGGTGATGCTCAAAAGCCATTTGGCTAGTCAATTCCATGAGCAAACTTTGTTTAATTTCAGTTTTTCCTTTTTGGCTTTCTCTGTTCTTAGATTTCCCATTCTAGGGTTTGGAGAGAACTTGGTTTCCCTTGAAGAGATGGTATGATTTCTGGTCTGGGATGTCTTTGAGCTATTGCTAACATATGTGCAAACTCTCATGTGCCAAAGATTTGAGACCAAGGAGTAATTTGAGTTTGTGTGCTCTCTTCTTGAAGTTTTTCAAGTTCTAGGGTTTTGAGTTAATTCTTGATCCCTTTCTTGGCTTGAGCTAATATTTGATCTGGGAGGTCCCCTTGCTATTGCTATTATATGCCCAGATTTTCAGTGCCAAAGGATCAAGGGTTTGGGAGAATTTGAGATTGTATTTTCAGCTCCCTGTATTTTCAGGTTGTGGGCATAATCTGAATTTCTAAGCCTTCAGTTGATTTCCTGTGTGATTTGAAGGCCCCATGATATTTAGATTTGGTTCTTGGTGTCCTTATTTAAATAGGAAAGAAGCTCTTCCCTCATTTTCTTGAAATTGGCAAGAATCTGAAATTTCAGGTTTCTTCTTCTTCAGTTTCAGTTCTTGACTGCACCTCTGTTCCTTTTTTCGGTTGGCAACAGGCTGAAGTCTCACATGTTCGGCCAGCAAGCATCTTGGCTGGGAATTAAAAAAGGGTGTCGGCCAGCAAGATTCTTGGCCAGCATGCTAGTTCTTTAGCATTGCATTCTTTTCTCTTTGGGCTGATTTTCCTCAATTTTGCATGCATATCAAACAGCAGTTTTTTCAGCTAAATTTTTTACTGGTTAATCACTGATTTATGCTGAATTTTTTGGTGTTGCATGCGTTCCAAAATTCAGAGAAATTAATTTTAAGTTTTCTGTGAGTTGCGTTGTTTTGCATCTGGTGAGAAATCAGTATTCGTTTTCCCGGGGGCGTTTTTAAGCGAGCGACATTCACCCCCCCTCTGTCGCCATTTCGGTCCTACACATCTAAGTCTTAAGGCCCTAGCAAAGTGCTCTAGGTCTAGGAGACCGAGGCACCCCAAGGTAAGTAGGTATGTAGACTCTATCCCAATTGACCTTACACTTGCCACATGTTAATTGCTCTGACCCTGCCCAGAGGAACCATCTCATCCACCTATTTAGCGATTTGAGCACACATTTTGGTGCTTTGATGGCCGTAAGGAAGTAGGTCGACTAGGCTATTAAGACATATTTGGCCAGAATTTTTCTATCCATGAGTGTTAGTAATTTGCCATGTTATCTTACCAAATGGCTCGCATACTTGTCTTCTAGCATTTGGAAATTTGCCTGTCGGAATATCTTTAGTGTAAGCAGTAAGCCTAGGTAGTTTAAAGGGAAAGATGCATGCATGGCCGGCAAGTCCTGCAGTATGCCATGTAGGTCAATTTGTTCACACCATATTAGTGCTATTCGGATTTTCTGTAGGTTCATTTGTAGACCTGTTGTGTTACCAAAATTTTGTAGGATCCGAATTAGGTTACAAACATGTCTTGTTTTGGTACTAGAAAACTAGTCGCATAATCCGCATATAGGGAGGTTCTGAGGGTAGCTTCGTGACCTCCCAGAGGTTGTAAGAGACCGTGGTCCATTGCTATGTTGTGGATCCTTTGCAAATGATCTATTGCTATGATAAAGAGGAAAGAAGATAGTGGATCACCCTATTTAAGCCTCTACGGTGTTGAATTCTATCCCTGGGGATGCCATTGAGGAAGACTTTAGAGGTGGCAGTGGAGAGAAGACATGAGACCTAGTCTCTCCATCAGGGTGGGAATCCCTTTTTTCTAGCAGGTCAAGCATATAGTCCCAACGGACCGAATCAAAGGCTTTTGCAATATGAAGTTTGAGGAGAGATAGTGTTTTGCTTTGATGGTATCTTCTCACCAGGTTTTAGACATATAAAAAACTGTCCTGGATGCATCTACCTTTAATGAAAGCGCTTTGGCTTAGGGAGACTAGCTCATTCATAAAGGGTGTCAGTCGCAATGCCATGATCTTGGCGATAATTTTGGAGACGCTATGTATGAGGCTGATTGGTCTGAAATCTGCCGTAGATTGAGCTCCATCCTTCTTCGGCACAAAAATCAAATTTGCCATGTTTGTGCATGTAAAGTTGTTTGTTCTTAGGTTGAAGAAATCTTGCAGAGTAGCCATGAGGCCCCCCTTATAATGTCCCATCACATGCAATAAAAAGTTACCGTTGAAGCCATCAGGCCCCGATGCTTTATCCATCGGTAGCTCCAGGATGGCAGCATGGACCTCTTTTTCAGTAAAAGGAACAGTTGGGTGTGCAAGTCTAGTTGTGGCAGTTTGAGGATGTCCCAGTTGAAGATGGTGGTTCTAGGCGAGCTATGTTTGAGGATGTAGTCAAAATGTTCGAACAACACCTCTGTTTTGTCCTCATGCGAGACATCCCAACCTTGACCCCCTCGTGAGGCTCTAGATAAAGTTCTTTCACCTGTTTATCTGGATATGGAAAATTTTGTATTTGTGTCTCCCTCTCTAAGCCAGTTGATTTATGATGTCTGTTTCTTCCAGGATTTTTCAACTACTGCCAGCCCCATTGCACTTTTCTTTAGGCATGTTTGGATCTCTTTCTCTCTTCTTCTGAGAGCGTATAGCTCTCTTGTGCAATGTCAAGACAGAGGATGATCTCTTGGGCCATATGAAGTTGGAGCTTTGGTTGCGAGAAAAGAGAGTTGCTCCAGGTCTTTAGCCTCTTGGCAATGGTCATCAATTTGTTAGTTAGCCTAAGGATTGTGTCTAAGCCATGCGTTGGTTCCGCCCAGGCATGCTGAACGACCTCAAGGAACCGTGGAAGCCGAATCTAGAAGTTTTCAAAGTGAAAAGTTTTTGGCGGTTGTGGGCCACTGGCATTTGATAGAAGAAGGGGCAATGGTTCGAGGTAGATGTGGCCAAGGCATGCAAGACATGGCTATTGAAGGTTGTGTTCCAAGTATTATTGCAAAAGATTCTATCCAATCAGATAAGAGTTGGATTGTCTCTTTCATTACTCCAAGTGAATTTGTGGTTGTATAGGTGGATCTCTTTCAGCTCACAAGCATGGAGGGAACTTCAAAATTGGGCCTAAGACATTGGTTGAGGTTCTAGTTATTCTTATCGCTTGCATTGTAAATGAGATTGAAATTGCCCAGAAGTAGTCACCTAGCGGCAATCGGTGGTCGTACTTGGTGTAGTTTTGCTAGGAACTTTTCTTTGTCCCTATCTATTGATGGACCATATATCATGATCATTAGAAAATTTGTGGTGCACTCCTTGATTCGTATGTTAGTTATTAAGCAATAGTCATGGCAGCGACAATTGGAGATGTCAACAACATTGCTATTCCAAAGGATTAGGATGCCTCCGTGGGTGTTATCTGCTAGTAGAAAGATGTCATGTAGTCTATTGTCACCCAGGGACCTGGACTGAGTTTGATCCACCATACTTAGTTTCATCTCTTAGAGGCAAGCAATGTGGCCTGGGTTGGCACTGATCGTTTCATGAATGGCCATGCGGCGGGTAGGGGAGTTTAGGCCCCTCACATTCTAGCAGAGGAGTGTTAGATTAGGCCCCATCATTGCATATGCACCACTTTGGTAGTCGAGGGGTGATATAGTGGGGGAAACAATATCGCTTAGGCCCACCGTAGACGTTGCTGGCAGTATATTGGGGAAGGCAACAAGGAAGAGCATTGACAATAGGGCTAATAAGAAGTTTAGTCAGTGACAGCATGTGTAGAAGCATTTTAGTAGCAGCAGTGCAATCCATAAAAGGGGGCTAGAGTACACAGCAGTGGCTAACAACAGAAGCAAAAGAAAAGGCACAAGTGGCTCTGGTAATGTTCCTAAAAGTTGAAAGCCTCATTTCTAGAGTAGGCTTTCGAGGATCAGTCATGTAGTTGGCCGTCTAGCCATGCTATCGCCGTGTCTTCGACCTCCAGCCATGCCATTTCTACTTCTTCCGCCAGGGCATCATCAACCTGAGTAGCTTGCTTGAAGTTGAAGTAGAAAAGTGTAGAGAGGGCTTGTATGGCCGCTGGTGGTAATGGTCTATTAAACATTACCAAGTAGCAGTTGAGAGCCTCATCCGTCATGGCCTGCTCTTCATCTAAGTCGCTGAGCTTATGGGCTAACACTTCCTATGCACGCTTTAGCATAAGGGTGTTGCACCACTTCGTCGCTAGGCACTTGCTGCGGCGAGGAGTAATGTTCGGGGTTTGCCCTGGCTTTGTTGGCATCATCGGTAGAGACCGCAGGCAGGAGGGAGGGTGCAGGCAATGTGAAGATGTTGGCCAGCAGGTTGTTGTCATTGCCTTGAGTGTACCCGTCATCCTGGATGTTGGGGTCGCAGTTCATGGCTACTGACGATGGTCCTTGGCCCTGAGTGCCATGCTAGGACAGAGGTGGGTGCCATGGTAATAGAGGAGTAGAGGTAGGGGCAGTAGTTGCCCCTTTAGAGAAGGCCACAACCGTGGCCAGTGTCAACATAATATCAGGTGGCAGCTCAGTGGAGGCAACAACCGTCATCGAGGAGCTCACGATGTCATTGGTGCTGTAGGTGATGGTGTAGGAGTAGTGGCTATAAGAGACATGGTCGCCTCGGAGGATGGTGGTGCTGTAGCCAACGACGCGTGTGTAGTGGCCACTGGAGACACATCCTCCTCCAAGAGTGGCGCGACAAGAAGGAGGTAGCCAGTGGTGTGGAGGTAGTAGCCATTGATGAGAAGATAGTGAAGGCAGCGGCAGTCGATGGCATCGCAGAGGGCACCGGTGGCAATGCAGCTTCGGTGCCATCACCTGCTGGCATGAGTGGAGTGGCTGTTTGCGTAGGAGTAGAGGCCATAGATGGCATCGCAGAGGGTGTAGGTGGTGTTGCATTGTTAACACCATCACCTACTGGCATGAGCCTAGTGGTTTTTGGAGGCATTGCTGCCTCAAAGACTATGGTGGTGGCACCCACCATGTCTTCACATGACTTTCCCTTGTCCTGCTGCGGCAGGTTGGGAGCCATCTTGTCGGCCTGCACGACATTTAGCAATAAGGCCGTGGAGCATGGACGTTGAGGTTATTTGTAGTTGAGCACTAAGGCTGCAAGGTTATTGAGTAGGGTCATTGTTTAACATGTTGGATTAGTCATGATGGGGGTGGCAGAGATCACATCGCGGTGGAGTGGTAGGAGTAGTTGGTTGCTAGCTTCTTGCGCTGCACCCAGGTATTCCTTAGCCTTGTGTAGCCATATCTGGCAACTATGTTGTGCCTCCTCCTAGGACTGATGGAGTTTGTTGTTGAGGATGTCGGCTAGCTCTTGGCAAAGAAGCACAGCATGGGAGGCAAACAATGCTTGCAAGGTGGAGTCCATATAGTCTTTGAGCTTTGTTTCATCTGAAACTGGCTGGCTAGCCCTTTGGCTTCTGATGGAGCCGAAGATGATGGGGCTGACCAATGCGTCATGTTGTCGTTGGCGGTTTCCTCTAGGGGTTGCGGCACGGCATGGGGATCTATCACGAAGATGCTCCGTGGCATGTGACCTCCCATGTCAGCCAGCCTCTTGGTGGAGGGTTTCCTACCAATCCAGCTAGTCGTTCTTGCATTGGTGATGACAGTCATCACTGTCGCTAAGGTGTCAAGGTACTTGTCATCTCCGTGGCAAACTTAGTGAGTCGGCCTCCTAAGCCTATTGTGGCGAGAGGTGCTAGTGGCTCCCCTTTCCTGCCAGGCAGTCTCGTTACTATGATGCCAGACACATAGTTTGTGTCGGGACCCCTGGATTTCTGAATTCGGACCCTCTGTGTATTACAGCACTAGTCCCAGATCAAAGCTAGTGCACACAGTCAAACAGAAATGATTACATAACCAACAACTGATCGTGCAAAACTGCACACCCGCAAGTGCACGGGCTGCCGCTAAGATAGCAGCGAGATGTCGTGTCCTCCACAGGGACTAGAGTACCGGTGACACGACACTTAACCAAAGCTAGATCGCACGAACTGGGAGATGAAGAATAACTGCAGAACCTATGACAAACTAAGGCTAGAGAACAGATCTGCCTAGGAGAAGAAGAATGAGAAAGAAAGAGCTAAAGGTGCTGTGAATAAGGGTCTCTGACTGAAGAAGAGAAAAGAGAGGGACCAGAGAGTCTAACTCTACTGAGAGAAAGAAAGAAGACTAGCTAGAAATAACCGAGGGAAAGCTAAGGGAAAGAGAGAGAGAGAGAGAGAGAGCAGAAGATAGAATAAGGCTGGGAGTCGGCTAGCACTAGGAGATGAGTAAAAGAAAAGGAAAGAAAGATTACAGAGATAAGAAGAGAGTTAGGGAGACGAGAAGACTAGAGAAGAGAAGAGAAGAGAAGAAAGAAACCTGAGAACCTAACTCTACTGAGAGAAGACAATAGGAAGACTAGCTAGAAATAAGGGAAGTTGAGCAAAGGGGAGAGAAAGAACAGAGAAGAGAGGATGACCAGAAGACAGGTTGGCTCGCAGAAGTGAAGAAAATAACAGAAATCTACTAGATGAACTCTTGAGTTCTAAGAGAAGAGAAGAAAAGAGAAATAACTAAGAGAAAAGACAACGAAAAGAACTAGAGGAAGAGATAAGAAAAGAGAAGGGAATAGAGAGTTACCTCTACCTAGAGAAGGACAGAGACGAAAGAACTAAGGGAAAGAGAGAGAGAGAGATCAGAGAAAACAAGAATGCTCTCGAGACTCACAGACTAATGGAAGAGATTGTCTAACAGAAGATCACTTGAGAAGAGAGAGTATCTAGAGAAAAGAGGGAAAGAAAGAAGGGGCTAAAGATGGCAAGAAGACTAATAGCTAGACTAAACGAGAGAGTAAGGGAGAGAGGAACTAGAGAAAACGCACTGCAGAGAGAAGACAGGAAGGGACTAAATAAGAAGAGAATGCTAGACAGAGAAGAGGCGCTACCGAGAAATGAGAGATAGAAGGGAGGAGATGACGCTAGAAAGAACCCTGGAGAACGAGTAACATGCTACTGCTATAGCAAACCCAATACAGCAATCAAAAGGGTAAGATTACAGAGGGAAATAAATCTAGCATTGCAACTAATAAGCAAACTAAACGACTTCAGAGAGCAAGAAAATATATATAACACATGAGCAACAGCAAGACAACACATCTAGACAAATATTTTTTTTTACTTTTCTAATAACAGATCCTAGCATGACAGTAAGCACAATATTAACCCTAACTGAAAAAAATTAAACCTAAGAGAGAGATAACAGCATCATCACAGCAAGATATTAATCCTACCAGCAGAATCAAGAACTTATGTAAAACCACTAGAGCAACAGGTGCGAATCACAGATCTAAACCCCAAACAAATAGCATCCACATGATCATCTCATAAAAACAAAAATAAGAACAACACTACAAGCATCTAGATCCACAAATTTAATCACGTGCTCATCACAGATCCACGCATAAGCATCTTAGGGAAAGCATGAACCAGACAAGCACAACTTAGTAACAAAATCCATGCGCATCACAGATTTAACATACAAGCATCACAGGAAGGCATTCATTGCATTAATATTATAGATCGGAATTTATACAACCCTTGAGAAGCAGTTGTCGAAGATGCTCTGTAGAGGATGCAGGCAGGTGAAGCAGATCTCGCCGTGGATGGTGAAGTGGTGGCAGATCTGGTCGTGTAGACGTAGCAGATCTGGGAAGAAGAGGCTGCGTGTAGAGGTCGCAGGCAGCCCAAGCAGCAGATCTTGCCGTAGAAGACGAAGAGGTCGCAGATGTCGTAGATGTTGCAGATCCGGTGCTGGGGCTGTAGATCCGTGCTCGGCCACCGTAGAGGAAGAAGATCGAGTGCGGTAGTTGAAGATCCGGCCGAAGATGTTGCAGATCCGTCGCGCAGCAACTCGGGTGATGGTGTAGGAGATGCAGATTCAACGCGCGGTTGTGGGAGCGACGGAGAAGAGCAGCAAGGGGATGGATCTAGTGGGGGGCTCGTCGCTGGCTATGGCCGGTCTCCGACGACGGCCATGGGAGAGGCGATATGCTGGTGGCGGCGCAGGGAGGAGGAAGGCGAGCGGACGGGTGTTTCTGGAGAGGCGGCTAGGGTTTTCGGGGTTGGGGAGTGACCGGCTCGCCTGATTTAGGAGGCAGTGGCGGCTTTTATACTTGCGGCGTGGGCGCTAGGGTTTCCAGGGAAATGTTGCGGTGGGTTAGGGTTTGCTGTGGTTTTGCATTTTACTCCCTCCCCTTCCGCTATATTGCAACCCTAGCTCCTCATGGTGCACAAAGGCTTGGTACAGTCCATCTAGCACACCAAAATATAATATAAAACGTTCTAAAGACGTAGACATTTATTTGGGTACTACTGACTCAACCACTACTAATCCTCCAAGATGATACGCTCCTCAGGATCCTCCTCTGGATCCTCCTTGGGGTCCTCCTCGGGCTCACCCACGTGGTTCTGCCCACAACCACACGTGGCACGAACGCCTGAAGCGCGAGAACGGGAATGGTTACGACTGGAGGCAGTCGACCGGGAACAAGAGCGGGAACGGGAAAGACTGCGTCTTCTGCTGGAATCTCCGATGTTAATGACGGGTAGCGGGCTAGGTCGCTGCACACTCTTGCGCGCTATGAGCCTGGTGCGGGGTCCCAAACGTCGAGTCGGCGCCTGGTTGTTGGGGACGATTGCTGGTACAGGCGAAGACGGCGTGTAGTCAGCTGCAGCTTTGAGACGTCCCAGCTCGAACTTTGCTACTTGGCTCTGGCGAAGCTGAGCACGGAGAGTGTCGGAGTGCTGGTAACTGGAAGTGAGAAGCATCCGAAGCTGTCCAATCTCCTCCAACGCTCTGGCGTAGGTAACTGCCATCGCCTGAGTGAGCTGCACCTGATGCGTCAGTCGAGGGTCATCAGCTGTGATCTCAAAGGGCTCCAGGTAACTCTGTTCTACTCGAGGGGTGATGAAGAAACAAAAGGGTGACTGCTGCACAGCATCCTTGTGAATCTGGCACAAGTCAGCTATGGCCAGGCGAGCTGCGTCCTGGATAGCATCGAAACAGCGAGTCCGGGGATGCTCGATAGGGTATTTGTGGGAATTGAATTCCTTATCCCGTGCATACAGGAATACCTCCATCGACCAAGAGTCTCGATCCAAGATCCGGACCTTCCGCCCCATGAAGATAGGCGGCTGGCGATACTGCAGGTACTGCATAAGCTGTCGAAGAAGACTAGCGAATGCTCCAACACTCTCGCCATGAGAGAAATAGTCCCATGACTCAGCGGAGGATGAATCGATCATCTACAAAGTTGAAATAATAGGAAACATTAGTAAAGAAAATTAACAAATGAATTTAAAGACAAGAACGAGATACTAAGTAAGAAAAGAGTAGAAGCAAAGAAGCTTATAATTTTTAATACACTCTTTGTAATAAAATATGAGTCCTTAAGGTTTTACCATTTCTAATCTAGGTCACGTCCTACAGTCAAATTGGCTCTGATACCATCTCTGTCGGGACCCCTTAATTTTCGAATCCGGACCCTCTATGTATTACAGCACTAGTCCCAGATCAAAGCTAGTGCACACAGTCAAACAGAAATGATTACATAACCAACAACGCTTTATTACAATAATAGAGAGTACCGACCGAAAGGTCTCATTATTACAAATGAGGTTTCAAGACCTCACACACACAAAACACAACGGAAGCAAAAGATAAATCCAGTGAAGACCTATCAATACGCCACAGGCAATTGACTGGGAAGCGCGACCTAGTACTCCGGGAAACCTTTGTCGAATCCACACGCGAAGTAGTCGTAGTCTCCTTCTTGAGCTTCATATTCCTCTGAGTTGATTTTGGTGCAGCATGTGAGTACATAAAGTACTCCGCAAGTCTTGGGAAAGAAATGCAGTAGATGCAAGGCTTAACAAAGGAAGGCTATATAGTTCTTTTGCACAAAGCAATGTTTTGTTTTAAATAACAGTAAATATTTTCGAAGGCATTAATTTGAACAAAGTAATTGTTTTAGCTGAAACAGTAAACAATTTATAGTGAAGGTTCTCTCCACCAACACTACATAACCAGCTCTATCTGAGAAAGTTTAAAACAACGGGTTACATCCACCCACTCTGGCTCCAACCACCAGGATACCCTTTCGAGAGTTCCCTCCACAATCGAGGTCTCAAAACTTCAATTTTAAAAACCAAAACCACAAATCTACCATGTGAATGCATTCCTTGCCCGCCCTTGACCGTGGGCACGGCTATTCGAATAGTTTGACACTCTGGAGAGGATGTACAACTTTACCCACAAGAGATAAGTCATCTTAATAGTCAGCACGCTTCCTTTGGCATGAGACCCAGACAACATATCACAAAGCTTTTACCTTACTCTAATCTAGCTAGACACCACCCGCTGAGGTTTCACCGCTGAAGGGTTAAATCCACCACAATCAGAAGCCCCCTCTTGCGCCATATCAATCGCCACTAAATTTCTGAATATAGAGATTATTGCAATAAAACATAATTTCCCACTTTCAAGATTTCAAAAGAATTAAATAGCATGACTAAGCATTATACTACCGTTCTATTATTAACAAAATATTATTTTATTCTCATTATTGAGAAAAAGGTGATCCTAGGGTTACAAGGGTACATGGCATTCAATTTCAATTGAGGGCATAACAATAATTGGTTTAACTAATTTGCTAAGACATAAATTAGGGTTCTATGTAAATAGCGATGCACATAACTTTAAAATAATCAAAACATTTCTCAAACATAGGTTCAAAATGTTCAAAGGAGACTTGCCTTCTTGCACGCTCTCTGGATCTTCTTGCTGCGAAGCGGTGAACTCTTCGGCAACGGCGGAATCTACGCGCTAAAAGACAGACAAACAAAACAAATAAATACAAAAAAATTCAAATAAAATTAAAAAATTCAAAAGGAGTGCATATTTGAATAGTTTATGATTTTAGAAAAATTTAGAAATTTTAATGGCTCAAATCGGAGTTAAAAATGAGAAAGTTATGGCTTCCGAAAGATTAAATAGGGGAAAAAGAAAAAGACTAATTTTGCTGATTTATTTTTATATTGAAAAAGATGATTTATGACGTCAGCGGAAATGTGAATTTCAAAATTTTATGACGCGCGGGCCCGGTCTACTGTGGACCGAGTCCACGGAAGACGGCAACGGCCGAGGTGCCGCTCCCAATGACATGGCGCCACGCGGCGCGACGTGGTGGCCACGTGGGCGGCGCGCACGTGCGGCTCGGTAGTCGCACGGTCGACGGCCGGAGGCGGGGGCGGCGAGCAGCGGTGGGGATAGGAGGGGCGGCGGCGCACCTACCGGCGGCGGCGGGGGGAGGTGGCGGCGGCAGAAAAAAGTGGGGTGGCGGCGGGGGATGGCCAGGACGGCGGCAAACGGTGGCGGCCGAAGAGGAGGGGAAGGGCGGCGGTGAGAAGCTTTTATAGGTGGAGAGAGAAGGTAAAGGGGCAAGAGTTTTAGAGAGGGATAATGAGGGGAGACGGCCGGTCACGGTGGGGAATGATTAGGGCAATCAAATGCACGCTTTAGATTGGAGTTTAAGTGGAAGAAACGGCCGGCATTAAAGCTTTTATTTTCGGCATCAATGGAGGAGAGAGAGAGCTAGAGGAGGAAGAAGGTGAGGTAGAAGAAACATATGACATGTGGGGTCCATGCGTCGGTGGGAGAGAGAGGAAGTGAAGGGGTACGGGCCGTCGGATTGATGACACGTGGCAAGTGGATGATTCATGGTCTTTGGATTGAGATGAAGGGGTAAGTGATTTTGTATGGCTAAGATTAAATTGTGGAGAGGGATAGATTCAATCTGAAAGCGACACGTGGCAAGCTAGGATTAAATTGATTTTTATTTCCGGATTGATTTTCTGAAGATACTAGAAACATTATAATTGCTTAGAAAATAGTAATTAATGTCTAAAAATTCCAGAAAAATTATAGAATATTCCTGGAGCTATTTTAGACTTAGGAAAAATATTTTTAATTTCAGATTTGCATTTAATAAATTTAGAATATACTTTTTAAATTTTAAAAATTGATTTTTAATTCCAAAAAATTCCCAAAAATTATTTTAAAATTCAGGGAAGGTTGGGAAAAATAATTTTAACTCTTTTTGGCTTTAATAAATATTTAAAATACATTTTCTTGATTTAAATTTTGAAATAAAATCCAGATAAAGCCAAATAGAGTTCAAATACTTTAAAGTAATTAATTTGAAATTAAATTTTTCTGAAGGTGGATTTTTGGGATGTTATAGTTTGATGTATTAAGGTCAGTCTCAGGTGGGGCAGCTGAGTAGTCTTTGATGAACTCCAGGTGTAGGAGGACCCTAAAGGTGAGCCCCTTCTTGCAACGATCGGGCTCGGTCATGTTGGTCTGAAGACCTGATGATGAAGCATCAAGAGAGCTGTTAGTGACGGTGAGCCAAGTTACCTTAGGTATGGAGCTAGGATTCACCGTCCATGTCCATAGGTCTAGCGTACGTGCATCGTCCTACTGAAGTGATCATTCGTCAATGCGGTCAAGGAAGCACTTGTTGCCAGTTACTTTGCTAGTCACCTCCTTGTTCCATGCGTGCAAGGGGATGCCCCCTAGGCATAGCTACATATGGAACCTTAGTGCCGCCCCAAAGGCATGGTGGATTGGTGTAACATCCCAAAAATTTAAATCCAGAAATGTGGAGCTTTTGAATTATTTTTATAATGTGTTTCATTTGAATTTGGAGTTTATGAGATTTTCTGAAAAATTTGGTGGAAGTTCCAAAGAATAAAAGGATCAAAAAGGAAACAAATATAATTATAAAAGTTAGGAGAGCAAGAAAGGAAATAAATAATATTTGAGCTATGCACACACAAATATATACACATAAATGCACAAGCCAAAAACAAAAGTGAAATAAAAAAAAAGAATGCAGCCGGCCGGCCACCACCTCCAGCCCGGCCCAACTCTCCCGGCTCCTCCCCTCGTTCATCTCTCTGGCGCGCGGGCCCCGCCATCCACCCGCGCCTCTCTCTCCGCCGCTGGCCCCGCCCGCGCCAGCTCTTTCTCCCCCTCCCCTCCTTCCTTCTCTCTCGAGCGCTGCGCATGCTCGCCCGCTCAGTTTTCTTCCGCCCAGTGGCGCCCATGCGCCCGTGCGCCGTCCACGTTCCCGCATCCTTCCGACAAGGCTACAGTAGCTCCCCAGTCGCCCGGGCCATAAAATTTGAGGCTAGCTCCTCTCCTTGTTCCCTCGCCACTCCATTCTTTTCCCCTGTCTCTTCTTCCATTTCCGACCGTGCGCAGGCCGTAGCTGCCTCACGCCGCCCCGGCAGCTCCGGCGAAGATCCACCGCTCCGACCATGTTCGGACGTCCCTCCGCCCCCCGTGTGCATTCCCTCCAAGCTAATTGGATTGCAGTGCGCCCAGCTCACCGCACGGCCAGATTTCCTCACCGCCGGCCGAGTGCGCCTCCACCGCCGCCGTCCCCTCCACATTCGAGCTCTCTCCGATTCCTCGAGGTGGGAGCGACTCCGCGACGTCCCGGACCTTCGCCGACCGTCGCCGAAGCATCTCCCCCACCCCAGCTCGTCGGCACCGTGCCCCATCGCCGCCCAGCCTCGCCTCACGCCGCCGGCTCACCTCGGTGCCTCCCCGGCCAAGCCGTCGCCATTGGTGAGTTCCTCCCGGCCCCCTTAAGGTCATGCCCGGCCCAACTTCACACCCCATCCCCTCCGGCACCGGCGCTCCGTAGCCACCTCGCCGCCGGCTGCTTCAAGCAGCCGCCCGCCAACTTCGCCGCTCCTCCGGTCACCGCGCCGCCACCCCGAGTTGCCTCCTGCTCCGGGCCATCCGTTTTACCGGTTGTGCCAGCCTCACCGGCCGCTGCTCGCCGCCGGCAAGACCGCTCTCCACCGGCGCCGATTTCCTCTGATTTGGCCTCAGCCACTTCTCAGCTCATCTGTTATTTCCCTCCGTTTGTGACAGCCCAGGCCTTCGGCCCATTTGGCCAGCAACGCACGCCTAACACTCACACCGCCGAGGTCCCGAGTTCGAAGTCCACCTTCAACGCATTTTTGTACTTCTTTTTGATTTACTGTTATTAATCCAATTTAATTAGGAAAAATTAGGAAATAATTTAGAGAAGCTAACCAGATTTAATTAGGATATAAAAGAGGTTATGTAAGATTTAAATTTGGGTTAGCTCATATATGATTAATTAATATGGTTTGAACAATAACCTAAAAGGCTAAATATTAGTTAAGGACATGGATAGAGAAAAATACTTTGGTTAAATGTTCAAATTAAAATTAGCATATATGCCCTAGCATGTCATCATTAAAACAACTCCCCTTAATAGATTTAATTAAGTAGCTACATTAATATATAACCCCGTATGGCAAATTTTGCTAGGTAAATAAATTTTAATTAAAGCCAAGCCAAATGACAACTAAAATGTATGTATATATATATACATCTATAAATGCACAAATGAGCAAAGAGATGCGGATGGCATGTGTGCAATGCACTAGTAAAAATAGCCAAACAACTTTGCGGTCACCGTAGAGCCTACTAACATATATATGTATATATGTTATCGTTAATATACCGCTAGTCATGAAATATTAAATAGTAACATTAGTTGATAATGATAATAAGATGAACTCCTGTATAGCAGGCTCAACTTGTAAAAGGATAAAATATCGAGTATCAGTAGTTCTCAGAGAGCACTTAAATTAAAAGGTCAAAACGATATCCAAATGTTATAATACCTTCGACTAAAAGATTTATAGAATAAGTACAGATCTCATCCATCAGTCCAGTTTGCCTTTACCATAACCTGAGTTGCAAGGAATGCATACCCAAAAGATAACATTTGAACACTAAACTCCTGCACCCGTCTATAGGTCTAACTCGACTCATGGAACTTCCTTGATAAATACAAAAATAATAAAAGAGATTAATAATAAAAGATTAAGTTATCGTATTCTGCCACCGACCTCGCAACAAGTCATCCTAATCACTGATAATAAAACTAAATTGAGTTTACTTGGATTTATTTGGATCTTTTGAGTTATTTGCCTTTGTTTGCATTCTGTCATTTAGCACGTAATTAGATATGAGAATCTTGAAGAATCAAAGGATCAGGCGTGATCAAGAGCGAATCGAAGATAAAGACCAGAAGCCCAAGAGAAAGCATTGAGTGAACTCAAGATCGCGGTAAACCGCGCCAGGCGAGTCAACACTTTGAACATATTGAACCTAGCATTTCAAAGCTATTTCCTTTTAAATTAGCAAAGTGCATGCTACTATTTCATGAGAAATGTTATGTTCAATTTCAGCAAGCTAGTTATGCCATGTTATTGCTGTTGTTTATATTAATCTCCTTGCCATACTTGGAAATGTGAACCTTGTAGCCATAGTAAGAAATAGCATATGATTTCACAAAGTAAGTCCCTATTTATATGACATGCTTAGGAATGCTAGCTACTTGGGGTGACACTAATGCCCCAAGGAAAACTCCTCAAACTATTTTAAATCATATGGTGCGATGCCATATGTAGTGTTGGTGCGATGCCGACACTTAGCGTATGGTGCGATGTCATACGCAACCCTTGGTGCGATGCCGAGGGTTAACTTATGGTGAGATGCCATAAGGATGGTTGGTGCGATGCCAACCATAAGCATATGGTGCGATGTCATATGCCGCCCTTGGTGCGATGCCAAGAGGCAACCTATGGTGCGATGCCATAGGGTTAGTTGGTGTGATCCCAACGTGTATGGTGCGATGTCATACGCCGCCCTTGGTGCGATGCCAAGAGGCAACTTATGGTGCGATGCCATAAGGGTTGTTGGTGCGATGCCAACAACAAGCATATGGTGCGATGTCATATGCCGCCCTTGGTGCGATGCCAAGAGGCAACCTATGGTGCGATGCCATAGGGTTAGTTGGTCTGATGCCAACGCGTATGGTGCGATGTCATACGCCGCCCTTGGTGCGATGCCAAGAGGCAACTTATGGTGCGATGCCATAAGGGTTGTTGGTGCGATGCCAACAACAAGCATATGGTGCGATGTCATATGCCGCCCTTGGTGCGATGCCAAGAGGCAACTTATGGTGCGATGCCATAAGGTTAGTTGGTGTGATGCCGACAAAATTACTTGGATTATTACAAGTAATGGTTTAAAAATGTGATTTCAAACCTGCTAGGTCATAGCAAATTTTAAGTAATTGTATTCAAAAGCACTCTTTAGCAAACAAAATAGCCCTATGCCTTTCCATTGTCAAGCCATGCATGTTATATATTTGCATTCTGTGTGTTGGCTTGCTGAGCACGGGGTCGGAGTGCTCACTCTCGCTTTTGCGACAAAATTCAGAATCAGGAATCAAATCACCTCGCCTCAGCAACAAGATTGGACAAGCTGGCCGAAAAGATGAAGATGTCAAGGGCTAGGTCGCGGACCTCCAGTTGGCTGCCCGTGGGCATGTCCTGAAGGTCCCACCTGTGTGCTTCGTTCTTCCGCTGCTGCAATTTAATGATTTCGGCCTAATCGGCCCATGAGTAAGTCTAATATTTTATTTACGCTTCCGCATGATATTTACTTTGATATTCAGAACTGTAACTGTGAGCACTATCTACTGATCCAGGGAATAGTGCAGAAAAATCACAGTGGATTTGGATTGAAAATTCCGGGTCTCACAGCGCTGGTATCAGAGCATATCGACTGCAGGTCGTGACCTAGTTAGCTTGGTCGTTAGTTCATTACTAGGAATACTTCTTTAAAATGCTAATTCCAAAAATATAAGTTGTATTGCTCATTCTCATATATCTTAGATGATTCCCCCTCATCCATATGCTGCCCTAGCCATTTTACTTCCGAAGCTCTCTTACCCAAATTTAAAGTGATGAAAATCCAGTACTTCTCTTGTAAAGTTTCTATGAAAACGCACTTAAGGCCAACAGTCATGGTGCTTAACCTTGAAGCTTAATATCAAAGATTGTTTTATTTTTGAAGAAAACAATAGGGTGAAAATTGGAAGAACAAAACAAAAAAAAATTGTGGAGCCTAACGGAAAGAATTAGAATGACTAGATGGATGAATTAAGTTATTCCTGGAGGAATAGGAAATATGAAAATAATCGTGGGAGTACAACATTGATAAATAACATAATTCTTGGGAGATATTTACAATAGTGGAATAATGGAATATGATCGATTGCTAGATACATTGATAGAGTTTTGAGAAATTGGAGAGATGATAACAATTATCAAAGTATAGGCTTGATTAATGACATTATTCCTGGAAGATGTTCATAATAATGAATTAATTCGGAGGTTGTCACTGAAGATTTAGGTGGTTACTAGAGGAGTAATTATGATTTTGAATACAATCTTGGATTATTAGGAAGTCCTGATACACATGACACTAGTGGACTTAAAGGTAATAATGTTGGATAATCATCAGAATTCAGAATTGAGGAGTAGATAGACAATAAAGATTCCGGTTGATCATTGGAGAAGCAAACTATGGATTTGGATCAATGACTCCAGACTGGATTATTAGGAGGTCACGATACGAAAGTCATCAGTGGATCTAAATAAAGAAAGTTAGATCTTCATAGGATTGGAAAGCTGATAAAACTGGCAATTGACGAACCTGAGATTGGATTTATAAAGATGTGGTGGAAAATTCAGGCACATATCAGAATTCGGTAACTTCGATTCGATTAATAGAATTTTAAATGGAATAATTATATTGGTGGATCTAAAGTAAAGGCATTGGATTGTAGAGTTAATAAGTTGACCAATAGTGGATTCGAGATTTTGATTATACAGTCATAGTGAAAATATGATATTTAATCCGCAAATATAGGATTGAAGGTCAAAGATTTATGCGGGACTTAGATAGTCATGACTAGATTAATGAAATGATGGATGATACAATAGGACGAGTATGATTGGTGGATCAAATAAAATAAATAATCTCCTTCGCTGTTTGGAGTCTTAGATGGCAGTAATGCCATGAACAATTAATGTAGAAAGATAGCCTAAGTGCAGAAGTGGAAGTAAATCATAAAGGCCGTTGGATTCTAGGCCTTATGTACAAAAAAAAAATCATATGAGAGTAAATTGATTCATTGAGGGATATTTGGACATTGGAAGAGATTAGAACACCTTGATAAAAATATATGTATACATATACAAGGTTTTTGCATTACCAAAATAATTACAAGAAAGAGAACTAATTACCTCCCAATACTTTTCTCTTCTTTCCATGGATTTTACGAAAGGAAAATTTTGTTCCTCTTCTTGTATCCTCACTCTAAAAATATTAAGGTTAGGAACGTCGAAGATGATCATGAAGATAAGATGGTCTCGTTTTAGACGGACTGTGCATATGAACCCTGCACCCTCCTATGTGTGCTCCCCGAGTAGACGTTGTATTGTTGCAAGATTCTATTTGGCCCTGTGCATTGCTTCTTGCCCTTGGGCATCCTATTTCGCAGTCACAGGAAAAGCTTGCTTTTAAAAATTTGTGTGGTTTCTGTATCACCCCAGCTTCCGGGGTATTTTTCTTTAAAGTTAAATGGGTTAGAACACCTTATCTCCGCGATTTAATCCTCCTCATGCTATTCCCTCTCACCTTTTCTGAAAACACCATCAGATCCAAAGGAATGAAATAACAAGTAACCCAAAACCAGTGCAATCAAGAAAAGGCGAAGACTTTTCAACCTTCCAATATTTGAGGAGAACAACATCACTGTGAAGAAGACCACCCGCCAATCTCTTGATGACCAAGACAGCTAGAGTACAATGGATGAATAATGATAATCATCATTTATTTAAGGGGGGTAGCACTACGAGATATAATGTCGGCAAAATCAAAGAGCAGCACCCGGAAACCCAGTGCTAGCTAGTATAACCCGACCTCCTTTCTTTCAACTCTGCCGGAATCTCAGGGTCGAGATTCATTTAAGGGGGGGTAGGTTTGTAACATCCCGAAAATTTAAATCCAGAAATGTGGAGCTTTTGAATTATTTTTATAATGTGTTTCATTTGAATTTGGAGTTTATGGGATTTTCTGAAAAATTTAGTGGAAGTTCCAAAGAATAAAAGGATCAAAAAGGAAACAAATATAATTATAAAATTTAGGAGAGCAAGAAAGGAAATAAATAATATTTGAGCTATGCACACACAAATATATACACATAAATGCACAAGCCAAATACAAAAGTGAAATAAAAAAAAAGAATGCAGCCGGCCGGCCACCACCTCCGGCCCGGCCCAACTCTCCTGGCTCCTCCCCACGTTCATCTCTCTGGTGCGCGGGCCCCGCCATCCACCCGCGCCTCTCTCTCTGCCGCTGGCCCCGCCCGCGCCAGCTCTTTCTCCCCCTCCCCTCCTTCCTTCTCTCCCGAGCGCTGCGCATGCTCGCCCGCTCAGTTTTCTTCCGCCCCGTGGCGCCCATGCGCCCGTGCGCCGTCCACGTTCCCGCATCCTTCCGACAAGGCTACAGTAGCTCCCCAGTCGCCTGGGCCATAAAATTTGAGGCTAGCTCCTCTCCTTGTTCCCTCGCCACTCCATTCTTTTCCCCTGTCTCTTCTTCCATTTCCGACCGTGCGCAGGCCGTAGCTGCCTCACGCCGCCCCGGCAGCTCCGGCGAAGATCCACCGCTCCGACCACGTTCGGACGTCCCTCCGCCCCCCGTGTGCATTCCCTCCAAGCTAATTGGATTGCAGTGCGCCCAGCTCACCGCACGGCCAGATTTCCTCACCGCCGGCCGAGTGCGCCTCCACCGCCGCCGTCCCCTCCACATTCGAGCTCTCTCTGATTCCTCGAGGTGGGAGCGACTCCGCGACGTCCCGGACCTTCGCCGATCGTCGCCGAAGCATCTCCCCCACCCCAGCTCGCCGGCACCGTGCCCCATCGCCGCCCAGCCTCGCCTCACGCCGCCGGCTCACCTCGGTGCCTCCCCGGCCAAGCCGTCGCCATTGGTGAGTTCCTCCCGCCCCCCTTAAGCTCATGCCCGGCCCAACTTCACACCCCATCCCCTCCGGCACCGGCGCTCCGTAGCCACCTTGCCGCCGGCCGCTTCAAGCAGCCGCCCGCCAACTTCGCCGCTCCTCCGGTCACCGCGCCGCCACCCCGAGTTGCCTCCTGCTCCGGGCCATCCGTTTTACCGGTTGTGCCAGCCTCACCGGCCGCTGCTCGCCGCCGGCAAGACCGCTCTCCACCGGCGCCGATTTCCTCTGATTTGGCCTCAGCCACTTCTCAGCTCATCTGTTATTTCCCTCCGTTTGTGACAGCCCAGGCCTTCGGCCCATTTGGCCAGCAACGCACGCCTAACACTCACACCGCCGAGGTCCCGAGTTCGAAGTCCACCTTCAACGCATTTTTGTACTTCTTTTTGATTTACTGTTATTAATCCAATTTAATTAGGAAAAATTAGGAAATAATTTAGAGAAGCTAACCAGATTTAATTAGGATATAAAAGAGGTTATGTAAGATTTAAATTTGGGTTAGCTCATATATGATTAATTAATATGGTTTGAACAATAACCTAAAAGGCTAAATATTAGTTAAGGACATGGATAGAGAAAAATACTTTGGTTAAATGTTCAAATTAAAATTAGCATATATGCCCTAGCATGTCATCATTAAAACAACTCCCCTTAATAGATTTAATTAAGTAGCTACATTAATATATAACCCCGTATGGCAAATTTTGCTAGGTAAATAAATTTTAATTAAAGCCAAGCCAAATGACAACTAAAATGTATGTATATATATATACATCTATAAATGCACAAATGAGCAAAGAGATGCGGATGGCATGTGTGCAATGCACTAGTAAAAATAGCCAAACAACTTTGCGGTCACCGTAGAGCCTACTAACATATATATGTATATATGTTATCGTTAATATACCGCTAGTCATGAAATATTAAATAGTAACATTAGTTGATAATGATAATAAGATGAACTCCTGTATAGCAGGCTCAACTTGTAAAAGGATAAAATATCGAGTATCAGTAGTTCTCAGAGAGCACTTAAATTAAAAGGTCAAAACGATATCCAAATGTTATAATACCTTCGACTAAAAGATTTATAGAATAAGTACAGATCTCATCCATCAGTCCAGTTTGCCTTTACCATAACCTGAGTTGCAAGGAATGCATACCCAAAAGATAACATTTGAACACTAAACTCCTGCACCCGTCTATAGGTCTAACTCGACTCATGGAACTTCCTTGATAAATACAAAAATAATAAAAGAGATTAATAATAAAAGATTAAGTTATCGTATTCTGCCACCGACCTCGCAACAAGTCATCCTAATCACTGATAATAAAACTAAATTGAGTTTACTTGGATTTATTTGGATCTTTTGAGTTATTTGCCTTTGTTTGCATTCTGTCATTTAGCACGTAATTAGATATGAGAATCTTGAAGAATCAAAGGATCAGGCGTGATCAAGAGCGAATCGAAGATAAAGACCAGAAGCCCAAGAGAAAGCATTGAGTGAACTCAAGATCGCGGTAAACCGCGCCAGGCGAGTCAACACTTTGAACATATTGAACCTAGCATTTCAAAGCTATTTCCTTTTAAATTAGCAAAGTGCATGCTACTATTTCATGAGAAATGTTATGTTCAATTTCAGCAAGCTAGTTATGCAATGTTATTGCTGTTGTTTATATTAATCTCCTTGCCATACTTGGAAATGTGAACCTTGTAGCCATAGTAAGAAATAGCATATGATTTCACAAAGTAAGTCCCTATTTATATGACATGCTTAGGAATGCTAGCTACTTGGGGTGACACTAATGCCCCAAGGAAAACTCCTCAAACTATTTTAAATCATATGGTGCGATGCCATATGTAGTGTTGGTGCGATGCCGACACTTAGCGTATGGTGCGATGTCATACGCAACCCTTGGTGCGATGCCGAGGGTTAACTTATGGTGAGATGCCATAAGGATGGTTGGTGCGATGCCAACCATAAGCATATAGTGCGATGTCATATGCCGCCCTTGGTGCGATGCCAAGAGGCAACCTATGGTGCGATGCCATAGGGTTAGTTGGTGTGATGCCAACGCGTATGGTGCGATGTCATACGCCGCCCTTGGTGCGATGCCAAGAGGCAACTTATGGTGCGATGCCATAAGGGTTGTTGGTGCGATGCCAACAACAAGCATATGGTGCGATGTCATATGCCGCCCTTGGTGCGATGCCAAGAGGCAACCTATGGTGCGATGCCATAGGGTTAGTTGGTGTGATGCCAACGCGTATGGTGCGATGTCATATGCCGCCCTTGGTGCGATGCTAAGAGGCAACTTATGGTGCGATGCCATAAGGGTTGTTGGTGCGATGCCAACAACAAGCATATGGTGCGATGCCATAAGGGTTGTTGGTGCGATGCCAACAACAAGCATATGGTGTGATGTCATATGCCGCCCTTGGTGCGATGCCAAGAGGCAACTTATGGTGCGATGCCATAAGGTTAGTTGGTGTGATGACGACAAAATTACTTGGATTATTACAAGTAATGGTTTAAAAATGTGATTTCAAACCTGCTAGGTCATAGCAAATTTTAAGTAATTGTATTCAAAAGCACTCTTTAGCAAACAAAATAGCCCTATGCCTTTCCATTGTCAAGCCATGCATGTTATATATTTGCATTCTGTGTGTTGGCTTGCTGAGCACGGGGTCGGAGTGCTCACTCTCGCTTTTGCGACAAAATTCAGAATCAGGAATCAAATCACCTCGCCTCAGCAACAAGATTGGACAAGCTGGCCGAAAAGATGAAGATGTCAAGGGCTAGGTCGCAGACCTCCAGTTGGCTGCCCGTGGGCATGTCCTGAAGGTCCCACCTGTGTGCTTCGTTCTTCCGCTGCTGCAATTTAATGATTTCGGCCTAATCGGCCCATGAGTAAGTCTAATATTTTATTTACGCTTCCGCATGATATTTACTTTGATATTCAGAACTGTAACTGTGAGCACTATCTACTGATCCAGGGAATAGTGCAGAAAAATCACAGTGGATTTGGATTGAAAAATCCAGGTCTCACAATTGGCATCAAAGGCCTCACATGAAACTCGAGGTCATGGAAGGCAAACTTGTGGAGCCTAGTCACCTCATCCCAGTAGTGCTTGTGATTAAAGTTGGTGAGGAAGTTCTCAAGGTGGTGGTGGTGCAACGAGAAGTCGGAGGACCTCAGGTTGAACCTCCTTAAAGTTTTGGAGATGGTGCAGAGCTCTGTCTTGTCTTACCCAGTCAGGCAACAACCGAGTAGGCTTCATGCCTTTGGAGCTCCCTCTATAGCTCCCTAGTGGAGGGGATGATGTAGGCATCCTCTGCTGGGTAGGTGGCCAGGTCACCAAGGTTGGGGTTAGCCATGGTGCCAGTGGTCGACAGTCTTGGTCGTCCATTTGCAATTGGGACAGGGGTGGGGGCAGATGAGCTGGAGTAGCTATTGGAGGAGCAAAGGGAGTAGACAGGTAGTGACACTCTCTGGCCTTGTGGCCGGAGCGCAAGCAGCGAAAGCACCTAGAAGGGTCTCTACAGGAGTGAGTTCTGTGTTGCGGTGGATGCAATTGAAACACCTCCCTTTTGTGTGCTCAACAAAGAGCTAATGGTTGCAAAGAGCTAATGGTTGCGACTTGAAGCTACCTTGAATGAGCTCTTGGGAGTGCCTCGTCATGACTTCGTGGGAGCTTTATGCCACCAGTAATTTTGTCCAAATGGCATCATCTTCTACAAGTTGGGAACAATTTAATAGCGGTGGCGTTATCAAACATTGCTAGCAAAACTTCGAATTTTCTACAAGTTAACAAGGTATATTTTGCAATTTCTAAATCGATTGTTTAAATTTATACCATGACCAATATCTAGGACATGTATATAATCTAACACACTTTTGTTTTCTATACTACTATGCAAAGTGTGAGTTCATTTCTAGCTAAATCCACGTCGAGCAATCTCAACGACAGTTTGTTCCCTTGTTGTTTTAACTGCAATCCTTTAATGCCTTGTTTGGGAGTCTAAAATCCTAGTCCATCTATGGGATAGGTCAGGGATTTTGTGCCCCTAAACAAGGCCTAAGAGCAAGTTTAATAAGGTTGACTGTACTAGCTATAAGGGAATCCATGTCAGCATAGTCCTATGTGGAGGGGAGAGAAAAGGAGAGAGAGAGCCAAGCCAACTCCCATGCAAGAGTCAGGCTATAGCACAGGAAAAGAGGCATTATCCATGCATGTACCATAGAACTAATTGCTATACCCATGCATGTATTAAATTATCAATACCCATGTATGTATTAAATGATTGAGAGCTCTTGTGGAGACAACTTATAGCCAGCTTATTGTATGAGTTGACTGCATCATTATCTTTTGATGACATGGAAATATATTGGAGGTAGCAGCTATCTGTACTATTAAACTTGCTCTAAATGAAACAATCTGGACATAATTCAATCTTGGTCGGATAAACCATACCTAATGTAAAAATAACTTTCCCATCTCTTTCTCCACAACTTCAGCTGCCACCAATCTACACATATGCGATAGCCCCATTCTTTTCAGCTTATAGCTTAAGGCATCTCCAATGGTTATAACTAGCAACTAACTATAAGACTTCCACATCATTTATATAGTACACACTAAAGCTAGCATTCTAAAGAACTATCTATAAGGATAGCTATTTGATGCTTACATGCACACACAGAATTTATAGAAGCTGCCTCGTTTGGCGTTATAGACTAGTGCTTAAGGAAGAGCTGGCTCGATTTTTTTTGCATACTCTCTTTCCTCCACATAGGATATATGCTGATGTGTACATGCATATAGCTAGCTGACTCAGACCATTGGAGATGCCCTTATGACTTATAGCTTCCCTCGAATAAATAAATAGGATGATTACTCCATCGCCGTTTCAAAACAGTTTAATGGGACAGTCTTTTCGAAACATCTTATCGATATTCGATTCATTTATACAAATACTCATGTTAGGCTAAAAGTCATAAGCCCCATCTGGAAAGAACGTTGGTGACTTCTGGAAGACTAGGGGGTGAAAACGCCATTTTACCCACGAGAGTACTATTTTAATGATCAAAAGTGATTATAACTCACTTCTTTTCGATGTTACCGAGATTAATATGCTAATTTATTTCGCTGTAATTAATTAAATTCCTCCAACAGACTACTTCAATCACCTACGTCCAACCATGCCATTCGAAGAATTAACAAGTACAGAAATCATTTTCCATGCATGCACCGATCCAGTATTGCGACCCAGTGAATTATGCAGTGGTCGTAGAAAGAAAGAAGCAATGAAGCATCCACACACATAGACATGTACTGATGTACATCCTCACATACATCTACACACATATACATCCTCACAAGGACGACACTGCTCTACTCTGCTAGTGGCATATGTGCTTTGTCTTGCATACATGTCCCAATCTTTGCCCACTTTCAATTAGACAAACACTCCTACTATCACTAGTTAACCACTCCTACTAATCCAATGCAAGCCTTAATTAGATCAGGAAGACGTGATTAGGCCAACTCTAATGACAATTAAGCCACTCGTGTTAATTAGTGGCATGCATGTGCCCGCCCAGGAAGCAAGGGAGCGTCGCCTACGTGCAAAAGGAGCTCATGTGATAGGGAAGCGCCTGCTGTGTCACCAGTGGTGCGGACCCGCCGCTGCAGTTGCTCTCCGGCGACGAGGACGCTGCCGACGACGACGAGAATGAGTTCTTGGCGGCCTCTGGGCCGGCCTTGTTCGGGCTCGGACGGCCGGGGTTGAACGGCGGTATGTCGGCACCCCCGGCGGGCGGCGGCGGGTGGCGCCACCGCGGGAGAGGGCCGGCCAGAAGCAGTGTCTGGAGTAGTGGGCCGGCGGACACGACGGCCTCCACTAGGCGGCCCTTCTCTGGCAGCCGCCGCGTGAGCGCCATTTCCATCTTCGCCTCCTCCGAGGTGGCGGCGGCGTCGGGCGCGTGCTCGTCCACGGCGCCTGCTCCACCTCCCAGGACGGCGGCGTGGGCTGTGGGGACCTGCGCGGCGGGGAGTCTCTGAGACGGCGGGGATTGGCTCTGGTGTTGGAGCAGCAGCAGAAGGTAGTGGCAGTGGCGTCGGAGGTCGTCGCGCTCGGCGGACACGGACGCCAGGAGCGCCGCAAGCCGCGCGGCCTCGCACCCCATCCGCCGGAGTTCCGCCTGGTGCGCCGCACGCGCCGCGTCGAGCTCGGCCACCGAGCGGAGCAGAGCCTGCCGCAGCTCCGACGCCGTCGAGAAGCACTCCAGCTGTTCGTCGTCGGCCACGTGGTCGAAGGGAGCGACGAGGGGTGGGTCCCACGCGTAGGCGAGCGCGGCGGCGGGCTCGAGGTGGTGGCCACCGTGGAGCAATGGGTGGCCGCCGTGGTGTTCCATATATGATGTGCTTGTGTAGTTTTGTTTTGTGTTGTTGTGTTTGAGTTTGGAGCGAGGGAAGGAGAGATCTGTGTAGGCAAAGGGATGATGAGATGATCCTAGCTTGGTGAAAGTGTTGTAGGGTCACTATTATAAAAAAAAGTCATCACAGACGGTGTATAACTATTATCACAGCGGTTTTCTGTGAGTTATCTGTGATAAATATAACACAGACGGTTTGTAACTAGAACCATCTGTGATACTTTAACATAATAGATAGTTCAAAATAAAAACTATTTGTAATACTCTAACATCATAGACGGTTCTAACTATCAATCGTCTGTGGTGGGCAAGTATCGCATATGATTGTAATATAGAACCGTTTATGATAGACCTTCATAGACAGTTTATACCACAAAATCGTCTGTGATAGTTCATTCTATACCTAAAATTTATCTATTTTTTGGCTAACCTAAAGAAATGTTAGCTATACCCTTTGAAAACAAGCAAATACAGCAGCAAATATAGCAGCACATTTCATTAGAATCCACCATTATAGCATCACAAGATAACGAGCAGATTACCCATCTAACACATCAAGAACATAGCAAGAACACATCTCCTAATCCTACGAACCCATGGCAAAAACATAGAAGGAGAGGTCCTAGCAGCGCACTAGCTGGATGTCATTCACACCGACTTGAGCACCGTCTTGGTAGCCAGCTGCTTCCGCGGTGCCTTGCAATGAAGGAGAGGCGGTGATAGTGTCACCTTTGTGTCATGACGGTGACACTGCAAAGACACACTTACGATAGTTACGATAAGAGTATCTTATGCAGTGAATCGTGGTGTCACAACGGAGGTGTTAGCTCATGGCGGTAGTCGGCGTCATCGAGGAACAAGCTAGGAGTGGATGAACTAGGAGCAGCTGGTAGAACTCATACATCTTGGAGTGAAATTGGGGAAATTGAGAGGGGGAGTAATTAATAAGGGGCGAGAGATGTGAGGAACCGTGCGTGTCATTCGATGCGGAGAGAATGGATGGGTGAAATTAGAATCCTGGGGGAGATGCCATAGATTGGTGTCGTGGCATTATCAAAAATGGTTTGTTATACGAACCATCTGTGATAATGAACATATCAGAAACGGTTTGTTTTACGAGTTGTCTATGATAATGCACATATCAGATATAGTTTTTTTATATGAATCGTTTGTGATAATGAAATTAGAGAAGGTATGGAATACGAACCGTCTGTGACAACACTTAAAAATGCGTGCCCTACTCCCACCTGATAATATTTCGATGCAAGTGACTCTTAAACTTCCACATGGTTGGCTTTATGTGTAGCGCGGTATACAATTCCTTGATACCACAAACTTAATCTCTTCTAAACCGTCCTCTCTCTCTCATCTTCTTCACCGGATTTCTCAATAATAGCATCTAGTATTCTTTTGATCTCCTTCCTCTCATCTATCCATCATGAGTTGTTCAGCCGCAACTTTACACAGGCGGCCAACAACTTATGTTTAGAGCAGCTCCTCCACTCACGCCCTGCTCTCCCTCCTCGAGTCACTTCTATTTGTTAGCTAGACCTCATCATCTGCTGTAGACGGAGGTGTATCCTTGCTGCTTAGGAAAGGGAAACCGCCCTCAGCCTCATTCTTCTCTTCAATGTGCACAAAGCGTAAGAAACTCTTGTGGCAGTGGAGAGACACATGGATAATCTTGCTGATCAAGCAGAAGCAGCTAATTATGAGAAAACTTATCATGGCATCGTCTTTGAGATTATAGGCCATGCTAATGATTTGCCCAGGCTAGGGAGGAAGTGGAGAGGGCAAGGACAATCTTCACAGCATTCGAGAACTCGGCCGCTGATCCTCCAACTCCAAAAGTAGAACAGAAAGATATCAAGCCCAGAAGACCAAGATCTAGGAATCTTTTTTTTTACTTTTGTAATAAATTTGACTAGGATTTATCTTTTTGTAAAAGTGACTAGTCACACTTGTCTGTTCCAACTAATCGATCAGTAGCTTCTATAGTTCATATGACAAAGGACAAAGATGGTTCTATTTAAAAGCTATCTGTGATAATTGCAGACATCACAGACGGTTTTTAATCAAAACCATCTGTGATAGTTCACAGATGGTTCTTAACAAGAACCGTCTATGATATTACGAACTGTCTGTGATATTACATTTTCACGGACAGTTTTGCGGAACCATCTCTGATGCGGCATCTAATATTAGGCTTTTTGTAGTAGTGGATATATATATACAAGATCTTTTCTGGGTTTCTTATTGACTCTCTTAAATCTAGGCTGGTTGTGTTTGTTGATAATGTGATTAGAAAAAGTGTTGTGGGGTATGTATATTTTTATGCGGGTTTGATATTTTTGTTGTGCTACTAGACTAGGCATATGTATATAGTTGTATATATATGTCATGAAGTATTTATGATGTCATTAATTAGCTTCTAAATTATTTATCTTTTGCACTCATGTACGTAGGGAATTATTATTGATCTTTATATAGACCATCTAATTAACTTGATTTCTTATGAAAACAAATTTTAATAGAAATATTTATCATTTTGTTAAATAACAGGTACAAATAAAACTTCAGCAATCGCCTATGTGGCCACATTTCCCACTCTTGTTTCACGCACTGTTCTATTTTTGACCTTAATCTTTATCTTTTGATGGACAATTGGTTACTGCCTAAGTTCCAAGCAGTACTTGATATGTGTGATTGGATTTTGTATTGTTTTTTAAAGGATTTGCTTCAGTACACCACCTTTAAAAAACCTTTACAAATATTAATGCAAAACAAGGGTGCAGATCATCTCTTGGTTAGTGACATGGAGCGAGCTGATAAGTAGGGGTGGAAACGGATCAGATATGATTGAATAGTCTCAAATACGAATTTATATTTTTAAAATGAATACAAATTCAAATATTCTCAAATACGGATATGAATACGGATATTTTCAAATATGGATTTTCTCGGATACAAATATCAGATAAAACGGATTCCTAGCGGTTTTGCCAATTTTTCACCGGTTTTTGACCAATTACAAGTTTTAAACCGCTTAAATTCAAATTTTGAATCACAAAATTCATACGAATTTCTCATGGGTTCTAGAAACGGATCGAATACAAATCTAATAGTTTCGAATACGAATACGGATACGTATATGTATATTCTCGAATACGAATATTCTCATATACGGATACGAATAGTCTCGAATACGAATACGGAAATTTTTTAATACGGATTTTGCTTACCACATTCACGTTTTCTCAGATACGAATATTGGATAAAACGAATTATCCATTACCATTTTCCACCACTATTGATAAGGGGCATTTATGTCATTCTTTCACATGAAGGCATGAAGCCGGAATCAATCATGCAGTCGAGGGAAACCACGCATGAGATTGAGTTGCCGATCTCTCGTTGCTTTCCTATTTTTTTAGGTTTTTAAGGAGAGGCTCTTCCTTTTGGCCACCGCGGACAGCTCGGCCGTCACGAGTCACGACACGCTCGGAACGCGCGGCCATGGAGGAGTGTCTCTCGTTCCTTAAGCCGTCGTGCATCATGACCATAGAGTTTACGGCCAATCTGTATCTGTCTCCATAGATTGTGGACGGCCTTCGTGCCAAGGAACGGCCGGCATAGACGAAGGCGCTCGATCGTCAGCTGAGAACTAGGAAGCGTCAGACAAATCGAACGAGCATCATACAAACGCAATCAACATCTTGATTTGGCCACTGACCTGATCTATATACATGATTGATCTGGACTATTGAAACACGTTGGATTTGGCTTTCTGTTCGGCCAGATTTCGAGGAGATTTGTTACCAACGGCATTTATTATATCAAAAAGGGGTCTGCTAGTGTCCGGACATCCGACACTCGGCTACAACTTTTTTCGGGTATATTTGCAACACTTTTTGTCCATATTTTTGTTACAATATTTTTATTTTGTGTATGCAACATCGACTTTTATATCACAAATTTTTGTTGCATATAGTAATTAAAATTGTTGCACACATTATCTAAGAATGTTGCATGAGAGTGTACAATGCGAATACTCACATCGTTATTTTTTTTTTGTTTTTGTTGCATGTGACCGAGAAATATTGCATACATAAACGAGAAATGTTGTGGATAGGAATACTTATATCGTTTTTTTGTTTGTTTTTATTATATATGTGCGAAAAATATTGCAAAGATGAGAAAAAATGTTGTAGTCGAGCATCCGGGGGCTAGGGCGCTAGCAATTCCCTAAAAAAAGATTTGGCCTCTTCTATTTATAACTAAACTTTGCTTAATATTAACTCAAGTTTTCTTTAAATGAACTACTGAAGCAAACCTCGGTTTGTAATGTATTTGTGCATGTTTAAAAAAATGAATTGCTTTTTCCATTTTTTTTATTTTTCGTCCTACTAGATCAGATTATGCAATTAATGTAGTTATGAAATCCTTTTACCACTTTTTGGTCTGAAATAGTTTTTACCAAGTCAAAAACCATATATGTTGTGCTGGCAATCGATGTATAAAGTGCAAAAAAGTGGGCATTGCCTTCCGAGGAGAGAATTGATGTAACATTGCTGGCTTCTATTGCTCCTCCCTGTAGATTTTAGTTAATTAGTAATAACCACTCGTGTTTAGAATGCTTAATTTAGCGTGTATATATGATCTAACTGTGGAAAATTTGACTACACAAACTTGAATATATAATAGTATAGATGTACGATGCGTATCTCATCGGTAAGAGGTACATCTAGTTGATGAGCTCATCAATCCTTCAGGACGTAATACATCCCCGAACTTTGCATGGTTGCTTGTCACTCTCAAACACATCCCATCGATCTGGTGGTCAGTCATCTACCGAAGCTTCTCATGATAATGAACAACCACATGCTATGAAATCAATCTGCCTTCTCATCTCCAAATCACTTTTGATGTCAACCACAGAATTGAACATATTGATTTGTAGGTTCTAATCGAGTAAGTTTCATATTTATTGAAGACAAAAAAGCGTAAAATTGAAGCGTAGTTCCTTTTTATTCTATAGGTTTTCCACTTAGGGCCTGTTTGATACGGCTTTTAAAACCAGCTTTTGATTTTTGCTATAGTATCTAACTTTCAAACGGAGCATTTTTCAGGATGGAGTTTACAAGTTAATTATAGTATATGTTAAAAACTCAATATCTGTACCATCCAAAATCGCAAGCGAATATCTCTCTCCGTAACCTCTATCGCAAACAGCTTAAATTTAAAAAAAATTTAAGCCAACAGTCTCTTAGGCTCGTGAACTTGAGAACTTAACATGCAGGTCCACAAACTTGCAGAAGCGCTTCACTTAATTTGGTTCGATGAATGCAAACTTACTTTGGTTTGATGAGTGTAAGTTTGATTTTACTCAACGAAGCATCGAAAAGCTATCCAGGTATAGAGACATGGTTGTTATTTAAGTCCTTAATCTCATGAGCCATGAACCTAGGATGAATGCCCATGCATGTTTTTGAGCACATACATATGTACAATTAACTCAAAAAAAGAAAGCTGTCTTTTGGTTGTGATTTATTTGACAACCGCTTTTGTCCTTCTTACCTCCCTTTCTTTTCTCCTTTTTTATGCATGAATCCTATGTTTTCCACAAGAAAGGGAATCCAAGATGGAAACTACCAGGCCATCATAGCCTAGCCAATAATGCATCTTGGTCCTAGGTTGTGCCTTCTGTCCTATCTCTAGTCATCATCACTGCCAGAGTCATTCTTTCATCCTTTCTCAACTTTTGCTTAAAATATTGCAGCTACGAATAGATGTTTACCTGCTTGGCATCTAGGGAAGGCAGAGATTGCAAGTGGCTCAAATGTGAACGATGAAACCTGCAGGAACTAGGAGGAGGCTAGCTCTGAGCATGTTTGTATTGATTATGGATCTGTTCTTTTTGTTACGGCTTGTAGCTTGTAGCTTTTAGCTGTGATTTGTGATATTTGTGCTGTTTATACAGAGTAACAGAAACTCACGTGCGATTTTTGCCGATATAAATGAAGTCAATAAAGTATGTATTACAATTAACTAGTAGATCCTATCTTGAAAAAATACTTCGTTTAAAAATTAATTACTATAAAAACCGAAAAATAATTTTTAGAAACTGAAAAGCACATAACCACCTCGTTTCATTTTCACAGGTACCAGCTTTGATAGAAAAAGATAAGACCAAAATAAAGTTGCACGCATGCCACCCCTGCACAGTACAGACCACTACTAGGAGAATGTCCATACATGCATGTGTACTTGTGAGTTGGTGGCTAGCACAGCTGCACAGGTACTTATCATGCAGAACTTGCGAGGACTACTGGCACATGCTTGCTGACATCTAAGTCTTCCTGTCAAACGTGGAGAGGGTCAGATCATAAGTGAGCCCTTTTAAACTGAGATTTATGATTTATAATTATGGTTTTTAAATTTTAGTTTATTTGTAAGAGGTAATATATAGAGTAAAATAGATATATGTGATTTTGACCAGTACAGCTAAACTCGGTATAGTTTATATTATAATTTACTTGTAGACCCTACCTTAAAAACACATCGTTTAACGACGAGTTACTGTAGAAATAGAAACCAAAGCCTAAGAATAAGTAAAAAACCGAGTCCATATATACCTCCTAGAGCTTCAACTTGGGAAAAAGGGTGACGGTTTTGTTGGCAATATAGGGCATTTGGTTTAGTTTCTTGTTTTTGGTGCTTCCCTATTTGCAATGTGCTTAGGGGTGGAAACGAGCCGGCTCGAGCCGGGCTCGCCCAAACTCGCTCTAAGATGCGGCTCGGCTCATTAAAGAAACGAGCCAAAAGCCTAGCTCGGCTTGGCTTGTTTCCTAGCTCGAGCCGACTCGTGAGGGCTTGCGAGTCGAGCCACCCAGAACAAGCTTCCTTGGATGATCCCTTCTCCAAACTGCATTCCACCGAATTGTCTTCCACATCCTCAAGAACTCGCTTGAAATTGCCAGATGCCTAAGCTTCCCATTTTTTGATGCACCAAGAAACCGAAGAAAATGACTTTACCGTATCGCATTTCTTGATCTCCATTGACATAGGATCACACTCCAATCTCTTCTCCTCAACACTATCACTGAGTTAAGCCACATCTAATAAGCTTAACCCCTGCCCCTGGATGCCATCCTCTTGCTTCTCCATTTCTCGCAGCATACATGACTGTAACATCTCCAAAATTTGGATATTAAAAAAATAGGGCATTTAAAAAAAAACCTTCTTGCAATTTTGCTGGCGCTCGATTTTCTTCGGAATATCTAATTGAGATTTTCTGAGTTTTGTACTATGAAAAATTAGCAATCAAGGATAACCTCCAAATACAAATAATATAAATGGAAAATGACATTACAGATCATGAATTCAAATTCAAGATTAACAAAATGAAAAAAAAATATATTAAAAGATGTCTCTAAAAGGTTGAGCCAAAAATTCTTTCTTTTAATTTAATTAACATGCGAAGCCTAAGTTTTGGACATTCAAAAAATCCATATACACAATTCATAGCAAAATTTAATAGAATTGAAAATAGAGGGCTATTAGATTTTGTAATTGAACCCAGACTTGAACTAAAAATCCCAAAATTAAATACAAAGCTTAAATAAAAATTTAAAATCCAAAATCCAGAAAATGCTTGAGTCTCTCTTCCTTTTCCTTTCCCGTTGCCTTTTTCTCTCTCACTTCCAGGTGGGCCCCACCATTTTCTCTCTCTCTTTCCTCCCTCTCTTTCTCCCTTTTTCCTCTCCCTGCGCACGGGCCCGGCGCCCTCCCCTCTTTTCTTCCTCCTCTGCTCCCTTTTCTTTTCCCCTGCCGCTTGGCTGTGCTTGCTCCACATCGCCTCCTTCCTCGCTTGGCAGCGCCCGCGCCTCTTCTCCCCCCTCCCCTCTTTCTCTCGTGGACGAGCGTCCTCCACGTCTCCCTCTCCCTTCTCTCCTGCGCCGAATCACACCCGAGTCCCTCTCGGGATTTTGCCGCGCGCTGCCTCCTCACTGCTCTGCAAGCGTCGCTCGCCCAGTCACGTCGTCCCCGAGCTCCGCGCCCTGCAGCCTCCTCGCGCCGAGCCCCGTGCCGGCCCACTGCCCCGCGCCTTCCCCGCCCCCTCAGTGGCTAAAAGCGGCGTCCACCATCCCCCATGCTCCCCGCGCAGCCCTCCTCCTTCCCTGTTTCCTCTACTTCATCCCCGTGCGCAGGCCGCCGCCACCGGCTTTCCACCGTTTCCGGCTCCCCGGCGCCCTCGCTGTAAAACACCCGTGCCATCTCATGCACCAGGGTCTCCTCTCCACCCCCCTTACCCGATTGGAAATCTGCGCACCATAGCTCGCCATCGCCGCTTCTTCCCCATTGCCGGCCAAAATCCCCGCCGCCAACGCCGCCACCTCCTCGGCCAACCTCCATTCGATTCCTCGTGCCGGAAGCGTCCACTCGGTGTCCCGAACCCCCTCCGGCCGCCAGCCGAGCTTCCCATTGCCGGAGCTTCTCCCTCCACGGCGACTTGCTCCTGCCCCCGCCCGTGCTCGCCGCCGGCCCGCTCTAGCGCCTCTTGGCCGGAGCCGCCACCACTGGGAGCATCCCTTCAACGCCCTGGAGCTTCCCCGACCACCGGCCACGGTTCCCCGCCACCCCACCTCGCCGTCACCGAGCCTCTTTCCATGCCGCCGCCGCCAAACGTCGCCGGCCTAGCTCCGGCCTTTCCCGATGCTCACGGACACCCCCAGCGGCTTCCACACAACGCCACAGACCCATTTTACCCACCGCCGGTACCTCCCCGACTCTCCCTCGCCGGCGGCGCCACAGGCCGTACTCACCCCCGAGCTTCCCCTGTTTCCGCGTTGCTCCCTCAGCTCAAGTGGAATTTCTGCCACCGATCTGTCAGGTGACAACTGAGGCCGACTGGCTATCCGCGGGCGCGTTCACTCCGAAGACCTGGGTTCGATTCCCCGGCGGCCCTGTTATCGGATTTGTTTTGCCGGCCAACTTCCCTGCAGCCCCAGTCCACTGTGTACTTATCCATATTATACTTCCCCCAGTGAATCAAGAAAACACCAAGGATTACGATGGCTAATTGAGTGTGCAGTATAGGTCAGGTTGCAGGTGCGAGTCCTCGCTGAGGCCATATTTTTGTTATCTTTGTTCTTGTCTTCTTTAACTATTTCAATAGACAATAATTAGGAAGTAATTCCAAGAAGTTAAATAATCAATTTGGGTTAACATAAAATTTACTTACACACCAAAATATAAAATGTATACATAGGAGCGATTGAGTAATTAAGGATAACCCATAAGAGACAATACATTTGATTAGTATGTAAAAAAAACATATGAATGTCAAACATTTACTAATGGACTAGATATCATATGTGAATACTTAAGGTAGTCAGATAATTATTTGGACATCCTGGTATTAATCACGGGCAGTAGTTGGGGGAAAGTGGTTTTGGTTAAATAATCAGATTTAGTAAAGATCTTGATTGAAAAGAAATCTAAATAAAGTTAAAGGTTTGGATGGTGTGCTTAGATATAAAACTAAGGTTCTAAATTAAGGACGACCCTTAATTACAATTAAAACCTATGCCCAATATTTAGCGTGCCTCCAATAAATATACCTTTATAGTAGGTCTTGCTAATTAGTAGGTATTGGAATATGACTTTAAATACCCATCTGTGCCTAGATAGCTAGGATACACTAAAATTTGAAAGTAAAGCTAAGCCTAATGGTAGCTTTAGTAAATAATGATAACAAAATATAGTCATGTATAGCAAGCTCGAGTTACAAGGGGATAAAATATCAGTAACAATAACTTTCAGAGAGCCTTCGAATAAAATAATAATAATAATAATAATAATAATAATAATAATAATAATAATAATAATAATAATAATAATAATAATAATAATAATAATAATAATAATAATAATAATAATAATAATAATGAAAGAGATTATAAAGAGTCAAGTTATCGTATTCCACCCCGACCTTGCCTCAAATCACACGAATCACCTATTAACTCATAATGACACTAAATTGAGTTTAATCGGATTTGTTTGAATCTTGTGAGTTATTCGCTTTTATTTAAATTCAGTCATTTGCCACGTAATTAGAAACGGGGGTCCTGAAGATTAACCGAGATCGATGAAGACCAGAAATTGAAGATCATCGCATGAGACCACTTTATGCGAGCTCAAGACCGCGGTAAACCGTGCCAGGCGAGTCAATACTTTGATCATGTTGAACCTACATTTTCTGCAAATTACTTTTGTTTAAATTATCAAATTGCATGCTGTTATTTTATATGCAAATACATGTTTAATTTAGAATTATAGATAAATGCCTATTATCTAACTTGATTAATATTGCCCCTCCTTTGGAATATTTGAACATGAGAACCTTGTCGCCCTAGCAAAATTATAATAGTAACCCTTTTGAAAATAAGTCTATAGATATATATACCATGCTTAGTGTTGCTTAGATACTTGTAGGAATAAGAACGTCCAAGCATCATTTTAATCATGAGGAAATGTGGTTGGGCGGTCATGGTGGGAATGACTGATGTATGTTGGATATGGTTATTTTATATTCCCAAAAACCTCAAATTGCTTATTTATCTGGGCGGATGGTTCGGGGGTATGGTGCTGGGTGCACGAGAGTGTGGTTTGTGGTAGCACCGCCCAGATAACCCTAAGGACTGAATCTTGTCATGACATCCTATGTAAAACAGTACAACCACAAGTCTGTAAAATACAACTTGGCTTAGTAGATTTACCGGACCCCGAAAGTCATCATCATCGGTGGAGGAGAAGTGGTGGTGCAAGTAGCGATTCTGGGTGACGACTTGAATGGGACACTCTTTGTGAGTGAAGTTCTTCTGCGGCGTGCTAGCAGTACGGGGAGTTAGCTGCTAGGCGCATAGGAGGGGAACATCCCGCACAACGTATGGGACCCACCGCAAGTGGGAGTGGCCCATCGGGTGAGATGATGGACGGGGCGAGGTACTTTGAACGGTCACTGTGATGGTTTGCTCAACCGCACGGCTAAGGAATCGTGTGGGGCAACGAGGGAACTGTCTCTTGTGGGTAAAGTGTGCAAACTCTGCAGAGTCAAAACTATTCGAATAGCCGTGCCCACGGTCAAGGGCGGACATGGGAACTTAACCAGATATAGTTCTATTTCAAAATGTTTTGTGGGTGGGCTGGAAAAGTGGAGGGCAGTGGAAAGCCCTGATTTGAGTTGTCCTGGGTGTTGTCCCAGTGGTAAGTTAAGCGACTATAACGCTGAAAGGTGTTATACGGTGAGATGCCATAGGTATGGCAAAATTATGGTGTTATTAGGCATATGGTGTGATGCTATATGTATGAAAAATCATGTTAATATTCCTTGAACATTATGTTTTGTGCAAAAGCTGCTAGGTCTCAGGAAATTTTATGTATTGTAATTCAAATAGTGGTATTTCTATTCTTACAAAATAAAACATGGGTATAATAAAAAGAGTCGTGAGTAAAGAAGATGGATGTTTGTAGTATGCACATAAAGGTATTGGTGGATTCAGGTCGATCATAAATAGGAAATGATAGTGTGAATTTTGGGAGAAATAAATTGGTGGAGTCCAAATGGATATATAGACTAGATAGATGATTTATGTGACTTTTGGAGTATTAGGAAGTGCACAGTTAATTGTCGGGTTATGACACCAATAACTAATATAAATTCTTGGAGGATGTTGATATATTGGGATTAATAGGATTTGATCAAATACTAAATAGATGAATCGGATTTTTGAGAATGTTGGAGGAATAATAACCAGTATTGGAGTATAACCTTGATCAGTAATATGTTCGATGGATGTACACTAGTGAATCGTAGATCTGATCAATGATATTCTTGGTGGAAATATATTAATGTTTTTGGTTGGAGATAGATAATATAAAAATAAGGTCGATTATGGGAGGAACAGATTATGGTTGTGGATCAATAACCAAAGGATTGGATTGTTAGGAACTTAGAATGCAAAAGATATTGGTGGATGAATTAAATGATATTAGGTAAAGGATGTCACAAGCTGGTTGGAGTTTTAGGCAGCAAGTGATTTGTGGATAATATAAATTATGATACTCGCTATTTGGGGATTTAGGCAGAAATTGATCGGTGGATTATATAATTGATGATACTCGCTGTTTGGAGTCTTAGACAGCAACCAATACAAAAAGAATATGATCGGAGGATTGAGTAGAGGATGACACATGTTGTTTGGAGTTTAGAGAGCACTCAATAAAGGAAGTGTAATCTCGGTGGATTAAGTTAATTATGGCAATCGCTGTTGGAAGACTTAGACAGAAGTTAATAAAGAGCGTGAGTCTTTGGTGGATTAAGTCGATGATGTCATTTGCAGTGAGGAGTCTTTAGGTCACAAAAACAACAATATGATATAATAATAGAAATGCTACTAGACGCGTTTATGGCAAATAAAACAACCCGAGCCTCTCCTTTGTTAAGCCATGCATACTATTTATTTGCATTCTGTGTATTGGCTCGCGGAGCACGGGGTCGGAGTGCTCACGCTCGCTTTTGCGACAAAATACAGAATCAGGAATCAAATCACCTCGCCTCAGCAACAAGATTGGACAAGCTGGCAGAGAAGATGAAGATGTCAAGGGCTAGGTCTCGCACCTCCAGTTGGCTGCTTGTGGGCATGTCCTGAAGGTCCCACCTGTGTGCTTCGTTCTTCCGCTGCTGCAATTTTATGATTTCGGCCTATCCGGCCCATGAGTAAGTCTATTATTTTAATTACGCTTCCGCATGATATGTATTTTGATATTCAGAACTGTAATCTGTGAGCACTATCTACTGATCCAGGGAATAGTGCGGTGGAATCACAGAGGAATCCGGATATTAATATTTGGGTCCCTACAATGACTCACTTGGACGGCGGCAACGTCGGCGGGGCCAAGAACGAAGGAGCAGAGCTACCTAACCAGCCCGACGCCTCCGCTGGTCTTGGCGCAGAGCGCATTGACGGCAATGCCACAGGTCCTCCCGAGAAATTGCCGGACAGAGCAGAAGCGCGGATGTTGACGCGACTGGTGACGGCGAGCCACCCAATGTGCTGGCGAGGCGTCGCAAAACCATCACCATCTCCGGTCCCCACTCCTAGGTTTTCGCGCGATGCGCAGGGGAAGCGGCGGCTGGTGAATGGGGGGAGAGAAGAGAGACGGATCGGGAGAAAAGGGGAGATGGGGGGCGACCGGCGGGCGGGGAGAAACGGCGGCGGCGGATCGATGGATTTGGGGGCAGCTGGTCACGACTGAGAAGTGAGAATGACTGAGGAAACGAGGATTCGGTCCGGTGGATTGAGGAAATGAGAAAGAGGATTCGGGGAATCAGGTGGGCTTTCCTTGCACTGTCATGTTGTTGGCTCGATCAAGCCATCGAGCAACTCGCGAGCAGCTCAGGCTCGGCTCGTTAATGTAACGAGCTAAAAACATGACTTGGCTCGCTGACTTATGAGCCGAGCTCAAGCCGAGCTAACTTCTAGCCCGAGCAGCTGTAACATCCCAAAAAGGGAACTGCTGTATTTTTGCGCAAATTATAAAATATTTTAATTGTTCTTTCCGTGGTCTCAAAAACTTTGTCGTATTTCGAGTTCTCGAGTTGTTTTCTAGCCGAAAGCCCGATTAATAAAATTCAAAACCGAGGATGGAAGTTGAAAACCAATATAAACTTTCTCCCATCCAATTTGTATATCTGGAAATTCAAAATTCTGAAATTTAAGATTTATTTCTCCAAGACTCGCCCATCTTAAAAACTAAATTGCTGAATTCAAAATTTGAACCAAGTTACAAATTCAAAACTACATTACAAATTCAAATCTCGGAAAATTCTTAAAATCACTAAAATCTCTCCTGGGCTGGCCCATTTCCTTTTCCCGGGCCGTCCTCCTTCCTCTTCTTTTTCTTTCTGGCCCGATCGACCGCTTTTCCTTTTTCTCTGGCCCCGGCCCACCCGATCGAAGCCGATGCGTCTTCCTCCTCTGCTCCCTTCTTTTTTCCTTTGCTTCTTCCTCCTCCTCCCTCCGTACTCGCCTCGCCAAGCCGGCCCGCTGCCCCGCGCCGCTGCTCCTCGCCCCGGCCCAGCCCGCGCTTGGCTCTGCCTCGAAACCGCGCTCCGCCCCGGTTTTGTGCCCGAGTTACTCCCCTACCCCGGCCTCGCCTGCGCCTCGTCCTCGCTAGCCCTGCCGCCGCTCGGCATTACTCCTCAGCGCGTCTCCGCTCAGCATTACTCCGCCTGCCGCGCCTTCAATGCAGCTCAATCACTCTCCTTCTTCGCCTATTAGAGGCACCAGACTCGTCTCTTTCCCTAGCTCGGCCGCGCGTCGCCTCCTCCCTCCTTCCTGCCGTGGTCCAGCTAGCGCCGCCCCCAGGTTCGCTTGGCCTCGCCCCGGGTTCACCCTCGCCCAGTTGCCACCCGTGCTCGCTGCCTATAAAATGCTGGCCAAGCCTCAGTTGCCCCTCTCCTTTGCGCCCATCCAAGCCGCAGTGAGGTTGTGCCGTCGCCGCCCACCACCCGTCCTGACCACCTCCGGCAAGCCCGCCCCAAATTGAGCGCGTCACGGCGAGCGCCCGAACCTCCACCGCGCCTCCTCGCATTTAATTGGAATATCGGCACCCGAGCACGCCGCGCTCGCGTCTTCTCCGCCTCCGGCCGGCCACCGCCACTTCCAGCGCCGCCGCCTCCTCGGTCGCCCCCTGACCGATTCCTCGCGCTGGGAGCTTCTTCTCGGTGCGCAGGAGCTCCTCCGACCGCCGCCCGTGCTCTCCTCCGCCGATGGGACCCCGCCACGGTCGCCTTCCCGCACCGCCACCCGCGCACGGTGCCAGGCCGCCTCGGCCTCCCTCCGACCGTTTCAAGCATTCTGGTGAGCTCCCCGTGCCTCCCTCATGCTTACGCGCATCTCCATTCTTTCCCCCTCTCGTCCGGCCGCCGGCACCCATTTCCTCCTCACCGCCGGCTGCCTAAGGCCGCCGCCCGCGTGCTTGGCGCCTCCCCGGCCGGAGCTACTGCACCGGGAGCCTCCTCGTCGCCGGGGCGTTCTGTTTTACCGGTCGCCGCCCCCTCCCCGACCGCCCTTCGCTGGTGCCACCGCCCCTCCCCCTGGCCGCGTGCCTCCCCTGCGCCTCCCCTGTTCCCCCCAACTGCTGCCTTGCTCTGTCCTGAGCTAGCCGAGGGCAGCTCTCTCGGTGGCTGTCATGTGGGCCCAACTGGGGAAGGTTTATAAAGTTTTGCCCTTTGGCTAAAAATGGTGGATCCTTGCGCACTGATCAAGCATACATTGAAATGAATTAGGGATAAGTAACAAGAGTAAAAGAATCACTTAGATATCCATAATAAAAAGATGTATGCACTCAAATTAAAAATCTAACATTGTTCAATTATATGCCCAACAAGATTAATACATTAGCCCTTATGGAGAAGCTTAACTAAAATGAGCTTATTCCATGAACTCTTTTTCTATTATCAAGAAATTAACATGAAGTTAATATAATATAATAATATCATGGTTAAATGATTTAACTATGAAGCTTAATTATTTCCCATTTCATCTTATCTAATTCAAGGCAACTAAGGAAATGGTAACAAAAGATGAGTAATATAACAATTTGAATAAATGCATATTCAATTCCAACATTTCAAATAATGAGAATTCACCTTGCCTCGCTCAACAAAAGTGTATCTCTCGAAAGTCATTTGAATGCCACATAAAATATCGACCATAAGTTGCTCATCTCTAAAATCATGTCATCTCTTATTAGTGTTCAAAATAATTATTGGTGAAATCCTCAATAATCACCTGTAAAATACTAAAATATAAATTAATGATTTCCTCGTCCAAAAATAATCGACCTTGCCCATAATAATAGCTGGTCAAAAGATTGACCCCATACTTATATTCAGTTGTAACCTCAGAAAAGCATTATCACATGAAATATCCAAGTTTCAGTAAGTACTTAAAATTTCCCATCTCCTGTAAGACTCCCGCATCATAAAATCACAAAGTCCTATTTCCTCTTTTCGATAACCTTCTTCATCTAACCATAAGTCTTGCCTGACTCAGGGAACTTCCTTGATAAACATAAGTCAGATAAAAAGTAAGTCGCCAAATAGAAGGTCGAGCCTCGCCTTTTCCCCAATCAGCTGTGCTTGGCCACTTCCTTTTTCCTAAGCAGATAATTCCTGTAGATACTTCTTCACTTTTGACCCCTCGCTAATCTAAAATTTTCCCTCACGGTAAAGCTATCCAGACAACTCAATCTCTCACTCAAATCCAGCTACAGCCGTGTTTGAGGTGCATTAATCCCAATCGTCTCCTTATTCTCAAAATCATAATAAATTTATAATCTAAATTTAATTGGGCATTTGTAGTATTTGGTTTTATTGGTCTTTCTTTTCTTTGCTGCGTATTAGAATTTGAAGACTCGACGAGGCAACGGATTCGAACAGTAAGACTGGGTAAAAGCGAGGACCAGTAATTCAAAGTCATTGATTGAGAAGGCTTTGAGTTGAATCAAGACCATGGTAAACCAAGCAAGGCAAGTCATCACTTTGATCATATTGCTCCCACACTTTATGCAAATTTATGTTCCTTTAAATTATCAACCTGCATGCCTAATTTAATATGCAAATGTATGTCAAAGCTTAAGGTAGCTACATGCCCATTTGCTGTTGTATGAAATTTAATATGCCTTCCCTTGACAATTGAATCACTTAATCCTTGTCACCATAGATATTAATGATAATCTGTACTAGCTATAGATTACATTACAATGCTATGCTAGTCCGGTCAAGTCCAGGGCGACTATCGCCCTGATCATCAATCTCTACAACAAAAGAATTTATTTTGGGACAGTCATGGGATGTACGTGGCTGAGTATTTTGTTATGACTGTTTTATGCTTCTCAAAACCCTCAAAATCTGCTTTGCCTGTCTGGGCGGTTGGTGAGAGTGGATGGTGCCGATGTCGCACGAGAACCTGTGGTTTGTGGTAAGAACCGTCTGGACAAATTAAGGACCGAATCTTGTGACGACCTCCTTGTGTAAAACAGTACAACCGCAAGTCTATATGGGTACGACCTAGCTGATTAACTTACAAAGGTTTAGTTCAGATGTCACCAGTGGTAAGTGGGTGCCAGGACATACTGGTTTACTCACAGTGGGATACAGGGGCCGGCTGTACCCATACGGCGCAAAAGGGGGCTTCTGACTGTGGTGGATAGAGCCCTTCAGCGGTGAAACCTCAGCGGGTGATATCTAGCTAGATCAGAGTAAGGTAAAGGCTTTGTGATAAATTATCTGGGTCTCATGCCTAAGGAAGCATGTTGGCTATTAGGATAATTTATCTCTTGTGGGTAAAGTGTACAACCTCTGCAGAGTGTAAACTATTCGAATAGCCGTGCCCACGGTCAAGGGCGGACATGAGAACTTACTCGAGTTAGATCTATTTCCAAAAATATTTGTGGGTGGGGTAAAACCTATCAGAGGGATGTACTCTGACTTTGATATTTTCCTGGAGGGAAGTACTCCAGTGGTGAAAACTAGCATAGGTGGGGGTAACCATGCACTGTAAAAGGTGGATGTAACCTACACTTCTATTATTATCACATTCTCACAATCAATTTCATAAAATCTGTTTCAGTTAAAATTGCTAAGTCTCAGGAGTTTTTCCTATTTATTGAAATATCAAAACACTGATTCTAGCAAATAAAAGAGCCTCAAGCCTCCCTTGACAACTTTGCATCTATTATTACTGCATACTGTGTGGTGGCTTGCTGAGTATCATCGTACTCATTCTTGCTTAATTGCTACCATTCAGTCAGAAAGAACAGGAATGTCAAGCCCTGCGACGCTAAAAAGTGGTCGACAGAGCTGGAAGACGAAGAGGCCATGGACTAGGTCGCGAACCCCAGTTGGCTGCCTATGGGCAAGTCCTGAGGGTCCCACCTGTGTGGAGTTTCCGCTGCTGCATTTTATTGATTTCGGCCTAACCGGCCCATGGGTGAGTAATACTGTATTATTTAAGCTTCCGCATGATATGCTTTTGATATACAGTAATGTATCTGTGAGCATTATCTACTGATCCAGGGAATAGTGCGGTGGAATCACAGAGGATCTGGGTTTTGCTAACCCGAGGTCCGACAGCAGCTCACGAGCCTTAAGCTTTTTTTTCCAGCCCTAAATGTGCTTCCTGCAGGGAAAATTTTCTGTTAGGACCCCCCATGTGAGAACTGGTCGGAAGTCGTTTGATCGTGACCTATATGCACACATGTACATCGATCATACTCTAACGACTGCCATCTATGTGTCACTAGCAAGTGGGCTCGGGTCATCTAGACATTTTTTTGGTTATGAATATGGTGATGATTAGCTGCAGCATGTAATCCTTCAAGAAAGAGAGTGAGGAGAAATGCTTAAATAATACAGGGGGTGCTCACACTGGATTTCCTATGATCTGAGGCAGCATTAGGTCAGATCTTGCAAGAATCCAAGATTTGGTTAGGTTTAGCTGACAGGGAAGCTGGGAAGGTGTGTACCCCACTACCATCCAGCATTTCTCCACCTGAACAACTCTGCTCAAAAAATTTGTATTCTAGTATTGCTACAAATAGCAGCGGGTCCCCTGCAAAAGAAAAAAAAACGCAGCGGGTGCTTGTGCTCCCATTAGAGAATTATGAGAACGAAGGCATCCTTATATATCATTGTATTTTTATGTATTCTGCTAACATGTAATTAATTAGGAAAATAATGGTCAAATTAAGACATGTAATGGAGATTGTATCAATGTTCAAAGCATCAAGTAAAAGATGGAGGGAGATGCCAAATTGGTGTACAAGAACAATAAAAACAAAACAAAATACCTATGCAAGTTGAGTTAGGATATCTACAGTGGAGGCTACCCTTATGTGGTGGCCTCAAAAAAGAGAATGATACCATGTCAGCTGAAACTTTCATATAAATTTTTGTTCTTTCATAATATATGTAGTCATAAGTGGTGGCTAAAGCCCTACTTCTCTCCTCTTCATACTCCAAAGAGGAAAAGCTAACAGTTGACAGAGCAGACAGAGCGGATTGGGGGCGAAAAAGAGGCTGGGGCGAGTGGTTTCCTTGCTTTTTGTCAGCGAAGGACTCATACCCTCTGCAAGACACACTGCCACAACTGAGGCTACCCTTTAATCTGATAGGAGCATGCTTGCATTCAAAACCATAAATCAAGTTTTGTTAGCTCACGACCGACAAAAGAAATTGCAAGACCACAATTACACTCATATCGAATCAACCAAAACAACAAAGGGAAATCACATAAAAAATTTCCGGATCAGCCTCATGTCAGTATTTACATTGCACTTTCTAGACTTTTCCAAAATTACAAACAAATATAGTTCTGTTACAATTCAGTCCAGAAATTTTTACAAATAGATTCTTGCTTCTCCCTTAAGACCGAAGGACCTAGAGATGGCAACGGGTACCCGAAACCCGAGTACCCGATGGGTTTTACCCGATAAGGAGGCGGGTATGGAAAGATATCTTCACCCGCGGGTATGCTAATGGGCAAAATCTCTACCCATCGGGTATGCGAGTGCGGGTGCGGGTGTATACTACCCGTACCTGCATACCCGCGGGTAAAATATACCCGGCCGGGTGTATATTAGATATAGCAACAGGTACATATACCTGTGGCCCGTATATATATATTCGAAACGAAGCCGATGGAAATACCCGCACTCGTATATACCTGTGCCCCGTATATACCCTTATCAATTCGGGTATGGGTTACCCGTCGGGTATAAATACCCGCGCGGGTGCGGGTATGGGTAAGTTTCTATACCCGTGTGCGGGTACGGGTATTGTAGCGGGTGCGGGTGCGGGTATCGGGTACGGGTATGGTTTGGCTATACCCGACGGGTATTTACCCGTTGCCATCTCTAGAAGGACCCAGCTAGCTACTAGCAGGGCACAACACACCTATGCTCCCTTCCTCTTGACATTTGTGCAAACACAAGTGAAGAAGAGGGCAGGTGGCACACTGCATGCATGCCCTCCACCTGTACCCTCCTCTCTCTCACAGCCCATAGATTGCACCCACAGGTTTCTCATCAACCCTCCATTTTTCACCTGCTATAGGGCTCATTCTTTTTGGTTGAGACTTATGGTTTTATCCGTGACTTATGATTTTTGGGTTGTTTGTGCGAGAGGTTGCAGAGTAACAGAAACTCATATACAGTTTTTGCCGATATAAATGAAGTCGGTACATTATGTAACTCATGTACAGTATGTACTATATTTAACTAGTAGATCCTATTTTAAAAAAACACTCTATTTAAAAGCTAGTTACTATAAAAAAACTAAAAGTAGAATCCAAAAGCTGAAAAAGAACAGTACCATAAATACCTACCCAAAATTTTCACCATCCACCTTTTTACCAGCACTGCCTACTTACATGGTCATCCTCACCATCCCTCTATGGGAGTCAGAGAGTCAGGCCAAAGGGGGAAGAAACCCTGCAATAAAGGAGGTGCCAATAATCAACCTGAAAGTTCTTTTCTGATCCAATTTACAGTGAAGTAGTAGTATGTATTTATCCACGCATTCATTTTAATGACAATATGCTTGATTGTGCTTTGACTGCATAAATGAGTATATGTCATTAGATAGAAATAGGACAACTAAATGCAATGCCATGTTAGATTATCCTACATAGCAATGCTAGCAGTAGATTCAACGTAGCAATGAGCTTGATTTTATGCCACACAAGCCTAGACTAGCATAATGTGATTCCTTGGAAATGCTTAAATGCTTAGGCTTCAGCAGAAATAGGATGATTGACTGCAATGCCATGTTTGTTTTGAGAAAAACCCTACTAGCAGCACACACTGTGTAATATAGGAGATAACTAAGTACTAGTTGGTTCTAACATGTGCATTACAATGAATCAAGACTAGGTCAAACACATAACTATCGAAGATCTGGTCAGCAATGACGAAACATGGACTAAATAGGAGCACACTACTCAATTCCATGAACAACTTTAGCACATTGTATGTTTCAGTACACAAACTTCAGCACACAGATATATACTCTTTTTCTGTAAATTGCAGCACAGTACATCCTCAAGAATCCAATATTGATACACAAATACAATTTTAAACACTTCAGTATACACCATCCATACACCTATGCATATTATTGTTAATCTAATTCCATCAATGGATAGGCTTGCACGCACTGTAATTGTTAGTTGCTTGATTTGGGCATCTAGGAAGTAGTCCATTAAAGAAACAGGGTTGAGAGGGGAGTAGAAGTAGCACTTATCTGGTAAAGTAAAGTAGAGGCAGTGTAGAGGGAGTTCGCCGTAGCCATAGTTGTGGATGTTGTGTTCAACATGGAGCGGCCATCATGCTCTGGAGCGCTCGACGCCGTGTTGCAGCCAGCATCGTCGGTGTGACCGTTTCATTAGCATCGGCTCAAGACCGAACTGCAGTGGTCGATGGGTTTGTCAGATTGGGATTCTGGTCGAATGTCTAAGTCTAATCGGGTTTACTCTCTGGGTCATAGATCCAAATGGGCTGAGAACCTAAACCCACGGGTTGCCCTTATGCAAGCCCTTAAGCAACAATCTTATAAGTAGTATTGGACTTTCTTCCTCCAAAGATTAGTCTAATGGGTGAGGTCTCCTTCACACTTATAAGTTGTGTTTTTCTTTCCCACAACTAATGTAGGACTATTCTCAATATTCTCCCCCTCACACATTGGTTGTGCACTTCTGCAACCATAAAGTACAGCGAGATGTTAGACGTCTAGGCTCTGATACCACTTGTCAGAACGGATCCTAGCTGTATGCCTAAGTCCAACTGAGTTTCGCTCCCCGGGCCACAGGTCCAAATGGGCTGACCACCTAAGCACACGGGCTGCCCATATGCAAGACCTAAAGTAACAACCTTATAAGTTGTATTAACCCTTCTCCCCCAAAAAACTAGTTCAATGGGTGATATCTCCCTCACACTTATAGTTGTGCTTCTTCCTTTCCCACAACCAATGTGGGACTATTCCCAACAATCCCTCCTCACACATTGGTTGCCTGCAACCAGGGAGATGTTAGGCGCCTGATCTCTTATACCATTTGTCTGATCGGGACCCTAGCTATATGTCTAGGTCCAACCGGGTTTACTCCCCAGGCCACAAGTCCAAATGGATTGAGCACCTAAGCCCACGGGCTGCCTGTATACAAGCCCTAAAGCAACAACCTTATAAGTAATATTGAGCATTCTCCCCCTAAAAGACTAGTCCAATGAGTGGGGTCTCCCTCACACTTATAAGTTGTGCCTTTTTCTTTCCCACAACCAATGTGGGACTATTCCCAACAGGATTGGATGAGAGCGGTTGCAATAAGAGAGAAGGGGTAGGAGCTCTCCACATTGGTGCTAGCCATCGTCGTCGTCGGAAATGGTGGTGAAGCCACCGGAGCTGGGGAAGATGACTACATCGGCTGGAGATCCATGGCACTAGGGCTATAGAAGACGGCTGTGCTGATCGGGTCACAGTGGCGCCATTGGACCGTTGAGGGTGAGAGAAGGCAAGGAGCCATTGCAGGAGACCTCGTACTGTCACAGAGATGCTGATGAAGCCAACGGATTTAGTGGTGGTGGCGGCACGGTTTTAGGAGGTGAGGGAGCTAGTTGAGGACAGTAGGAGGTAGAGGGAACTAAGGGGAGTTGAAGGAAACCACCAACAGTAAGGTCCGTTTCTAGTGTTGACGAGTTGGTGGGAGAACCCTCAGGCTAGTCGCTCTTTTGACCGTGCCTTCTGAACTGATTTTGTTGGTTTATGGGTTGTTTTGAAATACTACATAATTAACAACCTCCAATTAAATTCTAAAAACACTTAAAACATGTCAAGTGGATCGGGTAGATCGACTTGGTGGTATCGAGGTTGGATCAGGGAGGTCAGGTAGATCAACTTGGTGGTATCGAGGTTGGATCAGGAAGGTCTAGCAGTAGTACTACAACCCAGGTAGGGTTATGGAATTAATTGGTGGGTAGAGGAACTCAGGGTAAAGCTAAAATAAAACAATCCGAGTATGGTTATGTTTTGGAAGTTAGGGTCCTCTACACAAGGATAGCCCTTAAGGACATAACCAACTGGAGCTTACTTCAAAAGCGGTGTAGACCGGAACATAGATCTCGAATGGGATGAGTTGAACTGAGTAAATAACCAAGTAGCTGCCTCTGCATGGGTGAGAAGGCAGTTGTTCTTGGGTAGGGGCAGCCACCTTAGGGAGAGATTATCGGGTAGGTATCTCTACTTACATGTCTTTTGTGGGGCTGGGTGGATAGATGTTACAGTACGAGCTAGCTAAAGGTTTTGGTTCCTTGGCTTAGTTGTGCACCCAAGGTAGCGTATGAGACACAGTAAGCCAAGTGTGCTATGGGCAAAGTAGTACACCTCTGATCAGAGTAAAATGTGATATCACTTCTAGCTTTCAGGTTTGGAAGTGTGTTGTGTGAGTTTTCCTCTAACACAGGTTGTAAGATCCCATGTCATTCTACCACAAGTAGATTTTCTAAATTAAAATATGGTTTTTCAACAAATGGGTAATGGTATCTAACTTCTTTGCTATTTTAGACATCCAATTACTTTTGGAAAAATGGATTGGTGGCCGGGAGTATATATTATTGCATGCATCACCTTTTTGTGGTTTGCTGAGTACCTTCATATTCAATCTTACTTTGTTGTTGTTTTTCGGACTCTGTGATATATGCTAACTCCGATGGGGTAGAAGTTGGTATTCATGTTGATGTGTGCTTTTTTGATGCTGTTGCTCTGGAGGGCTATGATTACGGAGAAGCTGGTGACCAAGACCTCGAGGAGTAGACAACCATTAGGAGGGAGGCAATTGATATTTATAAAATAAGTAGGCGGGCGGTGTAGTAATCACCATAGCTAGACTGAAGAAAGCACTATATATGTCATATGAATAAGTTATTGTAGGATTGAGTATAGCAATCAGAGGGGGATGAATGATTATCACTGCTTTTTGGAACCTGAAACCAAAACTCAAACCAAAAGAAAAATAATCTAAACACAAGATGTAGATTTCAACAGCAAGACGCTTAGTCAATCAGCTCGCTCGATCGCTTGGTTTGCACGAACTCAAAATCCTCTATTTCAGATAGCGATTCAACACTTCTGCATGTAGTCGTAACCTTTCTCCACTCGAACGCTTCGATACCGATGTGCTCTGCTTAGAATGAGAATGAGCCAAAAACGACGCTCAGAAAACACGCCACTGACGTTGAACAACTTTACTAGAATAGATCTGATCCCTTATTTCTAAAACATGCTCCGTGGCTATAAAGTGCCCTCACAAGCATCACTAAAAGCCTCCCCAACGAAAACCCTCTAAATTCCTCAAGTTCGCATGCTAGCTCTTAGCTTCTCCCTACTTTTATAGGTTAACATCCCAAATTGTGTCCGTCTCAACCATGAACACCACACTATCTTTTCCTCAAATCAAGGGACCCGAAACCCTTCTGAATAAGGTTTTACTAATCTCTAAATCTTCCCAGTTATGGATTCCCTCCACAACTCCTAACTCAACATATGACAAAGCCTCCAGGACAACACCTCTTGTATCTTCATCACGCCTCATCAACTCCCGTGTCGAAGCCTCCAGGACAGCACCTCCTGTAGCTTCTCCACGCATCACCAACTCACGTGTCGAAGCCTCTAGAACCACACCTCCTGTAGCTTCTCCACTTTTGATCTCCACGTGCTCTAGCGTGAGCCCAACTACCTCATGACATCATCAACTGCCTGGACCTTAGATTTCCCTATCCTAATCCCAGTCCTCGTCACCGACCATGACAGTCTACATGACCAACCTACACATGTAAAGACCAAAGAACATTTTCCTGGCATAAATTCTTTTCAACTTAACCAACATTAGTCTACACACGCATAACACACCCTCATCCATCCAAAGACAAGAAACAAATCATCTATAACCATAATTTCCACAACCTCCAAAACTCACCTTCATACCACTCAGAATGACCAGTTTAACCTCCATGTACAGCAGGTCAGATCACTGATCCAACACATACTTGAAGCCCACCAATACCGATCACAGACCAAAAAGTCTACGATAACCGATCGCAACACCTTTGACTACCAATCACCAACCATGATCGCAAGACCCACAACTACCGATCTTAAAGCCTTCGACTACCGAGTACCGAGCGCTTCCCACTGTCAAGGACCGAATCCTTCTGACTACTGAGTATCGAGTTCTTTCAACTATCGAGTACTGAGTGCTTCTAACTGCCGAATACCGAGTCCTTCTAACTATGACTATCGAGTCCTTCCAACTTTTGAGTATCGACCTTATGACCATCGAGTACCGAATCCTTTTGACTATCGAGTACCAAAATCCTTCCAACTATCAAATACCAAATACTTTCGACTACCAAGCACTGCTACAGTACTCTTCCCTCTTTCGAGAACTATTCACCTCGGAGTACTGTTCATCTGAGCACTATTCACATCTCTGAGTATTGTTTGTCTAAGCACCGTTCAATTTTGAGTACTATTCATCTGAGCACTGTTCATCTCCAAGACTGTTCGCCCAAGCACTATTCACTTCTGAGTATTGTTCATCCGAATACTGTTCATCACCAAGTACGACTACTATAGTACTCTTCTGACTATCGATCGAATAATTGTAGCTCTGACCGTATAGTTTTGACTGAATCACTGTAGCTCCGACCACCGACCGTTTTACTGTAGCTTCGACCATTTCGCTATAGCTTCTACCACCGATCGGTTTACTATAGCATCAATCGTTTCATTGTAGCTCCAAGGGTCTCCGACTGCTCTCTGACTCCGAAGTCTTCAACTGCTACAATACTTCGGTGTCTTCGACTCCGAGGTCTTCGACTATCTCCGGAGTTTCTGACTCCGAGGCCTTTCCTGATGCGGTCGTTCACCTATGGTCGTTTTGCTATGCTTGACCTACTGTTGTCGAAATGTCGTGGTCGACCTACTGTAGTCGAAATGTTGTGGTCGACCTGCTGCGGTCGAAATGCCGTGGTCGATATGCCATGGTCGAAATCCATGGTCGATATACCGTGGTCAACTTACCGTGGTTGATATGCCATGGTCGAAGCCTGTCGTGGTCGACCTGCCGTGGTCGAAATGCCGTAGTTGAAATATTGTGGTTGAAATGCCATGGTTGATCTGCCGTGGTCGACGCCTACTGATTGGATCTCCCAACATAAAACCGTTCGGACCACCGACTACCGAGCATGGTCGAAGCCAGCCGGTCAGACCGTCCAATACAAAGCGGTCAGATTGCTAAACCTGAAATTCATATTTACAAAAGCATATCGACTGAAACTTTTACAAATACAAATTTCAATGTAATTCAAATGTCAATTATTCATCATCACTTAAATTCACGACCACTCTACACAGTCCAACAGTTACCGTGCGCGTACTAAACTGTGAAAGTTTTTACCTATGCATACCTTTGTTTTCTTAGCTGATCCTGGTGCAACTGTTTAGTAAAGATTGCAATTATGTTTGACCTAGTCAACCGTAACGGGGCGTCACACTCAAAGCTTAAATTTGAAAGCATATTGATGGCTGATTTGCATTCACTGACTATTCTGGTGCTAACAATACTTCAAAAAAGTTTTGTGCAATTTGGATTTTGAGGAAGCACAGAAGCGCATGCTAATACCTACATGTAGGCATGTAGCTGTCTTTGCGCGCAATTAAGTTCACAGGATACTAATCATAAAAATGAACCGTATTCCTCTGATCATTGAACTGGCGATTATTAGGCTGATAATACAGATTACAAATAACTGGAAGAAGCCAACCCCAGATCGTTGCATCTTTTAGATATAAAGCCTGGTGATCTATTTATCTGGAACGTTCTTCAGAGGAATCCAGTTAAGCTATGAACATAATTAATCAATTGATCCAGAGAAATGAGTTGTAAATTTTTGATGTGGCATCTTTGTACAGGAAGGCTAACGATGAAACCATTATCTTTCGTTCTATATCGTCCAGCTCATCTCAGGTCACTGTTTGCGAAATAATTGGTCATAAATTGCGATGTATGGGTCAGAATAAAGTCAAGAAAAGTGAGCCCTCATTCTCCATGATAACTAGCTAGCTTCTATACAGGGCAGGCTCCAGACCACGTACTTACGTATTCCCCATTTCACCAGCAGTATGATTACGACCTCTTAAGACTCCCATTATCACTCATGCATAGTACGTACTAGAGGTGTAGACCTGTTGACCTTTTTGATTAATGCTTGCCGACGTGATTAGTTTGCGCCAAATGTGGAATAATGGGAAGATCCACTATGAGTAATATACTTTTGTGATTTCAAATACAAGTCGTTTTCTGTGCGTTGACATGTTTTCTAAAACATCACTCGGATAGCTAGTTTTTATCAAAATGCATTGCTATAACCAATGCACACAAGAAATATATATATTTACATTATAGAAAGATATGTGTACGTTTCACAATGAATCTAGTAATACTGGTGTCATTGTACATACTTTTATCATTAAAAAAGCGTACATACTCTACGACCACGAGACGTTTTCGTCTACTTAAGACTTTTGACCAAAATTTTCCCAACCTTCCTATATCAATGCTAGCAATTTCCACCGCTTTGTTATCTCGTTTGATGTGCTAAGATATCATTGAGGAGCATTTAGGTTACATTTATCCAATGTACAATCAACGTAATATATGTGCAGTAGTCAAAATTGTCGAGTAAATAAACGGAGTAGTTAGTTCCATGGATTACATCATATTGGCCTCACGCTAACATCGTCCAAGTGGACGCGGCGGCTGCGGCGCTGCCGCACTGGCACCCACCGTCGCCTCGTCGGAATTTCGCTCGCTGCCGCAAACTAGTTGGGCCGTGTGTGGTTCTATTTTGGGCCGCTCTTCGCGCTTTTGGGCCTCAGAGCGCCACGGAGTATGTACTACTGCACGTCGCATAGCCACCAGCGCCGCGTGGCCGCGGCAGCTAGCGGATTCCGAGGCAGGCCGTTGGCTCCAACAAATACGTACGGACCATCATATCACCCATGATCTCATGAAATTTTTCTAAATAATATATTTTTATTTTGAATTATAGTAATCGGTAAATCTATCGTGTGACTAGACGCACGATAGTTGTACCACGTCGCTTTTCGACCGTCCAATCGAGCCTCTTCTACCGCATCCCCATCTCTAGCCTAAATCCTTTCCCCACTTCACCGACACCATCATCTCTTCTCACTCCATTCCTCTAGTTGCTCTTCAGATCTAGCCACAGGCCAACGGCCCTCCAAGCTAAAGCTCCTCGCCCCTCCCTCTCCTCTTCCTCGCCTCACTCCGCTTCATGTCTTCACCCGCCTCCTCATTGGGCTCTTCCTTGAGGCACCGCTCCTCACCCCCATCCTCCCAGGTAGGGGTGAAAATGGATCGGATAGTTTCCAACCAATCTGAAATGGTTCAACTTGGATTTTTGTCGGATAGTCTCAGATCGAAAATGAATACGGATTTTTTTCATAAACAAATACGAATACGGTAGCGCACTATCCGTAGAATATAAATATGGACTCGGACTATCCGAAGATGATGGAATCCGAATATCCAGGCATTGGCCATAGCCCATATGCACATACTAAGCCCAAGGCAGCTGAAGGCCCAAGCCGCCCACTCCATGATGGTCAGTAAAAGCTTGTGATATGGGCTATGTGCATATGGCCCAAGCTTGTGATCCGAGCCCATATGCGCATAGGAGTTGTGATTAATGTATCAGTTAACTATCTGCTAGATTGATCTCAATAGTGAACAAAAGATAGGATTTCCTTTTAGTTTCGTTATACAAGGTATTAACAATACAATCAAAGTTAAAAGAAACTGGCTAAGAATATCCTTGGGTACGTACGTCCTACGCTACAATAAATTATGCTATATACTGATTGAATATCGAGTATATTTCTATTGTGAATGAAAATACTTATACTTGTTTAAATTTCATGAATGTTTTGACAAAATAAACTATTTATGTGTTTTCATTGATTTTGGATGTACAGTTTAAGGGATTTTAATGTTTTGATAAATATTCGTGATTGTATTCGTTTCGATTCGTATTGGCTCTATACCTTATTTGATATTATTTATATTTGTATTCGTATTTGAGGTATCTGTATCTACATCCGAGAAAAAAACTATGAAAACAAATATGGTAGAGACATTATCCATCCGTATTCAATCGGTTTGCATCCCTACTCCTAGGGTGACCTCTTCCCGCTCCTGCCATGGCTAGTGGCCCAGCCGTCACTCCGTCACCTCGTGCTACGTGGCCCCACCGACCTCCATATATGTCATTTACCTGCTGAGGGACTATAGTGTTTTGTGAGGCAGCGCCATCTTCTCCACCCCACTGCTTTTCATCTCCATAGGTATCTTTGTCTGCTCTTTCTAATTTTTGTTGTGGGTTGATTTTAGTTGGTCTTGATGTTGCTCAATTTGGCTGTTGATTTTAGTTGGTCTTGATGTTGCTCAATTTGGCTGTTGATTTGATTGGGTGTGTGCCTGGTGTTGGGTGGGCCTGGTGGAGGCAGAGGCAGGGGCGGAGCCACTGTCGGTGCTAGTTGGGGCTCGAGCACTAGCTCTGGCATCAGTCAAAGTCAGGGCACTGGCTACTACAAGCAACAGAGCGAAACACTTCTATCTGGATTGGAGGAGGTTCACCACTAACACATTCCTCTGCTGCATTCCCTTTTTTTATTCAAGGTAAGTGATTCAATCGGCTTTTTCCGTAAATGATCTATGCTAATACGCGATTTGGTGGCCTTTTTGTGGTCTCTATCCTAATCTGGATTTGTTTGTATCTTTTTCTGTTAGTTTCTCTGTGATATTGGATTAGCTTGTTGGATTGTGAGTGGTAGAGGTTTAGCTCTAGAATTTGTTTGTTTTTTTTATGTTAAACTAGTGCAAAATGTATAGAATCATCTCTTTAAATTGATGAAAGTAATACCTAGGGTTAGGAAATTAACCATATTCTGTTTTGAGTTCATTCGAAAGGAATAAATTTAATTTTATAAGTCAAGGAGCAAATAGGTGAAAATTTGGCTGATTGATTGATCTTTTCCATTCAAGTTTGTCCAATTTGTAAGTGTTTGAAACATAACATACGACTGTGTTTGTATTGCACACTTCCAAGCCAAATATGTCCATCTTGCTCTCTCATCAAGAACTTGGCGTTATAAAAAACTTCTTACTAATCGCAAGTAGTATTTTCTCTAGGTTTATGGCTAGTAAAAGAGGAACGATTATATACTGTGATAACTTACCAAGACATGTGGTAACATTCTCATCATGAGGTGCTAACTTCTAGAAGATGTACTAGTTTTCAAAAATCATATGCACTTCCAAGCACAAATGAGGTAATAATATGATCATCAGGAGATAACTGCAGATGGTTACTTAGGTATAATCAATGGTAATGGTTGAACTTCTTTTACACATATACTCACAAATGATATTGCCTTCAAAACTTAGAATGTGTAACATCCTGATTTTTAGAGCCTTTTTGAAGCTTTTAAAATAAAATTCACCATTTGAATTTTTCTAGAATTAATAAAAAGCTTAAGTTGAATTTTATTTAATTAAAAGGATTTAATATGACTAAATTAAACAATAATATTTGGTGAAAGTATTTTATTTGGGTTCCTCTTATCTCAAGGAATTTTTTTGGAATTTTCTTGAATTTTTTAGAGTTTATTTTTCTCAATTTAAAATTCTAAAAAAAAGAAAAGAAAAATTCCGATTTAATTGAATCGACTTGTGATGTTCAATTTGATGAGACTAATAGCTCTCAAGAAGAGCAAGACAATTTTGATGATGTAGGCTATAAAGTATTGAGGTAAGCAATAAAGAACATGCAAATTGGCGACATCAAGTCAAAATAAGACATCAAGACATGCAATTTTATTTGACTTTATTTATATTTTGTTTGGTTTCTCTCTCATTAGATAACATTTTTTAAGGAGCATAAGCAAGACTTGAAGATCAAGAATCAAGCCAAGGCAAGTCGTGACCTTTGATCATGTTGAACTTAATTTTTCAAATCTATTATGTTTTATTTTGTTTTAAACTATTCTATATTACTAATTTAAATGCAAACCGTTGTGCCTGGTAGTTATCAACTAATTTGATTAATTCCTCCTTGATAATTCCAATGTCATGATTTCATTGTCACCATAGGATGGGTAATTATCTAGTAATGCAAATCCATTTGGGTTAAATGTTTAGTATGCTTAGCTATACTTATTGGTACGTTGGGCACATTATCACATGTGGATCAAATAATTAATTTTGACTCAACGAGATACTAAATCATGGTTGTAGCCACAATCATAAAATTTGTATACCATGACATGGGTGTGTCGTTGGTGTTGGTTAAACAAAATAGTTTTCACTTGGGAGAATGATCGTGCAGTAAATTGGGTACTCTTAGCACATTAGGTTGTGGATGCTTCATCTAGGTAATGATTAAGGACTTAACTTTGTGCACCATTGATCTAAGCCTTATCGTACAAACACATGTCTAGTGTTCGATGGACCTGGCTAACTAATTTATGATATTAACTTTGATTCCACCATTGAGATAAATGTGGATGTGGTCGCAGTCATTATATCACATTAGCGCAAGAGGGAGCTTTTTACCGACTAGGTTGAAGTCTACTCGATAGTGAAACCTTAGTAGATAGAATTGGGTTGATGTTGAGCATTGTAAAGGTATTGTGATAATCACTTCGTCACATGCCCAAAGAAGTTTGTAGTTGCCGACACTAAATTTGATTATCTTATATGGGTAAAGTTGTACAACCTTTGCAGAGTATATAACTATTCGAATAACCATGTCCTCGATTATGGACAATGCTCGGTGATTTCACACGAGGGGTAGAGTTTTCGTAAAACATTGATTGGGTTTGGATGGAAAGTCAATGGCCTATTCACTTGTGATTGGGAAGTGAATGATTAGTTCACTTGTGGTTTATTCAATTCCTTTGACTTATTTACTTATTACTCATTTTCAAAGTGCAATTACAATCTATTTATGGTATTTACTCTAAATTGTTGCTTTCCACAAAATAACCACTCAGCAATTATTTTGCAAGTGTTGCATCATTATATATTGCATCTTGTTACAAACGACCTACTGAGTACTCTGTGTACTCATAGTTATATTCATTGTTGCTTAGTTGCTAAAAAGAACTATATCTGATGTGACCATGCCACAAACGCATACGATTATAGCTCCCAAGATTGAACAAAAGGTGAATTTATTTTTTCTTCAATTTATTTTAAATGAGAATATGATGCTACATAATGATGAAAATATCTATTCGTGCCACTATACAAGGAGAATTGCATCAAGACCAAGTCGACACCTTCCTCTACTCTTCCTCAAGGTCTCTATGACACTTCTTCTACAAGTCAAGCCAGAGTCCGAGTTCTACATGTTTTGGAATTCAATTTAGCCTCCAGATATAGCATCAACTTCAAACATGTATAGAATTCGCATATAGACTCTGTTTGAGGTGCATGAGTACAGGATGAAAAGCTTATATCGTCCTCTTTCCAATGGATCGGGCCCCATGTCTAAATTCCTTTTGTATGCACTGCAATCACCAAAACAATATGGCACTGATTCTAAATCCTTGTCAAAAGGTGCTGCGCTACCTCCACTTAGGCCCATAGGCTTGTACCTCCTAGGGGTTCGTGCCCACCTTCTTGGCCGCCACCCCTGCCCCTCTTTCTCTCGTAAATAGCCCTAGGCATGTTCTTTTTCTTTAGATTTTGTTTAGATCAGTTTAGCTTGTGTGTGCAAACTCTACTTTATCTCTTGTGTCGATTAGACCAATAGATTTATGTTATAGAATCTCAACTATCCTTGTGTGACATTTATATCTAACAATTTTTAGATTATTATTTACTTAAATTCTTGCTTGTTTTTTGATTGCTTTTAGGAATTGATCTTCTTGATTAGGTCAACTATCATTCTTGGCGAGGTTAATGATGACAAGAGCATAGTGTAGTGATTGTTGAATAGTTTGATCGTGTTTAGGTCAAGTAGCCTCATCGTTAATGTCATTGTCTACAAATCAAATTATGATTTACTGAAAGATCAGGACCAACCCTACATCAAGTGGTATCAAAGCATAGATTACCCAGCGAGATTGAAGTTTTATATTTGTTTTTCATACCTCTAACCAGATAATTATCCTACAAAAGAGTTAATTTTCACTGTCCAACCCCCCGTTTGTGCCTTTCAACTATTAGTTTTGATTTGCTAAATTGAATTTGCATCTGTCTTAGCATTGTCTAGTTGCTGGTCATACCTTTGCTCCTAAAAAATCCAAACAAAAAAATCCCTACGTCAAAATCCATCGAGAACACCCCAAACCCTAATTTACAATTTTTGGCTAGAATACTCCCTTTCTATTGTCACCACAAAAATTGCCATAACTTTTGTTTCCGTTATCCTTCTTGAGTGAAACCACCCTCATTATATTCATAACTTCATTCTCCAACTACCTGTAAAATTTTACTTCATTCCAGTAAGGTGGTTTGAAGATATCTACAATGAAATTGACCAAATTTCTAGTTTGAATCTGCAACAATCAAGAGTTGTGATTTTTGTGCTAATTTTTTGGTCAGTTTTCAAACATGGCCCCAAAAGAAAAATTGTAGACAAATCCGTTTAGATACAAAAAACAAGGCATTTGACAAAAAAAAGTTATGCCCAAAATACCGATGTACTATCTAGTGGATGGAAATATTCAGTTTTCATATTTGGGTCAATCCTTGTATGTTTCAATTCCATATTACATTCTTTTGAATTATCTTGTGTCTATCACTCATATACCTTTGTTATATACTTGATTTGACCTTCATCTATCCTTATTTGATCAGCAACATAGGCTAAGGGCTAGATACGAACGATAATTCAATTATATGCAATTTCTGAAATTAGCTGATTGTTCTCCATTGCTACATATTTAGAGCCTTCTAAGCTACATGTACTACTAACCATTACATGTCTTGACATACTAGCAATCGCTATACTCATCACTTAAGTTAGGTTTATCACGAACCAACCATCAATTGCACCCCTTGTTTGCTTTGATAAAACTTTGTAAGAACTTGGTAAGAGTTTGAGTGTGTGTGATTTTTGTAAACCTTCAGCACCTAGTAGTTGATAGGGTATCTTCTTATTTTCTACTAACCATGACAGGTTCAAGATCACATAGGAGGAAGTTTCGTGAGATCAACAACACCATTGACTCATCCTCTTTGCCTAAACGAGATAAATTTAGTATGCATTTCCATCCTTTGCTGGTAAATTTGATCCTGATGTCTATATTGATTGGGAGATAGCATTAGACAAAGAATTTGAATATTATGATCGGTCAAATATGCAAAAGATTAGAGCTGTCACTAGTGTTTTTATTGATGATGCAATACTTTAGTGAAAGAATCTTTATAGACATGGTAGAGTGCCTCAAACTTGGAATACATTGAAAAAACTTATGACAGATGACTTTGTTTCTAAATATCATGCTAATTATTTGCTAGCTAGATAGCAACATTTAAAATAAGGTAGTAGAACTGTAAGGAAATACTATCATGAATTCAAAACTTGTTTATTGCATTGTAGCTTAGAGGAATATGCTAAAGCTACAGAGAATAGATTCTTAAGTGTGCTTAATCAAGAAATTTAGGACCTTCTTATTCACAAAGAATATAATTCTCTTTCTCATTTGTTTATAGTTGCTTGTAAGGTTGAAAGTCAGATTGAGGAGAAATTGAGAATGCTTGATGATAGAAAATATGAGAACAAATCTGTGGTTATGCCTTTTTCTATGAATAACAACTTGCAAAAAATTCAGAACCATACGAAAGAGAAAAATGAGCTGATTAATCTACCAACTCCATTGATTGAGAAGGAAGATGAGGATAGCCAAAAAGGTAAATATAATGGTGCTATCATCACTCATGGTGAGTGTGCTTACGAAGAACTATAATTGTGCACTGTTCATGGTAGCTACTTTAGAGCAAAAATTAGGAAAAAACAATTATGATATACACATGTTTCAAGTAGAGAATTCAGACTGTATTGATTTGAGTGATGAGAATGAGTTGTGTGTTAATTCTTTGCATAAATCTTTGACACTACCAAAACTTAAACTTGATTCTCCTGTTTTTATTCCAAATCCATGTACTAAAATAAATGTATTTGATTCTACCAATGTGCAATTGATCCATACTAGAGATAAGCTGAATGGGATTTCTTTTTTTGAACACTTTAGGTTATATTGAAATTGATCATCCTTGTGAACTAAGTTATTTAGAGAAGAAGTTATTTGAGATTCCCAATTTGGTTTCATTGTTTTATTATAAATTTTACCTAATAGGAGAGTATGATGAAAAGGGAAATTGCGTAGTTCATAAAATTTATAAAACTTCAGAACTGGAATATTCAACTTTTGAGAAGGAACACTATCATGTGAAGAAAACTAATGGTACTAACCTTAATATTTTTAGTTCGACTAGTGTTATTTGTGAGCTATAGGGAAGCTTTTAAGAAAGGGAGCATTGTGGACTACTTCTATACACCACAACCATTGCTCCATTTGCGTTGGAAAAGAATTTGCCTCTTATGAAGATCATCAATATCACAGAAGAGTTCTCTAAAATTTCTATGGATTTAGTTCCACTAAATTTATCTACTACCCAGAAAAGTATTATTGATGAAGATCCTTTTAAATTGTTGTTTAAAAGAAATCATGATGAATACAAAGTCAATTTGCTGGGAGAATATGATGAGATTGAATTTTATGTGTCTCTTGTTTACATTAAAAGTTCTGTAGTGCTGCCTTACAATTGTTTTCATGTGAATAGGTCACAATCCAATAACCTATTTTCTAAAGAAGGGGAGTCGAATGAGACACAAACATACATAGTTCCAACACCATCCAGTGAGATTACTTTTAATCAAGTGCACTCATTTCAAAGAGATTTTACTTTGTTTGAAAAAGAACTTATGATATTACATAATGAGAGTTCGTTGTGTCCTTTATCATGTACCGAGATTTATGATCAAGATCACGCAATACATGACACTACGCATCTATTAAAATCAAGGATGGTTTTATATCAAGAAGGGGACGGTGGTGTGACCATGTCATAAATGCATACGACCATAGCTCTTAAGATTGAATAAAAAGTGAATTCATTTCTTCAGCTTCAATTTGTTTTAAATGAGGATATGATGTTAACAAATGATGAAAATGTTAATTTGTGTAGCTATACAAGGAGGATTGCATCAGCACTACAAGCTCATGGTTGAGTTAGTCTAAAGGGAAGCTGACCAGCACATCAAGACCAAGTTGACATCTTCCCAAACTCTTTTGCAAGGTCCCCTTGCCATTTCTTCTAAAAGTCAAGCCAGAGTTCGAGTTCTACACGTCTTGGAATCCAATTTGGCCTACGGAGATAGCACCGATTTAAAATATGCATAGAATTCGCATACATACTCTGTTTGAGGTGTATGAGTACAGGACGAAAAGCTTATCTCGCCCTATTTTCAACAGATCAAGCCCCATGTCCAAATTCCTTTTGTATGCACTGCAATCGCCAAAACAATACAACGCTGATTTTGAATCCGAGTCAAAAGGCATTGTGTAACATTCTAAAAATTGGAATTTGAAAATGTGAAGCTTTTGAATTATTTTTGCAATGTATTTTATTTGAGTTTGGATTTTTATTGTATTTTATGAGATTTGGTTGAGGTTCCAAAAAGTTACAAGTTCAAAAAAGGAACAAATATGTTCAAATAATAGAGGATTAAAATTCAAAATGAGAATCTGAAAAGATGATCCATAAAGGAGAAGGAGAAAATTTGATTTAAAACCTTAAAACCCATCTCTAAAAATAATGGCAAGAATAATAAGGAAGCAAATAATTAAAAATGCCAACATATATGGATATATATGTGTATAGATATATAAATAAATGTGTACATAACAAAATGTGGCATCTACCATTTAATGCCAAAAATTTGCAAGCAGGAAGGAACAAAATATAAATATTACATACACACAAATGCATAAGCCAAAAACAAAAGAAAATAAAAATAAAAAGAAAAAGGGGAAAGAAAGAGCCAGGCCGGCCACCAACCCGACCCAGCTCCCCTCTCCCGCTTCCCCCTCGCTGCGGTCGAACGGCCCAGCCTTTTCCCCGCGCACGCTCCGTCGGCCCAGCCCGCTCCCTCCATCTCAGCCTCTAACGCGTGGGCCCTCGCCCCCTCTCCCTAGCCAGCGGGCCCGACCCCCGCGCGCAGCTTCTCCCTCCTCCTTTTTCCTTGCACGTCCGGCACTCCTCCACCGCTCGACTCCGGTCAAAAGCCGGGCGACACGGCGCGAGGGCCAAGCCGAGCAGCGACGTGGGAAAAAGCCTGATTGAACCGCCCCGAATCCCGCTGCACGCCCCGCCGCCCGCTATCGCCACTGACAACGCCACCCGACATCGCCGCCAGCCAAGCGCCGCCCGACATCGCCGCCTGTCTCCGACATGCGTTCACATCGCCGCGCATGGCTAACCGTGCCCGCGCATATATAAGAAGCTCCAAGCCCGCTAAACCCTTCCTCACACGCTCGGCATTCTCCCATAGCGCCCAATCGAGCTTCCCTCGCCTGAATCTCGCCGGTGCCACTCATCCTACCCAGCTCCGGCCACCTCGATTTCCGTCGATTCCCACCATAAGAGCCCGATTCCCACTCCCCACACCATCCTCAAAGCGTCCCAAGGCCATCCCCGGTCGTTTCCGCGCCTCCCAAAGGCTGTACATTGTCGGCGTCGAACTCCACCAGAATCTGCCGCCGCCGCACGTCGCCGACCCTCTCCGGCACTCCCCGTCCCCCGTCGACCCCACCGTCGGCATCCTCGCCACCCCAACATCCCATTTTGGCCGCCACCACCCACCCTCAGGCAGCCCTTCGCCGGCGAACCCGCTGCCCGTGCACCGCCCAGAGTTAAGGATTGCACGAAGGCTACGATAGCAGAAAACAAAACTTTTCTACCGCGCACACAAGGACATCATGCTTAAGGAGGGATCATGGATCATTACCACTAGACGCGCAGCGCAGTGGAAGAAGAGTTGGAGAAGCCGATCCAACCACACGCGTCGAGGTAGTAGTGGAATTAGCCGATCGTCCCGAACATGTCGTCTCCTCCACACGATTAACCACACCACGAACAGATCCAATCTGTAGGTTGTTGATGCCGATCAACACCGCAACGAGCAGTGCCTCCACCGGTATCCACACGTCCGGGGCTGGAACGCCGATTGCGGGTGTACTAGCACTCGTGAGCGGCTAGGGTTTGGCTCGGGAGGTGGCGGCTAGGGTTTTTCTAGAGGTCAACAGAAGTACGTGTACCCCTCAGCCCCTCGTCACCATATATATATAGACCTCCTCACATGGGCCTTGTAGACCGAGGCCCAATAGGAGTATATTCAGATCTCTATCCAAATTGAGCCCACATCCGAATCATATTCGAATTAGTGTTCCAACCCGTTAAGTAGTGTTTAATAGTCCCAAAATAAGCTACTACGCATGTTGCGAACCATGATGATCTCAAGTCTAAGGATTCTACATAAACACTACTTGGGACCAACTAATGACACATGGAATCTCTGCAGTGTCTCATGGCGGGTCTTATCCAACATATGTTCACTAACACATGTCCATATTATTGACTTGGTATCACCATACCATGATCCATGAGACATGATCATCAATCAATACATATGTTGATCTTTGAATCATATTTGTTCCTCATATGATATATGATCAGGGATCATTTAGAAATAGCAACATTTTAGCATTAAGAGTCTCATGAATAAGTCACATACTCATTGATCAATAATGATAATGTCTATTTCAAGGAACAAAGTAATGCATCATAAACATAGTATGTGATATATATAACATCTCCATGTTGCCTCTAGGGCATATCACTAAAAGTCTCCCACTTGCACTAGAGTCAACCATGTAGGTATCTAATACCCATTGCCCTAGTGTGAGCCTCATGCTTTGGCTGGGGAAGCGGCTTTGTCAACGGATCTGCAATGTTCAAATCCGTTTGTACTTTGCATATCTTCACATCGCCTCTCTCCACTATCTCGCGGATGAGATGAAATCGCCGTAAAATGTGCTTGGACTTCTGGTGCGATCTAGGCTCCTTGGCTTGCGCAATGGCCCCACTATTGTCACAGTAGAGGTCCATTGGGCTGGAGGCACTAGCCACCACACCAAGCTCAGAAACAAATTTCTTGATCCAGACAGCCTCTTTAGCAGCTTCAGAAGCTGCTATGTACTCGGCTTCTGTTGTAGAATCAGCAACCGTCTCCTGCTTGGAACTCTTCCAGCTCACCGCACCGCCATTCAGGCAGAACACAAATCCAGATTGCGATCTAAAATCATCTCTGTCAGTTTGGAAGCTAGCATCGGTGTAACCATTTACAACGAGCTCTTCCTCACCCCCATAGATGAGGAACACATCTTTAGTTCTTCTCAAGTACTTCAAGATGTTCTTTACGGCAATCCAGTGACTTTCACCTGGATCTGACTGGTATCTACTCGTAGCACTTAAAGCATACGAGACATCTGGACGTGTACAAGGCATGGCATACATAATGTACCCAATAGCCGAAGCATATGGAATCGTATTCATTTTATCCCGCTCATCAGGTGTACTAGGACACTGATTCTTGCTAAGATTTATACCATGTGAGATAGGTAGAAAGCCTTTCTTGGAATCCTGCATGTTGAACCTTTTCAACACCTTGTCAATGTACGTATTTTGGCTTAATCCAATTAGCCTTTTTGATCTATCTCTATAGATCTTGATGCCCAGAATATATGCCGCCTCTCCTAAATCTTTCATAGAGAAACTATTTTTCAATGAAGACTTAACAGATTCGAGCATAGGAATGTCATTTCCGATCAGTAATATGTCATCCACATATAAGACCAGAAATACGAGTGCGCTCCCACTAGCCTTTTTGTAAACACAAGGCTCTTCTTCGTTCTTGATGAAACCAAACCCTTAGATTACTTCATCAAAACGAATGTTCCAACTCCGAGATGTCTGCTTTAATCCATAAATGGATCTTTGCAGCTTGCATATCTTTCCAACTGATTGTGGATCGACAAAACCCGTGGGCTGTGTCATGTACACATCCTCACTCAGATTTCCATTAAGGAAAGCTGTTTTGACATCCATTTGACATATTTCATAGTCGAAATATGCAGCAATCGCTAGAATGATCCGAATAGACTTTAGCATTGCGACGGGCGAAAAAGTTTCATCATAATCAACACCTTGAATTTGTTTGAAACCTTTGGCCACCAATCACGCTTTATAGATGTGAACATTTCCATCTATGTCTATCTTTTTCTTGAAACCCATTTGCACTTAATGGTTTTAACACCATCAGGTGGATCAACCAAGTTCCAAACTTGATTACTGTGCATGGATTCAATTTCGGATCTCATGGCTTCAAGCCATTTCTCAGAGTCTGGTCCCACCATCGCTTCTTCATAGGTCTTAGGCTCATCGTTGTCTAACAACAATATGTCCCGTTGTTGAGTAGTCAAGAACATGTACCTCTCAGGTGCACGACGTGACCTCTCTGACCTACGTGGTGCCGGTGTGTCCACAACAGGTTCTTCAATAGTTTGTTCATCCTGTTGTGGTTCTGTAGGAGCTGAAACGTTTTCAGGTGTTTCTCGAATTTCTTCAAGTTGCACCATGCTCCCACTATCCCTTCTTGAGAGAAACTCTTTCTCTAAGAAGACACCATGCCGGGCGACAAACACTTTACCTTCTTCTTGATTATAGAAGTAATATCCTTTTGTTTCCTTAGGATACCCGATAAAGAAGCATTTATCAGATTTAGGAGTGAGCTTATCAGATTGTAAACGTTTTACATAAGCCTCACATCCCCAAATCTTAAGAAAAGACAAGCTAGGACGTTGTCCTGTCCACATCTCATATGGTGTCTTTTCTACTGATTTTGATGGAACCCTGTTTAGTGTGAACGCGGCTGTTTCAAGAGCGTACCCCCAAAAAGACAACGGAAGATCACTTTGGCTCATCATGGAGCGCACCATATCTAATAAGGCGCGATTTCTCCGTTCAGATACCCCATTCCATTGAGGTGTTCCTGGCGGAGTAAATTGTGGAACAATTCCACAATCCTTCAGATGATTGCCAAACTCATGGCTCAAATACTCGCCTCCACGATCAGATCGTAGAAACTTGATTGTCTTGCCTAAATGATTTTGCACTTCATTTTGGAATTCTTTGAACTTTTCAAAGGATTCAGACTTATGCTTCATTAGGTAGATATACCCATATCTACTAAAGTCATCAGTAAAAGTTATGAAGTACTGAAAACCACCTCTGGCTGTTGAGCTCATTGGTCCACATACATCAGAATGTATGAGTGCCAATAAGTCACTTGCCCGTTCACCTTGACCGGTGAAAGGTGCCTTTGTCATCTTGCCAAGTAAACAAGATTCGCGTGTCTCAAATGATTCAAAATCAAATGAGTGTAGAATACCATCTCTATGGAGCTTCTCCATGCGTTTCTCATTTATGTGGCCTAAGCGACAGTGCCAAATAAACGTGGGATTCAAATCATTCGGATGTTGCCTCTTTGCATTAATGTTATAGACCGGTGACCCTTCAAGAGTAAGAACGTATAACCCATTCACCAATGGAGTATGACAATAGAACATATCTTTGAAATAAAGAGAACAACCATTGTCCACAGATCTAAAGTCATAACCTTCTGCTTGCAAACATGAAGCAGAAATAATGTTCTTGGAAAGAGATGGAACACAATAACAATTATTCAATTCCAAAACTAATCCTAAAGGTAAAGACAATGGTATGGTGCCAACAGCCACCGCAGCAACTTTTGCTCCATTGCCAACGCGAAGATCCACTTCGCTCCTCCTCAAACTTCTACTTCTTCTTAGCCCCTGCAATGATTTGCAAATGTGAGCAACCGATCCGGTATCAAACACCCTACGAAATTTATAGATCCAATCTATGAAATCGCTATGGAAAAACTATTCGGCACAACCACCTTATGCCGATCCGAGACATTCTCTAGGACGCTAGTTTTTCCACTGGGCCGAGGCTATCAGATCCATAACCTACTAGTATTCGACATAACCACCTTATGCCGATCCGAGACATTCTCTAGGACACTAGTTTTTCCATTGGCCCGAGGCTATCAGATTCATATCCTACTAGTATTCGACATAACCACCTTGTGCCGATCCGAGACAATCTCTAGGGCACTAGTAGTGATACAATCTGCGCCTCATCTAACCCCTATTCACCGATTGATCTCATCAACCCGTGCTACCACTGATTCATCATATGAACCAACTAGTCTAGACTGTAATAGATCCAATCTACTACAACCACATATCAAAATATGCGCTTATCCAGATCGCAAACTAAGCAAGATGGCTCTGATACCACTGAAGGATTGCGCGAAGGCTACAATAGCAGAAAACAAAACTTTTCTACCGCGCACACAAGGACATCATGCTTAAGGAGGGATCATGGATCGTTACTACTAGACGCGCAGCGCAGCGGAAGAAGAGTTGGAGAAGCCGATCCAACCACACACGTCGAGGTAGTAGTGGAATTAGCCGATCGTCCTGAACATGTCGTCTCCTCCACGCGATTAACCACACCACGAACAGATCCAATCTGTAGGTTGTTGATGCCGATCAACACCGCAACGAGCAGTGCCTCCACCAGTATCCACACGTCCGGGGCTGGAACGCCGATTGCGAGTGTACTAGCACTCGTGAGCGGCTAGGGTTTGGCTCGGGAGGTGGCGGCTAGGGTTTTTCTAGAGGTCAACAGAAGTACGTGTACCCCTCAGCCCCTCGCCACCATATATATATAGACCTCCTCACTTGGACCTTGTAGACCGAGGCCCAATAGGAGTCTATTCGGATCTCTATCCAAATTGAGCCCACATCCGAATCATATTCGAATTAGTGTTCCAACCCGTTAAGTGTGCGACCCTGTAGGTTCACGTATACTTGGTCGCGACCCGGAAATGCCTTTCCGGTCACCCTGTTAATAGCGGCCTCTAGTAAGACATATTAACCCCAAAGTATACGTAAAGATCATATCGGCTGAACCTGTAATGTTCTCATGTACGAATCCCTTTGCCTCACGATATAGATTGAGCTCAAGGCGAGACCTGTGTCATCCTCTTAATAGCTCAATCACTCTCTCGATTCCGTGATGGATTATAAACTTGTGATTGACTCCTCAATCACCTAGGCATGGCCATGCACTTTCATAATCCACTACATCGAGGGGCCCAGAGATATCTCTCCCATAAGGAGGGGCAAATTCTATCTTGATCATTCACATCCCACTACATGTTTCATGGCAAACCCGAAGACTACTTTTATGACTACCCAGTTACGGAGTAGTGTTTAATAGTCCCAAAATAAGCTACTACGCATGTTGGGAACCATGATGATCTCAAGTCTAAGGATTCTACGTAAACACTACTTGAGATCAACTAATGACACATGGAATCTCTACAGTGTCTCATGGCGGGTCTTATCCAACATATGTTCACTAACACATGTCCATATTATTGACTTGGTATCACCATACCATGATCCATGAGACATGATCATCAATCAATACATATGCTGATCTTTGAATCATATTTGTTCCTCATATGATATATGATCAGGGATCATTTAGAAATAGCAACATTTTAGCATTAAGAGTCTCATGAATAAGTCACATACTCATTGATCAATAATGATAATGTCTATTTCAAGGAACAAAGTAATGCATCATAAACATAGTATGTGATATATATATAACATCTCCATGTTGCCTCTAGGGCATATCACTAACACAGAGTTCCCCTGTTCGGCCCCCTCAAGCAACACCTTCGGTCCGACTGGCTAGCAGCGCTCTCTCTTCCCCCTCAACTCCCTCGGCCGCGCGCGTTCAAGCCCCCGGCTCCGCAGCGCACCGAGGTCGAGTTTTCTTTATTTTCCGTTAACCCGGGTGGGCCCCACCTGTTAGTGACTTACCGTCTAGGAGGCCCACTGACAGTCGGGTCCCACCTGTCAGGGTCTACCGCTGACATATGGGCCCGGTGCCCGGAGGGTCCCGCGTATTAGTGGCCGTCAGCATGCATGGCCACTGACAAAGGGGTCCCACTTGTCAGTGACCGAGCGCAAATAGGCTCACTGCCATGTGGGCCCCACCTGTCATAGACACAAGCATAAAAAGATAAAATAAAAGAATAAAATTAAAAATAGGAAGTAGGACCCACCTGTCAGAATTTTAATCTTTTCTGGATTTAAATTGGACTGAGAACTTTAAATAGGCATAACTTATTCATTTTAACTCCAAATTGAATGAGACAAATTTCTAAATTCATCTAAATTCAAGATCTACCCAATGGAGCTAAAACCAGAAATTTTAGAGCTCATATGAAAGTTTGGTGAGAATTATGGACAATTTGAATAATCTAGGGAATGTAGTAAATTTAATTAGGAGGTAAAATAGGTTTACTTAATATTTAATATCTGATTACTTGTTATGTGAATAACTAATATAGCCTAAATAGTTAATTGAGGTCATAGTTAGGTAATAAGATGTAGTGACTTTGGTTAAATATCCACATACAATAAAAGCTTACCTTTGCTTATAATATAACCACATATGCCCTGACATTTGTTAGACCACCATGAAATAAACCTTAGTAGAAAATTTTACTAAATAGCAAATACTGAAAGGTGACCCTATAAAGCAAGTTTTGCTCGGATAAACAATTTTAAGTTAAAATCTACAGTTAAGCCTAGCAATAACCGAAGTATAGACAAAATGGAAATGTACCATTAATTAAATCTTAACTTTAAGGTTGTTGAGCATGATTAAATATAGCAAGCTAGGACCCGAACCAATGGATTTTAATTATGCCTAGTAATAACTAAATTACATAAAATGTAGTGCCACAAAATGCTATATACCCAGACTATAAGATTAACTCGGTAGGCTAAAAGTTGTATACATCGCTTATATATCGCATATGCCCGGAATATTAACGCTCGACAAAATGATACCCAACTAGCCTCGTACACTGATTCATAGGTCTAACCTAACTCATGGAACTTCCTTGATAAATACCAAAATAATAAAAATAGATTATTCATAAAAAGATCAAGTTATCGTATTCTACCACCGGCCTTGCCTCAAATCACACAAATCACCCGTTAACTCATAATAAAAACTAAAATTGAGTTTATTTGGATTTATTTGGATCTTTTGAGTTATTTGCTTTCATTTGGATTCAGTCATTTGTCGCATAATTAGAAATTGGGAGTCATGAAGATTCAGTGGATTCAGCGAGATTAAGCTTGAAGTGGAGATAGAGACCAGAAGCTCAAGAGAAAGTATTGTGTGAGCTCAAGACCGTGGTAAACCGCGCCAAGCGAGTCAATACTTTGATCATGTTGAACCTACATTTTCTGCAAATTTACTTCGGTTTAAATTATCAAAATGCATGCTGTTATTTCATATGCAAATATATGTTCGTTTGAAGATTCTAGTTACATACCCATTATTCGACTTGCTAGTATTATACTTCCTTTGAAATATTTGAATATCTGAGCCTTGTCACCCTAGCAAAATTATAATGGTAACCTTTCAAAAATAAGTCCATAACTATACGCCATGCTCAGTATTGCTTAGATAATCAGGGTATCAAAATGTCCCAAAGCATCACTTTGAATCATGAGAAATTGGTTTGGGCCGTCATGGTGGAAATGACTGGTATATTTGGTTATGGATATTTTATGCTCTCAAAAACCTCAAGTTGCTTAATTATCTGGGCGGATGGTTCGAGGGTGTGAGTGTGGTGCAGTGGAAGCACAAAGTGGATAGTGGTAGAACCGCCCAGATAACCCTAAGGACTGAATCTCGTGATGACCTCCCAGTGTACAACAGTACAACCACAAGTTAGCAAAGTGTAGGCAGGGTTAACTAATTTGTGTGGCTCTAAGGTGGTTACGTGAAGGTATGACCACGAGCAAAGGGATGGATGGTCGCATCCCCGCCTTTGCACGTGATGGCTCACGAGGGACCCTTCCCGAGGGATGTGCGCATCCTACGGAAGATAGACCTTAGCGGGCATAACCACAGTAGGACTATGCATTGTAACAATCCTGTGATAGTCTACTCAACCACATGGCTAAGGAATTATGTGGGGCAACGAGCAAATTTATCTCTTGTGAGTAAAGTGTGCAAAATCTGCAGAGTCAAAAACTATTTGAATAGCTGTGCCCACGGTTAAGGGTGGACATGGGAACTTAACTAGATATAGTTCTATTTCAAAAACTTTGTGGGTGGAAATGGTAAAGTGGAGGGCAGAGAAAGGCCCTTATTTGTGTTGCCCTGGGTGTCGCCCCAGTGATAAGTTAAGCGGTTATAACGCTGAAGGAGTAAGCATATGGTGCAGAGGCCATGTAACGGTGGATAGAATCTGGATCACTATTATTATTGCATTCTTTCACACCTTATGTTTCAGTTCGAATTGCTAGGTCTTAGGAAATTTCTAAGTATCATATTTCAAAAGCAATTTATGGCAAATAAAATAACCCGAGCCTTCCCTTGATAAGCCTTGCATATTATTTAATTTCATCCTGTGTATTGACTCATGGAACACGGTGGTTTGTGCTCACACTCGCTCTCACAACAAATCCAAAATCTGGAATCAGATTACTATGCCTCAGCAACACTATTGGACATGATGGCAAAGAAGATGAAGATGCCAAGAGCTAGGTCGCGAACCTCCAGTTGGCTGCCTGTGGGCATGTCCTGAAGGTACCACCTGTGTGCTCGTTCTTCCGCTGCTGCAATTTAATGATTTCGGCCTAATCGGTCCATGAGTAAGTCTACTAATATATTTATGCTTCCGCATGATATGTATTTTGATATTCATTTCTGTATCTGTGAGCACTATCTACTGATCCAGGGAATAGTGCGGTGGAATCACAGATGATTTCGGATTGTAAAATCTAGGCATTGAACCTCCTAGGGGTGCGTGCCCACCTCCCTAACCACCACCCCTGCCCCTATTTCTCTCTTAAATAGCTCTAGGCACCTTCTTCTTTCTCAAGTTTTGTTTAGATCAGTTTAACCCATGTGTGCAAACTCAACATTATCTCTGTGTCAATTAGACCAATATATTTGTGTTACAGAAATACAGAATATCAACTATCCTCGTATGACTTTTATATCTAACAATTTTCAGATCATCTTTACTTGAATTATTGCTTATTCTTCGATTGCTCGCAAGAATTGATCTTCGTGATCAGGTCAACTGTCATTCTTGGTGAGGTTGATAATGACAAGAGCGTGATGTAGTGATTGTTGGATGGTTTGATTGTGTTTTGGTCAAGTAGCATCGTCGTCAATGTCATTCTCTATCAATTGAATTTTCATCCACTAGAAGATTGGGACCAATCCTACATCAATATCAGCCAGAGATATTTGAGGAGAAGTACTTCAATGCCTTCTCGAATTAGGACTTCGCTCCTCATTCGATTGCCTATGAGCATATTGAATGTCCACTATGTTTATCTTTATTTTCTACTTCTAGTTTGTTAAGCCCTTTAGGCTATTATTTATAAGCTTGGTCATAAGGTCACTGCTCTAATAAATAATAATAATTGAGTCTTTCTTAGTTAATCATGATCATGGTTGATATTTTATCTATATTTTCACTGTATGTATTAGCGTAATCCTAGACTGGTGTAGAATACATATAGAGGTTCGGATTTGTATATTTGGGTCTTGACATTATATTTCATCTTGGTATTTATTGGTTTATATCAAGGTTAGTATATGGTTTACAAAGTTGCTGAAATTCACATTTACTATCATATTGAATGTTTATTCCTGAACTCTAGTTGTAGTAACGTTTGCTTATTGGTTAAAATTGATAGCGATAGTAGTTGTAGGTAATATATTGGGATTTTGATAAGCTAGGGTATTACAGTTGCAGTGGTGGACCTCAAAGAGGTTCATGGGGTGTTCAAGTGAATCCCTAACATTTTTTTCCAAAAAAAGCTAGTATATACATGTAGTTATTCATTGTATTGCATCATTAAATCGTGTTGATTCATTTGATTATTATGACAAGGATAAAGCTCTTAAACTTGTTAGACAAAAATCCATAAACACATGCATAAGTCAGCTGTTGTTTCAATTTGCCCCCCCCCCCCATATGTCATTTTAGTTTACTTTGCCATCCATAAGTTAAGTTGCCATACAAATACTTGTTTACATCATCTTCACCACTTATTTTAGTGATGACAATGCTTGTTTCAATGATTTCAATACTTATGTCAATGATTGTGTATTATAAATACCAAAATCAATCAAATTATTGAAACAAGTATTTAAATAACTCATATAAGTAATCAAGTCATTGAAACAAATACAAAAGAAAATGAAAACCACAAGAAATAGCATTTATGCATGTCATGGGGTGATTTGCTCAGTAACTTAGCTCATGGGTGGCAAAGTAAGCAAAAATGACATATGGGGGCCAATTGAAAAAGCAAGAAACTTATGGGGGGTGTTTATGGATTTTTTTTCTAAGCTTTAGCCTTGTTGGATGAATAACTAACACTTCCCTAGAGAAGACAGAGCACGTCAAAGACGCCCATGAGCCCTCACACCTTGCTCCCGAGGGAAGAGGCACGGGGGGCTCCCATTGAGGCCTTTGCCCTCAAAGGCTATATCTTTGGTCCTACTACAAGGGGCTACCACAACAACTCTACACCTACTACCCATTGTAGGCATCAGAAATATTATCATCAAGGGTCGAAACTATCTGAAGAGTGCACCATCCCTGACAGGTCCTAGAAGATGAGTGGGCCCCACCAGCCTAAGAATATGCCCTAGGACATGGGGCCACCCATGATATGGACATGTGTATACGGTGCGACTGACTATTGATTATATGATATACAAATCAAAGAACTACTATTGTATCTAGAAAGGACAATAGTACCCCACGCTTATATTTACATATTAGCTATCTCCATGAGGGATATTTCGATTATTTGTACAAGTCCAAGAGTCTATAAATACCCCATGTATCCCTCATTTGTAACTTGAGCTCTCTTGTGCAATAAAAAATATATTCAAACTGGTGAGCCCTCGGGGACCCCCTCTCTGGAGGTAACTCCATGTTGGCTCACCGACAGAAGTAGAACGTTCCTCTCGGAGTAGAAGATTAGCTCATCATGAACAATGCAAATGAATACAGGAAACAAAAAGAACCGGCAAAAAATCTAAAAAAAAAGCTAAAAAGCCAGAAAAGGACAAAATTTAGGAATAGTAAAAAATAAGCTAGAAGCCAAAAACTCAAATCGAAATGAGCGGGGCCAATCAATTACTTTCAAAGCTTGAAGGATCGCCGTGTCAAATTATTTTTTTTAACTATTTTGTGAATCACTTTCAAAGCATGAAGGATCGTCGTGTAAAATTATTTTTTAACTATTTTGTGATGCTGGTTATAGTACAAACATATAATTTATTTCATTTGAACATTGGTTCTATGCCATTTGAACTTTTATGCTGGAATGAATGTCCCGCTTGCCCTGCTCAAATAGGCTTATTTTGAGTAACTTATGGCTGAAAAATATTGTAGCTGGCTAAAAAAATACTGTAGCTGACGGTGGTTTATTTGACGTAATTAAATTTAAAAATAGAAAAAATAGGTTAGCCCATCATGAACAGTACAAACGAATACGGGAAAAAAGAACCGACAAAAAATCTCAAAAAAATCTAAAAAACCAGAAAAAATGAAATCGTTGAATAGTGAAAAATAAGTCATAAGTCAGAAGCTTAAGTTAAAATGAGCCGCAGCTAAGTTCACATTCTATGGTTAAAATTCTGCCTACGACGCTGTCGGGCTTGGCCACCCACGAGCACGACTGACAGCCGGCAGCAGCATGGAATCTCGGGAGGAGGAGGTGAGTTGTAGGGGTACGACCGTACGAGACGGAGTGCTCTGATTAGCTTCAGGGCTAAGGGTTGGAGTTGAGAGAAATCACCACAATACCCCTATAAATAATTAAAGAAGATAAATAATTACAAGGAAATATCTATTGTGCCCTCTGAAATTAAATGTCAGATTGAATCTTCGCTCACACCCCAACTGAAGTAGAACGCACCGTAAAAAAATTCCACAATGACACTGGCAAGTAAGCACATGCTTGAAACCGTATTTGTCTACCTAATCATCTTATTCTAAATTTGAACTGTTCATATAAATGATACTGTAGTTATTTTTTTTCTTAAATTTAGCTTTCGATCATCTATTTTTACAAATCTAACCTCCCTCTCTAAGCTCGGTATGTTCCATTTTTTCAATTTTGCTATCGTTCGACCGTTTGACAAATCTAGACCCCTCATCGAGCTCAGTAGTATCATCTATCGTGCTACAGGTAGGGGTGCAAATGGAGCGGATATTTCCCGACCGACCGTCCGTCCGTTTTAATTCGGATACAATTCGGAGCAAATTTTCGGATTTCCGAAGGTTTTGTCGGATACGGAAACGGATTCGGATATTTTTTTGTCGGATACAAAAACGGATTCAGAACAAGCATTATCCGACGGATACGAAACTATCCGGATATTTTTCTGGATAGTTACTGGATACAGAAACGGAGTCGGATACCTAGCCTCTCCGCTGGCCAGGTGGGATTTCCGACTCTTCTTGAAATGTAGCATCATTTATTTATATAAAATTTCTTGTTTCGATGGCTGTTGCAACGTCGGTACACTCGTATTAGATCTTAGTTCGCTTAATTTGTCTCTGTCACCATGTGAAATTTGCTTTCGCGCATTATCCGATTAAATATTCGTGATCGAAACTAACCGTATTTGGAGCGGCATGTATTCGCTCCGTATTCGTGACCGAGAATATCCGTATTCGTATTCGTATCCGGCACTATCCGTGTTCGACTCCGACTCCGACAAAAAAATATGGAAAAGGATACGGGATGAGCAATATCCGTTCGTATCCACTCCGTTTGCATACCTAGCTACAGGAACTCGATAGATGTTGCCGAGCCCCCTGTGCGGCAACAAATTAGTAGCCATGATTAGCGAAAATTAAGTGCGGTTAGCACTACTTAAATATGATTAGCATTAATTAAACATACATACTAACTCGCGTGGGCCAGCAGACGACCTACTAGGGTAGGGGAGCTCCTGCCGAGCTTGGTAGGTCCACAAAAGGATTAGATCTGTAGAAACGAATATTCAAATATTAAATTAAAAAAAACGTCTAGTGATATTTATAAACAGTTCTTCAACCTAATGGTGAGTTGGTCTGAGAATCACGCGAGTACGCTGATCTGCACGTGCTTGGTGCCACGGTAGTGAAGTGAGCACTTGTGCCACGCTAGTGAAGCGAGCACTAGATAGAAGTGAACATGGTGTGATTCCACACCTCGTTTGTTGTTAATTTGATGGTTCTTTGACTCCTTGTCACTTTTGTTAGCTTCTCCAACGTGGGAGTCAATTGCATGTTGACACAGTAGCGTACAGTGGATAACCACTGCTAGCTAGCTATCTTACTTATTGTTTGGTTGGACGAAGTTGCATGCTGATGAGATTATACAAGTGGATGGGTTCATCCAATACTGGATAAGGTATTCACAAGGTACTGCTAAGATCTACAAAGAAGTATTTGAAAACAGAGTAGGCTTGCTGAAGGAATCTAGTAGCAGTCTGTCAGCTGCAGTACATGTGATTCGTACCATTTTTTGTACTAATTAATTTTCTGTTTCTTTAATTTATTTATTGGAATTAACTATAGGTAGCTGATCAGTAGCTGCTTGTTGGCAGGATTTTGAAAACCGGTTCTAAAATTTTACCCAGGACTAATAATACCGATAATTGAAAAAATCAGAGGATTTCAGGCCAAAATTTTCAAATCAAAATTTAAATTAAAAAATTAAGCAAAAATCAGTTGAAAATATCGGTCGAATTTCTTGAAAATAAAATTTGACAAAAACTTCTATATTTAACAAAATTTATGCAAAATAAATTTTTCAGTGCCAATTTAAAATTTTATAGGAACAGGTACGACCGATAAAACTGATAATCAGTCGAAAACCGACCGATTATCAGAACCATGCTTCTTGGTACTCCTCAAATCTCATTAGTAGCTAGCTACTCCGACTTGTGACTTGTGTGGCAACTAATTCATGTTGAGCGATCTTCACCGGTGCTATCGCTACCAAGATAGGTACTTATCAGTTCAAAAAAAAAAAAGATAGGTACTTATGTACGTACACTGATCTACCTAGCTAGCAATGCATATATGTCGGTAGATACACTTTTACGCATCCATCCATGAACGCGCGCTTTTGCATTGGTTAATTTTTCTTCTTTTTTTTGTCATATATATTCATCAATTGCAGGGCGCGCGCGGGGGATCGATTGATCCATGCCACGGCTGCAGGAGATGGACATCATCTGGCATGTGGGGATACTTGCTGTGGAGGCGACGATCAAGTTTTGGAGTAGCTGGTTGATTGATATAAGACCATATGATGGTAACTCTATAAAAGTAATGTGATATTACTTATGTCTTGCTTCTATTGCTTGAGTTTGATTTTGTGAATTTACAGTTTGACTTGTTGCTTTCAGCAGCTGGCGGTCTGACCAGCCCTAATGTGGCAGTTTGACTATCTCCATGCCCAACCGGCATATGCAAAGACCAAAGAACATTTGTTTGACATAAGTTCTTTCCAAATTGATCGACATTAGTCCACACACGCCAAACACACCTTAACCATCAATAACCACAAACCAAATTATCCACGACCTCAGTATCCATGCTTTCCAAAAAAACATCCTCATACCAATCAGAAAGACCGGTCTGACTGCCATGCATAGGCCGGTCATACCGCTGATCGAATACGAGTACCTAGGGTACTCAAAAATCACAAGCCTTGTAGCACTCAAAGCGAATGACTACCAATTGCAAAGCTTACGACTACCGATCACAACGACAACCAAGTACCGACCAGATACTGTAGCACAAAATATCGACTATTGAGTACTGATCAGGTACTATAGCACCAACTATTGATCACTGACCAGTTACTACAGCAGACGAGCTTACGACCTTTGACCGGTTCACTGTAGCTTACGATCGGTTCATTGTAGATTCGATCATCGACCTGGCATGGTCGACCAGCCATGGTCATTCTGCCATGCTCAAGCTACCGTGGTTGATCCGTCGTGCTTGACATGCTGTGGTCGTTCTGCTGTGGTTGACTTGCCATGGTCATTCTGCCGTGGTTGACTTGCCATGGTCATTCTGCTGTGGTCGACGTGCTGATCAAACCACCCTACATAAGGCCAATCGGATCACCGACTGCCGACCGTGGTCAAAACCTACCGATCGTCAACCGTGGTCGACTAAAACTTTTACAAACACAAATTTCAATGCAACCAAAAAATCAATTATTCATCATCATTCTATTCACGATCTCTACATTGTCTAACAAAGGTCTATGGAGGTTACTTACCTTGATGCTGACAATGCGGCTCATACTTTGAGTGCTCTTGACATGAGCATTTGAGAAATAAAAATTACATGTTTTCTTTTTTTTTCCTTTTTCTAGATTTTTCTTCTCGAACCAAATTAAAATGCTCATATCTTTCTCATATGAACTCCAAATTGAGTGATTTTTATAAAATCATGAACTTTTGGAATCTGCAGTAATATTTGAATTTCCTTTATGTTTGAGTTTATTTGGCTCTTATTTGTGTTACTTAGCTTTTATCGATTAGATACCGATGTTCTGGAAATCCCCAAGGTCCACCCCAAGCAAGACCAAGAGTTTAGCGAGTAAGCAAGCACTTCCTTTAACCATATTTGATCCAATATTTTCACGGTTACATATGTTGTGTTCAAAACTATTTTGCACGCGTGTAATTTTAGTAAAATGTTGCTATGTTGGCAACTTTGATAGCTATACCCAAATTGTTGCATTGATGTTACCTTGATAAATCACTATTGTCACATAGTAATGTTGTCCTTTGTTGATATAATTAATTAAGGAATTTTAGATGGTACAGATTAGCTGATGCTTAGCCATGCTTACCGGTACTAGTTTTGCTAGGTTGAAACAACTTTGTAAATTGGTCACAGTGGGAAGCATTTATGTATATGTCCAGATGAGGTAACTCTGTTAATTTTTGTTAATGAATGAAAACTAAAAATTTGTTTTAGACTTAGGTGAGTGTATATTGATACCGGTGCAGGTGCATGAGAATTTGGTTTATGGTTGTCTTAGCCGGGTCAATAAAGACCGATCCATTGTGCCATAGACTTAAGTAAATTCGTACAACCACACATGCCTTATGGGAAGTCCTAGCATAATAAATTATCGTGTTCTATCAATAAAGCCGTAGGTGGTAGTTGATAGTTTTTGGAGCTAGTGCAAGCATGGTAGAGTACCTTCATGTTCATAGGAGCTTTGGGAAGACCGCAAAGCTTACCAACAAAATGTTTGAGTTCTTAGGATTTTGGAGAGCTCTCCATATCATAAGAAGGTATCATAGCGTGGTTGTTGTTAGGACTGGCACAGGAAAGGTTTTGTCATGAACTCTCAAATTAGGTACCTTAGGTATCACATGACATGGTTGACATGGTGAGATGTTTATATTGTGTGGATAAAGTTGTATAACTTTTACATAGTGTAAATCTATTCGAATACCCACATCTCTGCTTATGAGCATGACTTAATTATATCCCACAATAAGTAGTTTTATATTTTTGAAAATGGTATGTGTGGTATATGCATAGAAAATCCATGCATAACTTGTTGGCATAAAGGGTCTTGCCACTGTTTCGATTTTATGGCAATAAGCCACTTGTACATTTACGCTATTTTATTATTATTATTATTATTATTATTATTATTATTATTATTATTATTATTATTATTATTATTATTATTATTATTATTATTATTATTATCATCATCATCATCATCATCATTATTATTTGTTTATCAATGTCAACTACTCTTACAACCTCCAATTGCAACCTATTACTCGTTATTGCAAATAAAACCTCGCTTTGTGCAAAAATGGAAAATTTGGGATAGGATAGCCATCTCCTTTGCATAGCCTTGCATCTAATGTTACATTTGCTATAAAATCTTGCACAGTACAACTTTGTACTCACAATTGCTTATTGAACAAATTCAAAAGATGTGGATGATGACCCGATGATTGGTTACTTTTATGCTATGGGTTTCGGTGATGACGATGATGCCAATTACTAGGGTTTAATCCAATTAGTTGCATGTGGGAGGGCGGAGGCATGCTAGATGTTTTTTGATGCCTCTTCATTTCCACTGCAAATATTTATGCCAAGTGAACCTTTTGGCCGGTCGACCATCTGTAGTAAACTTGGTCTCATATGACTTAATTTTGGTTGTTTATTTATAATCGTACTTCTCCTGTTCTTTTTTACTTGACATTTTTTTACTTTTCATTGTGTTGAGGATGTGATTTTGACCGCTATGTTATATAGCTTTACACTAAGATATACTAATAAAATTATAATATTATAAAAGTATTTTTAATGACAAATCTAATAATATAATTTTTTGTATAGCCAATCTAGATAACTTTAAACCTATTGGCGGTCAAACTTTAGAAAGTTTAATTATATAGATTCTAGCAAGTCAAGTAAAAAAATGGATGGCGTACTACTCTGTTTTACTCATTCATGTATGGATATGATATGAATGTTGTTTAATGTATGTGTTAGCTACTAATCATATCTAACACAGTAAATACATGTAGATTTGGAATTCATCAATTCCGGGTCCTGGCACCAGGCATTGTTGTCCACAGTTTGTATGAACTAACATGCAAGGATTTAGCCAAAATATGGAACAGCGCTAGCCCAACTGGGACGATGCTTCCAGCTGAATTTTCTTACTGCTGCCGAAACTTTTATACATGCAAGTATTCAGCCAAAATAATTCCTCTGCATAAGCTCAATAAATTTCTCAACCTGTATGATGACCCCAACTCTTCTAGGCTCTTGCACAGTGTAGAATCGTCAATAGCAATTAAAGAAGGGGATAAATGCTTATACTCACAGCGGAACCTTTTCTTTCTAAATCTACTGTCTGTTAATTTTCCAACTAGTACTGTAGCAGCGAATTAAAAAACTTGGCGTCGCTGCTTTTGGACTATGACACCGCATGCAACCTAATCTCCTTTTCCTCTCCTCACTCACTCACAATAGCTGAGCGTATAATACGTGTATGTATTCTCTTTTCCTTGATCTACTCGGCTAGCATGCACGTGATCACCGAAGAATCGAAGTGCGAACCCTCAGCCAAAAAATGCATGCACTAATGTAGCCACCAACATGCTGATACAAACCCTAATTAGCACTTGCCTTAATTACATCTAATCTCATACGGTCGACCGCGCGGCCGCAATTCAACTATTGGCCATGGCGTACGTGCAAAACATCCAGCATGCATACAACAACAACCCTCAAAAATCATGCATGCCAGCACACGTCAATACATGCAATCCTCCCAAAGTATTCAGCCGCATGCATGCTATCCTCAGATCAACTATCGAGGCCAATGGATAATAAAAGAAAACGCATACCTCATCCAGCAGTACCAGGCACTAATTACAAAGTCACAGCCAGCTCCCAAATTCATCAGCCGCCACAATTCTTTATTCTCCAATACAATGTTTCTTCTACCGAAGGTCTCGGCCAAGCTTACCTTTTCAATCCCGCCAGCCGCCATGTGTTTTAAGTATTTAACTCTAATATAACTTGTCTAACTTGACCTTTTTACTATTAGAAATTAATCTTATTGTTTAGATATTTAGGTTATGGTCATTTGTTTTTGCATGTCTATTCTGGGTAGTGTGGCCAGAGGCGTGTGTGGCCAAGTCTTTAGGGAGTCTGCATGGTACTGTTCACGTAGTGCATGGTACTGTACATGGATACGTATTGGCACTGTTCACGTAAACGTATACGCGCGCCGTGCTCGGGAATAGCTCGCGACGAGCCTGCGTTTGCAGGCATGGTGGTGGCACCTAGAGGGACGACACGTCGTGCTTGTGGCGCAAAGAACGGCCGTTAGAAGCCTGCATGCATCCATGCGTTTAGTTGAGTCAATTTGTAGCCGTGAAGCTAGTGCACGTCTGTTGCTTGGACTCCGGAAGGTGTGGCCGAGTCAAGAGTGGACGTTGTGGCTTGAGATACGGATCGAGCTAGCTGTATGCATGCGTGTGTGTTTATTTATAGCTTGTATTCAGTTATTTGTAATGAGTGGAGAAATACAAGAGAAAAGGCACAAGTTTGGTGCCGCAAAAGCTCTCTGCGTGTGTTCTTCCTCCTTGAGTTTTTCCCACGAAAGTGTGAACTGTGTCCACTGTGATCGCGTGGGTATTTAGCTAGGTCAACATTTGTTATCAGAGCTTCAAGGTTGTAGAGACCCGAATATACAAATCCGGACTCTCCTGTGTATTCTGCACTAGTCCAGGATCACGCTAGTGCACACAGTATAAACAAAGATGAAATATCGAACATATCACGATTTACTAAGAAAAGACTCAAATATTATTAATAACCATCAGAGTGCGACCTTATGGCCAAGCTTACAATTAATAGCCTGAAAGGCTTAAAAGAAACTAGCAGCGGAAATCCAAAAGAAAGCGCAGCAGCCAATCGACACGCCCACAGGCTATCGAGTTGAGAACGAAGCCTAATCCGCGAAGACGTCGAAGTACTCTCCTTCTGGAACCTCCTGCTGGTGATACTCCTCCTCCTCAACTGAGCAACAGGGGCATAAAGCCGTGAGTACATTGGTACTCAGCAAGTTGTTTGTAACAAAGAATGCAATATAGTATGCAAGGCTTACCAATGGATGGCTGAAAGGTTAATTTGCATAAAACGACATTTGAAAATACAATAAATAGATTGAAGGCGCATTTGAAGTAAAACAATAATAAATAATAATCAAAGGAATTCAAGTAACCACTTATGGATCTCCCATCCATAAGCTAAACCAACCACTTATGGATCTCCCACCAACAAGTTAAACAACAGTGAATTAACCATCCACTGTCCAAAACTTTTAGAAATAACTATACCTCGTGTGAAATCACCGAGCATTGTCCATGACCGAGGACACGGCTATTCAAATAGTTTTACACTCTGCAGAGGTTGCACAACTTTACCCACAAGAGATAAATCATCTTAATAGCCAGCATGCTTCCTTAGGCATGAGACCCAGATAAATTATCACAAAGCCTTTACCTCACTCCAATCTAGTTAGACATCACCCGCTAAGGTTTCACTGCTGAAGGGTTAACCACCACAGTCAGAAGCCCCCTCTTGCGCCGTATGAGGGCAGTAACCCTGTTCCTCACTGTGAGCAAACCAGTACCCCTGGTACTCACTTACCAATGATGATATCTGAACTAAACTTTTGCAAGTTAATCAGCTAGGTCTATCCCATACTAGACATGTGGTTGTGCGGTAAGACTCAGATCAATGGCGCACAAAGTTAAGTCCTTAAATTTACTCAGGCGAAACATCCACATCCCACGAAGTGAATCCACACTTTCCCCTTTACTGCACGATCAATCGCCCAAGTGAAAACCAATTTTGTATAACCAACACCAATGACACTACCCATGCCATGGCAACAAGTTTTATAACCGTGGTTAACCACCACATTCAAGTATATCATTAAGTCAAGATTAATTAACCACATGTGATGATAAACCCAACGTACTAGTGATAAGCATGGCTAAGCAATTAAACACACAACCCATGTGACAGCTAATATTGCATCATTAAGTAATTTCCCATCCTATGGTGACAATGGAATCAAGACATTCAATTTTTCAAGGAGGAATAATCAATTAGGTTATTAACTACCAATACAAGGGTTTTATAATAAAGTAGCAATGCATGACAATTTAAAGCAACATAATACATAATAGATTTGAAAACTGGGTTCAACATGATCAAAGGACACGACTTACCTTGACCTTGCTCAGCTGAGGGCTCTTGGTCTTCAAATCCAACTTCCCCTCCTTCGAACACGCGATCTAACGAGACGAAAAGACAAAATAAAATCAAATAAAATTCAAATGAACTCCAAAAACTTCCAAACCTGAACCAAAAGGTAGAGCTCAATTTTAGATGAATTTAGGAAAAAGAACGGAGTCAATCGGAGCTAGGACGAGGGAGAACGGGCCTCTGGAAAATTGGATCTAAAGAAAATCGGGGAAAATAGAAAATTGCACTGTGCTGTGGACCGAGCGCACGGGGAGCTGGGTCCACGGTGGACGCGGCGCACGGAACAGTGCGGTTGACTGGGCTGCTTGCGCAAGCGGCTGGGCTGACATGGCGACCACGTGGCAGGACACGTGCGCGCCCGAGCTGACCCCACGGCTGACATGGCTGTCGACGTGGCAAGCTGACGTGGCACTGGAACGGCTCGGCTTGCTGATGTGGCACCCACGTGGCACTGACGTGGCATGCCACGTCGGATCTAGGGCTGACGGGGCGGGCTTGCATGGCATGCTGACTGGGCAGGGTGACGTGGCTCATGGCGCACGGGTCTATGGTTCGGTCTGACGGATGGGCCCGGCTTGTCAGTGGCTCGGCGCACGGTGGACTCGATCCACGGGAAGGCGAAGCGGCGGGCTGGCCTCAGCGATGACGCACGCGGGCGCGGAAACCGAGGCGTCGCGGCGCGGGCGCGGTTCCGCTGGCGACCGGGCGGCGGGCTACGGCGGATCTGGCCGGCGGCAGGGTTAGCGGGCGGCGGCGACGGCTGGCCGGCGGGGATCCGGAACGGCGGCGGGAGGCGGCGAGGCTCACCGGCGGCGAACGACGGCGAGCTCCGGCGGCAACGGCGAGCGGCGGCGGCGCACGGGGCGACGACGTCGGACGGGCGTCGGCGGCGGTGAGCGGCGGCGGAGGCGGCGGCTCGAAGGGTGCGGAAGCCGAGGGGTCCGCGGCGGCTTTTATACGCGGACGTCGAGGTGTCCCGGTCGAAAACGGCGGCGGCGCGACGGAGTCCCGCTCGGAGACGGGGACGGAGTCCCGGGCGGAGACGACACCTGACAGGTGGGCCCCACCTGTCAGCGTCACGGGAGCGCGGGCGGCTGCGAGCGGATGGGATGGCGTGCGGGCGCGAGCGAGCGGCCGAGATGGCGACACGCGTCGACCATCGGGCAGAGGGGCGCGGATGCACGCCGCGTGGCACGGGCGGGGCAGGCCGGCCGGATTGGGCTGGGAGGCGGGCGCGCGCGGGCGAGCTGGGCCGGCCGGCTGGTGGGTTTCGGCCCACTGGCCGGTTTAGGGTTTTTTGGGGATTTTCTAATTCCAGAAATTCAAATAAATCATTTTGAGCTCTAGAAAATCGCAAATAAATCCAGAAAAATCCAGAAAAAATCCAATAAATTCCTTGAGACACAAGGAGCTCAAATAAAATAACATTGGCAAATGTTCATATTCAGATTAATCACATTAAATCCTTTTATTTCATAAAAATTCCATTTAAGCTTTAATTAATTCCAGAAAAATTCAAATGGTGAATTTTATTTTAAAAGCTTCAAAAAGGCTCTGAAAATCAGGATGTTACAAAGGTGATGGCACATGACAAGTCGCCGAAGAGGACGCCAACAAGTGGTGTGAGCGGTGGCGGCAGTAGCAGTAGTGGCCATGGTGCTACAATGGTGGCAGCACGTCTGACAGGCAGAGTTGTCGCGATGCATTATCCAATGCTGAACGACACCAACTACGGCGTGTGGGCCGTAAAGATGAAGATAATTCTGCGTCATCTTGGTGTGTGGGCGGCGATCAACGGTGAAGCATCAGCCGGAGAAGTAAAGGACAATGAAGCCTTCGCCGCCATCTCCCAAGCTGTGCCCGATGTTGTGATGATGACCATCGCAGACAAGGACACAGCTAAGGAAGCTTGGGAGGCCATAAAGCAGATGAACGTCGAGGAGGATCGAGTTAAGAAGGCGCGAGTTCAAGCGTTGAAGAGGCAATTCGACCGCATGTACATGGAGGATTCCGAGATCATTGCGGAATTCTCACAGAAGCTTAACACGATGGTGGGGGAGATGCGCTCCCTTGGAGCCAAGTTGACGGATGGTGTTGTTGTGGAGAAGTTGTTTTGGTGCTGTCCCTGACAAGTTTCTTCCCATCGTCGGCACCATCGAGCAATGGGGCGATGTGTCGAAGATGTCCATGACGGAAGCGATTGGACGGCTAAGGGCGTATGAGGAATCATTGAAGGGTCAGCGGCATGAGCGAAAAGTGAGCAGATGCTGTTAACATGTTCTGATTGCAAGGCAAAATTGACAAAGAAGAAAACTAGAGAACCAAACGATTGTGATAACAATGGTTACCAAGGTCGCATGAATCGCAAATTTGACAAAGCAAAAGTGCGCTACTACAACTGTCAAGATTACAGCCATTTTGCTAAAGAATGTCCTAAGCAAAAGGAGAAGGAGGAGGCTCTTCTTGCAACAACTGATGGTGAGCCGGCATTGCTGTGAGTGATCAACGAGGAGGAAAATAAAACAACAAGATTAAGGGGGTGATTGTTAGAAATTAATCTTGTTGTTTATATGTTTAGGTTATGGTCATTTGTTTTTGCGTGTCTGTTCTGGGTAGTGTGGCCAGAGGCGTGTGTGGCCAAGTCTTTAGGGAGTCTGCATGGTACTGTTCACGTAGTGCATGGATACATATTGGCACTATTCACGCATACGTATACGCGTACCATGCGCGGAAATAGCTCGCGACGAGCCTGAGTTTGCGGGCATGGTGGTGGCACCTAGAGGAATAGCACATCGTGCTTGTGGCGCAAAGAACGAGCATTAGAAGCCTGCATGCATCCATGCGTTTAGTTGAGTCAGTTCGTGGCCGTGAAGCTAGCGCGCGTCTATTGCTTGGACTCCGAAAGGAGTGGCCGAGTCAAGAGTGGATGTTGTGGCTTGAGATACGGATCGAGCTAGCTGTATGCATGTGTGTGTGTTTATTTATAGCTTGTATTCAGTCATTTGTAATGAGTGGAGAAATACAAGAGAAAAGGCACAAGTTTGGTGCCGCAAAAGCTCTCTGCGTGTGTTCTTCCTCCTTGAGTTTTTCCCACGAAAGTGTGAACTGTGTCCACTGTGATCGCGTGGGTATTTAGCTGGGTCAACATTTACTTCAACTAATCTTTTGGCCCACTACTTTTCAAAGGACCCAAAACCCTTTCATAACATGGAATTTTCACACTTCCGTCACATGTCGTAGCCTCCGGACCGCACCGTCGTAGTTCCAACGTGCATCTCCCATCTCTGATCTCTATGCGCCCCAAGCATAAGTCCGACTATTTCGTAACTTCCTTGACTATCTGAACCTCAGATCTCCCATCCTAGTCCCGGTCCACCTTGACACCGACCATGATCGCCTCCATGCTCAACCTGCACATGCAATGACCAAAGAATATTTTTTGGCACAAGTTCGTCCCAACTTGACCAACATCAGTCCACATACACGTCACACACCTCAAGTAATAGTAAGCAACATCATCAATTATTTATCACAAATTAACCATTATCAATTATTCATTACCAAAATATCCTAGACCTAGCTATATGGTCTAACACAAAGAAAGCAGCTTGCCAAGATCCTGCTTGCCAAAAAGGAAAACTATGTGAGGGACAAGAAGGTTATCTCCCTTCTGCCATTAGACTTGCCAAGAGGCTGATTGAAGTGGAGGGCAGTGCCCCAAACATGCCGAAAGTGACCTTCAAGGTGTGGTTGGATGTGCAAGGTGGTCGAGGTAGAGCTCTCCCTCGTAAACGACATCTTCTACACCAAGGCGGTCGTGATGCACATCTGCGGATCGCCACCGACGCCTCATTCTCACAGTTTTGGCTCTATAGTAGAGCGTTGATGCCATTATCATTTGCATCTTGTTGGTCGCCACCTTCCTCCTTAATATGAGATGGCTGTTCAGGGCACTAGGGTCGACCTAGACATACGCATTCTTGAACGGTTTGCCTGGGTGTTGCCTTCACCACCAGGGGCAGAGATGGGCCTCGGGTCGGTCAGGCAATGCCCCGAGACTAGGAGAAAATAGTAGTGAGGATTTTGAGTATGTACATAGAAAATTTTTGAGTATATAGTATTAGGCCCGAGACATATTTGCACCAGTCCGACCCGGCCCAGCTCCAAGCGACGGCAACGTGGAGACAACCCTAGCATAGCGCTTCACTCGGTCCTCAACTCCTCATGGCGCAACCTGCCCCCCTCCCCCCACCTCCTCTTCAGTGTTGCCCACCTCCACCGCCCAACGTCACCTCCGCCTCCGCCTATCCAGCGCAGCCCGCCTCCACCGCCCAGCGTCACCCCCGGCCTTCTCCTCTCCAGCGCAGCCCGCCTCCACCGCCCAGCGTCACCCCCGCCTCCTCCTCTCCAGCGCCGCCCGCCTCCACCGCCCAGCGCCGCCCGCCTCCACCGCCCAGCGCCGCCCCCGCCACTCCTCTCCAGCGCTGCCCCCCACCTCCTCCTCTCCAGCGTCGCCCACCTCCACCGGCTAGCGCCGCCCCCCGCCTCCAGGAAGCCAACCGTGCCCCTGACGATTTTCCAAACTTCATAAGAGAAGGATAGATGGTGATAGATCTCATTTCTAATTCAGGCCTTGCAGCCATTTTGTTCTCTTGTGTATATAACATACTTGGTGTTCACAAAGCAATTCGTTTTGGATATTGTTTGTATGTTGTGATTGAATTTACTTGATTATATATGATTCCAAAGCTATGGCTAATTGATTTGCAAGTAAGATGCAAATTCTGAAATATTTTTTATATTGTTTAGTTTGTATCTTCCAATTCCACAAATAACTTGAAAAGGTACCCGAAAAAAAAACTTTCAATTGACAAAAGAATCACAACTTACTTGCAACATAACTTTATGTTACTAAGTATAGAGTTCTTTAAACAAAAAAAAGGTGAATAATCTGTAAGAACAAATCAATTTTCCTTCTGAGGGATACGAGAGACATTTGATTCTGGAAACTGAATGATAAAGTTAACCTCTTCGAAAATAAGATTTGTTTTGTTCTCTTAAGTCTTAACTATTACCCTATAAATTTACATGGAGGGGTAATTCAATGTACGTACATTGATATGTCTGTGGATATATACCATTACGTACATTGATATGTCTGTGGATATATACCATTGATGAATTCTGCATTATGCAGATCGACTGATCATTATGTTGTCAGGCATTTAAGTTGAGGTTGCTATATGAATATGGAATAGAAGTAAACATGGCACAATTAAATGCATTTTAGGTTTTGAGGCCAAAGTAGCGACAGCTGACAACTACATAACACGGGACTCTGGACTAATGTACGAGGACATCAAAGTTGGTACAGGTGACTGTCCAAAGGATGGTCAGCAGGTTCTTCCTTCCCAGTTACGTTTTTTTGGTCTAATTATAATATATTTATGTGTGTCTGATCAATACAATTAAGATTTTTCTGGGACAGGAATCAATTATTTGCTTGTTCTATATTTACTATGGTATTTTGAATACGTCTTTCACAGAATTCTCATTCTGGTCCTCTCAAACCGTGTTACTTCCTTATTAAGCATAGGCTAGCTGGTTCGTCCACTGTTATACTACTAAAGGATGATTAGGGATTGTTTCTTTTTCAGAGTATAAGGTGGACGCACATCATTAGAGATGATAATTGTAACGCCTCTATTTTTGGGAATAGGGACGTCTTACCATCCACAACAGCCCAGGAGTTCAATTGTGGATAAAAAGTGTATCATGCCTGCTCACAAATAATTCAAAAAAGTTAATTTAATTGAAATGAGACCTAATGGTCAATTTTTATAACAATACAGGCGTTCGAGCCCAAAACTTAAGTTACATACAGAAGAGCCGAAGAAAACTCCACAGGAACACTCGAATGCAGTCGTAACCCTAGCACGAACACTTGCAGCATCCTCTTTTCTTCTGATATCTGTTGTGGTGGGAATATTGCAAGACTGAGTACCAATCACTGTACTCAGCAAATCACATGTGGAAATACTATATATCTACTTGCCAGGATTCGCAAGAGAAGGGAATATAGTTGTTTTATTATGAGGTGGATGCAATTTTATTTGCAAACAAATAAAGTTAAAACATTTGCTCCTTAAGATCAAGGGTTTTCTGTTATCAGATAAAGTTTCATCATTACTCAAATTAACAACCTCAAAAACACTACTTATGCCTCGTTGTTGGAATCACCCAATTAACACAACTTCATTAACCGGAAGCACGGCGTATTCGAATACCATTTATTTCACTCTGCAGAGTTGCTCAACTTTACCCACACGATCTCTTAACTCCCGCGACAGAGTTAAGAAAGCCAGGTCATTTCACTTCTCAATTCTCTATATAGGCTCTACCCGGTAGCATCACCCAATCACGGCCAAATATTAAACATAAACTTCCCCTGCCGTTTCAAGTGAATACTACCGTTGTTAGGTACCCGCAGCATACCTAACTCCCCGGCATCCTGTCATCTCATCCTATAGAGTTTCAATTGAACTGAGCAGCTACTAAACCAGTGTTGACCAGTCAACTCTTGTGGTTTGAACGATTACTATGTCTTTTACTTGGCACAAGGTTCTTGTCCTTATATTTTTCACCTGAGGCATTCAACCACAGCTTCCACTGTGCTCATCAGCACCCACCACCACCAAACCAAACCAGCCTCCATTCCAGGGTAAAGCGATGGGCTAAGTCCGTTACTCGGATTCCCACCAACCTCTCTACCCGAAGTTCAATCCTTGGGTAAAGCGATGGGCTAAGTCCGCCGCACGGATTCCCACAACCTCTTTACCCTAGGTCCATATCTTTTCAAATTCTACAGACCCACTGCCAAAGTCACTTAACAGTGTAAAATGTTGAATGAAATGTTCATATATTCATTTATACAATATTTTAATTCTTACTAAGGTTGTCAAGGTGAATGTGGCCATCAATCAAGGCAGGGCATTTTTCAGTGATAGGATTTATCTAAATAGCATGTCATTCTAAATATTTTATTTTAAGCAATTAATCTTTCACAAATAACATTAATGAAAATACTGTAATTAAATAATTTAAATCTCATGGGATTCAAAATGATCAAAAACATATAACTTGCCTTCTTTCTGTTGCTCTTGATCTCCTTGACCAGCTTCAAACTTACTTTATCTGCCTTTTCTGTCTTTCCGTTGACTAACTCGCTTGGTCCATTCACTAGCGTAGAAAACGAGGTTAAACAGATTCCTGCCTTGCAAGATGCAAGCTGGGAACAAAATGCAATTAAAAACAAGAAAGAATATAAAAAGAAATGGGTTGGGTTGGAAGGTCGGAGTTCAACGATGCTTGGTGGGTTGACACGGCTAGAATTGGATTAGATAGGTTCAAGGCGATTGAAAGAAATGTATATGTGTTGGACAATTTTTTGGGAATAGAAGGTAGACATTTAGAAATGGATAGTTAATCTTTGAATTGGGTGAGTTTGGGTTTCCTCAGGATTTGATTTGACAAAACGGAGAGATTTGAATTTATTTGGAGATGAATTTGGTGGAAGGGTGAAATTTGAATTAATAAAATTTGAATTTGAAGGAATGGAGATCAAATTTGAATTCAGGGTATTAAACTGGTCAAAATGGTGTAATTTTGGGATTTTTGAGATTTTTCTGGATTTTCTAGGATTTTTATTGATTTTTCTGAATTTTCTAAAACCGGATGAATAATGGGCTACAGTATTGGGTCGGCCCGTTGTGAACAGTGCAGCCCACTCGGGTTTTTAAAACGCAACGGCCAGGTGGGCCAGCCGTTTCGGCCCAACAGCGCGCGGCCAGTGAGGCCCGGGCGAGTGTGCGTGAGCTTGCCCGATGGGAAACACGCGTGTGGGCACGGGCGGCTTGGATGCGCTGGGGACGGACGGCCCTGATGGATGGGCGACAACGGCATCAACGACCGAGACGCGATCACGTCACCCTCCCGGGTCGTCTTCTACCTCCGGTTGTTACAGGGCGACAGAACAGAGCAGCGGTGGCCGATTGAGCGGCGAAGGTCGCCAGCGGCAACCAAGAACAACTACGGGTTTCTCAAGATCTTGGGGTTTCATTTTCGAGGTTGGCCAGACTTGGCAAGCAAGGAATTTTAACCTACGGCGAGAGGAGGCGGTGCGGTTAGGGCATGACACCAGGCATCTCCGGTGGACTTCCGGCGAGTTACTGGGATTTTTAACCATCTACGGGCCATGGCGAACTCGGTGGAAGAAGCGGTTTAGGCCGGGGTAGCTCCGGTTAGGCCGTCCACGGTGAGGCCTCTCCCGCCGCCAAGGCTCTCGTCGCCGGAGCTCTAGGGTTGCTCTCGGGCTAAGGCGAGTTCAAGGTTGAAATCAGGACGCTTTGGGGGTGCTAAGGACCAAGTTAATTGAACTTTTATTGAGGATTGAAGGGGATTGCAAAGGAGGGCTCACTGGCGCAAGGGCGGTGATCGACGGCGACACGACGGTCTTGGACTGAAATTGGTTGCTCAGTAGGGTTCGTGAGGACGCTAGGAAGCTCAAGAAAGTGAAGGCCGAGCTTTATAGGCAGTCTAGGTTGGTTGGGGAGGAAAGGCGGTTCGGGTGCGTTTTTCTTACGCGAGAACGGGGAGGGGAAATGCACTGAGGCGATGCAGAGATTGTGAGGGGAAGGTGGTGCTGTTGCTCTGCAAAACTTCAATGGTTTGTTGACTTTGGGCGCTCAAGAGAAGAAGGTTCGAGAGAGGGAGGGAGCCGCGCGGGAGAGCGGGCGCAAAGGCGGTGGCGCGCGAAGCAAGGAAGAACGGGGGAAGGTGTAGCTGACTGGTGGGGCCGCTCACGCAGAGGGATGAGGATGAGCTGGGAGCGGCGCCGCAATTCGGAGCGAGGGGGAGAGGACGCGTGCGGTGGCGACTTCGGGAAGGCAGTGGGGAAGCGGCGTCGTGCGCAGGCGCCAACAGGGAGGAGAAGGCGAAATGCCATTTAGGGAAAGCGGAATTTCGCCAAGGTTTGTCAAAAAGGGAAAGAAATCAAATTCAAAAGAAATTTGAAATTTTTCGGGTTATTTCAATAATTCCCCTGCAGAGATTGGGATTCGTGGGGATCTTTCCTTAGTTTTGAGTTTGAGGTTTCGTGAAATCCTGACTCCGCACTGTTCGCCACGCAGGCAGTTGTATGCACTGGGATTTGGCACTGGCCCGTCGTTTTATCGTGTCTCGGCCTCTCTGGATCCGTGCCGATTAGTCTAAGTAGCTACAGAACGTGGTCGGGCACCATCACTACGCGAGTGCGCTCGTGACACGACGACTAGTCTATCCTGCAGTGCAGTGAACGCCGAAAGCACCGAGGTTGTGAGCTGTGCCGGCGACAAATTAACGTATTAACGTCCTACTCATTTTCATTTGAGTTTCTAATTTTTAATTTATTTTTTACTATTTATAAATTTTATTTTTTTAGACTTTTAGTTTTTTAAGCTTTTTATTGGTTCTTTTTTTCGTATTCGTTTGCATTGTCCATGATGAGTTAACATATTTTTTTCTATTTTTAAATTTTTTAAATTTAATTACGCTAAATAAGCTATATTCATGTACAGTGTAATTTTAACCAATTACAGTATAATTTTAATCATAAATCACTATTTTTCAGTCCAATTGAGCGGAGTCTAAGCCTCCACTGATTTGTTCTATCCGCGGTTGTTTGCTTAATTACCTAGCTACAGCGACCTGTTTAACTGCTTGCAAGCTGCTTGCATGTGTTTGGTACCATAAACGACTCCCCTACGTACGTACTGGCGGCTAAATGCTAAGTTTGAAAAGTAAAGCATAATGACAAGCGTATTAATGTAACTGCAGATAAAGCGTGATGTCTACCCACCGGTCCCGTCCCGTTGTTCAGAGTTCCAAATTACGAGAATATTCTCGATCCAGTATATTGATTAGCTAAAGATGCACGTAACATGGTCTCGAAATGCTAGCTAGCTAGCTAATGCAAAGACGAGTGAACGACCATATGAGAAAGTTTAGTATATTGTTATGATGAATTATTATAAATTTTATAGAGTGATTAAGTGATTTTGTAAAAATTACTTTTGGTTTGGACTGTTTTCTAAAAATGTCAGAAAAATCGGAACTATTGCAGGTATTTATGCGGTAGTACCGCAGAACGATAGTACCGGCGTTGTGAAAGTGTTAATATCACATAACGGTAATTCTGGTCAGACACGTGGAACGTTTTTTCTAGAGAGGTTTGGTTCGAGTTTGCGAGGTGTAGAAGTACCGCTTTGGGGAGCAGTAGTACTGCAGCGCGGTAATATCAACGTGATAAGAGTGGTACTATTGGATCTCATAGAAAAATAGACTTTTGGGATTTGAGTCATGGATCGAGTTGTTGGAGTGTGGTCATGGTATGGATGTTGTTGCTTGTGTGCGCATGGGTTTATAATTTGATTCTAGGTTTAGTATCAGTATTTTGGTTGCATACCTTTTGCACGATGCATTGTATGGATGGTTGTGTCAATTGATGACTGCATATTATGCGGTGCTACGTGACAGTTTGCTTGTTGATATTGGTTGCAAGACTTCGAAGGTAGGTTGTGGTGAGGCGTAAGAGGACCGGGATTAAACACAGGGTGGTGCTGATGTCAAGAACGGTCAGGGAGACGTCAAAAATGACCGAAACTTGTAGGGCGGTTGCAAGCCAGGACGACAAGGATCCGAAGCGGGAGCTACCAATGGTGGATATGATGGGCAACGGTAAGGTGGATCGGGACTAGACTCAAGGAGGAGTGGAGGTCCAGACGGTCAAAGAAGCCGCATGCCGTCATGTGCGAGAAAAGGCATGTGGTGCACCAAGTGACTTAGGCCATTTGTAAACGGGGACGGTTCGAAGGGATCCGGACGCGTGAGAGGCTTAACGGCAAGTCATTGGGGCCACGTGGAAGATGGCAAAGTATGGGTGATGCTTCGGGAAAAAGAAGCGGGAAGGTTCGTTAAAAATAGTATAAGGGCATTTTGGTAAATTGTCCAATACCAGAAAAGTGACGGCGTGTGAAACCGCGGCGTTAGCCTAAGTGATTTAGGTCTTGTATGTGCTGAAAATGTGAAGTGGATCCATTAGAATTTGGTTCAGGTTGTAAGGCTATATAAGAGGAAGCGAGGTAAGGGCTAGGGTTTGAGAAGGTTAGCTAAACCTTTTGGTGGCTACCTCCTCCTCCCTCCCATAGGAGATTAGGGTTCATTGAGTTGGATCCTTGTGTATGTGCTATAGGCTTAGAGCTCTGCTATCCTGAGGGATTAACTGTAAAACCTACCTCCCCAAGTGGCAATACATCAATCTTTGATCATCTTCATGTCTATCTCTTGTTCTCGATTGATTTGCTCTTGTTTTGGTTGGGTTTTCATCCCTCCTCTTCTCTCTTCTTGATCTTGCTGTGCCAAGGACGTGATTGAGATGGAGATAACAAGTTCTTGACCTTCCAAGTGGTTTTGGTTGTAGGACCTCAGAGCTAGGTCATGGTAAGGCATAGGAGGACTGGAACTAGGCACAGAGTGGTGCTGAGGTCCAGAATGGTTAGAGAGATGCCAAAGATGACCGAGGCTTGTAGGGTGGTTACAAGCCAGGACGACGAGGAACCGGAGCAGGAGCTACCTGTGGTAGATATAATGGGCAATGGCAAGATGAATCGGGACTAGACTCAGGGAAGAGTCGAGGTCTAGACAGTTAAAGAAGCTGGGTGCATTCATGTGTGAGAAAAGGCATGAGGTGTGACAAGTGACTTGGGCCATTTGTAAGCGAGGACGGTTCGGTGGGATCCAGATGTGTGAGAGGCTTGGTGGCAAGTCATTAGGACCACATAAAGATGGTGAGGCATGGGCGATGCTTCGTGGAAACGGTAGAGGGGCATTTTGGTAAATTGCCCAATACTGAAAAAGTGGTGGTGTGTGAAACCGCGGTGTTGGCCTAAATGGTTTAGGTTTTATATGTGCTAAAAATGTGAAGTGGATTAAGTATTGATTCAATAATGGGTTAATGGTTGTAAGCCGCTTTGAGAAACGTTTGTGAGAGTAAAACCCGGTGTTATGTGGGATTAACGGGTTTTCCCCGGTTCGGCCTAATGGGTGGATCCACTAGGTTTTGGTTTAGGTTGTAAGGGGAGGAGAGACAAGGGTTAAGGTTTGAGATGGTTGGATTAGCCTTTTGGTGACTAGCTCCTCCTTCCGCCCATAAGAGATTAGGGATCTTTGGGTTGGAGCCTTATGTGTCTGTGTGCTTTAGGCTTAGAGTTATACTATTCTGAGGGATTGGCTATAAAACCTACCTCCCTAAGTGGCAATACATCAATCTTTGATCATCTCCATATCTATCTCTTGTTCTTGGTTGATTTGCTCTTGTTTTGATTGATTTTAATATCTCCTCTTCTCTCATCTTGGTCTTGCTTTGCCACGGACGTAATTGAGATGGAGATAACGTTTGGAAAAGAACTTCCAATCATCTAGACACTTTGATAATAAGTTCTTCAAAAAAACTCGGTTTTTTTGCACGTTTTTGATCTTCCAAGTGGTTTCTTGATATGAGTGTTTTTGGAGCGATTTCTTCGGTATTCTTGCTTCTTGGGACATGTGGGAAAATATGTAAAGCCATCTTGGTTATCATCCACCCACCGATTTTGGTTTTGACTCGGTTTTGGTGAAATCTTCCAATAAACTGAAATATATCTTAACTTTGGCTATAAGTTTCATGATCATTTGTTCGAATAAGTTCATATTGCCCTAGAGAAGATCCCTACAAAATTTCACATCATTGGATCTTCGGATCAAAAGTTCAATCGATTCTTTGTTTTGAACTTATGCTGAAATTACTGTTCACTGAGGAAAGGTAGTATCGCTGTGGAAACAAAAGTACTTCCGAAAATGAGAAGTACCGCAGTGTAAACAAAGATACTTTCAATTTCCTTGATTTTTCCTCTAAAATTTCAGCAGCTTCTCTTGCTCATCTTGTGGTGATTTTTATCCTAACCTTCATAGCCTTATTACTATTAAAGTGAAAAATTTATTAATACTTAAAGAAAAATTTAAAAATAATATTTATGCCCTCTATTATCATTTTCGGTCCTACAAGGAGAACACGCAATTCTTACGGGTCGCGTTTGCGAGCTAGCGAAAGGAATAGCTAGTGCATGCCTGCCACCGGCTGGGATTAGGGGTTCTTAATTGAGAAAATTGAGAATATGCCCTCTAACTATATGGAAATCTAGGATATACCCTCCTTTAGATCCTAATTGATAATATACCCTCCTTTAGAGTGTTTTGTTGAGAAAATGCCCTTTTTATACCTTTTCATTAGTTTCTATTGTATTTCTCTGTATTCCTTCACTTAAAATGACCTATTACCCCTGAGTACTTCTTGTGCATCATTTGAGCACCCATTAGTCCATGCCACAGATTCAACCTCCACATATGGGCTAATAGTTTGAAGCAACATAACCAAAGAATATGTGAGACATTGCAAGCATGCATGGCGCCCAGTCCTCCGCTGGGGTCACTACGCTGATCCATATTGCCCACTGTGCTGCGGTTAACAGCAACATAACCAAACTATTAGCCAGGGAAATATGGATCAACAGCACTGCGGTTAACAGGATATATAGGCATATTCCAATCTCCACATTCATTTAAAGTCACAGATTCAATTTCTCCAACACATGGGCTAATAGTTTGAAGCAACATAACCAAAACAATCTGTTCCAGTACAAAGCAAACTAATTTGTTCCACTACAGATTCAATCTCTTGGACTTAAATAGACCATACAAACCAACATAGCCAAAAGGAGCTAACAGTTTGCTCCTGGACAGATCATACAAAGCAACACAGCCAAAAGAAACAACATGACATGAGCTAGCAGTTGTCAACCAATCTTGCCCTTTTCTTCTTAGGTGTCATCTTCTTAGCACGAGGTTTTGATGGTCCTGGTACAGCAGGTGCCGATGTGCTTGTTTGATGTCCCTTGTGAGGTGCCTTCACCATCAATTGCTAAAGCTAGCTGCCTGTTAAGATGTCATAAAAAAAATCAGTGAATTAGTAACTTGAAAGACCACATTCATAGTTTTATAACTTGCACAATTATGAAATTGTATTACCTTCTAGTAACAGGGCCCGGGCTGTTTTGCAGTGATGGTGGCAAAGTGATAAACTCTCTAGGTGGAGTGCCAATAGGGAGATCTCTTCCATACTGGTTGTTACCATTTTTCTTCCTACAAATACCACATTATTAAGTGAAGCAATTAACAGTAGGAAAATGAGAGAAAGAAGATATCAAATACCTTTTCTTAGGACCATTCAAATGGCATCCATCTGATCGATGTCGAAGCTCTCCACATTTTCTACATTGCACTTGTCTTTTAGATGCCCCTGACTTGCTTTTCTCTAGAGCCCCTTGCATCCTATTTTTTTAGGCCTCCCAGAAGATCTCTTATTTAATGGTGGAAGCAATTTAAAATCCAACATTACTTTAGGCCATTGATTCCTACCAGTAATGGGCTGCACTACCCCTTCATATGCTGCTCTAAATTTAGCAATTGAGTAAAAATTGTGCACAAATGACTCTATGTTTGGTCTCCTTTCTGTTGTGATGAATGCTAAGGCATGTGAACAAGGCTTTCTGGTTGACTGCCATTCACCACAAGTGCATTCATGGTTACTAAGATTCACAACATGCCTATCAACTTCATGGTTGTTATTTACTTCAGTTATCTCAGCAATATCTTCTGAAGATGCTCCAATTTTAAGATGATCCAAATATCTAGTCTTCACATTTAGCTTTTGTATGATGGCTGGGAGAATTTGACCTTGCAATCTTTCTCCAATCTTTCTTCTCTTGAAGAATGGCTCTCTGATCTTGCCTCTCAACTTGTCAGCAAGTTCAACAACAGGTAAGTCCTTCAGCCCCTTAATCCAATTATTGAAACACTCAGCTAGATTATTGTTAATGTAGTCACACTTGACGTCATTAGAGAACCTGCACCTCATCCAAAGAAATTTATGGTGTCTTTGCAAATAATTGCTGACTTCAGGGCATGCTTCAAGTATTTGTCCCATGTGATAGTTAAACTTGTCTTCTCTATATGCTCTTGCAGCTAACCACATGTGACCAAATACAGGACCATGAAACTTCTTCACAAAATTCTGCATAAGATGCCTATGGCACTCCCTTTGCTCACATAAAGGGAAGACTTTTTGCACCGCATTCTCAAGACATTTGCATGCATCAGAACATATAGCAAGTGTAGGAGGAGTACCAATTGCTTTCTTCAATTGTTCCATGAACCATGTCCAGTTATTGGTTGTTTCAGATTCTATAAAGCCAAATGCAACCGGAAACATCCAACTATGACCATCTAAAGCTGTGACGGTAGCTAATTGACCTTTCCATTTTCCAGTAAGGTGTGTAGAGTCCACACTCAAGTATGGTCTGCAACCATTGAGAAAGCCATCTATACATGGTTCCAAAGCCATGAAAAAGCTATGGAAATAAATGTCTCCATCTATACAACACTACCGGGTGACCTCAACTCAATCTCAGCTTTGAATCTATACAAATCCTCAAAACTTTCCTCCCATGTCCTAAAAATTTTATCAATTGCTCTTTGACGACCCGCCCATACGGTATCATATTGCAAAGTGACCTTATGCTCAATTTCTAGTCTTTCTTGGAGTTCTTTGGCACCTAGATTTGGATTTCCCCGCAATGCTTTCACAACTTTATTAGCTACCCAAGATTGTGACCCCATGCTTGTTTTTACTCTACTAGTCGACGAGCAATCATGCTCAAATGGCTTCTTTGTCACCTGCATATGCACAAGACATGCTTAGTAATAAGAACATGTAGCTATACAAATTAGCAAAAAAATAAATTAAGTTAGTACTCTGATGGCTCTCCCATCCTTAGTTTTATGAGCATTAATTTGCCATAAGCACCCTTGCCCCTTACACTTTGCCTTGAACTTGGTCTGATCAGATTTAACAGTGTAAATATCAAATTGCCCCTTGATTGCATATTGCCTCATGGCCATCCTAAAAGCATCCATGGATGGATATGTATCACCGACATTCATTGTGGGATTCTCTTCATCCATATATTCAAAATCTTCAACAACATTGTCATCAACCTCCATTGATGCAGCGGCTATCTCATTCTCAAGTTCGGGAGGTAAAGGATTGACAACTGGTTCCTTAGACCTTGCCTCCCTCCTCTCATCCTCGGCCCTCAAACCTATGAACTCATACATCGCATCTTCTTCCAAAACAACATCTCTATCGTCATTCTCATCAACGTTAACATTTATCACGACTTTAGACCAATCAACTATGCCTGGTGATTCGCAAGCAAGCACAGGACTATTAGTGGTACCTTCATCTATCGCTGCAACGGAGCAAATGGCTGGGTGACCAGAAGCACTGCCTGTGCTAGGACCTTGACTACATGAGGTTACCACAGCATTTGGTATATTTTCATCAATGCAAGTCAAAATCGACCCAACTCGAGGGGGACTGAACTCGAGAGGAGAAAAAACATAAATTTTTGTTAGCGTAGGGACTGAACAGGGACTGAATTTTAGCTACTTTCGTTTCACATTTGCTCCTACCAACATTGACTGAACACACAAGAATAAGAAGAGATATAGGAGTGAGAAGCTTACTCTAGAGGGGTTTCATTTGGATCCATCTTGCCACTACACCGTCGCCGGAGCAAATCGGGTCGTACCTTGCCTTCTTCTCTTCCTACTGCCTTCGGGAAAATCGGCCGCCGGAGCAAATCGGCCGCTAGCCGCGCGCCCGCGCTGGCCCGCACTGCCCTGGCCCGCGCCGCCAGTTGCTAGGCCCGCGCCGCCCTGGCCCCACGCCGCGCCGCCCTGGCCGCGAGCCGCACTGGCCCCTCGCCGCTCTGGCCAACCGCGCGCAAGCCCCGCGCCGCCCTGGCCGCAAGCCGCGCTGGCCCCGCGCCGCTCTGGCCGAGCGCGCGCCGCCCTGGCCGGCCTGGCCGCGAGCCGCCCTCGCCCTGTCGGCCGCGCCCTTGACCTCCTCACCGCGCTCCGTCGGCCGCCGAACCTCCGCCCCACACCCTCTGCCGTGCCGCCGTTTGGTCCGGGAAACCCTAGCCAATCTCAGCACTGCCCGTTTGGTCTGCAACCCTAGCTTGTGCTTTGCTCTCGTCACAGACGGCCCGATCGAGTAGGAATACACCTCATCCTCATGGGGGCAAAATGGTCATCCTAATGTCAAAATACAGTACAATACGGATTAGTATACTTAAGAGGTACTAAATAGTATAAAAAGAGCATTTTCTCAACAAAACACTCTAAAGGAGGGTATATTATCAATTAGGATCTAAAGGAGGGTATATCCTAGATTTCCATCTAGTTGGAGGGCATATTCTCAATTTTCTTTTCTTAATTTGTGAAAGGAATAATTCCTCTTGACGTACAAATTCCGGTATCTACTGTAAATAATGATCCTGTATATAGCGTATGTATTCACGAATGCGAGTCCAGTGTTTGGGTAACATTTTTTTTCTTCAAAACCAGCCACCAACTGGCTTGCTGCAACAGTACTTCAAGTAAAATATTGCAATATACATATTGGCAAACAGGCATGTTCGAAACTGAATTTATTTACATGATTACTTAATCTTCTCGCTCCGAAATTATACAACTGCAGTACTATACGACTGAAGAAGTGAGAAGCCAGTGATGAGCTGGGGACGCTCACATGGTCCGGGAACCAGGCCCAGTGATCCCACAGATAAATTTTGTCTCTGAAAAACAGATAATCTAGATAATCTAGGAGTATCTTGTAATATAACCTGCATGTGTATGTTATTTGGCCCACCACTGCGTTTCCTCTGTCGGTAACTGTTTGCTATCTGCTTGTGTATGTTCCTTCTGGTGGCATCCTGTTCTTTTTAGTTTTTAAAAGCTGGTTTTTGGCTTTTCTACAGTAACTAGATATTAAATAGAGTATCTTCTCAGAATAAAGTATACTAGTTAATTATAGTACATACCGTACCGACTTCATTTGTATCAATAAAAACCGTACGTGAATTTCTGTTACTCTGTAATCTCTCACACGAACAACCCAAAAGCCACAAACCGCAGCCAAAATCCATAAACTTTAGCCAAAAAGAACATGCCAAAAATTCTCACATTTGGTGGGTAAAGCAGAATGACGACCATATATTCGGGTAATTGCAAATAAAAGCACGCTATTATACAACTCCAGTGCTACAGGACTGAAATATTAATGATGAGTTAGGGACGTTCCACATGGTCTAGGAGTCCGGCCCAGCTGTGACTGAACCAACAAATTTGCTAATGGTCGAGGCTAGCTTACAAGCCGCTCGCTAGAAGTAGAGTCTAGAAAAACTTAAGGCTTGCTAAAGGAATCTATATAACCTAGGAGCATCTTGTATTATAACCTGCCTACTGTCATGGTAGATTTGTCTCCTTCTGTGTTATTATTGATTTGTTTATTTATTTATCGTTTGTTAGTTCGGCCTCTTGTTGGAATTAACAACAAAGTTAAAATTTGAATTTAAATCAAATTCAAACTCAATTAAATTAGGAGGGGTGGGGGTGGGGGGAGGCTATTTCCTAATTCCTATCCCCAACCAGGCCGCAACCCAGCCAGGCCTGTTCCCTTCCCTTCTTTTCTTTCATTTTTCCGCCCGGCCATAGTGCGCAGCCCAGCTCCTCCCTCTCACTCTCTCTCTGACTGGTGGATCCCGGCCCCACCTGTTAGTCTCAGCGGGTGTTATCGCCTCCTTCCTCCCGCCTTCGCACGCGCTCGCGCTCGCTCTCGCGCGCGCCAACTGCTCGCGAGATCGCGCGCCCGTGAAGTGCATCCATGTCGCCCCCCTCCTCCTGCTCTCCTCTACTTAAGGCCCGGCCGAGTGAGTCAAACTCTTTGCTCACTTCCCCTCCACACTTCCACCAACTTCCCTCCTCTCTCCCTTGGATTGAGGAGAATTTGGCCGAGCGAGCTCATCGTCTCCGACTCCGGCCGCCGGGTTCATCTGTCGATTCCGGCCAACTGGGTGGGTGTTTGCTTCCTTTTCCTAGCGCTTTGAGTTCGCTTTAACCCCCTCATGCTCGTGCTCACCTTGTCCCTGCCTCTTTGGCCTCAGGGAGTATAAAACGCCCTCGCCGCCGTAGAGCCCACCGGAGCACGCCCTCTACCTCGCCGTCGTTTTGCTGAAACGGTGAGCTCTGACCATGGCCGGTATCTTCTTTGTAATTGCCTTCACCCGCTCTCTCTGATGCGCGTACCCCCTTCTGTTGCCATGGCCCAGAGCAGTCGGAGCATCCCCTTCGTTCTATACGCCGGCTCGGAGCACACGTAGCTCGCCACCGCAAGCCCGCAACTCCTCTACTTCCTTGATTCCGGTGAGTCCCGTTCTCATTCTTCGCGTCTTTAGCTATTTCCAGACTCGCATAACCTGGTAAAATAGCCAATTTGGTCCATAGCATATTTTAGTGCCGTCGCGCCGTGAGCTTTCTTCCCCGGCACTGGCCACCATGGAGGACTTCACCCACGGCCCGATTGCCAGCACCAAGGGCGTAGATAGCTTCATTGCAGCTCGTAGATTGTGACTCTAGCCTTGATTTGGTAGGATAGGCTCGGTTTCGTAGTCCTCGCCTTAGCCCGTGCTGTCACCGCCAGGCTCAGCTCCGGTGACCGCTCCAGTAGTCCACACAAATCTTCTTTGTATATACAATATAATGTTAAAAGATCACACATCTACAAAATCAAAGCCGTAGATCACACAAGTATAAAATATATACACGGTTAATGTTGGCTAGAACTCGAGCAATCAAACGCACGAACGCAAGAAAGATTTGGCGCTGCCCAGAACTGCAGCTTTTCATGTTTATTTGCTCCCTTCATATAGCAATTAAACAAGAGAAACCGAACTACTAAATTGCCTAGAAACTGACATGCACTAGATGCATTATGGACGGAAGACATGCAGACTAGAAACTGACTTGCACTAGATGCATTATGAACGGAAGACATGCAAACTAGAAACTGATTTGCACTAGAATAACTAGATTAGATAACATTACTCCCCCTAATCCACTGCCTCCCACGTGCCATTGTCCTTAATGGCCGCCATCTCCTCTTCCATCGCGGCACGTCATGCCGGATCGGTGGCTGCCTCGTCGAAAGAGGTGGGCTCCTTGGTGGCAACGAGGAGCCACTCGTCGGGGTCCAGTACGCGTGGCTCAGCAGTATTGATGCAATTATCCACCGTGCGGAAACGCCACGGTGTGCCGTTGTCACTATGGTCGAGCCCCGACGGGATGTGTGACGGTGGAGTGTAGTGCTCGACTTGAGCACCACCGGTGTCGTGAGTGGCGTTCAAGGTGACGCCACAGCTTCCTCTTCTTCCTCCTGGGACGGGACCGCAGGGGATACAGGAGCGTTCGGCTTGCCGCCACCCAAGACTCCGCTGACCGTGTACTCCACGGTGAACGTCTCACGGCTGGCATCGCCGTTCGCCTCCCAATTCCACCCTTTGGTCTCGTCGAACACCATGTCACATGGAACTGGCCGCCCACTGGATCGTACACTCGGTAGCCTTTGGAGCCCGGCTCGTACCCGACAAAAACCATCTTCACGCTTCGGTCATCAAGCTTTGCGGCATGCGGGCGTGTAACCTTGACGTGAGCGAGGCAGCCGAACGTGCGCATGAAATGCACAGCCGGTTTCTTACCATGCCAAGCTTCATAAGGCGTCATCCCGGTGACGCTCTTCGTCGGTGAACGGTTCGAGATGAACACGGTAGTGCTCACTGCCTCCCCCCAGAAGGTGCTCGGCATCTGCTTCGCCTTGAGGAGACAACGTGCCATGGCCATCACTGTTTGATTCCTGTGCTCCACGACCCCGTTTTGCGGTGAATATGGCACCATGAGCTACCAGTGAATGCCCTTCTCCATGCAATATTCGTCGAAGGTCACCGCCGTGAACTCGCCTGCTCGGTCTGTGTGTAGCGCATAGAGTTTCCTGTCGGTCTCTACCTCGACGCCGGCTTGGAACTTCTCGATCGCGCTCGCCGCCTCGTCCTTCCCCGATAGCAGCACCAACCACATATAGCGGCTAGCATTGTCAACGAGTAGGAGAAAATACCGCCTGCCGCCGTGGGTCGCCGGAGTGACTGGCCCGCAAAGATCACCGTGGACGAGATCAAGTCGGCCCTTCGCGCAGTACTTGGCCTCTAGTGGGAACGGCGAGCGCCGTTGCTTGCTGACAAGGCACGCGTCACACAGTTAGTTGACATGATCCAGCAGCGCAAGTCCACGCACATGCCGCCACGCCCAAGTTTCTTCAACCCCTCGAAGCTCAGGAGGCTGAAGCGCTCATGCCAGCGCCCGCATCGTCGCTCATGCCAGCGAGATTGGTCAAGCGAGCATGAGGGAGATCTTGTACAGTCGATTCACCGATCGCCGTACCTTAGCGTGAAGCTCCCTCCTCGGATCACGCACCCACAGTACACCGTCCACGATCAACACTTGGCACCCGACCTCGTCGAGTTGTCCCAAGCTAATGATGTTGCTGCGCAGACGTGGAATGAAGTACACGTTTGACAGCACACGATGGCGTCCACCCCATGCCGCAAACATGATCGTGTCGCGCCCGAGGATGTCCACCATTGATCCATCGCCGAACTTTACCGTGCCCGTGATGTTGCAGTTCAGCTCGGAGAAGGTCGCGCCGTTTCCCATCATATGGTTCGACGCGCCCATGTCGAGGTACCACATGCCGTCGTCCTGGTCGCCGGTGTGGTTGTCGGTGTCACCCAACTGCACCATCGTGCGTTCTTCATTGAGGAAGACCCGTCCGCTGACGTGCACAGGTGCGGCATGCTCTGGGAGGCACGTGGGCACCGGTGAAAGAGAGGCCACCTGGGCCATCAACAGGGACGACTCGTCATCGCCGCCCTCCTTCGTCAGCAGCGTTGCGGCTGCCGCCTCGTCTCTCTTCTTCTTCCGGCACTCCCGGGCCCAATGCCCAGTTTTCCCATAGTACTTGCACGTATCCTTGTCGATGACCTTGCCGCCACCGTCCTTGCATGCGTCATCGGTACTGCGCTTGGGTGGCTGCGCGTCGTGCCGTGGCAGTGCTGCCGACGTGCGCACCTACCTTGTCGCGCTTGTGTAGGCGACGGATGAGATCCTCCTCCTTCAACGAGAGGAGTAGCTGAGAACCCAACTTTGCGGCCGCTGCCCGTGCGTCGAGCCGCTGCTCCACGGACCGGAGACGGCCTGTGACCTCCTCGATGGACAACTCCTCGATGCCCAGCAGCATCTCGATTGAGATCGCAACTTGCATGAACCGACCAGGGATCACCTGGAGCAACTTGCAAACGACCTCGGCTTCGTCGATCTCGTCGCCTAGAAGACGTAGGTTGTTGGCAAGGCCCGCAATTCGCATCGAGAAGTCATTCACGTTCTCGCCTTCCTTGAAGGCAATGTTGTTGAAGTCGCATCGGAGCTTCTGTGCATTCTGCACGCACACCCGCTCGACGCCCATCCGCATGACCTTGACCGCCTCCCACGCCTCCTGCACGGTCTCCTTGCTGCCAATCAAACTCAGCATCTCCGTCAGGACCGAGCGAGCGATCGCTGCTAGTGCCAGCCGATCCTCGCTGTACTCGACGTCGCTGGGTTCAATTGCGCCCCACAAGCCTTGTGCCTGCAAGTTGATGCGCATCATCACCACCCACTCTTGGTAGTTTGTCTTCGTTAGCAACGGGTACTGGACGAACGCCGATGACTCCTTGACAGTGCGGTGGATGATGATCGGCCGCTTCATACCACGCACGCCCATGGCCGCCGCCACGCCCGCGCCCAAGTCGCGACGGTGGCGACTGCGAACGGCGATGGTGGCTAGGCGGCGCACTCCCGCGGCGCTGAGGGGAGTCCTACATCGCTACCCTCTAGAATGAAACGGGGCTCTAATACCAATTGTTGGCTAGAACTCGAGCAATCAAACGCACGAACGCAAGAAAGATTTGGCGCTGCCCAGAACTGCAGCTTTTCATGTTTATTTCCTCCCTTCATATAGCAATTAAACAAGAGAAACTGAACTACTAAATTACCAAGAAACTAACATGCACTAGATGCATTATGGACAGAAGACACGCAGACTAGAAACTGACCTGCATTAGATGCATTATGAACGGAAGACATGCAGACTAGAAATTGATCTGCACTAGAATAACTAGATTAGATAACAGTTAAGATGTTTTCTTTTCTGGATTAATTTCACAATTTTCTAAGGTTTTTTTTCTTTTTTTTTCTGATTAATACCATATTTTCTTTTTTATTTTTCTTTAATTAATATGGTAATTTATAGTTTTCGCCAACCTAGAATGGTTTCTAGGTGAGTCTTTAATTAATAAAAATATTGGACATACAGTTTGAAACATAACATGCGGGCTCCTGACATGTGTCCGTTAGGATGTACTGAACCTCTCAAAAAGATGCATGCATCTAATTTTTATTGAAAATAACAACAATATACTTGCTTTTGAGTCCAACTTTTGAGTGATTGGAACCTATTGCTTAACGGCCGCGCGACATGCAAACAGTTCGCGGACCGTTGGGCAACATAATTACAGTCGCAAAATAGTGTTGAGACCTGAATATGCAAATCTGGACTCTCTTGTGTATTCTGCACCAGTCCAGGATCACGCTAGTGCACATAGTATAAACAAAGATGAAATATCGACCATATCATGATTTACTAAGAAAAGACTTCAATATTATTAATTATCAGAGTTGCGACCTTATGGCTAAGCTTACAAATAATAGGCTGAACGGCTTAAAGGAACTAGCAGTGGAAAACAAGAAATAAGCGTAGTAACCATTCGACATGCCCACAGGCAATCGACTGGGGAGCAAAATCCTAATCTGTGAAGTCATCGAAGTATCCTCCTTCTAATACCTCCTGTTGATCTGGTCATTCTTCCTTAGCTGAGCAAATAGGGATATATCCGTGAGTACATAGAGTACTCAGCAAGTCGTTTGTAACAAAGAATGCAATATAATATGCAAAGCTTACCAATGGATGGTTGAAAGGTTAATTTGCGTAAAGCAATAATTTAAAGTAAATAAAGTAAATAAATTAAAAAGCGAACTTTAAAAATGATAATAAATAAATAATATAAGAAATTGAAACAAACACAAGTGAACTAACTGTTCACTCCAATAAATCACACGTGAACTAAGATTCACGTAATGAACCATTGGTGAAATAACCATTCACTCCCCAACTTAACCCAACCAGATTTTTATGAAAACTCTACCACTCGTGGGAAATCACCGAGCATTGTCCATAACTGGGGACACGGCTATTCGAATAGTTTTACACTCTGCAGAGGTTGCACAACTGTACCCACACGATATGATAATCCTCACGTTAAAGAAAATCACAACAAAGCTTTTACAATGCTCCATCTCAACCTGATCTCGCTCGTTAAGATTTCGCCATTGAGTAGGCGGACTACCTAGTCGATAGTTTTCCCCTCTTGCGCCAAAACAACATCAGTAGCGAAATCAAGGTTGAGACTTCACAACTTATTATGCTAGGTCTATCTCATACTAGACATGTGGTTTGCGCGGTAAGGCCCAGATCAATGGCGCAATAAGTTAAGTCCTTAGATTTACCAAAGCAAAATATACACATCTCAATGTGCAAATTGCACCCTCTTTACTACACGATCATTCACCCAAGTGAAAACTAATTTTGTATAACCAACACCAATGACATTACCCATGTCATTGTACTCAAATTTTATAACTGTGGTTGACCACCACGTTCCAATATATCATTAAGTCAAAATTAATTAATTAATCACATGTGATGATAACCCAACATTACTATAAGCATGGCTAAGCAATTTAAGTGTACAACCCATGTGACAACTAATATTGCATCACTGGATAATTACCCATCCTATGGTGACAATGGAATCATGACATTCAAATTATCAAGGATGAATTAATCAATTTGGACAATAACTACCAATACAGGGGTTTATAATAAAATAGTAATGTATGATAATTTAAAACAAAATAATACATAATAGATTTAAAAACTAGGTTCAACATGACCAAAAGACACAACTTGCCTTGGCCTTGCTCAGTTAATGGCTCTTGATCTTCAAATCTTGCTTCAACTCCTTCGAAAGCGTGTTCTAACAAGAGAGAAAATGAAATGAAACATAAAAAAATTCAAATAAAATTCAAATGAAACCTAAAAATTCAAAACTAGAACCAAAAGGTAGAGCTCAATTTTATATGAATTTAAAAAAATAATCGGGTCAATCAGAGTTCAGACAGAGGAGAACGGGTTCTCAAAAAATCTAATCTAAAGAAAAAGGCTAAAAATTAGAAATTTTACTGTGCTATGGACTCAGCTCATGGGATAGGCGGTGTACGGTGGATTCAGTTCATGGAACAGTGCACTGTGCATGGCTTGCTGATGTGGCTACCATGTGGACAGACACGTGTGCCAAGGGCTGAGGTGGAAGCTGACTAGGCTTGCTGACTCGGCTCAGCAGCTCACGGGTTCATGGCATAGTGTATCTGACATGGGGGACCCACATGTCAGTGGCCTGGTGCACGGAAGACCAAGTCCACGGTGTAGAAGAAAAGGTGCGTGGGCGCGGATGCGGGGTGAGCTGGTGGGCTCGCGGTGCGAGGCGTCGGGCACACGAACCAAGGGCAGCATGGCAGGCGAGCGAACGCGACGACTGCAGCCGAGCAGCAAAGCGGCGCGGAGATAGAGACTGTGGTGGAGCTCACAAGCAGTGAAGGTCCGACGGCAAAGCTAGACGGCGGAGGTGCTCACTGGCTACGGTGAACGGCGATGGGGTGCAGCCAGAGAGGAAGAAGACGTGAACGACGATGGCGAAGACAAACTCGATGGTGGTGCACATGTTGCGAGAGGTCGTTCGGCGAGATGCGAAAAACGAGGGGCAACCCCGCCTGTATAGCGCGGACGTCGAGGAGGTGGCTCAAACACGACAGCGAGTCTAGGGCGGGCACGCACGCCGAGACAACAGCGAAATTTACTCAGAGACAGAGGAGTTCCAATCGAAGATGACGGATCTAACAAGTAGGCCCCACCTGTCAGCGGCATGGAACGAATCAACGGCCAGGATGCAAGTGTGCGGTGAGAAGACGACATGGATGGGCGATGCGTGGCGACCGTCCGATGGGCGGGCGCGGGTGCGGATGCACGACACATGGTGTAGCCTGGGCCAGGCCGGCGGGTAGAGCGGGCTGGAGGGAGTGGGCTTTGGCCCAACTGGCTTTTGCAATTTTTAGGGCTTTTCCTTTTCTAGAAATTCAAATAAATCTCCTAAGCTCTAGAAAAATAGCAAATAAACCCAGAAAAATACAAGAAAATTCCAACAAAATCCTTGAGACTCAAAGAACCCAAATAAAACACTTTCACCAAATATTAATGTTTAATTTATTCATGTTAAATCCTTTTAATCAATAAAAATTCAATTTAAGATTTTATTAATCCCAAAAAATCCAAATGGTGAATTTTATTTTAAAAGCTTTAAAAAGCCTCTGAAAATCAGGATGTTACAAACCCCCCTTAAACGGAATCTTGATCCCGAGATTCTGGCTTACTAAAGGAATAGGTTACGAGGGGAGACATTGGAGACGACATTGTTGAGACTTCCCCTTGCAACGCTCTGAGATAATTGGCTTCCTTTATCTGATGTTGTTCCACAGCTTGCTCCTAGAGTCTTGGTAGGGGTACTTCCAAGGTTGAGTGAAATTGGCTTGCCGCTTCTATGGACACTTGCTAGCGTAATGCCCCACGTTCTGGCAGTTAAAGCATTGCACACCTACTTTTAATGTCTTGGTCAGTTGAGGGTGGCCAACATTGCTATCACAATATCCGTGCATCATTGGGTTTGGTGCTGGTCCTGGGGTCAAATTTATGGAACCTGCTTGTACTCCATTGGATCAGTTCACCCAAGCCCTAGGGCTACAGTCATTATACTGCTCTGGGTTTAACATCTTCCTCTTACGGGAATGAGTTCCACCTTGAAGAAGTGTCTTATCTTATGGGGCCATGCAATTGTCTTGGTTGGATTGTTGTACCTCGACTTATGATGGTATCTTGGTAAATGTAGCTATAGCCCTGCCTTCTTTTGTCAACGCAAGCATGATAGTAGCTCGGAGTTTCTCTTGTTGTTGCTGCAATACTGAGGTCAATATCGAATCCAGTGGGCATTGAGCTGGGTTATGGTCCTGGCCTTCACATAGCTAACAAGTAATCTTGCTCATAGGACATTCCTCAAGAAAACAAGTTCCTTCACAACTAGAGCAGCTGATTTCGTGTTCACTAGCATAATGTCCTATCTCTCCACAATGAGTACAAGCACAATTCTTAAACTTATTCTTCAGGTAACATCTCGATTGGTGGTGTTCCTCTAGGTAGCATTGTTGGACTAGGTGCCCTTCCTTGCCACAATGGTTGCAGGCTTTATATTGGATTACCTTTCTTTTGGGACACTTGGCAAATTTGTGACCGATTTTGTCACAGTTGGCACAAATAAAATCTTCTATTGGCTTCCCTTTTTGAGGACATCGGGAGGCTAGGTGTCCATCCCGATGCTAAAACTATAACAACAACAAATAAGAAGCAAGACGATCTACCCGATGCTAAAACTATAACAGGGTTCAAATCTAATAGCTCCTCATCTTCACAGTAATCTTCAACCTTGTCTTGAAATATTGGGTGCTTGATCCAAACTTCACAACAAAGCTTGAAATACTCCATGCCAACCTTCTCTTTGATTAAGGGTCACTCAAGACAAGAATTACTAGATAATCATTTGGTTGATTTGATTTAGAAAATAAAATTTGAAAACTTCGCTAATTCGACCATTCTAACTAGGGCTCCGTCCTACAGTCGATATAGCTCTGATACCACCTCTATCAAGATCCGAATATGCAAATACGGGCTCTCCTGTGTATTCTGCACTAGTCTAGTGCACACAATATAAACAAAGATGAAATATCGACCATATCACGATTCACTAAGAAAAGACTCAAATATTATTAATTATCAGAGTTGCGATTTTATGGCCAAGCTTACAAATAATAGCCTGAACGGCTTAAAGGAACTAGCAGCGGAAAATAAGAAATAAGCATAATAACCATTCGATATGCCCACATGCAATCGACTGGGGAGCAAAGTCCTAATCCGCGAAGTCGTCGAAGTATCCTCCTTCTACCTCCTGTTGATCTGGTCCTTCTTCCTCAACTGAGCAAATAAAGATATAGCCGTGAGTACATAGAATACTCAACAAGTCATTTGTAACAAAGAATGTAATATAATATGCAAGGCTTACCAATGGATGGATGAAAGGTTAATTTGTGTAAAGCAAAAAAATTTAAAGTAAATACAATAAATAGATTAAAAGGCAAACTTTGAAAATGATAATAAATAAATAATCCAAGAAATTGAGACAAACAACAAGTGAACTGACTATTCACTCCAATGAATCACCCATGAGCTAAGATTCATGTAATGAACCTTCAATGAACTAACCATTCACTTCCGAACTTAACCCAACCAGATTTTTATGAAAACTCTACTCCTCATATGAAATCACCGAGTATTATCCATAACTGGGGACACGGCTATTCGAATATTTTTACACTCTGCAGAGGTTGCACAACTGTACCCACACGATATGATAATCCTCACGTTAAAGAAAATCACAACAAAGCTTTTACAATGCACCATCTCAACTTGATCTCGCTCGTTAAGATTTCGCCGTCAAGTAGGCTGACCACCTAGTCGATAATTACCCCCTCTTGCACCAAAACAACATCAGTAACGAAATCAAGGTTGAGACTTCACAAATTATTATGCTAAGTCTATCTCATACTAGACATGTGGTTTGCGCGGTAAGGCTCAGATCAATGGCGCAATAAGTTAAGTCCTTAGATTTACCCAAGTGAAATATCTACATCCCAATGTGCAAATTGCACCCCCTTTACTGCACGATCATTCGCCCAAGTGAAAACTAATTTTATATAACTAACACCAATGACACTACCCATGTCATAGTACTCAAATTTTATAACTGTGGCTGACCATCACATTCCAATACATCATTAAGTCAAAATTAATTAATTAATCACATGTGATGATAACCCAACACTATAAGCATGGCTAAGCAATTTAAGTGTACAACCTATGTGACAACTAATATTGCATCACTAGATAATTACCCATTCTATGGTGACAATCGAATCATGGCATTCAAATTATCAAGGATGAATTAATCAATTTGGACAATAACTACCAATAACTGACAGCTCCCAACACCAACACAAAAGATCTCCTTCCTCCCCCTCCCGCATAGTGCCCTTTCTAAGCAACAAAACTGATAGCTGTAGCACAATGCCTCCCATCCTATATTCCCAATCAACACCCACAGAGAAAAGGAGCACTAAAAGCAATAGCGAGATTGAGAGAAAGGAACAAAGAGATACAAATCAGATCAAGGGAGAGAGGGATAACAACTCCACTTTGATCCTCTCTCTCCCTCTCCCTCCTGTACGTGAGCGTGATCGAACCAAAGCGAGATGGAGTCACAGATCAACCAGGGAGGTATGACAATTGGTGGCCAAGAGAGACAAACGGCGGTGGCATTCCACTGGGATCTAGGTGTGGCAGTATCCGATGGCTACACAATGGCTGAGGAGGAGACAGCTAGCAAAGAGGTAGCGTCGACGACCAGATTCGGGAGGGGAAGCAGCGGGTAAGGAGCTGATGATGATGGCTCCAGGTAGGGAAGCCTCTAGGCAGTGGCAAGCTGGATTTGGTGCGGAGGAGGCCAAATCCGGGCAGGGTTGAATGGCAGTGACAGCAAGACGATGACGATGGCTCCAGGTGGGGAGCCTCCAAGCGGTGGCGAGCTAGATCCAGCATGGAGGAGGCTGGATCTAGGCTTGGCGAGACCGGCGGCCATGAGAGTCAGAGATGCTAGATTCAGCGCGGAGGATCCAGGACCAGCACCAAGTGGCACTATGTGTTTGCAGCAGCAAGGATGAGCCAGCCGTGGGCAGATGCAATGTAGCGGTTAAAGAGGAAACAGAGGCAACGGCCTGGTGTTGACAGTGGTGACTTGTGATAGCTTGGCAGTGGCAGCATCTGGCCCGGTGAGGAAATGGCCGCCTTGAGAGTTGAGACGCTCCTCCCGGGGGCAGCTGCAGTGGAAGATCCGCTGCAGCTACGGCTAGGGTTGAGAAACCCTAATCCTAGCTGTTGGCTCTGATACCATGTTAGATGTGTGGAAGGATGAACGCATAAAGGTTAGATGTATTGATCTCAGCCAAAAGAGCTATATATAGACTACATGGGACACACAAGGCTAAACCATAGAAACTAGAACATACCATAAATACCCTTATATCCTTAACACTTGTACCATGCACGAGATCACTCAAATTGGGCATGTTTAAAGCTAGATACTTGCTGGACTAATTTTTAACCCATTCTGAACTAGTTGTGGCCACCATTATATTTCTTGCACATGAACCCAATTAACAAGATTTTTAACTATTTTCCTAGCAGAACAGAACAATTTTACCCAAATCTTGAACTGAACATTTCTCAAGCTCACCAATTTCTACTAGAATCATCATAAGTAACACAAACTACCACCAGAATTAGGATTCAATCACTGGAATACATGGAAGTAAGGTTTGGAATAAGGAATTTGTAGACTTACCGTCGGGGAGGACTACACCATCGTTGGAGTAGCTGCAATAGCATTGCAAGGTTGTCGGATACCAGTACATGGCCAGAGCTTCACTAGAGTTGTAGGTGCCTCACGACTTCGTGGCCCACATTAAGAAGGACACGTTGAGATCATAACAGGGCGACGGCAGAGGTGCAGGTGCTCTGACCAGAAGGTTAACCCGTAGTGAGCTAGTCCGGTACCGATCGCTAGGTGGTAGGCCTGAGCAGCTAGCAGAAGGAGAAGATGAGGTGAGTCAATAGTTGTATAAGGAAAATTTAGGATAGGAAGAGGTGGATTGATTCATCATGAGATGATCCTCGCGGCGACATCTGGCTAGCCACAACGGGAGTGCGGCCAACATGGCAAGGTAACTTGGAGCAGTATCCAAAACCCTTCACCCTGAGTTAAGGCTGACGAGGGTGCTGGATTTGGCGAAGAAGAACCCCTGACACCCCTGGAGTATAGGCGGTTAGTTGGGAGGATGCAGGTGGCAAACCCGAGAGGTAGCGGCAAGACCTCTGAGCTTCGTCTTCATCATCGGCATCGGTGAGCAGGAGGCCAGCAGTGAAGTGGATCCGAGTGTTGGCGTGTGAGGAAGGGAACGAAGATACGGTGGAAAAGGGCCGGCGACACTATGGATCGACAGTGGCGATGGCAAGAACGATGGTGGCGATGGCAAGAACGATGGTGGTGGTGGGCGACTGGATAAACGAGGCTGAGAGAGGAGAGAACAATGGCTGGTAGGGGAAGGGTTAGGGCAATTGGCCTCGATAAACTATTTTTGCAATTTTCAATGTTAATTTAGAAATCATTTTCTTCTTTCTTTTATATTTTTAGATAGTCAAGTTAAAATTTTCCTTTCGTCTGAAAATATGAACAAAATAAATTATGCTTCACCATTTTCTCGCTATATCCCGATAAACACTCATATAGATTATACATGTCTAAAACATACTTATTTTGTTTCTAGCTTAATATATTTTTTCATAAGACATAGTATATAACTCATTTAGTATTATACTACCAATCAATAAATTTATGTATTTCTACATGATTATATGATAATTTTATAAAATTACCTCACCGTCATCTGAGTTTACTTTTTTATTGGGCCTCTGTTCCCGATGGGGATAGCAACGGGAGGAAAATCGTCCCAATAGCTAAATAGGGAGTGGGGATAGGAGCATATTCTTCGTAGGAATAAGCCCGTGGCTATCCCTATTCACAACACACTCCGTTATTCTACAGAAGGCAAACGCATTTGGGTCATAGACCTGTTATTCTACAGGAACCCGTTACGATCCAATAAGATGCTCACCAATCCTAAGGAATCCAACTCCCTAGAATATGGGTGAATTTTACAAACAAAACATGCAGGCTATGGCTATCAAAACCCACGTCTGTAAAGACGTGGTCATATGTGGTTATTAAAAAAACATAAGAAATAGAAATGTACAACCTTATGTAAGCAGCTCACGGATTTGGTTTTTTATTTCAAGCGTAAAAATTTTGACTCTGTTTTTTGAGGGAGCACACACCAGACGGTAGAAATTTTTAGAGGCTCTGATATAATGTAGATGTGTTCTCACGTAATCTTAATTAATATCGGTGCAGGGGAGTAATGGCTGGCTGGCTAGATCGGATAACGCAGCTGTACGATGTATGGGCGACCCGGGTGGGGGTCCTTCTCAGCTTCGCTCTGCATGTTGTCCTCATCCTCCTCGCCGGTATCCGTCGGCGTGAGGCCACCGGTTTGTTCACGTTCATCCTTTGGGGGGCGTACCAGTCGGTCGACTGGGCCGCAACATATGTCCTCGGCAACCTGTCTCTCGGCAGCACGTCGCAGCAGCAGCAGCTCGTTGCGTTCTGGGCGTCGTTTCTCCTGATGCATCTCGGTCGCCCGGACAACATCAGCGCCTACTCCCTCGAGGACGACAAGCTCTCGGGGCGCCAATGGGTAGAACTAATCTCGCAGTTCATCGTAGCCTTCTTTGTCCTATTGAAGCATATACCTTTCGGCGGCGGCGGGACCTTGTTCCCAGCAGCCTGGATCATGTTCGCTGTCGGTTTTGCCAAGTTTGTGGAGAGGACATTGGCGCTACGGCGGGGCGACTTTGGCAGCATCCGGAGCTCAGGCGAGAAGCAGAAGAAAAGAAGCTTCAGTGCTGATCCGTTTGGAGACCGGGAGCTGGACGATGAGCAGGCCCTACTGGTTGCTCACCGAATGTTCAGTATCAGCAAGGGTGCTTTCGCTGATTATTCTGTCGTCCCTGATCCGCTTAAGCGTCCTGATGACATAGACAGACAATCATTCCCTCATGGGTGGAAGGACATGTGGAAGGTGGTTGAGATGGAGCTCTCCCTCATGTACGACATCCTCTACACCAAGGCAGCCATTGTCCACACCTGGCGTGGCTACTTGCTCCGTTTTGTCTCTCCGCCTCTCACCGCCGTGGCGTTCTTGCTGTTTTGGTTCTACAATAAAGCCGGCCAGAGGAGGGTAGATGTCGTCATCACTTACATCTTGCTGACTGCCACCTTCCTCGTGGATCTGAGATGGCTGCTTGGAGCACTAGGGTCGACCTGGACATATGCATTTTTGAACGAGATGGCATCGTCAAGGTGGTGTTCGCTTCACCATAAACTTTTGTGCACTGAGAGATGGCATCGGCTCCGTCGAGTCGTCGCGTCTCTGGATCCGCGCCGGTTTCTTGGCAAGGAGCCAGCTAGCTACAGAAAGTGGTCGGGCACCATCGGGCGGTACAACTTGCTGCACGAATGCACACATGACACGGAAAGCCTATGCCGCACACTGGCCAAGAAGATTGGATTGGAAGACAGTTGGAACGAATACCAATACCATTACTGTGGGGGCCTTGATATTTCCAAGGACATGTTCACTGTGAAAGATTCGGTTGGAAGACAGTTGTTCGAATGGATATGGAAATTACTGGAGGAAGCATACGGTCCACCTATGCACGCGTTGGAGATGCCTAGGGCGATGGACCTTAAGAGGTTGGACGAGGCTGCACGGAGGCGTAGGATGTTAGACGAGGCTCTGGACTTCGACCCTGAACTCGGAGAGGACATCCTTGTCTTGCACATCGCCACGGACGTTTTCCTCTGGTGCAGCGATCAAAATGCAGCACCATCCACATGTGTGAAGAAGGCGATCAAGGCGCTGTCGAATTACATGATGTTCCTTGTTGCTGTACGCCCCGACATGGTACCAGGCCTCAAGCTGAGCAGCCTGCACAAAACAACCCGCGATGCTTTGAAGCAAATAGGGAAGCACATAGGGAGACGTCCCAGTTCTAAAACAAGCAAGAAGAAGCTTGCCTGCATCCTGCGAAACATGGAGAAGGCGCCCAGCAAGGACAATACGGAAAGCAACAGGAAGAGGAACAGGAAGAGGAAGAAAAGTCTTCTTTACGACTCGAGTATTATTCTCTCGGATGGAGCTCGACATGCCAACGTGCTCCTACGACTGCTGAAAAATGAGCCTTGGCACACAGATGAGGAGGACTATAAGGAGGCTCTTGAGGAAACTGCTAGTATACTTAATATTGAAATTAAAAATTTGCGGAGCCGCGAATATAGACAGAATGCGCCGAAACTGCTGAAGGCCATCCTTCGTGGGTGGGTGCGTATGCTCATCTATGTGTCCGTCCGATGCAGCAGGGATTCCCACGCCAAGCTGCTCAGCCGCGGCGGTGAGCTCACAACCATCGTGTGGATCCTAGCAGAACACGCTAGCATATTTGAAATCTAAGACTAGTACATCACCTCTTGTTCTATCTCTGTTAGGATGCCTGTCCTCTCTTCCGCCTGTACTCGCGTAACTCGTGTTTTGATCTCTACTTTGGGATTAGCTGTCCTGCTAGGATTAGGAGTCCTCGTGACAGGACAAGTCCTTTATATGAGGAGGCTATGGGTGTATGTTTTGTTCAAGCTTTTATCAAAAAAGATATGGCTATCAGTCACTCGGATGTTTTTTTTCTAAAAATCATTCAGATTTTTTTATCATATATACAATATTTTTTACTATGTATATAATATTTTAATATGTATGCAATATTTTAATATGAGCGAAAAATATCACATACATGACAAAAAAATCTGAATAATTTTTAAGAAGAAAATATCCAGATAATAATTATCAAAACCCTTAAAAAACAAGTGAAAACTTGGGACAAAAACTACTCCCATGTAGGCTACGCTGTGTCCCGTGTACTGATGTGTTGGCACATCTCGTGACAGCTGGCCATCACGAAATGTTTTGTCACAGCTACATATTTTCGACTTAGGATTAAGCATTTTCGCGAAGGCTTTTGTGATGGCTTCAGGGTCTTCCGTAACGGTTTTGAGCTGCCATGAAAAATCTCGAGTCTAGCTACTAGGGAATGGATTGATCTAACCCCGACTTCAATATAGATTCAAATCTTGAGTTCATTTGTTATTTTTAAGTAACCTGTATACTTGTATATATAAACATGTTTTTGAATATGTAAGAAAAACAGAACTAAAAATTCAAGAAAAAAATTATGGCATCCAAAAAAGACATACATTTAAATTTTGAATTAAAAATTAGCTAAGTAGACAGAGACTTGCATGACTAGATTTATTATTTCCCTTGCTATTACTTGTTTCAATTTATATTTCCTATAAAGTTTATACGTTTTTTAATTTACAATTGCACCCCGTTTGGCTCCATATAATTGTATTTGATTCATTCAATTGGATTACAAATCCTATTTCACTAGAATTTGAATTTGATTCAGGCCAATACAAATGATAATTTTATGTTCGGATGTTCGTTCGAATTGAAAATGTTCTTTGCAAAAAAAAGGAAGAAAAATCAACACAAGATCCTTCGATCTCTGTTTCACACCTTAATCAATCATTCAAAGACATATATCGGTACACACCCTAATCAAGCAATCTCGTACAAACACGCTTGAACCCATCGCAGGCTCATGTCCTAGACTTTACACTAGTATCTATCATGGCTCATGTACTCGTTGGAAAGCTAACAACGTGCCTGAATAAAAAAAATGACCCATTTATGCCAATCACCTCTAAGACTAAAATCGATCATCTTTAGCCTCAAATTTGCATCGTAAGTTTTCAGTTTCTGTTTGTGCCAAAATATTTGATCTTTCGCTCGGAATTTGGGATTTGTCTCAACTACAAACTGTAGATCTTGTTGAAACCTTTCAAAAGAGTTTGTATAAGCCATATAGAACTTTGCTATTTTATCTTCTGAGACTAACTGTTTACATTACACTATATATATATATATATATATATATATATATATATATATATATATATATATATATATATATATATATATGAAAATTACATAAGGCACCTGGGTGCCTAGGCACCCACAGCAATAACCGTCCGATACACATGTATGATTGATAATTTTTTGAGTTTGGGTATGAAAATGTTTTATACCCTTGATATATTTATGGTAAGTAAGTTTTGAACTCAGTTCAAACTAGTTTGAACTACTTTTGAGTTCAATACGACTACAGTGAGTATATACCATAAAAATAGTTCAAACTAATTAAACTGAAGTTCAATTTAATTTTTTTTGGAGTTTGACATCTCAAATATACTTTTTTATGGGTATATGAAGATACCCACATCAAACGTCGCGAATCTCAAAGAAAATCAACGGGTATTGATATGGGTGCGTAGGCACCTGGGTGCATGAAACACTCGTCCTATATATATATATATACATACATACATATATATATATATATATATATGTATATTGTTTTGTCTCTATTTCACAGACGGTTGGTATATAGAACCGTCTGGTGATACTCGCACATCACAGACTGTTCTAGCTACCAACCGTCTGTGTTGGGAGAGTATCACAGATGATTTGTATATAGAATCGTCTGTGATAAACTGACCACTGGGCTCATCGATCCTTTTGAACCCATTCCTAGCTAATAGAAACCCACCAAACCCTACCCCACGATCATAGCTCCATCTCTCCCTCTATAAATATTCATCCAAACCCATCCCCTACCCCAATGCTTAAAAATCTCTCCAGACTCTTCCTCACCATCCTCTTCCTCGACGCCAACCCTGATGGCCCTTACGAAGTAGACGCCGATGGCTATCAAGGTGGCACTCAAAGTGATCAAGAATATTCAGCTCGAGCACTGCATTAGGGGCAAGAGGGCCAAGGCATTAGCTCGTCGACGCGGTTAAGCTTCTACTGTCTGCTAGGATATCTGTTTCTTTTATGTTCTTACCATGTTTAAGAGTTGGATTCGTAGAATTAGGAGATATGTTCTTGCTATCTTCTTATTGTGTTAGATGAGTAACCTATTTGTTATCTTATTATGTTGTAATGGTGGATTCTAATTGTAATGGAAATGGAATGTGTTGTTATGTTTTTACTGTATTTCTTTGTTTTCAAATGGCATAACTAACATGATGGACCATGTGGTTGTGACCCCATGTGTGTGATGAGTAATTGACATCGGTTCAGAAAAGTCGAGTTTGGTTTGTGTGGTCGGACCATGTCGTTGCGTGGTGTAACGGGCTCGGTCGGACTTGGTCAAACCTAGTCAAAAGGCTTAGGATGCATATTCGGTTGTTTTGACAGGTTTAGGCTCTATCATGCATAAGTGTGATTTGTTGATGCTATTATGCTTTCATATATCGAGCGGTGCTATTTGATGTGTTTCTTGTTTGTGATGGCTGCAGGACGTCGAGACGGAGTCATGGCGAGGCACGGAGGACCGGACTAGGCGCAGGTGGTGCCGAGATCAGAACGGTCGAGGTGTGCCGAAGACGGTGTGAACTCAGGGTGGTTGCGAGTCGTGGACAACAAGGAACGTGGAAGCTTCCTGGAAGGTGCAGGAGGGGCGTTTCAGTAAAAACGCAAAGCTGCACAGGTGGAGGCGGTTCCGTTCGGGTTTAGCGGGCGTAACGGGTTGGAGACCCGTTAGCCGAAGGCTATATAAGGAGGAGGTGCCTCCTTGTGTGTCGGACCTCGGGTTAGCAAACCCTGATCCTCTGTGATTACACCGCACTATTCCCTGGATCAGTAGATAGTGCTCACAGATACATTACTGTATATCAAAAACATATTATGCGGAAGCGTAAATAATACAGTAATACTTACTCATGGGCCGATTAGGCCGAAAACGATAAAATGCAGCAGCGGAAACTTTCATACAAATGGGACCCGCAGGACTTGCCCATAGGTAGCCAACTGGGGTTCGCGACCTAGTCCATGGCCTCTTCGTCTTCCAGCTCTGTCGACCCTTTTCAGGCATCGCCGGGCCTGACTTTATTTCTTTTCTGACCGAATGATGGTAATTAAGCAATAGTGAGTACGACGATACTCAGCAAGCCACCACACAGGATGCAATAATGATAGATGCAAGGCTGTCAAAGGAGGCTTGGGGTTCTTTTATTTGCTTAATGCGACTTTTGCAATAATCATAATTACAATTCCTATGACTTGGCATTTTATAAACATGCTTTAAAGAGTTTGGAATTGTGCAATAAGTATAGCGGTGTCGGTTCCATCTACCGATTACATGGATCCAGCCACCTTTGCTAGGTTTTGATCATTTTGCCACTTTCATATTATCAATCACGCTGGAGTACGTCCCTCCAGGAAAAATTCAAAATCAGAGTACATCCCCCTGATAGGTTTTTATCCCACCCACAAATGTTTTTGAAATAGAACTAACTCGAGGAAGCTTTCCGTGTCCGCCCTTGACCGTGGGCACGGCTATTCGAATAGTTGCATACTCTGCAGAGTCTGTACATCTTTACCCACAAGAGGTAATCGTCCCGATGGTTCTACATGATTCCTTAGTCATGCAGATCGAGAGACTACCACGAGGCCTTTACAATACCTCGCTCTCTAGCATCTCACTCCTATGGGGTTGCTTCCATAGGTTGTGCGGGATGTCACCACAGGTTGGCGCACTCGGACTCCACTCTCCACCATACGCTAGCCTCGGTGACGTCACCTATATCCGATGTCCCATTCCACGGGGGCTTTTATTACCCGCCTACACACGTTCTCCGTGAAATGGCTAGAGAGTTTAGTAAATTATTCAGCCAAGCCTACAGTTTGCCAGCTTGTGGTTGTACTGTTGTACACTGAGGGGTCATCACAGGATTAAGTCCTTAATTTGTCCGGGCGGTTCATTCCACGAACCACAATTCTTGTGTTACATCCACACCTTGTGTTACATCCACACCCACCACTCTTACCATCCGCCCAGACTGGTAAAGCAGATTTTTAGAGTTTTGAGAAGCATAACTTAAGTTATCACAAATAATCAGCCACGTACATCCCGTGACTGTCCCAAAACCAGTTTTTTTTGTATTTAAAGATTGATGATCAGGGCCACTAGTGCCCTGGACTTGTCAAGACTAGCACGGCATTAATATGACTTATAGCTAGTAAAGTGATTATTAACATCTAGGGTGACAATGGTCAGGTAATTCAAGTATCAAGGGATGGCATAATAAATTTAATACAACATCAAGTGGGCATGTAGCTACCTTAAGCTTTGACATATATTTGCATAATAAATTAAGCATGCAAGTTGATAGTTTAAAAGAACATAATAATAATTTTTTTTGGCATAAAATGTAGGATCAATATGATCAAAGTGATGACTTGCCTTGCTTGATGTACCACGGCCTTGATTGACCTAAGTCAAAGCCTGCTCAGTCAGAGTTTTTAATTTGCTGATCTTCACTTTTACCCAAGTCTTGATCCTATTCGAATTCGTCGCCTCGTCGAGTCTTCTGATTCTAATACGCGGCAAAGAAAAGAAAGACCAAATAAATCCAAACACTTTAAATGCCCGATTAAATTTAAGTTATACATTTATTATGGTTTGAGAATAGAAGGATGATTTGGATTAATGTACTGTAAGCACAGCGGTAGATGAATTGGGTGAAGGAATGAGATGGCGGAATAGCATTACCGTGAGGGAAAATTTAGAATACGGGGGGACCAAAATGAAGATGTATCTACAGGAATTATCCACTTGGGAAAGAAGGTGGCCAAACATAGCCAATTGGGGAAAGGTGAGGCTCGATTGCAACGATTCCTATTTATCAAGAATGTTCCATGAGCCAGGCAAGGCTTATGGACAGATAAAAGAGAGTATCGAGGGTAGCGTAGAGAAACATGATTTTATGATTTTAGAATACGGATACGTAAGATGAGTATAATTGTATACGCGGCGTAACTTTGATATTTCATGTGGCAAGACCAATTTGAGATTGCGACTGCCAACTTAATGAACCCATCTTTTAATAGTTTTATTGAAGTATGGAGTTGGTCATTTTAGCCCAATTTATAAGGTTGATTAGTCTGCTTAATTAACAAGGTTATTAGAAATGGTCGTCGATTGTGATTTGCGGGACAGGGGTGTTATGAATCAATAGGGATCTTCTTAATAAAGCTATTTCTTTCATTGGTAATTATTCTCAACCATTCGATTTAGATCCTGAGATAATGATTAGAGATTTGGGTGTGAGATGGAAATTAACGATGGCTCTTTCTTGTTCAAGAGTTCTTACTCGTAAACATCTGTTATTTTAAATCTTAGTACTTAGGATAAATGTTGAAATCTTTACTACAAACATTTTAAGAACTTTGTAAAAAGATAGCTTTCAAGATTTCAGATATGAGTAAACCACACTTGATATTTTATGTGGCTTGCCAAAGATTATTTCAAGCACTGCTAAGAGAAATGAGCAATTCATGGTTAATATTTCATGTGGCACAATCTTGCTGAATTAATTTACTTAGTTGTCATAGACTTGGACAAGATTATATGGGTATGAATCTTTTATCAAGTTTCAAAACTAAATTTTTTGACCATGATGTTGTTATCATTATTATTATTACTTTATTAACTTTATGTTAGTTTCTTAGTAATAGGAAAATAGTTCAGGTCATGAGCTTACTTTAATCACCCTTTTACATGAGGGTTAACTTTATTACTTTTGATTGGCATATAATTAAATTAACCAAAGTTAAATTTCTAATTTAATTCTATTAATCTTTCCATTATGAACTCATGAGAAATCTTCTTATTTTTATTTTTATTCCCAACTTATGTTTGCTGGGATGTAAGCATGAATATTCCTTTACCTATGAGTTCACCATTTAGCCAAGAGAGTGGAAAAAGGGTTGCACTACATCTGGTTGGGTCCACCCGACAGCCACAGAGGAAAAGATGCCTTCGGCTAGCTGAAAACAGAGCAAATGCAACCGACGAGTGAGACAGGGGAGGGAGGCTGAGGGCATGGCAGCGGCGGCGACGCCGGCGAGGAGCGGCCGGGGAGACGACGATGACCGGCGGAATGGGACCCCGTGGAGGAGGGGGTGGCCTCGGGGGTGGCAGCTCCGGCCGGAGGACATTGGGCGGGCCGGCGGCAGTGGAGAGCGGACGGCGGAGGGGAGCTGGTTGGGCGCCGGTGGCCGGAGAGAAAGAGGGAGGGAGGTGGGGTGAGCACGGCATTAGCGAGGTACAGGGATCTCACCGGAATGGTTGATGCAGCCGGAGGGGTGCCACGTCGGGCCAGCGACGTGCGCACACGGCGGTGCAGCCGGGTCGCCGTGGCGGGGTTGCGGCGGTGGAGGAGAGCGCAGGCCGGCGGTGGGGAAGGCTTCGGGGCACTGAGGTGCGGCTCCCACCGAGCGGAATCGGCCCGGGGCCGACTGGGGTCGAGGCGGCAGCAGGAATGGCGCCGGCCGGCCGGAAATGGGGGAAGAAGCGCGATGGGGAAGAGAAGCGACGGGGGCGGCCGACTTCTTATAGGCGGGGAAGGGGAGTAGTCGCTTCACTGGTGCGCACGCCCGGGGAAGTACCGCCAGCATGGGCGCGGCGTACGTCGGGTATGGGCGGCGACGTGCACGGCATGGCGCGGCGCGCGTGTAGGGGAATGGCGCGTGGCTAGGCCGGTGGTAGGCTCATGATTGCGCGTACGGGGTGGGGTCGCGGCGGCTGTATCCGGTGGGCTGGCTGAAGCGAGGGCCGTCGGCCTGGGCGGTGGCGCCATGAGCAGTGGCGGGAGGAGGAAGAAGCAGAGGGAGGGGAAGGAGATGGCTGTGTCGGCCGGGCCGAAAGCCAGGTAAGAGGAGCGGCTGAACGGACCGGGAAAAGAGGAAAAGAAAACGGGCTGGGAAGGAAATGAGGAAGTGGGCCGGGGAAAAAGGCAATGGCCGAAAAAGAAATGGGGCTAAGCCCAAGAAGAATTCTGGAGATATTATGATTTTTGTGATTTTAGGATTGGCTTTCGAAGACATATTTTAAATTTGGAAGCTTGGCTCAATCTCTGAGTTTCACATTTTTTTTCTTTAATTTTAAGATTGCTCGAGTTTTGAGAAATACTTCTTAATTTTCTGAATGTAACTTTTCAGATATGAAAATTTGATGGAAGGGTTTTTATATTAATTTTCAAATTCCAATCCTGGTTCTAATTATCCATAATTCGATTTAAACTTGCAATTAAAGCTTCCAAGTAACTGTGGATTTTCTCAGTTGGATTTTCAGCCTTGGTTCTTAATTCCAAGGTTTTAAGTTTTATTAACCGGGCTTTCGGCAAGAAAACAACTCGAGCGATTCAAATAACACCAAATATTATTATTTTTTTTTGGAAACTCGGGAGAAACAATTAAAATATTTTAAAATTTTCACAATTACAGTGGTTCCCTAATTGGGATGTTACATTGTGGCTGCATGCACTCCATGGGTTTCTAGGGTTTGCTTTAGTCAAAATGAGCTTTAGAGGGTTGTTTTGACTTTAGGCTTTAGTTGGTAAGAGTGGGTGGAGGAGGCAGAGGGCTGTGTCCCCTTCGATGCTTTTCTCTCTGTGTGTGTGTTCTTGAGAGATAGGAAATGGGTTCTTGATCTTTTCAAGCATGTATGGGGTTGTAGGGATGGTATGAGTTGATACTCTATACAATCATGTATCTCTCTTCCTCATTATCAATCCAAGATGATTTTATTTGAGTTTGATTGAGTTTCCAGGCTTTCTGTGGTTTTTGCCCTTCGATGCTTTCTAGGCTTGATTTTTGAGATTTTGTGTTTTGGCTCAATTCTTGCTGGGGAGTGCCAAAATGGGTTGCTGTATGTTGGGAAGATGCCTCAAGATCATTTGATCAGTTAAAATCCCAAGAACCCATTCATGATTCCAGATTTTGGTTTTTGGACTTCTCTGTTATTGTTTTTCTCTCTAGGGTTTTGGTGCAAATCTTGTTTCCCTCTTTGAGATGGCTTGAAACTTGGCATGTAAAGTCCACAGGCTATCATCCTGCCATCATCAAAGTTTCATAGTCAAAGGATCAAAGGTTGGAGAGGAATTTGGATTTAAGTACAGCCCTCTGTGTATTTTCAGATTTTAGGGAATCTCCTCAATTCTTGGTTTTGAGATGGATTCTCTTGATCCCTAGGCTCCTCTTGCTTTTGTGGTTATATTCTTGCACTTCTGGGTTGAAGAGAAAAGAGAAAAACCACATTCCATTAATTTCTGCAAATCTCTAAAGTTTCAATCTGTTTTCTGCCTGTTGTCTGATCTGCACTCGGGGAGGCCGGTCTGACCGGTTCTCCATTGGCGGTCTGACCGGCCGTTGGGCACCGGTCTGACCGGCGTGTAGTGTGCGGTCTGATCGGCACTATATAACTGGTCTGACCGGTCCTTAAACACAGGTCTGACCGCCCAGATGTTTTTGAGTGTTGATCATTTGGCTCTTGCTTGCAGTCCTTGCTTCTCTGCCCTATTCTTGTATTTAGTTAGCCAAACTTTCAGAGAGCTCTTTTTATCTACTTCATAGCTGCTCATAGCTATTGGAGGAGAGTCTCTTGTGAGTATCTTCTTGGAGGGTCATTTTTAAAGTCGACATTCACCCCCTCGTTCGCCATTTCGGTCTAACAATTGGTATCAGAGCCGGTTAGCTCTTTTCAATAGATCTTAACTGGTCTCTAGAGCCATGGTGACGGACAAGTACTCGACTAAGCCTCCGATCTTCGATGGCTTCGATTATCCATTCTGGAAAAGCCGGATGGAGACCTACATCTAGACTCAAGGATATGCCATCTGGAGGAAGGTCAAAGTACGATATGTTGTTCCTGCTGATGAGAACATCAATGCCGGGAACATGGCTGATGTTGAGGCAAATGCTAAGGCAAGGAACATCATAATCCAGGGGTTGAGCCGAAGCGAGTTTGACCGCATCTCTCATCTTTCGTCGGCTTTCGACATCTGGGTGACTCTCGATGCTTACCATGAGGGCACCACCCAGATCAAGATAGTCCGACAGGACCAGTTCAAGCGAGATTACAACAAGTTTGAAATGCTCGCTGGTGAGTCCCTTGATGAGTGTTTTGCGCATTTTCACAAGATTCTGAGCAACCTCCGAGCGGTCGGTCTCACATACCCCGACTCGGATAATGCTCGACAGATGCTCGCTGCACTTGATTTGCGGGTTTGGGAGATGAAGGTGACTACCATCAAGAACACCACGGACCTCTCAACTTTAACTCTTGATGCGCTCTACTCGCGCCTCAAGACTCACGAGATTGACATTGTCTCTCGCAAGTCGAAGTCACAATCGATGGCCCTAGTCACCGATCCCAGTTCGGCTTCTGATCTTTCTTCTAATTCGCTGTGTGGATTCTCCCTTGCTGCTCTCAGTGACATAACTGATGATCAGTTAGAGCAGCTTGCGGATGAGCAGTTAGCCCTCCTAGCTCGAAGATTTTCCCATGCTTACAAGAGGAGGAGGGACGGAAAGAGAGGAGGACCCGTGATTTGCTTTGAGTGTGGTGGCCCCAACCACATTCGGACAAACTGCCTCAAACTGGAGAAGAGCAAGAACGACTATGGCGGTTCGGGCAAGAACGACTACACCGACAAGAACCACAACAAGAAGCCTCCAGTCCATGCCCAAGGGAAGAAGAAGTTCTGTGACCTTGGCAAAGCCAAGAAGCTCTTCCACCGCGTCCTCACCGCCTTCGACAACCTCGACCTCAGCGAGGTGGAGGGATGGAGCGACGACGACGAGACAGGTGACCAAGACCCCAAGGGCGGCAACGACTTCTCCGGGATGTGCTTCATGGCCCTTGAGGGCGAAGTGAGCGACAGTGAGCTGTACTCCAACTCTGACGAGGTATTCCCTTCCTACGACTAGCTCAATCATGCTTTTCCTAAGCTGGGTGGATTTCATGCTAAGTCTAGGGCTAGGTGAACTGAGTTAGAGAAGAAAGTAGATAGACTATCACAGGAGCTTACTTCACTTAGATCTGCTCCCTCCCATGACGATTGTGATGTTTGTACTGCTCTGCTTGGTGACATGGAGAAATTAAGGACCTCTCGTGATAGTTTGTCTTCTGAGATTGACATGCTTAAGGTGGAGAATGTTAGTCTTTTGGCTGAGCTAGAGATGAGTAGGATTGTTACTCCTGCATGTACTGTTGTTGAGACTACATCTTGCACCTCATGTGAGGATAAGGACAATGCATTTAGAGGTCTTTATACCATGTTGCGCGATCTACCCGAGACTTGTGAAAATTACAATAATCTGAAGATGAATCTAAAATGGGCAGATCATAAAATTGCTGAACTACAAGCTTTTCTTCTTGAGCCTATTGCTTCATGTGTTAATTGTCCCAAATTGACTGCTGAGCTTGAATCTGTTTCCAAACAGTTTCAAGAGATGATTGACAATAATAACAAATTGGCTCAACATGCTTCTAAGGACCCTGTTAGCTCACCATGCATTAATTGTAACAAACTAAAATCTGATTTGATTGCATTGGATGAGAAATGTGTGAAGCTGACTAAGGACCTACTAGAGAAGCAACCATCTGCTTGTACTGTGTGTGCGGGGAAGGAGCCCAAGGGTAAGGTGGAGACGCTTAGCGACGTGAACCAACTGGCTAGCAGTAGGACTGCCCCTCAGAGTCGGCTGTGCATGCACAAGCCATTCTTTCCTCTACTGTTGGTTCTTCTTCTGCTCCCTTACCTTCTGCTGTCTCTTCTTCCCCCCGCTCTTCTTGTACCTCTCTCTTTCGGGAGTGTCAGTACCTTATGAACACTCTCGAGAGATTTGTAGGAGGCAAGAAGAAGCTCAATCTTATTCTAGACCAATCCAAGATTTGCAAGTTCAATCAGGGTCTAGGATATGATTTCTATGATGACATGAGGAAGCATCCACCTGCCGTGCTCAGACCCATAGCACCAGGTGTGATCGAGACCGAGCCCAGATCTGAGAAAGTTCAATTCAAGTCTGCGGGCTTTGTCCAAGGGATTTCTGACAGCAAGGTGAGTCCATCTGCTGCTTCGGCCTCTCAGAAGGTGAAGCCTCACCGTGCTGCTTCCACCTCTCAGAAGGTGAAGTATCACTGCACCTTCTGTCAGAAGGATGGACTTTGATCGATCGATGCTTCAGGTGCGCCAAGATCGCGCGTAGAGACCGTGTTGAGTCTCTTAGGCGTATTTAGGGTCAGCCCCAGACCTTGAATGCACCTAAGACCAACATAAGGTCTAGGGTTGTTTCAGCTGATAGGTTTGGGCAGCATCGAGGACTTGGTTTTTCTGAGTTTTCTGGTTTTCGTCCTCATGTTCCCTTTGGTCGTGACTTCCGCCATTTTAAGGGTAGATCTCGTTTCCCCCATCGAGATGGCTACCCGCGGCGTGATCAGCATGTTGCTGGTGCTCTGACTCGCTCTCCCGTAGCAGTCGGACCTAGCAATAGCTTCAGGTCTGCTCACAGACCTTCTGGCTTATTGAGCGACAGAGAGCATAGGGTAGTTAGAGGTCAGTCGTGTTTGACTACTTCTACTGCTCGACGTATTACTCAGTATTGGGTGCCAAAATCACTCTTGATTTACCCCAGTACTGAGACTTTACTCTCTTGTTGACTCAGGTTCGCCGGGCTGGGAAGGGAGAGGTTTGGCTCGTAGATTCCGGGTGTTCACGACACCTGACCGGAGACTCACGTTGGTTCTCTTCCCTAGCCCGCGCTCCAGGTGATGAGACGATCACCTTTGGAGACGCTTCGTCTGGGCACGTCATCGCCAAAGGTACAGTACGGGTTAATGAGTCTTGTCTGTTAAAAGATGTTGCCTTGGTTAGTAAGCTGCGATATAATTTGCTTTCAGTTTCTCAGCTTACCAATGACGGTTATGAGGTGAGCTTCAAGAAAAACGCTTGCAAAATTCTTGATTCTTCGGGTAGTCTGGTTTGCGGGATTTCTCGTTATGGGAGGATCTTTCATGCTGATTTTTTTGAGTCTTCTGGCGATCCTCTCAAGTGTTTAGTTGCTTCTGAGTCCCGCGACCTTTCTTTCTGGCATAGGAGACTTGGTCATATTGGATTTGACCATTTGACCCGAGTTAGCGGCCACGATCTCATTCGTGGTCTACTAAAACTCAAGATGGTCAAAGATATTATTTGTGCTCCTTGCTGGCACGGCAAGATGGTTGCCGCTTCTCACCCTCCAGTCACAGTGACTATGACCGATACACCGGGACAGCTGCTCCACATGGACACAGTTGGACCAGCTCGAGTGCAATCAGCAGGAGGGAAGTGGTATGTCCTTGTCGTGGTCGATGACTTCTTGAAGTTTTCTTGGGTGTTTTTCTTAGCCTCGAAGGATGAGACGTTTATACATTTTTTAGGTCTTTTCAGTAGGCTTTCTGTTGAGCTTCCGGGTGCCTTACAAGCGATCCGCAGTGACAATGGCACGGAGTTGAAGAATTCCTACTTTGAGAGGTTCTGCGATGAGACAGGTGTAGAGCATCAGTTCTCCTCTCCGCACGTCCCACAGCAAAATGGTGTCGTGGAGAGAAAGAACTGTACCTTGGTCGAGATGGCCAGGACGATGCTTGATGAGTAATCTATACCACGGAAGTTTTGGGCTGAGGCTATAGCCACCGCGTGCCATGTCTCAAATCGAGTTTTTCTTCGGGCACACTTGCACTGCACTTCTTACGAGTTGAGATATGGGCGAAAGCCCAATGTATCTCATTTTCGTGTGTTTGGTTGCAAGTGTTTTATTCTGAAGTCTGGGAACCTAGATAAATTCGAGTCACGTTCTTGTGATAGTATCTTTCTAGGTTACTCGGCTTCCTCGCGGGCGTATAGGGTTTGGAACTGCAAGTCTAGCAAATTGGTAGAGACCTGTGAGGTGACCTTCGACGAGGCCGGTCCGGGGACTAGGCCCGATATCTCAGGTTCTTTAGAGCAGTCCGAGCCCATCTTTGTGGATGATGAGGACGATGGAGATGAGGGTTGTCTACCCGATCCAGCTCCTCATCCTCCATTTGAGGTGCCCTCTTCCACTGCACCTCCAGGCGATCAGCCCATGCCTTCCGCTTCCTCTGGAACTAGTGGTTCTGTTCCTACCTCATCAGCTCATGAGGTAGAGGCCACTTCTTCATCTCATACTGGACCTCCTCGACATATCCAAAAAGACCATCCTTCCGAGCAGATTATTGGAGACCTCTTTGAGTGAGTCACTCGCTCAAAGTCTGGCATGTCACATTTCTGTCTCCATTCTACTTTCGTTGCTTCTTTCGAGCCCAAAGACACTTGTCATGCCCTTTCAGACGAGTCTTGGGTCAATGCCATGCATGAGGAGTTAGAGAATTTCGAAAGAAACAAGGTCTGATCGCTTGTTGAGCCCCCTCGAGGTCACAATATCATTGGGACTAAGTGGGTGTTCAAGAACAAGCAGAGTGAGGATGGAGTTGTCATTCGAAACAAGGCTAGACTGGTAGCTCAGGGCTTCTCCCAGGTTGAGGGTCTAGATTTTGAAGAGACCTTTGCCCCTGTAGCTAGACTTGAGGCCATTAGAATCCTGCTTGCCTTTGTAGCTTCTAAGGGTTTCAAGCTTTACCAGATGGATGTCAAGAGTGCCTTCCTCAATGGCTTTATTGAGGAAGAAGTCTATGTGAGACAACCTCCTAGTTTCGAGAACCCCAAATACCCAAACCATGTCTTCAAGCTTTCCAAAGCACTGTATGGACTTAAGCAGGGCTCCAGAGCTTGGTATGAGAGGCTTAAGTCCTATTTGTTGAGTCATGGTTTCGAGATGGGTAAAGTTGACAAGACCTTGTTCATTCGCCGGCATGGCACTGATCTTCTGCTCGTCCAGATTTATGTGGATGACATCATCTTTGGCGGCTCTTCTCATGCTCTAGTTTCCCAGTTCTCGGATGTCATGACCACCGAGTTTAAGATGAGCATGATGGGTGAGTTGACCTTCTTCCTTGGCTTCCAGATCAAGCAGACTCGGGAGGGTACCTTCTTGCATCAGGGCAAGTACACTCGCGACCTCCTGAGACGCTTTGACATGAGTGATGGTAAGCCCGTGTCAACTCCCATGGCGGCCACAGCCTCTCTTGACCCAGATGAGGACGGCGAGCCAGTTGATCAGAAGGAGTATCGCAGCATGATTGGCTCCCTCTTGCACCTCACTGCCTCGAGACTAGACATACACTTCGCTGTGTGTCTTTGTGCTTGGTTTCAGGCTTCTCCTCACGTATCTCACCGCCAGGCGGTGAAGTGCATCCTTCGGTACCTTCGAGCTACCATTGACTATGGTATCTGGTACTCCTCCTCGTCCTGTCTTTCCTTGAGAGCCTATTCGGATGCAGACTTTGCTGACTGTAGGATAGATAGGAAGAGCACTTCTAGCACCTACCAATTCATTGGCACTTCTCTTGTTTCCTGGTCCTCGAGGAAGCAGTCTGGTGTTGCACAGTCCACCGCAGAGGCCGAGTACGTTGTTGCCGCCAGTTGCTGCAGCCAGGTGCTTTGGATGGTCTCGACCCTGTAGAACTTTGGGTTAGATATCGACAGTGTTCCACTCTTTTGTGATAACACTTTTGCGATTAACATTGCTAAGAACCCAGTGCAGCATTCTCGGACCAAGCACATCGATATTCGCTTTCACTTCCTTAGAGACCATGTAGAGAAGGGTGACATCGTGCTCCAGTTTGTGGAGAGTGACCACCAGTTGGCTGATATCTTTATCAAGCCTTTGGATAGCTCTAGGTTTTCAGCTCTGCGGTGAGAGCTTGGGGTAGTTTGTCCTTATGGACTATTATGAGGGGGAGTTTTGTGCTTTACTGCTTTATTATATTGATTATGCTCTTGCTCCTTTCTGTTGCATTGCATTCAGGGTGCATTGGGATTAGTCCTTCTAGCATAGGTTAGAGTGGTCTTCTTCTCTAGCTATTTAGACTTCTTGCTCTTATCTTGTGATCCTAGGATGCTACTTGATTAGTTGTTTCTCTTCTCACTAGGTTGAGCTCACTCACTTCTTATAGGTTCTAGCGAGGGTCGGGCCACCCTCGGGTAGACGGGGTACGTGTTTGCTCCTTAGTGTGTTAGATGATCAATTGATAGTCCTAGAGTCATTTGGGGTAGATGAGAGTCAGTCTAAGCCATAGTATCCTTTTTGTCTTATCTATGCTTTAAGGACTGCCTTTTTTGATTTTCTTGCCAGCTTCTCGATTTTACTGCTTTGGTTCAGGGGGAGTTCATTTGGGAGCTTCTAGATCTTAATATTGTCATAACTCAACTTGAACTAAAAGCTGTATCTCATGTTGAGGGGGAGCTGGATTTCCTGCATGTCATTCTGCATTTGTAATATAACTACATGGAGCCTTGATTATTATCCTTCATGATATGTTTACATTGCTTTACATCCTGCCATGATTTAGGCTTCATTGCTAGATTGATCATGACTTTATATGTGTAGACTAGCTTTTGCCGTGATGAGTTAATTAAAATTGCTTAACTTGAATTAAACCTTGTCATGTTAGTACTCAGGACTAGTCTTTCTCTAGTTATCCTTTTATGATTCATGCCATGTCAAATAAGTTGAGTTGAGTCTTGAATCTTTGTTGAGTCTTAGATTGAGCTATGTTAGTTTCTTGATGAAGCATAAGTTAGTACAACATGTTAACAATGCAAAAAGATCTCTTTTGTGCGAAAAAACTGATCTCACCAATTCTTTCTCGTGAGACAGCTTGCCATTGCACTAGGCATGAACTCAGGGGGAGTTTTGGATGACTAAGATCATCTCCTTAAGCTTCTTGCTTGGAATGGTCGCATAAGGCTTGAGATCTAGCACATGTCTGAAAATTTTGGTTAGAAACAACCATAAGCTTTACAAAGGAATACATATCACTTATGCTAAATTTGCTTAAGCTGCAAAAAGAACCAAGTACTTGAACCATTGTTTCACTCTTGAACTTGTAGCACTCTAATTTAATTCGATACTAGCGTCTTGGTTCCGCTTAGCTTATTGACATGGTTTGCATCATCCTTGGATACCTCTAGCTAGACTATGATCATGGATGACTTAACATGCTAAGAATTTGCACTAAAATTTCAGATTGTCATCTTATTTGGTTTAGCTGGCTTATATATATCTTGTCATGATCTTGATAGCATGCTTATGTGTTATGGCTTGATGTAAATCTCATATGGTCATTCTGGATAATTCTCATGGCTCTAAATGTTTAGAATAAGTAACTTCAGCTATTTCATCCAATATCATGTCATATTGTCTCTTTTGCATCCTTGATGTGTTTATTGCCAAAAGGGGGAGAATAGTGGTAGAAAAAGCCATTTTGGAAGCTTTGAGGAAAAATTGCTCTTTCTTGTGCTCCTTATGTCGACATGGTCATTAGCTTCATTTTCTTCCTTTGGACCATATTGGACTCTTCAAAACAAACTCAACTTCAAGCTTTTTCTGGGTTTGTCAATATACTCATCAAGGGGGAGATTGATGGACCATGTGGTTGTGACCCCATGTGTGTGATGAGTAATTGACATCGGTTTAAGAAAGTCGAGTTTGGTTTGTGTGGTCGGACCATGTCGTTGCGTGGTGTAACGGACTCGGTCGGACTTGGTCAAACTTGGTCAAAATGCTTAGGATGCATATTCAGTTGTTTTGACAGGTTTATGCTCTATCATGCGTAAGTGTGATTTGTTGATGCTATTATGCTTTCATGTATCGAGCGGTGCTATTTGATGTCTTTCTTGTTTGTGATGGCTACAGGACGTCGAGACGGAGTCGTGGCAAGGCACGGAGGACTGGACTAGGCGCAGGTGGTGCCGAGGTCAGAATAGTCGAGGTGTGCCAAAGACGGTGTGAACTCGAGGTGGTTGCGAGTCGTGGACGACAAGGAACGCGGAAGCTTCCCGGAAGGTGCAGGAGGGGCATTTCAGTAAAAACGCAAAGCTGCATAGGTGGAGGTGGTTCCGTTCAGGTTTAGCGGGCGTAACGGGTTGGAGACCCGTTAGCCGAAGGCTATATAAGGAGGAGGTGCCTCTTGTGGCTGCATGCACTCCAAGGGTTTCTAGGGTTTGCTTTAGTCGAAATGAGCTTTAGAGGGTTGTTTTGGCTTTAGGCTTTAGTTGGTAAGAGTGGGTGGAGGCGATAGAGGGCTGTGTCCCCTTCGATGTTTTTCTCTATGTGTGTGTTCTTGAGAGATAGGAAATGGGTTCTTGATCTTTCAATCATGTATGGGGTTGTAGGGATGGTATGAGTTGATACTCTATGCAATCATGTATCTCTCTTCCTCATTATCAATCCAAGATGATTTTATTTGAGTTTGATTGAGTTCCCAGGCTTTCTGTGGTTTTTGCCCTTCGATGGTTTCTAGGCTTGATTTTTGAGATTTTGTGTTTTGGCTCAATTTTTGCTGGGGAGTGCCAAAATGGGTTGTTGTATGTTGGGAAGATGCCTCAAGATCATTTGATCAGTTAAAATCCCAAGAACCCATTCTTGATTCCAGATTTTGATTTTTGGACTTCTCTGTTCTTGTTTTTCTCTCTAGGGTTTTGGTGCAAATCTTGTTTTGCTCTTTGAGATGGCATGAAACTTGGCATGTAAAGTCCACAAGCTATCATCCTGCCATCCTCAAAGTTTCATAGTCAAACGATCAAAGGTTGGAGAGGAATTTGGATTTAAGTACAGCCCTCTGTGTATTTTCAGATTTTAGGGAATCTCCTCAATTCTTGGTTTTGAGATGGATTCTCTTGATCCCTAGGCTCCTCTTGCTTTTGTGGTTATATTCTTGCACTTCTGGGTTGAAGAGAAAAGAGAAAAACCACATTCCATTAATTTCTGCAAATCTCTAAAGTTTCAATCTGTTTTCTACCTGTTGTCTGATCTGCACTCGGGGAGGCTGGTCTGACCGGTTCTCCATTGGCGGTCTGACTGGCCATTGGGCATCGGTCTAACCAGCGTGTAGTGTGCGGTCTGACCGGCACTATATAACCGGTCTGACCGGTCCTTAAACACAGGTCTGACCGCCCAGATGTTTTTGAGTGTTGATCATTTGGCTCTTGCTTGCAGTCCTTGCTTCTCTGCCCTATTCTTGTATTTAGTTAGCCAGACTTTCAGAGAGCTCTTTTTATCGACTTCATAGCTGCTCATAGCTATTGGAGGAGAGTCTCTTGTGAGTATCTTCTTGGAGGGTCGTTTTTAAAGTCGACATTCACCCCCGCTCTGTCGCTATTTCGGTCCAATATAACATTTTATCAGGCTAGCTAGCCAAAAATAGAAAAAATTTTACGTATAGATCGAACTCTCACAGATGATTTGTGGTCTAAACCGTCTATAAAGGATTATCATAGACGGCCCGAACAAAAACCGTCTGTGATTGTCACACATCACAGACGGTTCTATCTACCAACCGTCTGTAATGGAAATGTATCACATATGGTTTTACGTACCAACCGTCTGTGATACTCACCCATCACAGACAGTTGGTAGCTAGAACCGTCTGTGATATTTGAGTATGACAGACAATTTTTGGTTTGAGCTGTCTGTGATAGTATTCTTTACAGGCGGTTCTAGTTACAAACCGTATGTGTTGTGTTCATCACAGACGGCTCACAAACTATCTATGATAACCTCCAATTATCACTGATCCATAAACTCAGACGGTTCAAAAAACCGTCTATGATGGTAGTTCTGAACCGTCTATGATGATTCTTTTTGTAGTAGTGTACCTGTCATCGACCGACGCATCCCATGGGCTATGTGCTTTTATGTAGTATTCATTTTTCATTTAAGAACATATATGAACCTTAATTATATAAGGATAAATATTAGGAACCATTACCTTGTGTACCTTAGTTTATTTGAATGGCTAAAACTTTATTTGTTTAATTAGCATGATGAACTTCCGACACGACACCATAGGCAACATACAAACTTCAATAGTAATTTTCATAAGAGAAATTAAAACAAAATATTTAGTGTTATAATTTTAATTTATAATATATATATGTATTCTAATTTATGATTTCTGATAAAAAAAATATTGCTATGTTGTGCTTTGGAATTTTATGTTAAAAATTATAAAATTTCTTACGTGTTTAATATTAGTTTTTATTTTTAAGTTTTGAATTTAGACAAATATTTGGGATGACAACCATTTCTAGGTGTAAACCATGAGAACTAAGTGTTCAAATTTACCACAATTTACAAATTATCCGTGGATGTAGGTGTTGTAGGGGTGGCCCCCACCTAAGCCCAGCCAGCCTGTTAAAAGGCTGTAAGGCCAAAAATGGGCATGTATAATGGCATAAATACCCTTGAGAGGATACTTAGATGTAAGGGCAATATTGTAAAAATACTCCCCATGGGGGTATATATATACGATACAGGCCATAGGGAAAACCCTAAGCATTGCTCACCTAACTCTCTACTACCATACCTCTCTCTCTGTTTGGTCTGTAACCACAATAGTTGTCGTCCGTGGGGAGGATAGGAGCAAGCCTCAAGATCCGAAGGATGGCACCAAAGAAAGCTTCATCATCGGCGGTGAAGAAGAAGGGGGCGTGATGGAGTCTCGCGTCAACACCAGAGCTTCGGCGTCAGCAGCCGTTAGCATGGACGACGGCGCGGGTGCGGCGGCCGCGAACATCGACGCCCATGGCGTGGCGGTCGACGCCACCGCTACCGACACAGCGGCCGACCCCGCCGCGCGCGCGACAACCGACTCCACCGCTGGTGTGATGGCCGGCCCCACCCCGCACTCAACGAGCGATCCCGCCGTCGGCACAGCGGTTGACTCCGGCTGCACCGACCAGGTAGTTGGAGGCACCAGCACCCTCGTCACCGACACTGGAGCCCACCGCGTCGGCACTACGGGCGATCTGGGAGCGTAGGCCGTGGTCGTCGCTGTCCCGGCAGTACAGCCAGAACGCCGATTTCCTCCATCGTGCCAGCGGTGGAGAGCGCCTTGCTGACCGCCATCGGTGCACTCCAAAGGGAGCTAGTGGATCTCCAGGCAGCCGTGCGGGATATGCAGGAGGCGTGGAGTCAGCAGACCCAGCCAGCGGTCATGCCGGAGCCCACGACAAAGCAGGCGGACAGCCGCGAGGCCCCCACATCCAGCTGCGTCCCGCTACAAGGCGTGGATCCGGAGTCCCCCCTCTCCGCGGGCCTGCAGCAAACGGCATGGCCAGAGGGATTCAGGTTTCCCAGGGCCATCGAGCCGTACAGGGGTGACACGGTCCCTCGGGAGTTCGTGCGTGTGTACGAAACCGCCATCGAAGCAGCAGGCGGGGACGACACGACAAAGACGAAGGAACTCCCCCTCGCGCTACAGGGAGTGGCGCTCTCTTGGTTTTTTACCATAGGGTCAAACTCCATCTATGCGTGGGAGCAGATCCGCGACCGCCTATACAACAACTTTCAAGGGAACTATGTTGAGCACGTAGACGCAGATCAACTCTTCGCCATCAAACAAAGACCCGAGGAGAAGCTCCGAGAATACTTCAAGCACTTTGTGAAGCTCCGCTGCCAGGTCAAGGATGTCAACGAGACAACCGTCATCAACGCAGCGGTACAAGGCCTTCGCCTGGGGCCGCTAGCCGCGTGCAACGCCCGCAAGCTAATCAAGACGGTCGCGAAGCTCTTTGACAAGATGGAGGAGTACGCGCGGGCGGAGGAAGATGCGCGGCGGCGCAACAGCGATGATTCCGATTCCACCCCAGTGGAGGGGTCGTCGCAGAAAGGAAGCCCACAGGCAGGGGATGGTACCCCAAAGGGCAAGCGCAAGCAAAGGTTTGCGAGGGATGCCCTCAAGCGCAGCGATGCCGAGCACCACGAGAATCCGCCAAGGGGTAGGCACAAGCCCAAGCGCAACCAGCGTAGACCCCTCAAGGCCCACCACATCCTCGGCATAGAAGATGCCCTCCGGGATTATGCTCCTGCCTTGCGTGGGAGGGGTCGGGGAGGTCGAGGAGGGGGCGCGGGAGGGGCTGTGGTGAAGGACCACACGCCGAGCAGGAAATCAAAGACTACGGCAGGTGGTGCGAGGTACATGGCTACGGCGATCACTTCACGCGGACATGCACCGCGGTCACGGCGCTGCGGCAGCCCGCTCCCCGCCGTGGCCCACGTGCAGCAGCCGCAAGAAAGTCCGCAGTGAGCCGGGACCCCCGAGGGGGCCCAACATCGCATCATCAGCGTCATCTCCAGAGGCTCATCGTTGCAGGCATCCTCGGCGCAACCACCTCTGGAAATGGCGCACTATGAGATCACCTTCACGCCAGCCGACGCCCAGGGTGTTGAGTTCCCCCACCAAGACCCCTTGGTCATCCAGGCTGATAGGCTACGACGTCAGGCGTGTCCTCGTGGACGGAGGAAGCTAACATTCTGTTTGCGAAGGCCCTCGAATGCATGGGGATCCCCCGAAGTCGCTTGCGACCATCGAAGACCCCGCTCCAAGGCTTTGGAGCTCAGCTGCTGAGGGCATCAGGCCAGGTATGTCTCCGGGTTTCCTTTTGCCAGGGCGATAATGCCAGGAGCGAGGACGTTACCTTCGACGTCGTGGGCACCCCGCACCCATACAACGCCTGTAGGATCAGATATGGCAACAGAGGGGGTGAATGGTGCCTCTTTAAAAATTTGCCCCAAGTATCCACATGGAATTTCTGCTCCGGTAGCTGCTCAAGCTCCGGCAACAGAGGATGAATTAATCAATTTGGACAATAACTGCCAATAACTGACAGCTCCCAACACCAACACAAAAGATCTCCTTCCTCCCCCTCTCACATAGTGCCCTGCCTAAACAGCAAAATTGACAGCTATAGCATAATGCCTCCCATCCTATATTCCCAATGAACACCCACAGAGAAAAGGAGCATCAAAAGCAACAGCGAGATGGAGAGAAAGGAACAGAGAGATATAAATCAGATCAAGGGAGAGAGGGACAACAACTCCACTTTGATCCTCTCTCCCCCTCTCCCTCCTGTATGCAAGCATGATCGAATCAGAGCAAAGGAAGAGATGGAGTTGCAGATCAACCAGGGAGGTATGACGATTGGCGGCCAGAAGAGACAAGTGGCGGTGGCGTTCCACTGGGATCTAGGCGTGGCGGGATCCAATGGCTACACAACGGCTGAGGAGGAGACAGCCGGCAAAGAGGCAGCATCGACAGCTGGATCTGGGAGAGGAAGCAGTGGCTAAGGAGATGATGATGGCTCCAAGCAAGGAAGCCTCCAGGCAGTGGTAAGCTAGATTCAGTGTCGAGGAGGCCAAATCCGGGCAGGGACGAATGGTGGCAACAGCAAGACGATGACGATGGCTCCAGGTGGGGGAGCCTCTAGGCGGTGGCGAGCTAGATCTAGCGTGGAGGAGGCTGGATCTAGGCTGGGCGAGACCGGCGGCCATGAGAGTCAGAGATGCTAGATTTGGTGCGGAGGCAGCTAGATCCAGGTAGGGCTTGACCGATGGTGGCTAGGTCCAGTGTGGAGGAAGAGAGCTCGAGGAGGCGGTGGTGGATCTTGAGGACAACGGTTAGGATAGAGACCACACCGGAGGCCTCGGTTACGATGCCGAGAGGAGGCCAGGAGAAGACAGTACCATCGGATCCGTGACGGCGAGGATCCGGGACCAGCACCAGGTGGCACTACGTGTCTACAGCGGCAAGGATGAGCCAGCCATGGGCAGATGTAATGTAGTGGTGGAACAGGAAACAGAGGCAGCGGCCTAGCATTGACGACAACAACTTGTGATAGCCTGGCAGCGGCGGCGTCTGGCCCAGTAAGGAGATGGTCGCCTCGAGAGTTGAGACACTCCTCCCGAGGGCAGTTGCAGCGGAAGATCCGCTGCAGCTATGGCTAGGGTTGAGAAACCCTAACCCTAGCTGTTGGCTCTGATACCATGTTAGATGCGTGGAAGGATGAACGCATAAAGGTTAGATGTATTGATCTCAGGCAAAAGTGCTATATATAGAGTACATGGGACACACAATGTTAAACTCTAGAAACTAGAAGATACCATAAATACCCTTATATCCTTAAGACTTGTACCATGCACGAGATCACTCAAATTGGGCATGTTTAAAGCTAGATACTTGCTGGACTAATTTTTAACCCATTCTGAACTAGTTGTGGCCACCATTTCTTGCGCATGAACCCAATTAACTAGATTTTTAACCATTTTCCTAGCAGAACAGAACAATTTTACCATTCTAAAGCTCACCAATTTCTACCAGAATCATCATAAGTAACACAAACTACCACCAAAATTAGGATTCAATCACTGGAATACATGGAAGTAAGGTTTGGCAGAAGGAATTTGTAGACTTACCATCGGGGAGGACTACACCATCGTTGGAATAGCTGCAATAGCATTGCAAGTTTGTCGAATACTAGTACATGGCCAGAGCTTCACTAGAGCCGCAGGTGCCTCACAACTTCGTGGCCCACATTAAGAAGGGCACAGTGAGGTCATAGCTGGGCGGCGGCAGAGGTGCAGGTGCTCTGACCAGAAGGTTAACCCTTGGTGAGCTAGTCTGGTACCGATTGCTGGGTGGTAGGACTGAGTAGCTAGTAGAAGGAGAAGATGAGGTGAGTCAATAGCTGTATAAGGAAAATTTAGGATAGGAAGAGGTGGATTGATTCATGTTGAGATGATCCTCGTGGCGGTATCCGATTGGCCACAACGGGAGAGCGGCCAACATGGCTAGGTAACTTGGAGCAGTATCCAAAACCCTTCGCCCCGTCTTAAGGCCGACGAGGGTGCTAGATTTGGCGAAGCACCCCTGACACCCCTGGAGTATAGGCGGTTAGCTGTGAGGACGCAGGTGGCAAACCCGAGAGGTAGCGGCAAGACCTCTGAGCTTCTTCTTCATCATCAGCATCGGCGAGCTAGAGGCCAACAGTGAAGTGGATCAGAGTGTTGGTGCGTGAGGAAGGGAACGAAGGTACGGTGGAAAAGGGCTGGCGACACTGTGGATCGACGGTGGCGACGGCAAGAACAATGGTGGCGGTGGGCGACTGGATAAACGAGGCTGAGAGAGGAGAGAACGATGGCAGGTAGGGGAAGGGTTAGGGCAATTGGCCCGGATAAACTATTTTTGCAATTTTCAATGTTAATTTAGAAATCATTTTCTTCTTTCTTTTATATTTTCAAATAGACAAGTTAAAATTTTCCTTTCATCAGAAAATAAGAACAAAATAAATTACGCTTCACCATTTTCTCGCTATATCCCGATAAACACTCATATACATTATACATGTCTAAAACATACTTATTTTGTCTCTAGCTTAATATATTTTTTTCATAAGACATAGTATATAACTCATTTAGTATTATACTACCAATCAATAAATTTATGTATTTCTACATGATTATGTGATAATTTTATAAAATTACCTCACCGTCATTTGAGTTTACTTTTTTATTGGGCCTCTGTTCACGATGGGGATAGCAACGGGAGGAAAATCGTCCCAATAGCTAAATAGGGAGTGGGCATCGGAGCATATTCTTCGTAGGAACAAGCGCCGTGGCTATCCCTATTCACAACACACACCGTACCTGATAAAAGTAGGGAGTCCATAGATCTTATCCCAGAAGGCAAACGGATTTGGGTCATAGACCTGTTATTCTACAAGAACCCGTTACGATCCAATAAGATGCTCACCAATCCGAAGGAATCCAACTCTCTAGAATATGGGTGAATTTTACAAACAAAACATGCAGGTGATAGCTATCAAAACCCACGTATGTAAAGACGTGGTCATATGTGGTTATTGAAAAAACATAAGAAATAGAAGTGTACAACCTTATGTGAGCAGCGCACGGATTTGGTTTTTTTATTTCGAGAGTAAAAATTTTGACTATTTTTTGAGAGAGCATAATGAGAATGCACATCAGACGTTAGAATTGGAGGCTCTAGGATATAATGTAGGGGCATACCATCGCTCTCACCCCAAGGTTACTAGTCCGTCCCTAATTAGAATCTGCCTGCTGCGTCCATGTCTGCCTCCGGAAAAAACATTTGGGAGCGTTCGATGGGATTCCAGAGAGTATATATACTCGTTGCAGTGATCTGAAGACTTGCATGCGTATGTGTTCTCACGTAATCTTAATTAATATCGGTGCAGGGGAGCAATGGCATGGCTAGATCGGATAACGCAGGTGTACAATGCATGGGCGCTCCAGGGGTCGGTCCTTTTGAGCTTCGCTCTGTATGTTGTCCTCATCCTCCTCGCCGAGATCCGTCGGCGTCAGGCCACTGGTTTTTGGAGGGTCATCCTCTGGCTGGCGTCCCAGCCGGTCGACTCGATCGCAAAATACTTCCTCGGTCACCTGTCTCTCAGCAGCACGTCACAGCAGCAGCAGATCGTTGCGTTCTGGGCGACGTTTGTCCTGCAGCATCTCGGTCGCCCGAACAACATCAGCGCCTACACCCTCGAGGACAACAAGCTTTCGACGCGCCAAGTGTTAGATCTAGTCTCGCAGATCATGGGAGTCTTGTATGTCCTATGGAAGCATATACCTTTCGGCGGCGGCGGGACCTTGCTCCCAGCAGCCTGGATCATGTTCGCTGTCGGTGCTGTCAATTATGTGGAGAGGACATTGGCGCTATGGTGGGGCGACTTGGGCAGCATCCGGAGCTTAGGCGAGAAGCAGAAGCTAAGAAGCTGCAGTGCTAATCCACATCTATGGTGGGGCGACTTGGGCAGCATCCGGATCTCAGGCGAGAAGCAGCTGTACAATGGAAGCTTCAGTGTTGATCCGTGTGGAGGCCGGGAGCTAGATGATGAGCGGGCCCTGCAGGTTGCTCACAGAATGTTCCATATCAGCAAGGGTGCCTTCGCTGATTATTCGGCCGTCAAGGATCCGCCTAAGCGTCCTGATGACAGACAATTATTCTCTCATGGGTGAAAGGGGATGCGCAAGGTGGTCGAGATGGAGCTCTCCCTCATGTACGACATCCTCTACGATCCGCTTAAGCGTCCTGATGACAGACAATCATTCCCTCATGGGTGGAAGGGGATGTGCAAGGTGGTCGAGATGGAGCTCTCCCTCATGTACGACATCGTCTACACCAAGGCAGCCATGGTCTACACCTGGTGTGGCTACTTGCTCCGTTTGGTCTCGCCACCTCTCACCGCCGTGGCGTTCTTGCTGTTTTGGTTCCACAATAAAGCCGGCCAGAGGAGGGTAGATGTCGTCATCACTTACATCTTGCTGGCTGCCACCTTCCTCCTGGATACGAAGTGGCTGCTCGGAGCACTAGGGTCGACCTGGACATATGCATTCTTGAAGGACAGGCCTCACCATCAACTTTTGTGCACTGGAAGATGGCATCGGCTCCGTCGTGTCATCGTGTCTCTGGATCCGTGCCAGCTCCTTGGCAAGGAGCCAGTTAGCTATAGAATGTGGTCGGGCACTATCGGGCAGTACAACTTGCTGCACGAGTGCACACATGACACGAAAAGCCTATGCCGCACACTGGCCAAGAAGGTTGGATTGGAAGACGGTTGGAATGAATTCCAATACCATTACTGTGGGGGCCTTGATATTTCCAAGAAGCTCAAGGAGTTGTTGTTCGATCGGATACGGCAAGAACTGGAGAAACAGTTCGAAGAAGAAGAGCCTGCACCCCCAGCTGAAATCGGAGAGGACATCCTTGTCTTCCACATCGCCACGGACGTTTTCCTCCGGTGCAGCGATCAAAATGTAGCACCGTCCACATGTGTGAAGGCGATCAAGGCGCTGTCGAATTACATGGTGTTCCTCGTCGCTGTACGCCCCTACATGCTACCGGGCAATACGCTGAGCACCCTGCACAAAGCAACCCGCGATGCTTTGAAGAAAATACGTCGTTGCAGTTCTACAACAAGAGAGAAGGAGCTTGCCTGCAAACTGCGAGAGATGCAGGGGAATAATACACTTTACGACAAGAGTATTATTCTCTCGGATGGAGCTCTATATGCCGACGTGCTCCTACAACTGCAAAAAAATGAGCGTTGGGACATCAAATGTGTTCTTCACGAACTCGAGATGCAGGAAAAATCCAAGAAAAGACTCAAGCGTCTGATTCCGGGATTGTGGGACTGCAAGTGCGAATGTGTACAGAATGAGCCGAAACTGCCGGATGACATCTTCGATGCGTGGGTGCGTACGCTCATCGATGTGTCCGCCCGATGCAGCACGGATTCCCACGCCAACCAGCTCAGCCGCGGCGGTGAGCTCTCAACCATCATGTGGATCCTAAAAGTACACGCTGGCATATTTAAAGTCGATGGCTAGTACATCATTAGTCATATGAAAGATATCACCTCTTCTTCTATCTCTGTTAGGATGCCTCTCATCTCTTCCGCCTATACTCGCGTAACTCGTGTTCGATCTCTACTTTGGGATTAGCTGTCCTGCTAGGATTAGGAGTCCTCGTGACAGGACAAGTCCTCTATATGAGGAGGCTATGGGTGTATGTTTTGTTCAAACTTTTATTAAACAACGTATGTCTAGCAGTTACTCGGATATTTTCTTTCTAAAAGTTACTTAGATTTTTTTCATGTATATAATTTTTTCACCATGTATACAATAATTTAACATGTATGCAATATTTATCTATATATGCAACATTTTATAGCTGAGAAATATTGCATACATGTTAAAATGTTACATACATGGGTGAAAAATATTACAAATATGGATGAAAATGTTACATATATGACAAAAAAATCTAGATAATTTTTAGAGAGAAAATATCTGGTGATATTTATCAAAACCCTTAAAAAACAAGTGAAAACTTGAGACAAAAACTACTCCCATGTATACTACGTTGTACCCCGTGTACTGATGTGATGGCGCATCTCGTCACAGCTGGCCATCGCGAAATATTTTGTCATTTTTGTGAAGGCTTTAGGGTCTTCCGTAACGGATCATATGCTATTTTTTAAAGTAAGTTATATATATATATATATATATATATATATATATATATATATGTTTGAATCAATGTTGCATATTTAAGAAAATAAAAAAATAATTGAAAATTCAAGAAAAATTATGGCATCCAAAAAAGATATACATTTAAATTTCGAACTAAAACTTAGCTAAATAGAACTGTAGACTTGCATGGCTAGATTTAGTATTTTCCTTGCCATTACTAGTTTCAATTTATATTTCCTATAAAGTTTATATATTTTTTACAATTGCAACCCGTTTGGCTCCATATAATTGAATTTGGTTCATTCAATTGGACTACAAAACCTATTCCAATACAATTTGAATTTGATTCAGGCCAATACGGATTCTATTTTTTTATGTTTGGACGTCCGTTGGAATTGAAATTTTTCGTTGCAAAAAAATAAAGAAAGAAAAATCAACACAAGAACCTTCGATCTCTGTTTCACACACATTAATCAAGCAATCAAAGACACATATCGGTACACACCCTAATCAAGCAATCTCGTACAAATGGATCCATACCAATTGTCACCCAAGAGGTCAAACTTTGCAACTGCCGCCATGCTTGAACCCATTGCAGGCGAACCCTTGATTCCTTGAGCGGCCACCGCCGCCGGCTGGTGGAGGGGAGGAGTGGAGGTAGGAGGTAGCACGGCGGCAAGTCGAGCGGCAGAGGGGAGCGAGAGTTGGCCACGAGCGTGTGAGTGCATGAAGCAATACCTAGTTAGCCTTCGATTCCACGTGATTGACATGAGTGGGGTAAAGAATTGCTTCTAGTTGTATTTCACCTCTCGTAATTGGCTCTAGAATTATTGATTCCAAGGAAGCTAGCCTATGACCAGATAGCTAGACATACGTTTGTACACCCGGTCTATCATGGCTCATGTCCTAGATCTGACGCTAGTATCTATCGATTTTAGGAATACACATACCAATATATTCAGTGAAAAAACACGTGCCATGCTCTGTGAAGCCCTGGTGCCTCCGATAATTTCCATGCATGTATAGGGTATGCGCATATGTGTGTGCGTGGATAGTGTGAGTGTGGTGTTTGTTAAATGTGTGCGCTTGTCTTACTATCAAGAAAGAATTGTTGATTCCAACTCCAGTGGCAGCCAAACAACCCCATTCATGGAATCAAATTCAAATTCCATGGTTCCATAGCTAATTACTAGGAGCCAAACAGGGCGAGAGTTTTCATGCGCAATGTTTTTGCTAGCTTTGGATAAACCATTTCTCCATATGTCCACACCAATCTGCGCAGTTGCAAGAGAATTGCACTATACGAAGAAGCTTTTGCTATTGGTGCTTGAGGGCTTGGAAGCGTTGGCCTCGCTGGCTGAAGCAGTACTGACTAGAAGTTCACGGGCGCCTCGCCACGCCATCAAACCCGTCGACCATGGAAGCGATCTATAGATGACATCGAATGGTCGTAGGGAGCACTGCTTATGCACAAGAATTCCATTAGAGTCGCTTCGCTGCACCGTTAAACCCGTCAACCATCGAAACGATCCAGTTGCAACCTGCAAGTGATTCTAGGCGTTATTCGCCACTTTAATTAAGTATAAGAGCGAAGGAAGCCATAACCAACCACGAATCATAGCAGTTTATTATTGTTTAATAGTATGTCATAATTACACAACTTTAAATACAGATTACCAGAAGCTATTGATAGTAAAGTCTCAGTGTGAAACTCAAATTACAACCAGTTAAATATACAATACAAAAAATTATCAAGCGCGTTGTTTACAAAATTAACAGAATAGCAGATCACCTAATTACAGAACTAACTGACCACAACACTGAAACACTAAATGACCACAACACTAAAACAGACTACCCCAATTCAGTAACAAAAAAGGACTACGATGGTTGCAATAATACCTTGTTTCCTTCCAAAATTGCGATCTTTCATAGCGCTTGATATAGCCAATTTTTGAGGCAGCTTGACGCACCATGGCTGCGTAGTGCCAAACGCAGAGGGGAGGAGCAATAAAAAAAGGCTTAATAAAGTAGGAAGATGGGATGCCAGGGGCAATCACATGGCAATTTTCAACATTCAAATAAGCATAGTGACAGAGACACTTTTTTTTATAACAATGAGTTAGGGAGCTGTTGTTGTAAAAGTAGGCAATATTTTAATTCCAAGTTTTACTAGGAGATAAATATAATAAACGAGTGATGCGAAACTCGCAACTAACAGCAGGCTACTCATCATACTTCAGAATGTACACAAGTAAATTATAGTACCAAAAAACGAGTGAACGACTTACAACTGGGCTTGATGAAGAGCAAGAGGCAGTGCAGGATTGATGCAGTACAAAATGTAGACGATGCAGTGCAGGAGCGGTCGTGCAAATGCGCTGCCCAGAAACCTTATTGCCGCCCCGTGTAGGTACTCTATGCGGCAATGGTTCGGAGATAGCCGCTCTCCCTCCTTCCAGGTGCATGCCGAGAAGAAAGGTTGGCGAAGTCTAGACGGCGCAGTATAACAGCACAAGTTGGCAGAAGTAAGAGATGAGGCAGTGAGAGATTCTAACCCATATACCTTAGACATCTCCGGGTATATATAGATATGCAAATTACTCTCTAGTAACTGCCCCATTGAACTGAAATAATTCACTGGTAATTGCTCACTACTCAATTATTCACTGGTAACTGGTAATATTTAACCAGTGATTTATCCACTGGTAACTGCCTATCATCAAAAACCCAATTAAGCCTTAAATTCAAAAGTTTGAATTTCATTCAAACAGAGGGAGTGAGGTGCAAAGTTCAGCAAAAATAAAGATAGACTTGGTCTGCCAAGTGGGGCGCCATGCCACGGTCGCGAGTCACAAGTTACGCGATTTACACGCGAAAATACGCGCGCATGCGTGCACGTGTGTGACTAGACAGAACTTTAAGCATACCATCTCTATCCATATTCAAGGAGTGGTGAGGACTCCACCTTATAAATCGGTCTTCCTCACCTTGTCTTAGCAATATGGTACTAAACCATGCATGCTTTGGAATTAAGAAAATGAGCCATGCTCAAATGGGCCAATTTCTAACAATCCCTCAAATCCAATGTACATAAATGATATTGAAGAAGGTGTAACACCCTGAAAAATGTAAATATGAAAATGTGGAGCTTTTGAATTATTTTGCGATATGTTTATATTTGAATTTGGAGTTTATGGCATTTTTCTGAAAATTTGGTTGAAGTTCAAAAAAAAAACTTAAAAGGTCAAGAAGAAAACAAACATGTTTAAACAATAGAGAATTAAAAATTTATAATAAGAATCTGAAAAGATGATCCATAAAAGACAGGGAGAGAATTGGGTCTAAAACATAAAGTCTTATTTCTGAAAATAATGGTATAATGATGAGGAAGCGAACCAATTGAAAAACGCCAACAGGCATATACACATGGGTACATAATAAAAACTTTGGCACCTGTAAAAATTAGTGCTAAAAATATAAAATATAAAGCTAGGAGAGTAGGAAAAGAAATTAAAAAGAAAAGGGGGAAAATGAAGCCAGGCCGGCCATCACCCCGGCCCAGCCCCACCTCTCCCCGCTTCCACCTCACGCGGCCCAGCTCCTGCGCGCGCCATGCCAGCCCAGCCTGCTCCCTCCGCTTCCGCCTATGTCATGCAGGCCCTCGCCCCCTCGCGCCTCCTCTCTCTGGCGGGTGGACCCGAGCTGCCAAAACCATCTTCTCCCTCTCCCTGTTTCTCCCCCGCGTGCTGGCTCGCTCTCCTCCGCTTAACGCCGGTCAAAAGCCGCGAGACCCGGGCGCGAGACACGGCCGACGTGTGGAGCTGCCTCGAACCGTGCAGCCATACCCCCTGCCACCCACTAACGCCGCTGCCCCGGGCGTGCGCGCACGACCGCGCCGCAATTGGCCATACCTCGACGGTTATAAAACCCGGGGAGACTCTAGAATGCATCGCCACACCCTTCTCAATCTCTCCCCAAAAGCAATTGAGTTCAGACCATCACAATCGCCGGCAAGGTCCACCTCCTTCCCCAACTCCGGCAACTCCCAATCCGCTGCTCTAAGCCATTAAAACCCGATTCCCCGCCACCACATCATCTCCGGCTCACCGTGAAGACAACCCCGGCCTCACCCGAGCTTCTCACCGCCGTTAGCTCGCCAACCGCATGACGCCGGCATACCTCCGGCATCTCCCTGCCTCCGTCGCCACCACCTCCGGCATCACAGTTGCACTGGCAACGCATTTTGCCCACCATCTCCGACCACCGTTCGCCGGCGACACCACCGCCCTTCCCCGGCCTTGGAACTCCTCTGCTCTGCCCTCTCCACCGTCTGGCTTAAGAGGTAAAATTACCCTATATGGGTAAGCAACACCCGAGCGTTCCCCTGGCTAGCAGCGCAAACTCTTATCTCTTTCCCCTCTGGCTCCCTCGGCTACGCGCGTTCGAGCCCCCGGCTCCGCAGCGCTGAGGTTGAGCCTTTCTTTTAATTTTGCACGCTGACAGCCGGGCCCCACTCGTCAGCAGCTGCTAGTCTGAGAGACCTGCTGACATCCGGGTCCCACCTATCAGTGCTGACCACTGACGTGTGGGTACAGAACCCGAAGGGTCCCACCTATCAGTGGCTGACAGATGGCACTGACAGAGGGGTCCCACTTGCCACAGACCGTGAACAATGGGTCCCACAGACATGAGGACCCCACCTGTCATAGACAGAGCATAAAAAGATAAAAGAAAAAGAAATAAAATTTAAAAACATATTGTGGGACCCATCTGTCATATTTTTAGCAATTTCTGGATTTAATTAAACTGAGAACTTTGACTAAGCATAACTTATTCATTTTAACTCCAAATTGAGTGAAACAAATTTCTAAATTCATCTAAATTCAAGGTCTATCCTCTGGAACTGAAACCATGATTTTTAGAGTTCATTTGAATTTCTGGTGATATTTTGTTGATTTGTTGCTTTTTTTATATGAATTTCGTGCACGATAAAATAGTGTACGAAGCTCAAGAGGAAGAAGCCGAGGCAGCCACTCTAGAAGCTCAAGAGAATCAAGACCCAGACCACTGTGACCAAGGCGAGTTAACACTTTGACCATGTTGAACCCATATTTATGCAAATTTAATTTCTCTTAAATTATTAACATGCATGTTGCTATTTTCATGTGGTAAATTATATTCGCTTTTAAAGATGATAGTTATACACATAATATTAGGCTTGTTAGTAATACTCCGTTGAAATTTTGGACATATGAACCTTGTCGCTCTAGCAAAATTAAAATGATGTATCTTTTGCAAATAAGTCCATATAAATATTGTGTTGCTTAGTATGGCTAGATACTTGAGGGTACATAAATACTCCAAAAATTTATCATTTGCAATTATGAAATGATCTGGGCAGTCTTGGTGGGAAAGACTAGAGTATGTGGATATGTTATTTTACATTCTCGAAAAACCCCAATATTGCTATAATACCTGGGTGGATGGTTTGGGGGTTGATATGAGGTGCAGTGGATGCATAAAATGTGAAATGTGGTAGAACCATCCAGGTAGCCCTAAGGACTGAATCTTGTCATGTTATCCCGTGTAAAAACTGTGCAGCCACAAGTCTGTAAAATACAACTTGGCTAAGTAGTTTTATCGAAACTCTCAGACTCATCTCACCGGTAGTGGTTAGGTGTGGGTAATGCAAGGGCAAGGAGGCCTAAAGGGACACCAAGTGGAGGGTGAAGTTTCCCAGCTGTTCTAAGCGTTGTGGGGAGTGGAGCCTGGCTACGTTAGTAACTATGGGAAACATCCCGTGCAACGTATGGGACCCATCGCAAGTGGGAGCAGCCCATAGAGTGAGATGACAAAATGAGCTAGATATTCTGAACAGTCACTGTGACGGCCTGCTCAACCACATGACAAAGGAATCGTGTGGGGCAACGAGTTGGTTGTCTCTTGTAGTAAAAGTGTACAAACTCTGCAGAGACAAAACTATTTGAATAGCCGTGCCCACGGTCAAGGGCAGACATGGGGACTTAACTAGATATAGTTCTATTTCGAAAATCTTTGTGGGTGATAATGGAAATGTGTAAGGACTGCTGATGGTCCTGGCTTGAATTGTCCTGGGTGTCGTCCTAGTGGTAAGTTAAGCGGCTATAACACTGAAATATGCTATATGGTGCAGATGCTATGTAACGGTGGATGGAATCTGTGTCAATTATAAGATAGACTTACTTCACAAATTTAAGTCCTGAGTTTAAAATTGCTAAGTCTTAAGGATTTTTAAGTAATTGTATTTAAAAGCACTCTACGCAAAATAAAATAAGCCCAAGCCTTCCTTTGATAAGCTGAGCATGATAGTTATTGCATTCTGTGTGTTGGCTCACTGAGCACGGTGGATTTGTGCTCATACTCGCAATGCCCAAAACAGAAACGCAGGATCACTATGCCCATGAAGACATTCCAGCAACTGAAGGGAGGAGCAATGAAGGAAACTAGGGCGTAGTCTACGCTAATCTTGAGCCTAGACAAGTTGATAAAAAGGCAATGTGTGCTCGTATATTGTCGGAGTCTCGATAATATATTATGCACACATTACCCATCAGTCGCTTGCCTGTGGTTGTGGTTTCACTTTTGCTATCGTTCTCCGTTGCTTAATTATTGTAATAAAGACATTTGGCCTAAGTGGCCCTTTTGTAAACTCTCACCCGATGTGGTGTATTTTAATTCTGTAATATTATTAATGTTCATGCGATGTATGAGGTGATTCAGCAATGTACCTGTGTGTACTATCTACTGATCCAGGGAATAGTGGAGTAAAACACAGCAGATTTTGGATTGAAAAATCCGGGTCTGACAGAAGGGTTCATCAGGACTGGAAGATGCAATGTTCAGTCACAATTCCTGGTGAAATAGCTATTCATATGTTCAACATGGTCCATAAAGCCCTGAAAACACGATATAATGACCATTAATGCAATCCATCCGCTAGTCATAAGCTTAAGTCTGCTAATGCTAAACTGAAAGAACAGTAGCAATGCCTAAAATATATCATTGACCAGCAGAGTATTACATCCGCTGCCCAAGTTCCATGTGTTCCTAGACCAAACATCACATTCCGGGATAGTTATGTTTATGTGGAAAAGAATACATTTTTTTCCCCAAGAATCAACAAATTTCCATGGTGGTGAAGCTCCAAGCTTGTAGTAAAGTTATGTTCCCACTTCCATCGACCTTGTTATCCCATCCAAATGAACGTTTGGATTTGCATAATTTCACCAATTTTGATTTTCTTTTAATTAAAATCGCCAATATTGTTACCATTGATTATCTAGTGCTAGAAGGTGCCATATTATAACATTTGGGCACAAGAGAATCATGTTAATGATTAATGGGCCTATAAAATATTGTTATTCCATAATTCTGCAGTACTTTGTGACATGTCTATCAACAAGTTTATCCTAAAAAATGAATAATGGCAGAATACTTCCAAATTCATGGAAATCAATTAGATACTGAAGAGAAACAGCTAGGTGAATGGAGATATTCATAATTAACAATTCATATTAGATATGTATAAGGAGCAAATGGTTAATCTGTGCTAATTGCTAATGCCAATCTTTTAATGAAGAATTTTACATGTGCTACCCATTTCGGATAGGACAAATCTTGCTGCCTCAACAGTCGATAATTCAGAGGTTGCCAAACTCTGTATGAGCTCAATCTTCAGTGGTATTGACATTACGATTTTTTTCATCTTGCAATCGATCACATGGCCTAGCTTCCACATTTTGTTACACACCTTGGTAGATCTTGTACTACTGCTCCATGACCTACAAAGCACCCTCCCATTAGAAGAAAGATTGCATTGGTCTAACACAAGCATGTAAGGCACAGTAAACATGTTTTACGTGATAAAACTAAACAGGGAAGACCATTATATCCCTGAAGATCTACAAGAAAGCTCCTCAATAGCATGCCAACACCAATCTGCAGAAAAAAGATCACTACCATACATAAATAACTAAATAGGCACAGAGCTCATGGGGGATTGGAAGAGCGCACGGCGGCGGAGAGAGAGCTCACGCAGCAGCATGCGACAACAGGCTAAGGCGGCTGGTTCGCTAGGGTTTTGGGGGAGTGGGGAGCGCGGATTGAGGCCACAGAGATGAGTCAGCCCACCAAATTAGGAGCTGTGATAAGCCATCAGCCGTAGCTGTATCCGAAAACAACTCTGGTTAGGCGTCCGTGCACCACGGCACAAGCAGTAACCTTTGGGCTTTTACATCCCAAACCCCCCTCATGATGTAAATACTAGCTGCGTATGCGCGGCGACATGCCATGCAAGGTAATTTGTGCGAACAATTGATTAATGTATAAGGATAGTTTTGACGACGTTCACTTCCTCACAACATAGTCGAAACCAGTTCCGAGCACGTTCACCTCGTCATAATGTGGTTGAAGCGAGTCTTGACCACGTTGAGTTGGTTTACCATGATCGCATCACCTTGCGACCAGCTCAGCTCCTCACAACGTGCTCGGAGCCATTTCCGACCGCGTTGAGCTCTTGATAACGTGGTCGAGCTCCTTTCAATCACGTTCATGTTCTCACAATGTGGTCGAAGCCAGTTCTGACCACGTTCACCGCTTCATAATATGATTGTAACTGCTACTGACCACATTTCCCTTGTAGTGCCGTAGTCGTAGCTCGTTCGAACCGCGCTTAGTTTCTTTACCGTAGTCGTATCACCCCTCAATCACTGCATACGATTACGTTCACCTCCTCACAACCTGATTGAGATCATTTCTGATCATGTTTAGTGGCGCACAACGTTATCGAAATTGATCAGGCAGAATGTGGTTGTAACGTAGTCGTTACCGACCACTGACTATGTGGTCGAAACCGACCACTGTCAATGTGGTCGCACAACGTGGTCGTTACCAATCACTGCCAATGTGGTCGAAACCGACCGTGGATAACATGGTCGTAATGACCGGTTACAACATGGTCCAATAGAATAGTCACAACATAGTCATTACGAAGCACTCACAACGTCCTTGAATCCAATCACTCTCATTGTCATTGTATAACGTGGTCGTTATCGACCACTTTCAATGTGGTTGAAGCACCTTCGGATTACGTTCACCTGCTCATAATGTGGTTGAGGTTTCTTTCGACCAGGTTCAGACCTTTAGAATGTGGTCGAAGCACCTTCTGAGCACGTTGAGGTCTTCACAATCTAATGGAGGCTCCTTTCGATTACGTTCAGATCGTGACAAGGTACCTAAGCAAGATTAGGGAGAGAATGTTGGAAATAATCTTGTTTAGAAGTCGTATACAAGTTTTCATAGTGATCAAAGTCGAGTTGTGATCGTAGCCAAAAGACGAAGTGGAGTTAGAGTCGCAGTCAGATCACTCTCAATGTTGTTGTATAATGTGGTCGTTATCAACCACTTTCAATGTGGTTGAAGCACCTTCGGATTACGTTCATCTGCTCATAATGTGGTTGAGGTTTCTTCCGACCAGCTTTAGACCTTCAGAATGTGGTCGAAGCACCTTTTGACCACGTTGAGGTCTTCACAATCTGATGGAGGCTCCTTCCGATTATGTTCAGATCTTGACAAGGTACCTAAACAACATTAGGGAGAGGATGTTGGAAATAATCTTGTTTAGAAGTTGTATACAAGTTTTCATAGTGATCGAAGTCGAGTTGTGATCGTAGCTGAAAGTCGAAGTCGAGTTAGAGTCGCAGTCGAAAGTCAGACCAGAAACTGAGTTGTAATCGCAATCGAAAATTAGTAGAAGTCGTAGTCGAAAGTCAGTAGTATTCGAACCGGAATCAGAATCGTTTTTGTATTTATAGTCGAGCTCCGAGTTAAAGTCATAGAGCTGGGTATAAAATGGGTGGAGTCTTGTGCTGGAAATAATCTTGTTTAGAAGTCATTTACAAAGTCTGGTCGTAATCGAAGTTAACCTGTAATCGCAATCGAAAGTCGAAGTCAAGTTAGAGTTGCAGTCAGACCGGTCAGACCAGAAAGGCAGTTATTTGAAGTCGAAAAGTAGTAGAAGTCGTAGTTGAAAGACTATCAACCTCAGACCAGAGTCGAAAGATTGTAGAATTCGAGTATATAAGGTTGAGTCATGTAATGAGATGATGTACGAAGCAAGGCGAGAAAAAGCAAGAAGAAAAGAAGTAAAAAGGAAAACCTAAGAAAAAGGAAAACTTGTGTGTTGAATTCATTGAGTGATCTTGTAGAGCTGGTCGAAACCAGCTTCCGACCATGACAAAGGTGGTTGGAAGGGGATTCGACCATGGCAAATTGTTAGCAGGCGTGGTCGGAAGGCGATCGACCATGGCAAACCTGAAGAAGAGGTGATCGGAAGTCGTACGATCACCGCAGAAAGTTTAAACGTTATCGGAGAGGCGTTCGACCACGTTGAAGGAAGTTTGAACGTGGTCAAAAGGGCGTTCGACCACGTTGCGAAGGTGACCTTGGTCGAAAGGGACTTCGACCACATTGCGATCATGATGATTCGAGCGAGCAGCGCAGCGGCAGAGAAGAGTGGTCAGAAATCTCAGTAGAAGGTCAAGGAGATCGGACAGCGTCCGAGCGGCTCGGGGAGATCGAACAGCGACCGAGCGCGTTCGACCACACAATGTGTTCGAAGCCTCGTTCGACCACACAACGTGGTCGGAGCTTCCAAGCGGTGGTCGGAGCCGAAACAGGGGAGCGACCAGAGGCGCTGAAGCAGCCGGGGTTAAGAAGTTTTGCGACGTCTTCTGGGGCTATGGTTGGGTTGCTGGTGATGTGGGGAGCCCGTTTCTGGGGTCGGCAAGGACAGGGGTGGCGGCGTTCACCGGTGGCAAGCTCTTCTTCTCTACGATCGGTTTGAGCCTAGTGGTTGAATAGGGGTTTCTTTGGGTGATTGGGCTAATGTTTGGGCATCAGTGGGGATAGGGGAGTCTCATGGAAGCGGCGGTTTGGACTGAGGAGACCGGGGCTTGGCTGGCCACGGCGAGGTGGCTCGATCGTGCGGTGGGTTTTGGCGCCGGAGAAGAGGGGAGCTCGGGGAAATAAATTGGTGGTTCAGGGTTGTTTTGGGGAGTAAGAGGAAGGTACTGGCGAAGTTAATTGGAAAGCTTTGGACCAGAGAAGCGACATTGAGTTGAGGCTTGCTATGGGTGTTTTCCGGTGATTACCGGCGATGGGGAAGACGTTCAACTTCTTTGGGTGATTGCGCCAATGTTTGGGCATCAGTGGGGATAGGGGAGTCTGATGGAAGCGGTGGTTTGGACTGAGGAAACCGGGGCTGGGCTGGCCACGACGAGGTGGCTCGACCGTGCGGTGGGTTTCGACGCCGGAGAAGAGGGGAGCTCGTGGTCAAAACAATCGCGACAAGAAATAGAAGACGGGCCTGTGATACACGAATGGAAGGACTGAAGCGACGCGAAGCTAGCTGCACTGTGTCACAAGGAAAGCGACACGCCACGAGGAAAGCCACGCAAACGTTCGAGAGAACACACACGCGTGAGGCGACGAACCGCGACACCACGCCATCGAAACCGCATGTCACAAACCGCCGTTGAAACAGCGTGTTACAAACCGCTCATGGAGAGCGCCCCGCCTACGCACATGTCAAGTGAAGGAGCGAAGCCGCGCGACACCATCCGCTTAGTAGGAGCGTACGCACATACACGTCGGTCGGAGCGATCATACAGAATGGGAAAACAATGACGTGGACACGTTCAGGGGCCGGGAAGCCCCCAGTTTGTTTTACGAATGATTAGTTGTAAATATTAATTGTTTCTCGTCCACAACTTTAAGTCATCAGGGGATCAGCGAGGTCAATCTCTACAAATATACGTCATCGTAGGACATGTACGGTTTATCTTTGGATTTTCCAAACTTTAGCCATTAATATATGTAGAAGTATATAGGGTCTGTTCTTTTTAGCTGCGGCTTGTGGTTTTTTAGCTGCGGTTTGTGGGTTTTGGGCTGTTTATATGAAAGATTACAGAGTAACAGAAACTCACGTGCGATTTTTACTGATATAAATAAAGTCAGTAAAATATGTACTATAATTAACTAGTAGATCCTATCTTGAAAAAATCCTCCGTTTAAAAGTTAGTTACTGTAGAAAAGCCGAAAAACAGCTTTTAGAAACTGAAAAGAACAGGGCCATAATTTAACTACACCTCATCTTGCAAAATATTTTATCATATAATTTTTTTTATTATTTTTGCTGATACAAAATTGTAGAAAGTCTTGCACTGGAGTCTTAAAAAGCAAAAAAAAAAACGATTTATATTTTTGGACGGAAGGAGTAATACATTAACTGTACGGGCCTCCTGTTTGGTTTTTGTATAGAAAAACTACTATCTAATTTGCATTGTTATAAGTTGGATACACCGTAATTGATGGTGCAGGTCTTTTTCTTTTTTTCTCTTTAATTATTATGATAATTTATAGTCCTTGAGAGCGAATTGCTTCTTAGAACATGGTTTTACAATGTTCCAAAAGAATATGTCATTCAAGTCTTTTTAAGTTCAGAATTAAAAATAATATTGTGTTTTTTGTGTTTTATAAAGTGACAATGACAATTAGGCCCCCGGTGATTTGCCCTATCCGCTGTTGTTTGCTTTGTTATCCTTGGATCTGTTTAATTCTTTCATCAGCCGCGCTTAAAAGTGTTTGCTACATGTGTTGGCATGCATCAGGATCTGAAAGTTGTATGTTACCTACCAAGTGTGCTCACATGGTCTGGCTGGCAACCCGCACGTTAACCAACAACCAAATGCACGCCTTTTTGTTCATGGGCCTGTTTGGTAGAGTGGGTGGCCTTGGCCTTATCGCTTTATAGGGACAACGATGAGGACATCCATACGAAGATGCTGGAAACTTATCAATCGTTAGGTGTTTTATGTGATTGTCTTTGGGGTGTTGATAAACACACGGATGAGCGCGTATGGAGTAGGAAAGCAAGCGGGAGTGTGGGCTGCGGGCCAAGCGGCACACGCGTGAGCAGTGTACATCATGCGTGCACTGTGTTTTGTGTGCGTGTGGAGTCCGTGTTGGACTCGTGTTGAGTCGGGTAAAGCTAAGGGTGGCTAGCCAATAAATACCTAAACCTTGTATTATTTTTGGAACGATGTTCATTTTTAGATATCGATCTAATTGATCTATATGGTGTTTTGAGAGTTTTTTTTAATATATAGAGTGTTTTGAGAGTTTTTTTTAGAACATTAGAGTTCTCTATTTTTATTGTTCTGGCTGATTTCTCGGGAATTGCTTGGATTGTTCGGTCGTAATCAAATAATTCATGCACTGTTTATGTGTTAGTTATGTGGATTGATTCTTCATGAGGGTTGTGATTTGATTGCTATTGTTGTGATCTCATGCTTCGACACAAGGTTGCCACAATGTCATATTGATTTGCTATATTTGAATTATCCTTTGTTCCTTGTTCATCGACTGTCATCATAAGATTGGACCACTCCTATCAGACAGTTGGATTGAGACAAGCTAGAGGGATGCAAGATATGTTGTTAATTGGTTTTGTGTTTGGTGGTATATAGTATTTACAGAGATGTTGTTTGGTTATGTGGATGAGGACGTTGACCGTGTGTGTAGATGCAAGAGACGGTGAAAAAAATGTTAACATGGCATTAATTTTGTCTTAATATATTCCAATAGCCCTCATTTTACCTTAATCATCTTTAATACACTAATACTACCCAAATGCACTAATCACTGCTTAGTAACGTCGTTAGGAGAGCCTGGCTCTGGAGAAATGGAGAAATTGGGCGTTCCTGTTGAGCCTGGCCGAAGGCACTTTTTGCATTTGCTCAGCTATATTGCTTCATGCATGTAGCCATCCAAACATACTAAACCAAAAAGATTCTGCACCTAGAAAGCCTGGTCCAAAGCTACCCAGCCTACCAAACAGGCCTTAATTGTGGTCCTTGGGATCATAATGAGTTCATTTCGTGGGACAAAGCTCGTTTTCCAAAAGCAAAAGACAGAAAAGAAAAAGGCCGATGAACCTCGTGACAAACCTAAGGAAGCCAAAAAAGAAGACAGAACAAGAAAGTATGCTACATTGTACCCAGCACTAGCATACTAGCATTTTACACATGTATCAGGATTTACCACTACTATAAAAACACTTATATTAGACGTCTCATCACTGATGGTTGACCTAAACCGTCTGTGTTAAATGTAATCAAAGATGGTTTAGATTTAGAGACCATCTGTGTTGCTGACAACACTGAAAACCATCTGTAAATAGATAATATCACATGACTACTACAGAAAGCCTCATAGTAGACGCCTCATCACAGACGGTTTTGTGAAACCGTCTGTGATGAACACTATTACAGACGGTTGTAATTAGGAGGCCGTCTGTGGTATTTGTGGCGGGAAAATGGATTATCACAGGCGGTTATTACCGAAGTATCACAGACGGTCTGTATTAAAAACCGTCTGTGATAATCCCAGATTATCACAGACGGTTTTTAAATAAAAACCGTCTGTGATAACCTTGTTATCACAGACGGTTTTTAATAGAAAACCGTCTGTGATAATTCACAGACGGTTTTTAGTTAAAAACCGTCTGTGATAATGGCTAAGGCATTTATTGCGCTGCTCAGACCGCATCTGTCTTCATTTCGATCCAGATCTATCCACTTCTGCGCACTTTTTCACTCGGGAGGAAGCTAGGCGATTTCAGGCCAGTTCATTTGGTGGGAAGAGGCAGAGATTGAGCTTTGAATATTCAGTCTTTCCTGGTTGCTCTAGATATGGTTAGTAATGTAATTTATTTTTTCTTTAATTGCATTACAATTTAGGTCTAAGTAATCCATGAGTGGTTATTGAAGATGGTTAATTTGCAAAATTGTTGGTTATATAATAGCTGTTGTGTTTGTAATATGAATCTAGCAAATAAAGTCTCAATATAATAAATGTGGCCGGTATATATGTAGTTATAATTAGTTAATCTAGATTTTAATACTAAGTTGTTATATATGTACGTAACGTAGGACCGAAGCTGGATGTATGTCGCGAGCCGTGTGAGTGAAGAGTACATTAATGGCGTTTCGGCTTTTATAAGAGCTGCCGAGGAGGATATGTTGAATAAGGGGGCGATATATATGTGCTGTCCATGCACTGACTGCGAGAATGTGAAGATGTTTAAGAACCGAGGGCAAATTGAATCGCACTTGATTCGGAGGGGTTTCAAAAAGGATTATACGTGTTGGACCAGTCATGGCGAAGTGAATGATCATATGCCGCCGGATGACATCGCCGGTGAAGTGAATGATATGCCCCCGGATGACATCGCCTGTGAACTGAATGACATGCCGCCGGTTGATGTCGATTGTGGGTCGGATTCGGATAGGTTGCACGATGATAATCTGGATCAGATGCTTCGCGATGTTGAAGAGAACTATGATGAGAGAGAGTATGTTAAATTCCGTGGCTTGATGGAGGACTCAGAGAAACCTTTGTACACGGGATGCAAGTACACGAGGTTGTCGGCTGTGCTTGAACTGTTGAAATTGAAGGCAAGCAACGGTTGGTCGGACAAGAGTTTCACGGCGCTGCTAGGTCTTTTAGCGGACATGCTTCCGGAGGGAAATGAGTTGCCTAAAACCACGTATAAAGCCAAGAAGGTTCTTTGTCCGTTGGGAATGGAAGTAGAAAGAATACATGCATGCCCGAACGATTGTATCCTCTACCGTAAAGAGTATGCAAACATGCATGTATGTCCGGTGTGCAACGCATCCCGATACAAACGTAACAATCAATCAGTTGATGGCGAGGGAACAGAGGCGAAGAAAGGACCTCCTGCTAAGGTGACATGGTATTTTCCTATAATTCCCCGTTTGAAAAGGTTTTTTGCAAATCCAAAGGAGGCAAAACTGCTGCGTTGGCACTCGGAGGAGCGCAAGAAGGATGGAATGATAAGACACCTTGCTGATTCCGCGCAGTGGAGAAACATCGATAGGAGTTTTGCAGAGTTCGGTGCAGAACCAAGGAATATAAGGTTTGGACTGAGTACAGATGGAATGAATCCTTTCAGTAGCATGAGCAGCCGACATAGCACATGGCCCGTGACTCTCTGCATCTATAACCTTCCTCCTTGGTTGTGTATGAAGCGAAAGTATATTTTGCTGTCGATACTTATCCAAGGGCCAAAACAACCTGGGAATGATATCGATGTGTTCCTAGCACCGTTGGTGGAAGATCTAAAAGTAATGTGGAACGAAGGGGTACAGGTATGGGATGCGTACAAACGAGAGAACTTCACTCTGCGCTCCTTATTGTTCTGCACCATAAATGATTATCCTGCCCTTGGTAACCTATCGGGCCATAGTACAAAAGGTGCCAAAGCTTGTACTCACTGTTTAGATGGTACCGAGAGTGTGTGGCTGAGACACTCACGCAAAACCGTCTACATGCGTCACCGCCGGTTCCTTCGGAGGGCTCACCCATACCGCAAGATGAAGAAACAATTTGACGGAGAGAAGGAAGATGGTTCAGCTCCAAGGCATTTAAGGGGACGCGAGGTTTATGATATGGTTAAGGATTTAGATGTTGTCCTCGGAAAGGGACGTAAATTGAGGGCTCATGAGAAGAACACCTGGAAGAAGAGATCAATATTTTGGGACTTACCTTATTGGGAGTACCTAGATGTTCGGCACTGCATCGACGTCATGCACGTAGAAAAGAATGTGTGCGACAGCTTGATTGGTCTCTTACTGAACATCCGTGATAAAACAAAGGACGGTGTCAACGCACGGCTTGACTTGGCTGACATGGACATCAGGCCTGAGTTAGCACCGACAAGCACTGATAATGGACGAACGTACCTTCCCCCTGCGTGTTACACTCTGTCCAAGGCTGAGAAAACAGAACTGTGCCAGTGCTTGCATGGTGTGAAAGTTCCGTCTGGTTACTCCGGCAACGTGAAGAAACTTGTTTCGATGCAAGATTTGAAGTTAAATGGCATGAAGTCTCATGATTGTCATGTGCTGATGACACAGATGCTCCCTATTGCAATTAGAAATATTTTGCCGATCAAAGTCCGAGAGACAATCATGAGGCTATGTTATTTCTTTAACACAATTGCTCAGAAGGTCATCGATCCCGAAGGACTAGATGCTATGCAGGACGAGGTGGTGATGACTCTATGTCACCTTGAAATGTATTTCCCTCCTTCGTTTTTCGATATCATGGTCCATCTCATTGTTCACGTTGTGTGGGAGATAAAAATGTGCGGGCCCGTATTCCTACGCAGCATGTACCCATTTGAGAGGTTCATGGGAATTCTCAAGTCCTACGTACGGAATCGTTCTCGGCCGGAGGGCAGCATCGTCGAAGGTTATGCAAGCGAAGAGGTGATTGAGTTTTGTGTCGATTATATGGCTCAGATTCAACCGATAGGTGTCCCTCAATCTCGTCATGAAGGGAGGCTGAAGGGTCTCGGAACTATCGGAAGGAAAGCAATCACTCCAGATATGGACACGTATACTCAAGCCCATTTCACGGTGTTGCAACACATGACTGAAGTGGCGCCTTATGTGGACCAGCACAAGGATGTGCTTCGGCAACAGAATCCAGAGCGGCCGGATGTTTGGATCATGAGGCAACACAACCGTTGGTTCAACCAATGGTTGAAGGAGCAAATTGCTAGGAGCTCGCCGAGTGAGACACTGAGATGGTTGGCAAAAGGGCCGACATTTACAGTTGTGACATGGCAAGGATATGACATAAATGGGTACACATTCTATACGCAGTCTCAGGATGTCAAGAGCACTAACCAGAACAGCGGAGTCCGCATAGATGCATTCAGTACCGATGGGTCGAGAAACTCGTACTATGGCTTAATAGAAGAGATTTGGGAGCTCGACTATGTGGTTTTCAAGATCCCCTTATTTCGCTGCCGGTGGGTGCATCTCCCACAGGTGAAGGTTGACAAGTACGGTGTCACGACCGTGCACCTCCAACGTGTCGGGTACAAAGACGAACCATTCGTACTCGCCAATCAAGTTGTTCAAGTTTTCTATGTAACCGACCCGGCAAATAAGAAACGCCATGTAGTTCTTCATGGAAAAAGGAGAATTGTCGGAGTGGAGAATGTAGTGGACGAGGAGGAATACAATCAATTTGACGAGTTACCTCCTTTTGGAAATGGCATAAGGGTCGACGATGAACAACGTGACGAAACTAGTTACGTACGCATTGATCATGATGAAGGGCTAATTTTTAAAGGAAATAAGCAAGTACAATAAGAATGTATATGTGAAAATGTGTGACAATTTTGAGATCTATATGTGAAAATGTGTGATGTAGTCAATTTTGAGATGTATATGTGAAAATGTGTGACAATTTTGAGATATATATGTGAAAATGTATGATGTAGTCAATTTTGAGATGTATATGTGAAAATGTGTGATGTAGTCAATTTTGAGATGTATATGTGAAAATGTGTGACAAAATGTATATGAGTATTGGCATTTATGTATATGTGTGATGCACATGTGATGGTTGATATGAATGCAGCTGGTTGGTGTTGTATATGAATGCAGCTGTTTGGTGGTGGATATGAATGCAGCTGTGCTTATTGGTGTTGTCTTAATAACTACAGTCGCAAAGGCTTATCACAGACGGTTTTAAACTTAGAACCGTCTGTGATATCAATAAAACAGACGGTTCTAAGTTTAAAACCGTCTGTGATAATATGACTATCACAGACGGTTATACACTTAGAACCGTCTGTGATATTTATACTATCACAGGCGGTTTTAGACTTGGAACCGTCTGTGATATTAATATCACAGACGGTTTTTGAGTTAGAACCGTCTGTGATAACCTCCCTATATATACCCTCTGGCTAGGGTTTTCCCTGTGCGCTGCGCAGTTATTCGATCTAGATCCAAGTAAATCCCGAGCCCGTCATCGCCTCCGCCTCCCCGAACCCTCGTCGGCCGCCTCCTCGAGCCCCTCGCCGGCCGCCTCCGTCGAGCCCCTCGTCGCCTCCGCCTCCTCGAGCCCCTCGTCGCCTCCGCCTCCCCGAACCCTCGTCGACCGCCTCCCCGAGCCCCTCGCCGGCCGCCTTCGTCGAGCCCCTCGTCGCCTCGGCCTCCCCGAGCCCCTCGTCGACCGCCTCCGTCGAGCCCCTCGTCGCCTCCGCCTCCCCGAACCCTCGTCGACCGCCTCCCCGAGCCCCTCGCCGGCCACCTCCCCTCGATTACCGACTGCATTGTGAGCACTTTCTGTGATGGACTAGGGTTTTGAGCATTGTGAGCATTGTTTACTGCAGTAGCTTAATTAGTTTGCTATTTGGTACATATTGCTATTTGGTACATTAATTGTTTACTACAGTTGCTCGATGATGATAAAATCATATACTGAGATTGGTTCATTCAGTGCTTGAGCTCTAATAGCTGTCGGTTCATGCAGTTTTCAGGTTATAGCATGTTATTAAATTGATCTGTTAGGATTTAATCTTGACAAGTTAAAAGACTGAATTATTGGGCAAAGTTAACTTGTGTGGTCTTGATCTGTATGAATACTGCTGTTTGAATATATGCATGCTGAATATATCTTGATCTTGAGATTTTAGAGTTTGTATCTAGAGCTCAAAATACTGAATTCATTATTTGGCATAACCAATCAAGGAAGAGTATATGATTTAGTAGCGGGACGGCCAAGATTAATCTTGTGCAACCCTACAATTTGAGAGCACATATTCATGTTGAGACTGTTATTGATTCTATTATTGATGCTTGTTGCTTGTTGCTTCATATTGCTACCATTATATATGTATATATGTAGGTATGTATATGTATATATGTAGGTATGTATATGTATATGTATGTATATACACATATAGTATGTAGTATATAGTATAGGCACATAACCCCTCTCTGTGTCCACATCACCCCCTCCCTTCTCCCCCTTCCCTCTACTCCTCTCCTCTCTTCCGAACATTGAGCATCATGTTTCACTTTTCGTGCTTCCTCACTTTGAACATTCTCATCTTATCTTAATAGACCCACAAAATGAGCAACATGTCACCCGCGCATTCTTCATCATCATCGCCGGAGGCGTCCGCTCCAACATCAAGACGCCAAGGAAGAGGGCTATCAAAGAAGCCTCAGAGCCGACAGACCATCACAGCGGTAAACGCAGCTGGGGTCCCTATCCTTCCTAAGCAAGCGGGAAACGCATTCCGAACCATGGTCGGAATAGTTGCACGACAACGAATTGAGATCACATACAATTCGTGGAAGAACGTGCCTGACACTCGGAAACGTGAGCTGTGGACCGAAATCTTGGCATCGTTCGAGTTCCCAGAAGAACACTTACACGCTGTGGAACGACAAACCTACCAAGCGGCGTGCAAAGCATGGAAGAACTTCAAGAGCACGCTTGTCAGGAAATACGTGGAGACGGACGAAACGCCTTTTACTAAATACCCATTCCTGGAACCACAATGGGAAGAGTTCAAGGCGATGAAAACGACCGAAGAATTCAAAAGTACAAGTGTGGCGCACCAGGCCCTCCAGGCAAAAAACACGCACCCCCACAGACTTGGCACAGCTGGGTATGCGGGTAAAATCCCGCAGTGGAGGTTGGAGGATGAGCTGGCAGCTGCAGAGGACATCGCCCCGCCGTTTTCCAATATCCCGGATGACCGCGCTCGAAATTGGCTTAGAGCAAGGTCATCTACAACGACATCGGGGGACGTCTCCTTTCGAAACCCTGCAGACCAGCAAGTGTCCCAGCGCCTGGTAAGATTTCGATCGAACTACGTAGCTTGTAATTACTCCACAACTTCGTACGAATTGAAATGACATGTCGTGCTCTTGCAGGAAGAGCTGAGTTTTGAATCTACCCTGGGATCATTCCAGGGAACAAGGGAGAATGATATGCTCTCCGTGGCCCTGGGAAACAAGGAGCACCCGGGTCGTACGAGAGGCCTTGGGCTTTACGTTCCTTGGAAACATGGTTTCCAAGATGACTCCGGAATGTATCGGCGTAGGAAGAGAAACAACGCCGAGCGTGAGGAGCAGCTACGAGAAGAGATCAAGGAATCTCTTCGAGAGGAGCTATTTGCTCAGATGGGTGAAGTAATCAGAGAAGAGGTGCGGAAACAGACAGAAAGTCAGCAGGCCGCCACCGCCGCTGCTATGCTAGGTAGCCCGCACAACCGTCCGAGTAGCTGCGCGTCCAATCCGACGCATACCCAGTCCAAATTTCCTGTGGACGACATCCTGGTAATAATTATTACCTCTCGAATGCTTGCTCCATTGGTAGGCCTATTCGAGTAGCTAATTTTGTATCGTTATGTAGGAGCCTACGAACTGCAAGCTCCAAGTGAGATATGGCGCCATTCCCTTGTACGCTGCTTGGGGCCAGGCATATTCGTCTGGTAACGGGGCCATGGTGCACGGCCAAGCTTTAGCGCCAGGCTTCGCAAAAGTTAATGTGGATGGTGTGTATGTCAATTTTGAGGTGGTCCCGCTACCGAAGCCCCCCAACGGCGAGATCGTGACTCTAGGACAGGCCATTGGAACATTCATCCAGTGGCCCAAAAGCGACATCTTCCTGGAGGCTTCTTCACCGGTGGCAGGACCAGAGCAACATGCACTGGTGCCATCTCCAGTACAAGACCAGTCGGTTCCACCACCGGATACTACAACGATGCTATCTCCACGGGCCCTATTCTCGCCAGAGCAACTTGCACCGCTGCTACCTTCAAAGTTGACTTCCGTGAAGTCGACCTATAGCCGAGGCAGCAAGGCCAGCAAGGGCAAAGCAAAGAAGACCAATGATGATCTTCCGTACCACCCTTTGGCCCGCAAATTCGTGCTTGGCGAGCCGTTGCTCGAGCAAAAAGCCCTCCAAAAGCTACCATATAGTTGCATGCAATTGCACACGTGGTATATGCAGCAGTCCAATAAGCCAGAGGGAGAATGGACTTCAAGTATCACTGTCAAATTCTCCGAGGAAGATTTACACCACAATCTTCAAGAGTGTACATTCGTGGTCGCCTTTGAGGATTTATTCGAGCTGTTCATGCTCAACGCTCTTGACGTCTCAATCGTTCGATGCTGGACGCTGTAAGTGTGTACAATCACAGTCTCCGTTAATGTCATACCGATAAATGCCATATCTAATTTTTTGCTTTCGTGTGTATATATACAGACACATGCTGATTAAAGCTAGAGTATCGAACTCATCAGCTGGTTTCTTGGACCCACAATTGGTCGCCAAGACTACCATCGACGTGGAGGCATCCCTCGTCGAGAGGTACATTGCATCAGGCCTGCTGAGTTGCCGCAATAAGGACTATGTACTTATGCCCTTCAATCAGAGCTTTCATTGGATTTTAATAGTAATTGTACCAAAATGGAACAAGGTATATTACCTTGATTCCCTAAGTAAGAATAAAATGGACTTCACAGTTGTCAGCCAAGTAATCGATAGGTAAGCACATATTCCCCATACATATCTACATTGTACTCTTTCTTTCCTTCCGAATGATTAAGGTTAACCTTTTCGAATTACGTAGGGCGTTCGCGATGTACATTGAAAAGGGAGGTGACTCGAAGCGCGGGGCCAACGGCCTGCTGACACATGTTCGAGATTTTAAGGTATTCGCTATTTCACATTAATTAATCCTATGCAACAGATGGTACTAATGCCTTTTGAACTAACACATTCCATTTTTTGCAGTGCCACCAGCAGCAACCGGGCAACACATGTGGATACTACGTTTGCCAACATATGGAACTACTCCTCGATTCCTCGAGGGTCACCAATCGCAAGGTTTGTCACTCTTCCCATAATTACTTCATACTTATCACGTTACATATATATGTACATTGATATTCCTATCGACAGGCTGTATCAATCCCGTCAACTGCATTGAAACAGTCTGAGCTTCGAGAGGTTCAATCAGAGTTGGCGTTCTTTTTGCTGACTCAAGTCATACAGCCAGAAGGACGGTTCCACTGCGCACACTGATTTCTTATTGGTCTTATCACTAAGTGTAAATGCAGTGTAGATCTTTTGTAACTGTGCATTTGTTAATGGATATTTTAGTTCAATTCAATTAATTGATTTGCGAAATGGATGCATGCTTTATGTCTGTGAGATGAAGTGCGATGTCAATTGGATGTTTTATGTCTGCGAAATGTACCTGAAAGCAAATGAGATGTGTGAATTGTATGTTTTTTGTCTGTGATTATCTGCTTGTTTCAGAGGGCATGGCTAGCATTTCCTGAGGCTAGCCAATAAACAGAAATAGATTTTGGTTTAGGAGGAAGGAATATCACAGACGGTTTTTAAGTAAAAACCGTCTGTGATATGTATCACAGACGGTTTTTCATTAAAAACCGTCTGTGATTATCGGTTATCACAGACGGTTTTTAATTAAAAACCGTCTGTGATATCTGATAATCACAGACGGTTTTTAATTAAAAACCGTCTGTGATATCTAATAATCACAGACGGTTCGAAAACCGTCTGTGATAACCTTCGATCATCACTGACCCATAAATTCAGACGGTTCAGAAAACCGTCTGTGATGACGTTTCTGAACCGTCTGTAATGTCGATTTCTGTAGACTGTACAGATGGTTTATGGTCAGAACTGTCTGTGATACACGGTTCTATTGCGAAATATCACAGACGGATTTTTAATACAAACAATTTGTATTAAAAATTGTCTGTCATATGTTTCTCATCTTGTAATCCCCTAAAATTTCATAATCTCCCGCCTGAGTCCGAGTAGGATTCTGTTCCGAGAAACCTTTAGTAAAACGGGCATAACTTTTGCATGCGGTGTCCGTTTTCGATGTTCTTGTACTCGTTGGAAAGCTAACGATGAGTTCGATTAAAAACAAATGACCCACTTGCGCTAGTCGCCCACTAAGAACCCCAAAATCAGACATTTTTAGCCTCAAGTTTTTGGTTTATGTTTTTGCCAAAATATTTGATATTTCGCTCTGAATTTGGAGTTCGCCTCAACTGCAAAGTTGTAGATCTCATTGAGACCTTTCAAAAAAGTATATATAAGCCATATATAACTTTGCTATTTAATCTTTTGAGAATAGCTGTTTAATGGCACTGATATATATATATATATATATATATATATATATATATATATATATATATATATATATATATATATATATATATATATATATAAAATAATGAGTGCTCTTTAGTGTCTGGACACCTCAATCGACAGCCGTCCGATTGCATACTCATAGTGGTGGAAAATTAATGTGTTTGTTGGCTGCATGACCTGTTACTACTGCAAGTCATTCCACTGCAGGAGAAACTGAAATCTTCATTCTTGATTTCCATTCCCAACACCCATTTTCCCCGTCACCTCCTCCTCTTCCAAATCAAGCCTAGATACACATGCTATTATTTTCTGAGCACATCATCTTTGATTTAAATGTTGTAATTACTCTATTCAAACTACTAGGTGCATCTGATCCATCAGTGTTTGCTTTTTTTCCTTTGCATCATATACCTTTCATCGTATACCTTTTTCATTGCTTGCTGCTAGAATTTTACTTTTCATATGTATCTTTCGGTAACGATTATGCACAATTTGAATTTAGGGGTTATCATGGTAAATGTAGCATGAAGCCATGAACCTTTTTGTTGTACATTTGATTTTTTTATTGTAATAATTTTTCTGGAGGAGTACTTGCATTTGCCGCTGGAATCTTTTTTTGTGCTGCGAAACAAAAATAATGGATTTGAACTAGTTTTATCCTACGTCATTCTTCTCCGTCAACCATTCAATAGAGCATTTGTTGTCTGAATGAAATGAAAATCACACACAAGATTTTCACCTAAACCACTTACGTGACATACAAATTCGCCACTTTAGCTGTCTATCTCGCACAACAAATATTGTGGAATGCTGTATATGCACTTATGCCTATGCCGTCTACTAATTTCAAACTATACAAGGTAGTAGTCGTTATCCAAATAAGCTACTAATTTTATATTGTAATCATGTTTGCATCGCTAACTTGCTGTACAAATTCATCGCTAGAATTAATTTCGTGATATGCAACAAAATTTGCTTACTCAACACACACATTTTGTATACCCATTTCATCATTATCAACCATTCAACGAGCATTTATTGTTCGAATGAGATGAAAATTTCACACAAGATTTTCACCTAAACTGCTAACATGATGTACAAACTAGCCGCTCTAAATCATTCCGTGCGGTGTATAAAAATTAATAGAAGTCAACACACGCGATTTTTCCTATGTCGTTCCTACCCATCAACATTTTAATATAGCATTTGTTGTCCGATTGAGCTAACCATTTTACATAAGATTTTCACCTAAACCCCTAACTTGATGTACAAATTCAACCCTAGAATTCTTTTTGTGTTGCAAAACAAAATTAATCTAATTCAACACTTGCATTTTTTCATACGTCATTGGTCTTCGTCAACCATTCAAGCAAGTATTTGTTGTCCGAATGAGCTGAAAATTTCACATAATATTTTCACCAAAATCACTAACAGATGTATAAATTCACCGCTGGAATTTTATTTTGTGTTGCGAAACAAAATTAATGGATTTCAACTCACGTGTTTTTTTCCTACGTCATTCGTCTCCATCAACTATTCGATAGAGCATTTGTTGTTCGAGTGAGAGAAACATTTCACACAATATTTTCACTTGAACCACTAACATTTACACATATGTTTCGTATACCCAATTCATCTCCATCAGTCCGGTTGAAAAAAATGATGCTTTCCTATTTAGTGCCAATTAGTGTTGCACGCTAGTTACAATTAATGTAGCTTGTAAACTAATTTAAAATTCAGGTATACTTAGATGCTAAATAGGTATGTAAATTGATAATCTCGTACAAATTAAGGTTTCCTTTAGATGTATAGGATATGTCATTTTATTCCTACACATGCTACTATAAAAGAGGGTATATATAGTTTTTGTGCTCTAATTCACAGACGGTTGGTATATAAAACTGCCTGTGATACTCGCACATCATAAACGATTTTAGCTACCAATCGTCTATGTTGGGAGAGTATCACAGACTGTTTGTATATATAACCGTTTGTGATAAATTGACCACTAGGCCCTTCGATCCTTTCCAACCAATTCCCAACCAATAGAAACCCACCAAACCCCAATCCATGAATCGTAGCTCCATCTCTCCCTCTATAAATACTCACCTAAACCCATCCCCTACACCGATGCTCAAAAATCTCTCCAGGCTCTTCCTCACCATCCTCCTCGACCCCAACCCTAATGGCCTTTACGAAGTAGATGCTGATGGTTATCAAGACGGTGCTTAAGTCAGCGCCAACAACGGCGGGCATCAAGGGTATCTAGCTTGAGCGCTGCATTAGGGGTGAGAGGGCCTAGGCATCATCTCGTCAGCGCGGTTTAGCCTCTACTGTCTCCTAGGATCTCTACTTCTTCTATATTCTTGCCATGTTTAAGAGCTGGGTTTGTAGGATTAGGAGCTGCGTTCTTGCTATGTTTTTGTTGTGTTAGATGGGTAACCTACTCGTTATCTTGTTATGCTGTAATGGTGGATCCTAATTGTAATGGAAATGGAATGTGTTGTTATGTTTGCTGTTGTGTTTGTTTGTTTTCAAATAGCATACTTAACATTTTATTAGGCTAGCTTGTCAAAAAAATAGAAAAAAGTTTAGGTATAGAATGAAATATCACAGACGGTTTGTGGTATAAACTGTCTATGAAGGACTATTACAAACGGCTCGAACAAAAAACTATCTGTGAGTCTCGCACATCACAGATGATTTATCTACCAACCATTTGTGATGGAAAAGTATCACATATGGTTCTATGTACCAACCGTCTGTGATATTCACCCATCACAGACGGTTGGTGGATAGAACCGTCTGTGATATTTGAGTATCACAGATGATTTTTTGGTTTGAGCCGTCTGTGATAGTATTATTTACAGACAGTTCTAGTTACAAACTGTCTGTGTTATATTTATCACAGACGGCTCACAAACCGTTTGTTATAACCTCTAATTATCACTGACTCATAAATCCAGACGGTTTAGAAAACCGTCTGTGATGGCAGTTCCAAACCGTCTATGATGATCCTTTTTGTAGTAGTGTACCTGTCATCGACTGACACATCCCATGGGCTATGTGCTTTTATGTAGTATTCATTTTTCATTTAAGAACATATATGAACCTTAATTATATAAGGATAAATATTAGGAACCATTACCCTATGTACCTTAGTTTATTTGAATGGCTAAAACTTTATTTGTTTAATTAGCATGATGAACTTCCGACACGACACCATAGGCAACATACAAACTTCAACAGTAAGTTTCATAAAAGAAATTAAAACAAAATATTTAGTGTTATAATTTTAATTTTTAATATATATATGTATTCTAATTTATGATGTCTGATCAAAAAACTATATTGCTATGTCGTGCTTTGGAATTTTATGTTAAAATTTCTTTCGTGTTTTAATATTAGGTTTTCTTTTTATGTTTTGAATTTAGACAAACATTTGGGGTGACAACCATTTCTAGGTGTAAACCAAGAGAACTAAGTGTTCAAATTTACCACAATTTACAAATTATCCGTGGATGTAGGGGAGATGTTATACTGCCATAAAAAAATTTAATGATCAAGCTCGACTGCATTTGACATAATAAATAAACAAAATTTAGGTTTACAAATAGAGTGATTTCATTTTTTAATATTCTTTCTATATGTTTATGTTTTTCATTTCTCCCAATTTGCAAACGAAATTGAGTTTGGTCATTTTTTTGTAGGGTCATGAAACATCCCTCTCCCTACATCCATAAATATTTTGAGAGTTTTTAAAGACTTGCACATTTAATATCAAGAGGTTCAAGCTAGCGAAGAAGGTGGTTCTCATTTTAATCCCCCCTGAAAAGTGTGCTACCTGCTGGCATGTATCAAATGTTCAATTTCTGTATATTAATATGATTAGAACGATCACAGTACAGTACAAAGAATTGGTAAGCCACCATCTTTCCAATTGTATTTAGGCCCCATTTAGAATGCAGGAATTTTTCTAGCTCCTGCAAAAATTTATTTGTTTACTTTTAAATTCCAGTATTCCAAACGGCTGTTGTGTTTAGAATATAGGAATTTTAGAAGGAAAATAGATGATTGGATGCAGGATCGCACCATAGTATTTCCGTATAACATAAAAGTTTCCTATAAATTTCGGAAGAAATGAAACATGAGGACCAACCTTTTGTTAGAATTCCAAAGTTTCAATGCAGTTTCACTGTTTCTCTCCTTTCTCAATCTAATTAAGAAGCAATTCCTGTTAAATTGCAATCACCTCATTTGGCCAGTTCTGCATTTTTTTATTCTATAGTATTTTAGGGTCATTTAATTTATGTGTTTTTCCTGTTCATGTACTTTTATTTTTGCTCCAAACGGGTTGTTTACGTTGTATCGTCACTAGTACTGAAAAGCTAATGACATGTTGACCCGAAAGGACGATGCACGTACGCTCACTTGATTTCAGCGCCGAGCACATGCATGCATGATGCATACCAGTTTTCTTTGATTCCTCACAGTCACACTTTTGTTCCTTTTGGCGGCTTCTTGTAGAAAAGGAGTACTACGGATTACCAATGAATCATTCATGATTGGAAGTTAAAACTAAAATTTGAAACTAATTTTTCTATCCAAATTTACATGAATTCATTACCAAATTTATAAATATATTAACTATAAAAAGCATTGATTATTGAAAGCACGGAGAAACTTAACCCAACTTTTCCAGCTGTGCCAAAAACTGAAGGAGCATTATGTAGAAATAACATATCAGGAAGAGAAATTAAGTGCTCCTGATTTAAAGAAATATTCCAGGGCATTGCTAGTATCCGAACGTACAATGAAAACTTTCTCATCGTACGGTCCACACTACAACAAAATGAACATATTAAGACGTTTTGTTTAAGACGCTTTGAATCATGTCTCTCTTTTTAGAACCACAATTGAAATACAGACGCAGTTTGAGACGCTCTAAAGGGTTCCACGCTATTAAATTCTATTAAAACGGCTGCTGAGACGTTTTGGAGTACGTCTCATATATGGAGACGAAAATTTAGATGTCTTATTTATCATTTGAGACGTCTTATCTATTATCTCCATATAAGAATATTAAAAAAACAAAATGGTGTAAGTAATGGTATATATATAAAACATAAAAAAATATCAATCTCAAAGTTCGAACTCACAACCTGAGATTTTTCTTTCGCTTTTGTCCAGTGGCTGAAAACATAAAAAAAATATCAATCCCAGGGTTCGAACTCTCAAACTAAGGTTTAGAATAGAAAAAATAAAAACAAAAACCATGGGGTGTGGAGGAATCGAACCAACAACCTCCTAGCTCGGAGGCCAAGGCGTTTACCACCAGACTATTGTACCCCACTGTCAATTATAATTGTAAATTACTATTTATCTAGCAGTCGCCCCGCCTCCACAGATGACGCGGATACGCTCATGTCTTGCACTTCTCAGTTAAACTAGTACTTTACCCGTGCGTTGCAACGGAATCTAAAAAAGATAATATATAAATATAAAGATGCCAAACTGTACAATAAATATCAATATAAGCAAACCAATTATATGCACATACACGATCCAAGTCAAATGTTGTCTCTAATTATTGTTCTGTTGTAACACTCTAATTATTATTGTAATAAACGTTTCAACTCTGAATCAATAGGCTGCAACACCGTTTATTTATAATAGTAAAGATATATATATTTATTTATTTTTATTATATTTTTAGAAATCATAAAAGTTTTCCCTCCCTAATAACTTCCCACAATATGCACATCCCGCCCAAATTCCTCAGCCCCCGTCCAAAACCATCACGGGATATACACCCCTAAATCCTCCGCCCGCCAGACGCCCAAACCGCGTCGCCCTCCGCCTCCGCCCCCTCGGCCCCTCCGCCCTCGCCCTCCCGGCCTCGTCCCCCACCTCCCCCGGCCTCCCCGCCTCCTTCCGCCTCCCCGGCTCGCCCTCCCGGCCTCCCCCACTCCGCCCGGCGCCCGCTCCCACGGGACCCCCTCCCACGCCGCCCCGCTGCCTCATCCCCCACCGCCCCCGCCGCCGCCTCGTCCCCCACCTCCCCCGCCGCCGCCTCATCCCCCACCTCCCCCGGCCTCTCCGCCTCCGCCGCCTCCCCGTCTCCCTCCGCCTCCCTCCGCCCCCTCGGCCCCTCCGCCCTCGCCCTCCCGGCCTCGTCCCCCACCTCCCCAGCTCGCCCTTCCAGCCTCCCCCACTCCGCCCGGCACCCGCTCCCACGCCGCCCCGCCGCCTCATCCCCCACCTCCCCCGGCCTCTCCGCCTCCGCCGCCTCCCCGTCTCCCTCCGCCCTCGCCCTCCCGGCCTCCCCCACTCCGCCCGGCGCCCGCTCCCACGGGACGCCCTCCCACGCCGCCCCGCCGCCTCATCCCCCACCTCCCCTCCGCCGCCTCGTCCCCCACCTCCCCTGGCCTCCCCGCCTCCGCCTCGGTTCGGAGAAGGCGTAGGTCAACAAGACGATGGCGATGACTCCATCGACGACGCCGATCACTGGTTCGGCCGCCGCCAACGCCACCGACGGGGATTTCGCCATCACGAGGGCCGACCGACGGGTTCCACCTCGAACTTCTGGCGCTGAAGAAGACGGCACGGATGATGCTTCCCTCCCCAGGTATGAATTTACCTAAATAGATAGCCTCCTGGGGGAACCCAAAATTCCCACAAATCAAATCTTAATTTGCACTTCATGTCTTCCAGGACTGGAGGCTGGAGCATAACTTGCATAGCCTTGGACTACAATAGTGCTATAAAAGTTTGACATCTACAACCAACAAGAACTCATTGCAACTGTGTCCCTGTTGAATATCTAGCAATGCTATCAACCTACCCAAATTTACTAAATTACAACGGAAAACATAAGGCAGCTTTTCTAGTTCTTTCGCTAGAACTATGTGGATTTATGACTTTTTAGCTCTTAGAACTGAATCTTGTTATTATAGTATGACATCTACAGTTTTGTTCTGCAATAGTTAGTTCATGCTTTGCCAGGATGTAGCTGTTAATTGTAGGGTGTGCCTGACTGCCTTCTATCTTTTTGTATGGTCACTCATTCACTCCGCGCCTCTCGATCTCGCCGCCGCCGGCGCTGCAGCCTGAAAACCCTGCGTCCCCCTCGCCGTCGCAGTCGGTAAGCTCTCCCTCTTTCCCTATTCTTATCCACGCCTAAAATCTTGAATCCATTCTCGCCCGTCTGTTTTTTGGAATCCTTGGCATCAAACAATCCTCAATGCATATTCTTTTTGAACATGCATATTCATTTCAGCACCTTACTGAACTAGAAGGGGAGCAGGTGCCTCTGTGCTGGCCCAGCAAATGGCGGCGGCGTGGGCGAGCGCAGCACGCTGGCGGAGGAGTCGTGGTGCTGTCTTCTAAGTTCTATCCAGTGATTGAGCACTACAGGTAGAGCTCTGATTTGTTTTTGCTTCACAATTACCAGTACATATTCGTCCTAATATTTGTTCTGTTTGATTTCTTGGGTTCTTTGGTCCAATTTCCTTATTGCTGTTGCAATATGCATGTTCACCCCTCCTATGCAGCTATGCTGCCATTCATGTACTCACTAGGGGTTCAGAGGAGGGGAACAACGTTGCCTGGCTTAATCGATGATGGAGAAAAAATTTCTTGGTTGATTTTGTTGTGCTGTAATGCTCAGTGTACATAGGAAAACATAAATATATGCTGATGTTTTATAAGAGAAATGACCTAGCAAAATTGTAACTAATTCAATCTGTGCAAGAAAAGCTATGTAAACAGAAAGCTAGCAAATACTGTCAATGCCAATATTTTTCATACTCAGGGAGCAAAATTGTAACTAATTCAATCTGTGCAAGAGATCAAATGTGGATGTGCAGACGAACAACATCAAAATCAGAAACCTACGGCAGTAAAGAGCATATATGATATAGTATGGTACTATGGTGAGATTTAACTAGTGAAGTAGAATTGTAGGAATGCAATAAAGAGCTGTGAAGTAGAAATGCATGCCAAACTTGAGTATGCGCCTGGTAATACAGTGGCATTGTAACATTGTCGATTGCATAGTGCATACACAACATGTGGTTTGACTGAGTCCCTTGGATGTATCAACTTGTACCGTAAGATTTTTCATGATTTGTACCGTAAGATTTTTCATGATTGCTCATATCTGATATTTTGTTGTTAATATTGCTATATTTGCAGGATATGGAGGACTATGAAAAGAAATGCAGAGTGGAAGACCTGATGCACAATTTTCTGATTAAAGAAATAGACCTGATGATTTATTACAGCAGTTTAAAAAAAGATGTGTGTTAAATTGGAGGATGTTTTACCGACATGTGTTTATCGCATATTAGATTTTTATTTGGTTGTGAACTCTGTTGATTTAAATGGATGCTATAATTATTTGTAAACCTCTCTTATGTAAACTTCTTTGGGGTTTGGAGGGTGCAATGGTGACGAATTTGTCAATTGCCAATGGTTTGCCCGGGGTGTGGCTTGGTTCCAGTTGTAGTTGGTTTGCCTTTCTTATAACAGTATATCTGTTGTGCTACGCCCATTCCTTATATTTTATAAAATATGTACTTAATATTATGGTGCTGCCTATAAAATTATTATATATATATATATATATATATATATGTATATATAATAAATATATGGAATACTATATTCTCATACGGATACGTATTTGTGTGTATAGAAGAAAATATATACCAATCAAAATAAAAATACATACTACATAGGACATCTTGAGACGGCACATAACGTCTCAACGCACGTGCCTATATTAATTGAGACGTGGTGCAGCCGTTTTTATAAAAGCGTCTCTAACTTTATAGGGATACAGTGCAGATGTCTCTAATGAACGTCTCAAATAATATAGGCACGCCTTAGAGAGCGTCTCTATATTTTTGAGACGGTTCATGTGGAGACGTTTCTATGACGCTTTATAAAAGCGCCTCAATTGTCTGTGGGAGACGAAACAGAACGTCTCTAACCTACAAATATGATGTCTCCCCACGGATGTTTTGTTGTAGTGCCATCTGCTGTTGGATCTTTGTAAATATATAAATCCAACATCGTCAAATTTCCTTCATGATTGGTGTAACAAAAAAAACTCTGATTACAACAACGTGTACAGTGAATTGCAACAAAAAACATTGGGTTACAACAAAAAATACTCAGGTACTCCCAAATACAACAATTGAGACAACTTATGAAATATTTTGATTTTGAGGTTGCAATATTTTGCAATGATTGTTACAACATTGAGAACAAAAATTGAAAAACATCCATTCTCTTAACAAAAACTTTACTACATAAAAAATAACAACGACAACATTTAGACGATGAAGGCGCAATATTTTGGATTGCGAAGTGCAACATCTTAAGAATCTATACTGTAACATCAAAAAAAATATAATTCCAACGTCTTAAATCATCTATTGCAACTAAAAAATCTTGTAGATGTAACAAACACTCGACTCACTGGGTTTAGCCTTGATGACGGTAAAGGAGTCAGCTAGCCCACTGCCTCATCACCGGTAGTGTTGGACCGAAATGGCGACAGAGGGGGGGTGAATGTCGATTCTTTTAAAAAACAAACCCCTCAAAAGTACTCACGAAAGTGATGACACTCCAGTAGCTATAGAGCTAAAAGAGAGTGCGAAACTTGAGAAAACTGAACCATGCAAGAAAAGGCACTCACAAAAGAATTCGAGTTAACTCCCAACAAGAACTATCTCTTAGAATCTTCTCCTATAGCTACCATTAGCTAAGAGAAGGAGAGATTAACTACTTTGCACCCTTAGAGAATACTAACATAGAAGGAGAAAAGAACCCCGAAGAAAAACTAAAAAGGAAAACCACCCAACTTGAAGGGCCGGCCTGACTTGTACTGCTGGGGCGGTCTGACCGCATATTAGCCGCCGGTCAGACCGGCCTTGAGGACCCGGTCTGACCGCCCAGCATGTTGAAGTTGGGCCGGCCTTCGGGTTCAGTCGGCTGACAAGCTGAAATTTCAGACAAAGAGACTTGAACCTTCACATAGCCAAAGGAATCGACATATCCATTTGTTCTCTTGGACCAGTATAGCAAGGAAATGATTATAATAGCCCAAGGAACCTAAGAGACCACAAAAAACCAACTTAAAATCATAAATTTCAGATTATGCCCTGAAAACTGAAAATATGCAGAGACTCCACTAAAAGTCAAATTGCTCCTCCATCTTTTATCCTTTGGCTCTGAGATTTTGTAGGTATATTAGCAGTACCTAAAAGCCTCTTCAGACCAAATCCCATGCTAATCTGAGAAGGAAATCAAGGTTTTGCATCAAACCCTAGAAATGCCCAAATACCTGAAGCAACTACTGAGAGCATCCCAAAAACTCAAATTGCCACTCCATCTCCAATCCTTTGGCCATGGGACTTTGCAGATACGTTAGCAATAGCTACTAGACTCTACAAGCCAAATCTCAAGCCATCATAGAGAGGGAAATGAGAAATCCACCAAAACCCTAGAACTGCAAGGATGAACAGAGGGAGCCCAAAACTGAAATCTGAGATTTAAACCAAGTTTGCTCTTCAGGAAATCGATCAAATGATCTTGTGACACTAACCCATCATAGAGCAACCCATTTTGGGCCTTCCCAACAAGCAAGAACTCGAAAATCAAAAAGCTCAGAAATCAACTAAATGGAGCAACGAAGAACACAGAGAGCACGAACAGATGAAGACTTCAGATTCTCATTTCAAATTAAAGCTGAATACAGAGGAGTCCCGATACGCATGGACATTAGAACAAGAAGGTTGATTACATGATCCTCAACTCATCCTCACCCACTCCCACACAAGAACACACCCATACATCTTGAGAAGGGGATGAACACAACGTACACCTACAGAGCTAAACACCCAGAGCACTCTCCTTGCTTGAGCTCACTCACATGCTTGAATGGATGTCTGAATGCTTGAGTGGATATGCTGCCCCCAATCCACCTTTTGAAGGCACAAGCTCATCCCAAACAAGCAAATCAAGAAGTGGCATACAATGCCCACTCCACCACCTCACACACCATATGAGCCACTAAAGTCAAACACTCTTTTGGAGGGAAAGAACCAGCCCTCCACCTCATAGCTTGGGTCAAATGTCCAATTTGCCCCTCAAGCACCTTCCCGGAAGCTTCCCGCGTCCGGTACCTTGACGCCTGGACCTCGACTCCTCCCTGAGCCTAGTCCGGTCCGTTCCATCACGTACGACCGCAACCGACATCCAACCGTTCTGAACCTCCGACTCCTCCTGAGCCTAGTTTCGGTTCTCCCGTGGTCGCCCGTCGTGTCCGTCACCGGTAGCTCCCGCTCCGGTTTCTCGTCTCCCGACTCGCAACCACCTCACCAGCCTCGATCATCTTCGGCATCACCGACCGTCTGGACCTCAACACCTCCTGTGTCTAGTCCCGGTCCTCCTCGCCTCACCATGACCTAGCTCTGAAGTCCTGCAGTCACACAGACAAGCAAACCGTCACATAGCACCGCACGAAACAGCATAAACCGTATTAGCACAAGTAAAGGTACTCAACCCTAGAATACCCGAAACAAACTCAACCTCACTAAACCACTGTCAATTACTCATCACCAACATGGGGATACCTCCACATGGTCTCTCAGGTAGGCTCAGATCTGGCGGGGCCAAAGGCCAGTTCGGTGGCTCGTCATCGACTCCCTCCGATCCACACAGATCTGGCATCCCTGACTCCTTTAGCTGGTTGTCTCAATGCCCCTTAGTCACGTGAGAGAGAAGCCATCATAACCAATAACAAGTGAAGGAGCGGAGAAGCCATGGCCCTATGGGTTAGAGTAGGGGAGGGCAGAAGGGTTTGGCCTGGACGTTGGGATGGAGAAGAGGAAGCGGAGAGGGAAAGAGCAATCGTTGGGAAAAGTTAATGCAATAGAGAGATGGAGAATGGAGTGGACAAGAATAGCAAGTGAGCTAGTGGCCTAGTAAGACGTGACTCAATAAGGATAGATTCTATAGCAATATCCAATATTTTATTATGTGGCAGCAATAAGGAAAACTAGCTACGATTGAAAGTATTGTTGTGTAATTGAAGCCTGTAATATCTATATCTAACTAACCTACACAAAAATAATCGATTTTACTAAAATAAGTGGTGTAGATCATTATCTTTCTCTCGATTAATGAGATTTTTTCTTTTTTGAAACTAGTGAGAGAATTTATAGTATTGTTCTGTTTTTACAAAGTACTATTGTGGGAATTCTACTACTCAAATCAAAAGGTGATGTAAATCCCAACTTCTCTTTATATGTATAAAGATATAGTCGTCTCAAGTTATACTAGCACTAGAAAGCTAGTGATGTGTTGGTGTGAAAGATGGATACATGCATGTAGGGATGCCCACGGGGAATTTTCCTACGTATAGGAAAGTAGCAATGAAAACCAAGCTAAAATTTAACCATCAGGAGCATAGTGGTCTGATACGCAGACTCCCACATATTAGCGGCGAAAAGAACAGCGTGAATCCCGTTCGGTTTTGGCCGACCCGAGACACAGCTCGTGGTGCGGCCTAGGTAGCGTGGCGGCCAACGTGATGAGTTCGGTTTTGGCCCACCCGTGATACAGAATGCCCACCATTGCACCGAAGTTCTCCACTGCAGGCAGCTCGGCATGGCGGCGACTTCCTGACTGTGTAAAAGAACTCAACAGAGCAGTGCGACGTTGCATGGAGCTGCGCAAGGATGTAAGGTCAGGACATGTCTCAATTCAATCTTATGCCGTCAAAGGGCATAGATCTCTCCAAGCCACTCAGGTAGCACGAGAAGAGCATCATAGTGTTAGTTCCGCTTCCAAATGTGGCTAGTACAATATTCACCAGTACAAAGAGGAATTACAGACAGGAAGAGGAGAAGAGGCTGGGAAGAAGAGGAAGCAGAGGAGAAAAGGGAAAGTTCGAAAGCCAAAATGCTATTACAGAGTCGATGCCCCATTCACTTTGCAATAGAAGCCGCAAAAAGTTTCTTGATGAAAAGTGTGATTACTCGATTTGGAGTCCCAAGTCGGATAATTACAGACAACGGTAAGGAATTTTTGAGCGCAAAATTCCAAGAATTTTGCGATGAATTAGGCACCAAATTATGTTTCACTTCAGTTGCCCATCCCTAGAGTAACAGAGCAGTAGAGCACATGAATGGCCAAATAATGCAAGGAATTAAAACTTGAGTATTCGACCAGCTAGTAAATTGCTCGGGGGCTTGGGTTCTGGAATCACCTTCAGTATTATGGCGATTTGCATGACTTCTAGTCAAGGGATAGGCGAAACTCCTTTTTCCTGGTTTTTGGGGCCAAAGCCATGCTTCCTCCAGAACTAAAGATTCAGTCAACAAGGGTAGAGCACTTCAATGACTCCAACCAAGAGCAACTTTGAGTGGACAACACCAACCTGCTCGAAGAGAAGAGGAATCAAGCTTTAATCTATTTAGTGGTCTATCAGCAGACAATGCGTAAGTACTACAATCGTAAGGTCCAGCCTCGTAGCCTTGCTGTAGGCGATTTGGTATTAAGGAAAATCCAATCCCAGTCTAATTAGAACAAGCTTTCCCCCAAGTGGAAACGTCCTTACATTGTGTTCAAAGTCACACACCTTGACTCTATATGAAGTCACACGCCCTGGCTCTGTACGACTTGCTATGGAAGACGGCCAGATTCTCTCAAATTTTTGAAATATCGATCAATTACGCAAATTCTATGTGTAAATATTTCTACCCTTTTTCAATAATAATTTTAGTTTATGTAAATTTTTATTGTCGTATGTCTAGTAGAGCATATTTTATATTTATTCGACCACTTCTAGCACATCCAATTTATTTAGCTGGTTGGATAAGGGAACACAACTAGCTGAAGTCCCTCCTCTCTGCATGTGGTCCTGCCCACTAGAAGGAGCTTCTTAGTGACAAAATGTTCCTAACTCTTGCTACCAGCATACAACAATTGCCTTGTCTACGAAAACGTTGAACAAATATATGAGAAGGCAATCCGAGCGTTTATCCTCTTAATCGTTTATGTCTTCAATTTGATTAACTTGGTCGAAGGGAGGTAACATCACCTAATCAGAGTCTGTCCTCTCTTCATGTGGTCCTACCCACTAGAAAGACCCCCTAGCGTCGATTAGTGCCTAACTTTTTCTACCAGTACATGACTATCGAATTCGACAATGATAGTCAGATAAATTACTCTGCTCTCTGCATACTATACTCTGTACTATTTACTTTGTTTATTCATATAAACTAAGTAAATAGTCGACGGCTAGGATAGAGTTATTAGAATAATTTTATTTCTTAGTTATAATTTCATTTCTTTTGCATTTTTTATTTTTTGTCTTACGAGTACTAATTGCTCAGCGAGACAAGATGCAGGGAAAGAAAGAAGTTTATTCACCATCCAAAGGTAAGTTTTTATAAAATTACTTCTATTTATAAACTACTCTACTCTGGAGGAGAGGAGAAGCCAAGTTCTATTTCTTCGGACACTTTTCGTCCAAATGGCTCTACTTCTTCGATCAGGCAAGAAGCCTCCTCCAAAGAGTAGGTGAAGTCGTGCTTGATGTGATGTAAGTTTAGGTTTCGGTCACATGCCTTGAGTTTTGCCAAGCATTGCTTATAGTGCCCCTGACTGCATCCCTGATTGACTCTGCCTGATCAGCTTTTAGAGTAGCAAAATACTTTTCCAAAGTCTTGGCTTGTAGTGCAATCATTCTCGTGTGAGCAGATGTCTCCTCAGTGGGAATCATTTTTTCCGCACTAAATTTGCCGAGTAGATTGTTCAGAAGAATACCACAGTCTTGAAGGCTTGCCTTCATTGACTTCGTTTCTTCTTCACTACAAGTCATTGCTTTAGAAAGACGCTTCATTTCGACCATGGACTCTACAAAATAGTTAAAAGTTGGTCAAGCTAATACTCGTTATGATCGTAAGCCCTTTTACGACCATATGGTCGAAAGCTCTTTTACAATCATATAGTCGAAAGTCTTACTACAACTATCCCTTAGTCGTAAGTCCTTCTATGACCACGTAGTCGTAAGTATTACTACGGCCTCGTAGGCGTAAACTTTACTACAACTACCCCATGGTCGTAAGTCTTTCTACGATCACGTAGTTGTAAGTCCTACAAGACTTGTTTCAAACACTGGTTGAAGGTAAAGTTTTTCTTAGCTGATAGCTTAGTATTAAGTAGCTTTATCCTCTCACATTTTTCTTTGCTAATGCGAGTAAGCTCTCTGATCACTTTAGTTTTCTCTTCGACCTTAGTGAGCAACTTACTTGATTCAATCTCTCTATCTGTTAAAAAGAGAAAGGTAAAAGAAAGGCTAGGAAGATGCAAAGATAAACAGACTTAAGCTTCAGGGCTTACTATTTATTTTTTCTTCCAGGGTTTTGGCAGCAGAGTTGGCTTTTATGAGGCTTATCGATATATTAGCATTTTCTTCTTTTAGCCTCTATGCATCAGCCTTCTCATTCTCAAGCACAGTAGCCAAGAGCTCTGCATCTAGTCTAGACCTGTAAAGGTTAAAGGTAGACCTGAAGTTCTGGTTGTGTGGTCATGACAGAATTTGACTACATAGGTTAAGTGATTTATGATGTCATTGCCTTCTTGGAGAGCTCAACGTTCTCTTGTCGTAGAAGCATAAGCGGTCTATGTTACTCAGCCACAGTTGCCATGTCTTCTAATACTTTCTAGATAAGGAAAGGCAGTGAGAAATAAGAAGAGACAAAGTATGAACATTCGAGTTGTCAATACTCACATTCATACTCCTACGAGCAAAGTTTCTGAGCACCCACTCGGAATCTCTAAGTTGGTCAAGCTCTTTGTCGGGACCCCGGATTTCCAAACCTAGACCCTCTGTGTATTACAGCACTAGTCCCAGATCAAAACTAGTGCACACAGTTAAATAGAAATGATTACATCACCAACAACGATTTTATTACAATAATAGAGAGTACTGACCGAAAGGTCTCATTATTACAAAGGAGGTTTCAAGACCTCACACACACAGAACACAGCGGAAGTAAAATAAATTCAATGAAGACCCATCAATACGCCACAGGCAATTGACTGGGGAAGCGCGACCTAGTACTCCGGGAATCCTTCGTCGAATCCACACGCGAAGTAGTCGTAGTCTCCCTCTTGAGCTTCGTATTCCTCTGAGTATTATTTTTGAGTGCAGCATGTGAGTACATAAAGTACTCTGCAAGTCTTGGGAAAAATGCAATAGATGCAAGGCTTGACAAAGGAAGGCTATATGGTTCTTTTGCACAAAGCCATATTTTATTTCAATTACTACTAATTATTTTCAAAGGCATCAAGTTAATAAAGTAAATGTTTTAACAGAACTAGTTTAATCAATTCTAACTGATCAAATTTAAACTGCGGGTTACATCCACCCTCTCTGGCTCCAACCGCCAGGATGCCCTTCCGAGAGTTCCCTCCACTCTCGGAATACCAAAACTTTAATTTAAAAACAAAACCAAAAATCTACCATGTGAATGCATTCCTTACCCGCCCTTGACCGTGGGCACGGCTATTCGAATAGTTTGACACTCTGCAGAGGTTGTACAACTTTACCCCCAAGAGATAAATTATCTTAACAGTCGCCACGCTTCCTTTGGCATGAGACACAGATAAAATATCATAAAGCCTTTACCTCACTTTAGACTAGCCAGACACCACCCGCTGAGGTTTCACCGCAGAAGGGTTAAATCTACCCAATCCGAAGCCCCCTCTTGCGCCATATGAGTACAGTAAATCCCTGTCCCTCACTGTGAATAACCAGTAAATCCCTGGCACCCACTTTCCACTGGTGGCACCTAAACTAGACTATTATGAGTTAATCAGCTAGGTCGTACCCATATAGACTTAGGGTTGTACGGTAGTGCTCAGTCTGGACAATCGCAAGCATCGGTCCTTAATCGACTAGGGTGGAACATACACTTTACAAGATCTCGTGCTTGCCGCACCAACCCAAACCAACCATAGGATCAAAATGATCAAAGAAGACTTGCATTCTTGTGCGCTATTTGGTCCTTTTTGCGGCGGCTCGACTAATTCTTCGGCGACGTCGGGTTCTACGCGCGAAACGACAAAACAAACGAACAAATAAATACAAATAAAATCACAAAAATATAATATATATACTAGAAGGAAGTTTATGATTTCATACGAATTTAGGAGCAAGATTCAGCGGATTTGGGGTTCACCCGAGGGAGAACGAATATCTGGAAGATCGGTTGGGAAAAGAAATTACTGAGACAATATTTGGACCAAGGAAAATAGAATGGATTTTATGGAGATGTTGCAAGATTTGAATTTGAATTTTGAAAGTGCACAGAAAATTTGGAATGGAACTGAGGCTTTGAAATTAAACTAGGTATTGGAATTTGAAATTTAAAATTTGAAATATCAAATAAATTTCAAATATTTGAAAGTATGGAAGAAATGGATAGTTTGGGATTTTTGATGAATTTAGAAATTTGAATGGGCTCAGACGGAGTTAAAATGAAGGAGAACGGGCTCTGGGAAGTTTAAATTCAGAGAAAAAGAAAAACTGGATTTTTGGGAATTATTTTCCTAAAGGAAAATCTGAAATATGATGTCAGCAAGGAATTTCTTTTCGGTTGATTTATTTTTCAACGGGAAAAGATATTTATGGCGCCACGCTGACGTCAGCCAGGAGGTGGGCCGGCTGACAGTGGGCCCCCGAGTCTATAGACCGGGCCCATGGACCACTCGGGGCGCTGATGTGGCAGGGAGGTGGCATGGCGCTGACTGGGCCGAGGGAAGCCGAGGTGGTGCTAACGCGGCACCTTGTCAGCAGCCACGCAAGCACGGCCGTGCTGACGTGGCTGGCCGGTGAGGGGGCTCGGGACCGGGGACGACGGCGACGCTCCCATGAGCGGCGGCCGGCGGCAAGGGGCGGAGAAGGAAGAGGGGGGCGACGGGGAGTGTGGTGGTGGGGGCGGGCTTTACCGGGGATGGCCGGGAGTGACCGACGGCGAGCGCAGAGCGGCGGCGGCGCTCAGGAGACCGCAGGGATAGCGCTCTGGTGACCGGGGAGCGCGACGGAGCTGCGGAGGGACTTCGCGATGAGGCGCGGAAGGCGATGGCGACGTCGGCGGGGCTCGGGGAGCAGCGGCGCGCCGGGAATTCCTAACCGGAGAGGAGACGGCGCCCGGGGAGAGGAGTCATGGCGCGGGGAAGCTCGGGTGACGGAGGGGGCGAATTGGAGCGCGGAGGAGGTGGGGTGAGGTGGGGCGGAGCTCGGGCGCTTTTTATAGGGGCCGGAGAGGGGGCATCGGCGAGGATTGCTCAGCGTTGATTGCGGGCGGCGGCGTTTGCGGAGGGTAAAAAGGAAGGTGCGGGGGCGGCGGGATTCGGGCGCGAGGATGGCGGGGCTGGCGCGGCTTGCGGGGGAAGAAAGGAGAGGTGGGTGCGCGCGCGGGAGGAGGTGGGCGGCGGGTTGGGCAAAGGCGGGTGCGGGAGGAGAGAGGATGCGCGGCCGGAAGTAGGAGAAGGCGGGGAAGGGATGACAGGTGGGCCAGGGGGCGCAGAGAGAGAGAGAGAGAGGCGCTGACGGGCGGGGTCCGCGGGGCAGAGAGAGAGATGCGGGTGGCGGCGATGAAGATTGAACGGTTGAGGGTGAACGGGAGGGGGCGGCCGAGATGGGCCGGGGCGCGCGAGGCGGGCCATCTGGTCCGGACAAGTGGCAAGCGGGGAGGAGGGGGAGGCGGGATCGGCCGGGAGACGTGGCCGGCATCTGGCCGTCCACGTGGCGGCCGGAGGGAAGGGAAGGGATATTTTTTAAAATTTTTATTTTGTTTTTCAGAAAAGCACAGGAAATTATTTAAGCCTCAGAAAAATATGAAATAAACTGCAAAAATTCTAGAAAAATTCACAGAAGTCTCTGGGAGTATTTTGGACTTAATAAAAATATTTCCAACTAATGTTGGTATTTAATTTTCATACTTAAAATACTTTTTAATTTCAAAAATACATTTTTAAACTCTAGAAAATCCAGGAAACCAAATAAAAGCCAAATAACAATAATTATTTTGAACTAGGATTTTCATATAAAATCAAAATATCATTTAATAATAATTTTAGGTTTTACTTAAAATTCTTTTCAAATCTAGCTTTTTCAAAAATAGAAATTCAAGGCAAATCCAAATAAAACTCAAATACTTTAAAATAATTAATTTGAAATTAAATTTTTCAGAAAGCGAAATTTTAGGATGTGACAAACCTACCCCCCTTAGAAAGAATCTCGTCCCTGAGATTCGGACGGACTAGGAAAAAGAAAGGAGAGGAAAACACAACTCTTGGTTCCTTGCTGTGCTCTCAAGCTGCTTCTTTCTTTGAACCAAATTGAAACTTACCAAACATGATTGCTGCCCCTGGGGGCACCTTTTGCGGTGATGTGGTTAACTCGTCCTCTTCCTTGTGATTGCGGAGTTCTTGGAGCTTTTCCTGCAGTTAGAGATACTCCCCGTCCTTGTCCTACAACTGGAGTTCGCGCTGGTGTATTTCCCAAGTTGAAAGGAATTGGAGTGATAACCTGAGGCTTTTGTGGGCAATTGCCTGCATAATGCCCATCTCGTGACATCGAAAACATTGCACTCCTGCGGCTGAGGTGTTGCTTTTCTGAGGTCGGACTCCGGTAAAGATGTGGGGTTCATGCATCTCGGAACGAGGCACAGATCCTAGAGTTCTTGGTGCATCTGTTGCTGCTGGAGCTTTGTTGAACTGGGGTGGATTCATTCGGGGTCTTGAACTGCTTGCATTATACTGTGTCTGAAAAGCCATCTTTCTCTTACGAGAGTCCTGCAATTGATATTGAGCATCGTCCTGGACAAGGGCCTTATTTACCATGTGCTGAAATGTCGGAAAATCTTTGGACACCAACTGCACCTTGAGGTTGGATCAAGTCCCTGCATAAACCGCCAAATCTTTGTTGACTCCGATGCAACATCTTCCAGTGCGTAACTAGATAGTTGAGTGAACTTATTCAGGTACTCGGAAACACTAAGGTTTCCTTGCTGCAACTTGTGAAACTCCCTTTTTTTCATCTCCATTATTCCCATAGGAATATGTGTAGTACAAAAAGCTTCAACAAATTCAGCTCATGTGATTGTTTGCACATCTTGATGAACAGAACAATAGTTTTCCCACCAATTAGCAGCGATTCCTTTTAGCTGATGAGCGGCATACAACACCTTCTCATGGTCATTGCACTGAACTAGCATCAATTTCTTCTCCACATCCTTGATCCAATCGTTAGCTTCCAATGGATCCACTGAACCGGCAAAAGTAGGAGGTCTGGTCCTCATAAACTCTCCTAGCTTGGACTGCGGTGCTTGGTTCAGCGTCTGCGGAACTTGTTGCACTTGATTCTGAGCGAGAGCTTGAAGTAGTTGCAGTTGCATAGCCATCATCTGCTCCAAGTTGGGGGCTTGAGCAGGAGGAGGTGGAATGTTATTGTCTTGCTGGACATTGGCATCACGGTTGCTGCCAGGGTTGCTCCTTGTGTTCACCATCTGAAGCGGTTTCCGGGGACAGCAAAAGATAAGAAGGAACTAGCACAGGTAAGAGATTTGGGGGAAACCAAACAACATCCCAAACCAACACACAAGAGAGAAGCAAACAACGACTTAGAAGAAACTTAGCTTGAAATCAAAATAGTTTTTAAGGATGGCTATACTACAAGTACAAAAAGACATGGTACAGTCCACCTAACACACAAGCAAGTAATATATAAGCATTCTAAAATTGTAGGACTTTACTTGGATACTACAACTAAAGAACTAGTCCTCGCTCCTTCATGATAACGTGCTTCTCCAAGTGCTTCTTAGACGCAACCTTACTGAGCCGTCTATAGAAATTACCAAGGGGAGAGAGTACAATTACCATTCCAAAAAGGAAATAAGCAGATAGATAAGGAAGAATATCATGACGAAGGTAAGGATAGAAAGACAAGAAAAGACAAGGATAGCACATTATTAAATTTTTTTATTTCTAAAATAAATTTTGAAGTTTCTCCTTTTAACGACCATTCGAACTAGGTCACGTCCTACAGTTAAATTGGCTCTGATACCATCTCTGTCGGGACCCCGGATTTCCAAACCTAGACCCTCTATATATTACAGCACTAGTCCCAGATCAAAGCTAGTGCACACAGTTAAACAGAAATGATTACATCACCAACAACGATTTTATTACAATAATAGAGAGTACTGACCGAAAGGTCTCATTATTACAAAGGAGGTTTCAAGACCTCATACACACAGAACACAGTGGAAGCAAAATAAATCCAGCGAAGACCCATCAATACGCCACAGGCAATTGACTGGGGAAGCGCGACCTAGTACTCCGGGAATCCTTTGTCGAATCTACACGCGAAGTAGTCGTAGTCTCCCTCTTGAGCTTCGTATACCTCTGAGTATTATTTTTGAGTGCAGCATGTGAGTACATAAAGTACTCCGCAAGTCTTCGGAAAAATGCAACAGATGCAAGGCGTGACAAAGGAAGGCTATATGGTTCTTTTGCACAAAGCCATATTTTATTTCAATTACTACTAATTATTTTCAAAGGCATCAAGTTAATTAAATAAATGTTTTAATAGAACTAGTTTAATTAATTCTAACTGATCAAGTTTAAACTGCGGGTTACATCCACCCTCTCTGGCTCCAACCGCTAGGATGCCCTTCCGAGAGTTCCCTCCACTCTCGGAATACCAAAACTTTGATTTTAAAAACAAAACAAAAAATCTACCATGTGAATGCATTCCTTGCCCGCCCTTGACCGTGGGCACAGCTATTCGAATAGTTTGACACTCTGCAGAGGTTGTACAACTTTACTCCCAAGAGATAAATTATCTTAACAGTCGCCACGCTTCCTTTGGCATGAGACACAGATAAAATATCACAAAGCCTTTACCTCACTCTAGACTAGCTAGACACCACCCGCCGAGGTTTCACCACAGAAGGGTTAAATCTGCCCAATCTGAAGCCCTCTCTTGCGCCATATGAGTACAGTAAATCCCTGTCCCTCACTGTGAATAACCAGTAAATCCCTGGCACCTACTTTCCACTGGTGGCACCTAAACTAGACTATCATGAGTTAATCAGCTAGGTCGTACCCATATAGACTTAGGGTTGTACGGTAGTGCTCAGTCTGGACAATCACAAGCGTCGGTCCTTAATCGACTAGGGTGGAACATACACTTTACAAGATCTCGTGCTTGCCGCACCAACCGAACCAACCATCCACCCTAATCTAAACCAACTTCCACATTTTATTTTATTTTAAAATAACAATGGCATCTCCAATCACCACTAAATCTATAAACACAAGGTTATTACAGTAAATCATATTTTCCCCTTTTCAAGATTTCAAAGGTATTAAATAGCATGACTAAGCATTATACTACCATTCTATTATTCACAAATAATTATAATACTCTCATTATTGAGACAAAGGAAATTCTAAGGTTACAAAGGTACATGACAATCAACTTCAATTGAGGGCATAACAAAGTTGGAGTAACTAATACCTAAAGATTGGAACTAAAGTTTTATGTAAATAGCAAAGCACATAATTTAAAATAATTAAAACATTTCAAATCATAGGTTCAAAATGAATTTCTCTTCGGTTGATTTATTTTTCAACAGGAAAAGAGATTTATGGCGCCACGCTGACGTCAGCAAGGAGGTGGGCCGGCTGACAGTGGGCCCCCGAGTCTATAGACCGGGCCCATGGACCACTCGGGGCGCTGATGTGGCAGGGAGGTGGCATGGCGCTGACTGGGCCGAGGGAAGCTGAGGTGGCGCTAACGCGGCACCTTGTCAGCAGCCACGCAAGCACGGCCGTGCTGACGTGGTTGGCTGGTGAGGGGGCTCGGGACCGGGGACGACGGCGACGCTCCGGCGAGCGGCGGCCGGTGGCAAGGGGCGGAGAAGGAAGAGGGGGCGACGGGGTGTGCGGTGGTGGGGGTGGGCTTTACCGGGGATGGCCGGGAGTGACCGACGGCGAGAGCAGAGCGGCGGCGGCGCTCGGGCGACGGCGGGGATAGGCTCTGGTGACTGGGGAGCGCGGCGTAGCGGCGGAGGGACTTCACGATGAGGCGCGGAAGGCGATGGCGGCGTCGGCGGGGCTCGGGGAGCAGCGGCGCGCCGGGAATTCCTCACCTGAGAGGAGACGGCGCCCGGGGAGAGGAGTCGCGGCGTGGGGAAGCTCGGGCAACGGAGGGGGCGAATTGGAGCGCGGAGGAGGGAGGGTGTGGTGGGGCGGAGGTCGGGCGCTTTTTATAGGGGCTGGAGAGGGGCAATCGACGAGGATTGCTCGCCGTTGATTGCGGGTGGCGGCGATTGCGGAGGGGAAAAAGGAAGGTGCGGGGGCGGTGGGATTCGGGCGCGGGGATGACGGGGCTGGCGTGGCTTACGGGGGAAGAAAGGGGAGGTGGGTGCGCACGTGGGAGGAGAGAGGAGGCGCGACCGGAGGTAGGAGAAGGCGGGGAAGGGATGACAGGTGGGCCAGGAGGGCAGAGAGAGAGAGGCGCTGACGGGCGGGGTCCGCAGGGCAGAGAGAGAAAGAGAGATGCGGGTGGCGGCGATGAAGATCGAATGGCTGAGGGTGAACAGGAGGGGGCGGCCGAGATGGGCCGGGGCGCGTGAGGCGGGCCATCTGGGCCGGACAAATGGCAAGCGGGGAGGATGGGGAGGCGGGATCGGCCGGGAGACGTGGCCGGCATCTGGCCGTCCACGTGGCGGCTGGAGGGAAGGGAAGGGATATTTATTTTTAAATTTTTATTTTGTTTTTCAGAAAAGCACAGGAAATTATTTAAGCCTCAGAAAAATATGAAATAAGCTCCAAAAATTCCAGAAAAATTCACAGAAGTCTCTGGGAGTATTTTGGACTTAATAAAAATATTTCTAACTAATGTTGGTATTTAATTTTCATACTTAAAATACTTTTTAATTTCAAAAATACATTTTTAAACTCTAGAAAATCCAGAAAACCAAATAAAAGCCAAATAACAATAATTATTTTGAACTAGGATTTTCATATAAAATCAAAATATCATTTAATAATAATTTTAGGTTTTACTTAAAATTCTTTTCAAATCTAGCTTTTTCAAAAACAGAAATTCAGGGCAAATCCAAATAAAACTCAAATACTTTAAAATAATTAATTTGAAATTAAATTTTTCAGAGAGCGAAATTTTGGGATGTGACACTCTTCAACCCTGGTCCACCACACCTTCTCAAGATATTCATCATCAAAGATGTAGTCCTTATTTGGAAGATCGTTGGGGTGTGGAACTTGGTTCAGAGCTTGGCCTGATGAATATCCTACCACAAATGGAGGATTAAAAAATGAGGAGAACAAGTTAGGTTGTTCTTCCTCTTTTTCTTCTTCTCCAGGACCTTCTTTTGCTATGACCACTTTAGTGGTCGTAGTCTTTGCAGTTTTGGCCACAGCGTTTGTTGCTGCAGTGGTCGTTTCTTTGACCTTCTCCATCGTACTTTCGATGGCGGGCAGAGCCGCAGGAGGTTTCTCAGTAGAAGCATCCTTACACAATGGAGAGGCCAAACTACGATAGCAAGAAATGAATTAGTAGTTGAAAAGACAAAGGGAAAATACGGTATACGTACTTGCATTTTTATACCTTTGAGTCAATACTTTCAGCACGAATTTGGAAGAAACCTTCCCAAAGAGTGGTTTCTTCGATTTCTTTCCCACAACCATATCTGGTTGTAGGAGAATGAGGATCTCTTTGACCGTGTCCGGTCGAGAGTCTTGAGCCCTTTTGACCATGTCCAGTCAAAGGTCTACAGCAAGAGTTGCTTTTCTTTCCTTTTCTTGTCCCTCCTGATGGTCAGAACTAGATTCGATCATCGGAAGATCTCTTTCTCGTTCACAGGTTCTGTTGACGTGGTAGTTTTCTTCACAAAAGACACAAAACACTTCTAATTTACCTTTTCAAGATGCTTGATAAAGCCTTCGGAAAGACTAACTTAGTTTTGATGTTATAATAGAATGGTATCTTGATCTTAGGAGTCGATTGCCTCAATATAGCTACCCCTATTTCACTTACTGCACCTATGTCCACAATAAATTATTGAATAGGAGCGCTCGAGGCAGCCGAAGAAAGAGTTTTAAGGGGGACAGCAGCATCTGTGCTCCCCTTTTTCTTATCGACTAACTTAACTAGTCGATGCCTTTTGGCCGGAGGAGCCTTCATTCTTTCCACTTCTCCATCAACCACCATCAATTCAACTCCTTGGTCATCTTGACGGAAATTCATGCCTACGCTCTGCAGAAGAGGAAGATACCGCTTGGTCATGCTCTATGACTAAGAAGTCTTAAAGATGAAGTCGATTTTTTGATTACCTTTAAGCGTTCTTCCCTCTCTTCAGAAGAACCGTCCACCAGAATATGAGGAGCCTACACCACAAGTGATGGAGTCTTCTCGCAAATAGCCTTGACTCAAGAATTGATTTCCTCCAATCAAGGTCTGAACAAATAAACTTGGTAGTTGATAAGAAGTATTCAGAAAATGTAACCTGGTTACGAATACAAGTGCTAGTATCACTTACCACTCTCATAGTCCTGGGTCGAATCCGAGACTCCTAAGTACATCCACATAGGATGTGCTCGATGCTTTAAGGGACTAAGATGGCGCATGATGAAGTCCTTCACCACATGCTAGCTCGCAAGCCCCTTGTCCCTTAGTTCCTTAATAGCAGAGATGTAGGGGGCTATTCTTGTGACGTCTTTGGGGGCTGAGTTCCAAAGACTGTTTTTCTCGGTGACCTTCCCAATGAAGGAGAGGCTATCTTCACTAGTCGTCTCCTAGTAGAACCACCTCTTCTTCCATCCTGGTAATGAAGATCGGGTAAACATGGGGATGTAAAGCTCCATCTTTCCATCATGGAGCTTCAATCCAGAACTCCTAGCAATCCCCGTTTATCGGCTCATGTCGTAGTAGAATTAAAAGAGCTCGAGATCTGCTAGGATACCCAAATACACCTAGCATAGGTACATGAATATGCTGAGCATTGTGATTGGATTGGGAACAAAATTCACCAATTCAACCCTGAAATACTCGAGAATGGCTATCAAGAAGAGATGAGCAGGGAGATGGAGGCCACACTCACAGTACACTTCGAACACCGGAATCTCTCCGATTTGTTCGGATGGCCAGTGCTGCCCGGTAGCTTCAATCCATCTGACAAATCTCCATGGTGGAATCTTCTCTGTAGTCTCTAGTGCCTCCATCTTAGGATAATCTATCTCTGATTCAACCTAGGTTGATGAAGAATTCATCATTCTTTTGAGTGATTCGAAGGGATTTGAGTGAGATTGAGGAAGATTACAGAGATTGGTTGAAGGTGGAGAGCTCAAACAAATTGCAGCAGATGGGGAAGTGGGAGACCAGAAGTTACCCTGGGAAAGTCTTTATAACCAATGCATCAGTTACTTCTCTCGAGAACCGAACTTTTGCTTTAGGAACCGATTCGATAGACAGATCGACAGAAATCGAGTGCATTTTTTCTGTCCAGTGTCTATCTGTCTTCACAACTCAAGCAAATTACCAAATCAACCAAACCAATTCCTGGTCGATAAGGGTCAAGAAAGGCTTTGCTTTTGGCCACTTTTTATCTATGACCATACCTAGTCGAATAGGTTATTTTCAATTGAAGTTGGGGGGCTAGATGATGAGGATAGAATAATGCTTAAATTATTATGTCATTATATTCCTTGAATATATCACTTATCGATAAGGGGTAAATATGGTAGGATGGTTGTAAGCTCTTCTACGATCATATAGTCGTAAGCTCTTCTACGAGCATATGGTCATAAGCTCTTCCATGACCACATAGTCGTAAGTCTTACTGCGACTACCCCGTGGTTGTAAGTCCTTCTATGACCACGTAGTCATAAGTCTTACTATGACTACCCCTTGGTCGTAAGTGCTTCTACGACCATGTAGTCGTAAGTCTTACTACGACTATCCCTTGGTCGTAAGTCCTATGACCATGTAGTCATAAGTCTTACAACAACTACTCTATACTTATGGGAATTCCTACAACAAATCTATCTCCAACCAACCTGTCTACGATGATGAACTACATCGTCGGTTCATCTAACAAGGCGGTTAGAACATGCGTTTATCCATTAACTGCACACGATCTCTCTATAATAACAACCGCTACACAGTGAATGGTTTTTTATGTCTCTTTGATACTAACTTCCATCAGGCGGTTATCATTTGAAGCATTAAGGCGTCTTCTGGTGCGGAACAACGGCCATCGCTTTGCTAGCTATATAAAGGTTAATGCCAAAGGAGCGAGGGGCCGAATCCAAGTAGGAGATAGTGCCGACTCTTTTTCGCATTGCACAGTTGTAACCATATCTTGTGATTAGTAATCACAAAGGATGTAGGTTATTATTCTCTAAGGAGAAGGCTCGAACCTAGATAAAGATTCCCATGTCTTTACTCTGCATGCGTATACGCTAGGTCTGTTGAGAGAATCTTCGAATCCAAATAAATCATACGTAAGATTGATATTAAAACATTGGCAACTTCTAATTGTTCAATATGATGGATGGAAATGACTACATCACATTGCATGATGAGCATTCATGATTCATATTGATGCGTTGAGGCCCTGTATCAAAAAGGACAAGGTTAGGTAGGAGATAAAGATTTAGATTGTGACCCTGTATGAAAAAGGACAGGGCAACTCTGTATGTAAAAGGACAAGGTCAGGTAGGAGACAAATATTTTGATTGAGACCCTGCACAAAAAAGGATAGGGCGACCCTGTATGAAAAAAGACAGGGCAATGGTGTGTCATTGACGGGTGAACACCTAGCTATACCGGTATATGCACAAGAAGTCGTTGAGTTTGAGCATTGCATTCATGAGAAGAGAATCAAAAAGAAATAGCATGTGCATGTAACCGAATGGAAAGGAGAATTTTAAAGTGAGATAATGATGGTTGAGATGAAATGTTAAAATATTGTTGCCTTGTATATTATTCTGCTTTGTACTTGCTGAGTCATGGACTCACCCTTGCCTCTTTATTGTTTTTAGGTGAGCGAAGAGGACGACATGCATGGGAAGTGAGTAGCACATGGATTCCTGCATTATTTAGCCTTCACATTACTTAGCACTTAGTAAGAACAATTTAGTTCCAACTATTGTAGAAATTGGTTAACTTGTGGTTACATTTAGTATCTTCGATTCACCATATTGCTAGATGTTGCGATGCTTAGTTATCCTTATTATTGATAGCCATGGTATTCATTTGGTCCATGTTACATTTTAAAATTATGTTGTTTGATGCTACTGAAAAATTATCTTTAAACTATTATGGTATACCGTTCTTATTATCTTGTGACATGTTGACTTGCTTATTGTTTAAAATTGGTAGTGGTAGAGGTGGTGAGTGAAATCTTGGGCTTTTGGTTAAGCTAGGGTGTTACAGTTGGTATCAAAGCGGGTGTTAGGGCCATAATGGGAATTTGTTAATTTAATTTAGACAATCAACTGAAACATGGCCTAGGACTGGTAAACATATACAAGATAAAAAAATAATTAGGCTGTATAATTTCTACAATATGACTTAGGCTAATTAATTAGGTTAAAATAAAATTTGACACACTAGTGCATAGTAGGATGGGTTTTTGGGATAATCATTGTGTTACGATTTTGGTATCTTATGATTGATAGGTATTGTTATGAGATGTTTATAAGTCTATTGCATGATTGTTTGATTGAGATGGATAATGATAATGATTGTTTGATTGGGAAAGATAGTGATAATGAGAGGTGAAGCTCGTGGTTGTGGTCGTGGTATGGCCAGGCGGTATCAGCAGGTGTGGTGCATGAGAAACGAAGAGCTTTTCTTGGATAACCTTAGTTACCCAATGACTAGGAATGAGTTTCTATTGGACGCTTTTGTTCGATTGGTGAGTTATTGGCTCTCCTTGAGTTTTCAGTTATTAGATGGTTTCAATGCTAGTAATGAGATTTCCTTGGCTATTTTGGTTCTATGATGAAATTGTAGTTTTCCAATTGTTGAACTTTTCTTGTTGCTTTTGAAAATTGTTCACTTGTCAACTCATATTTTTGTGGTGGATATTATGAGTTGCTACTTATTTCTTGGTTCAATATCTTCTTATTGATCAAGGAGAATAACTTTTGCAAGCCATGTTTTTGTGTAAGGTTTTATACCCATGTGTTTTTGAGGTAACTTGTGTGTTGAAGCTTAATGCCCGATTTTGTAAACAAAAGAAAATTCTAAACTCTTGTTATGATGACTTTTGGTTGGAAAAAAGTTTATAAGGTATGGAATGTCAAGCTGGGGAAAGAATGTAATGTATAAATGATTTCTAAGCAATAATCTTTTGTGTGTGAAACTGATTAAATGCGATAGTGTCTTGCAGTAGCTTCAGGATGAATAGCGAGTAAGAGTATGCCCATTGTTACTTTAATTGTTATGGTTATAGATAAATGCGGAGCATGGTTGAATCGATCATGTAACTAGCGTGATAAGAATTCTTATTTTATTGATGAATTGGATATTGTTGGTGCCGATAGATATTTTCTAATTATTTGTGAAGGTTATGCCAAAGATGTATGAAATTTTTGTAATTAGTAAACACTAATCCTAAATTAATCTTTCCTAGGGATACTTGGTGAACGTGTGTAGATATTTGATTCACATGTTTCTTGCAATGCTAAATTGACATAATGTGTCTAAATGAATGTATAGAAATTGTGGTATTATCATGTAAAACCTTGTTTACTAGAGGTTCTAGTAAGGATGTTTTGATAGTTGAGTTTTCAAGATAATAAGGGAATTTTGAACCTATGTTTGTAAAGTTTAGGTGATGGCATCTAAAAGTAGGACAACAAATGGGTTTCATAATCAGGATTATTGTTGATTATTAATAATAGTCACTATAGTGTAAATAATGTACAATAAACTTGGTGTTGAGCATCATTAGGAGTTGAATGAACAAAGTATAAAAATATTTTAAATCAATGAGCTTTCTTAGATTTTTGAGTATAAGAATGTTGTTGACGAAAGAATTTTGCTAGAACATTACGGTTGTTGCGATAATTTTATAATGCTTTGTGAGTTCTAAAAAAAGCTTATGATGGGATAATAAAGTATCATGAAACAATTTTGTCTGATCTTGCAAAGTTTGAGATATGGTAGTAGCCTTGATAATTCCTATTAGGAGTTTGTTAAATTAGAAATTGCATAATTTGTTTTGGGCTGTCGGCTTGCATGGTAGTGTTACTTAAAATAATAATAATAATAATAATAATAATAATAATAATAATAATAATAATAATAATAATAATAATAATAATAATAATAAAAAATTATTCAAAAGAATGGGTCAACCTTTGGGAAGAATTTAATGTAACATTGGAGTTGTGTACTCATAATTCATTTCTGGTTTGTTGGCTTCTATGGTAGCAGTATTAAAAAAAATTTAGTAGAATGTTTATAAGAAGGAATATGTAGTAATATACTTATTCAACTTACAAATGAACTCATTGCAACTTGTTAGAGCTTTATCGTGAGCTGATGTTTTAGTGTCCTTTCATTATTTATGCTTTTAGATTATTGAATTTATCAAGGGTGTGCAAACTTGACGCATTATTAAGATTGTTACCATTATGTACATTGTGCGATCTTCTGGGGGGGTAACTTGACCAAGTCATCTAGTGTTGGAAAAAATGGTGTGATAGCCTACTCAATGTGGTAGTAAATCCAATGGTGAGGAATGTTGAACTAATGTCACGATATATATGAATTGTTCCTTAGTGAATTACCTTTTTCGAATTTGGACACCTTTTTAAGGGTAGTCAGTGGAGACTAGATTCACTTGCTAGAGACTCTCTATTATTTACAACTAAAAATTTATTGTAGGAGTCTTTGGAAAAATTGAAAACATGAAGTGACATTGCTTAGAATTTCTATCTAGCTAGGAATAATGGAATGATTTATTCTTGTGACATGTCATATTTTATATTATCTAGGTTTCATAGTTGTAGTCTTCGTGTGGTCTTTGGTAACAACAAGTGAGGCAAGATTTGCATTGATCGTTGATAGAATTTGTTTGGTTGTGTACCTGTGTGTGTGGAAATTCTAAAGGATAACTATTGTTGTTAAAAGAACTAAGCTGATAGGATTCTATAGGGAATCAATTTATATGTGTAGCTGGGATAAGGAAAGAAAAGAAAATATTAATTTTGTGAAGAAATATCTCTAACACATTCAGTAACTTATGTATTAGAATCTCTCTAGATTTGTAGTGGTATTGCAACAAGTTGAGTTTTACTTTGAAGTTTCTAATTTAAAGGAAATGTGTTCATGTGCAATGCGATGTTTTGGAAATTCATGACCCAAGGGAAAAATTATACCTTAAAATTGAGAAAAAAATACCTTTTTCTGTGGTAGTGAGATATTTCTGTTTCCTATTTATGCTGTTGGTAAAGAAAAGTGGTTTATTGGTGTTATGGGTTGTCCTTTTCTTTGCTAGAAGAAAAGAAAAGGTTGTTAATTCGCGTATTGGAGCGATTTCATCCTTTGTTTTATGTGGTTCTTGAATGCATCTTGTTTATTTGAGAGTTGAATGATTTCTTAGTGAATCTTTCGTTTGGAAGTGGTTCTTGATTGCATATCGCTTATCTAAAATTTGAATGATTCTTGGTGGACTCTTTGTTATTCTCTCAGGTGGATTCTGTTGAAAGAGAGTTGGTTTAAAGTCTATGGTATTTGTTTTTCTATGTTGAGAAGGGATGTGACCCACCAAGTGAGGGGATCATATGAGAGATGAAAGAAGAGTTCCTAGTGTTGTTGAGGGTTAGGGTATTTGTGCAATGACCTCTTGTTTTTTGGATTGTGGTTCAAATTTCTTTTTTCCCAAGGCAGGTTGTGCCCAAGGAAAAAATTGTTTGTTGGGCTGCAATTGATGTGAGCGGTTTGGGTTCCCGTAGAATTTTTGAGTGAAAGAATTAGGGAGTGTGTGATATCCCAAACCTTAATTGAATCCGAAGCTGAAAGGTAAGTTTAAAATGTGCAACTTAGCATGGGAATACGAGACCATAGATGCATAGAGGTCTTTTAAGATGATGCTGGTTAACTAGGGTTGCCTAGTTTAGAGTTTGGGGCAAGGCCGGCAAGGCCTTATGAATATGTAAAGGTTAGACAAGTGTGTCTAATTGAAAAAAATGAGTTGGACACTCGGGAGAGCTTTGATGAGGTGCGAAGGAGAGGGTTGGAGCTGAGGTGGGTGTCCAGGTATTCCGAAGGGTATCTTCCACCAAAAACATTAGGCAGTTTGGTGCCAAGGGGAAGTTTAGCCTGAGGTACGTTAGACCATTCCCCAATGGTGGCATGTAATGAGAGTTGGCTCATCGATTGGACCATCTCAAGTCCATGAGTATGGTGCACATTGTGTTCCATGCCTAGTGTCGAGAAAGTTTTGTGGAAGATACATAACTCGAGATATCCTTAGAGCCATTGGCCATCGAGTGAGGTCTCACCTTTGGGACCCGTCTAGCATGGGGACTGGGGGAGTCAGAACTGGTGATGAGGTGTGAGATGTTGTCAAATGCCAAGTTGCTTCGGTCACATCAATCAGAGTGGGAAGTGATTTGGGAGCTAGAGTATTACATGAGTGTTGGGTGTCCGAAGTTGTTCATGTCAGATACGTGCTAAAGTTTGATTGTAGTCTAGGTTAGATTTTGCATAAAGATGTGAAGCATAGAATTCAGGGTCGAATTTTGTTTAAAGGGGGTAGAATGTAATATCCTATATGGCATTAGGAGAATTATATGGACTAAAAAGAGAAATTTAAATAGAATTAAAGAAGAAATTCCAGAGTTTAAAAAAGGAATTTAGAAAAAAAGAGGGATTAGTAGGCCTTAGACCTTCGGCCCAAGGCAGCCAGGCCCAAGTGGGCCAGCCGGCCATTTAAGGGAGCTAGGGGGTGTCCCTCCCCCATCAAAAACCCTAGCCCCCAGCCCCCTTGTGCCCTTCCCCAATCGTCCCACCTCCCTACAGCCGCCACCTCAGAAGTGCTGCCGCGGCAAGATTTTGTTGCCGGGCCGCCCAATGCCACCAAGGTCTGCCACAGCAAGGGAAAATGCTACCGCGCAAGGAATTTGGCTGCCGAGGCAAGGAATTTGGCTGTCGTGGCAAGAAACTTTGCTGCCGTGGCAAGAGGGTTCGTTGCACCCTTGTGCTACTGCCGCGACACAGAGGAGCACTGCCGTGGCAATGGTTTTGGCTGTTGTGGCAGAGAGAACATGGAAGAAGGAGGAAAGGAGAAGAAGGGGAGAACCAGGAAGAAGAAGGGAAAGAGGAAGGAGGAGAACAAGAGGAGTAGAGTGGTTTCTACTGATGTTCAGAGGTTCTTGCTATGGTCTCCAAGGGTAACAAACAATTTCCTACCCTTTTGTTCTTAGCGATTAGTTTTTGGTTATTCATTCGATCTATGCAGTCTGCTGTGTTCCACAAATTAGGAGACCTTGTGGTTCAAAACCTGGGGATTTCCATTTGACGAGGATCGAATAATCCTCAAATTATTATTTCATTATAGTCCTTGAAAATACCCCTTATTAGTAAGGGAGAAGTCCCTCAGGATAGTCATAAGTCTTACTACGACTATCCCCTGGTCATGGATCCTTCTACGACTATGTAGTTGTAAGTCCTACTACGACTACTCTCTGGTTGTATGTCCTACTACGACCACGTAGTCGTAAGTCTTACTACGATTACTCTTTGGTCGTAAGTCCTTCTATGACCATGTAGTCGTAAGTTTTACTACGACTACCCCATGGTCGTAGATCCTTCTACAACTATGTAGTCGTAAATCATACTGCGACTACCCCTGGTCATAGATTCTTCTATGGCCACATAGTCATAAGTCTAACAGCAACTATTCTCTGATCGTAAGTCCTTCCATGACCACGTAGTCATATGTCTTATTGCAGCTATCGCCTGGTCGTAGGTTCTTCTACGACCATGTAGTTGTAAATTGTCTTGCAATCACCTTATTGTCATAGTCTTTCCTGAGCCTAACCTAACTTTGACTAACTTGTTTACAATATACAACTACTGCATAGTGAGTTCATCTAATAAGGCAGTTAGAAAGTGCATTTATCCCATAATCGCACATGATCTCTCTCTGACAACAATCACTACATGGTGAATGTCTTGTTATGTCTCTCTAACAATAACTTCCGTTAGGCGGTTATCATCTGAACTATCAAGACGTCTTCTGGCGCAAGACAACTATCGTCGCTTCATCAGTTATATAAAGGTTAACGTCAAAGGGAGAAGGGACGGATTCTGATCCAAGTAGAAGAGAGCATTATCCATTCACATCCCTCTGAGTTGTAATCTTGCTCTTGAGATTAGTAATCATACTAGACGTAGGGTTGTTACTCTCTTACAAGAAGGCCCGAACTATGGTAAAATTTCCCGTGTCTTTACTCCGCAAGCGCATACACCGAGTCTTCTAAGAGTTCCCTCAAATCCAAACAAATCATATGTAAGATCGATATTAAAACATCGACAGTTGGCACTGTCCGTGGGGATTCTCTTCCAAGACTCCAGTAATTTCCTCAGCGGAAAGTTTCTCTTTTTCCCGCTGATGTCCTCATGGTAGATAAATGGAATGAGTTGAACTGGTTTGACTTGGCCGACTACGTGCTTATCAACATGGATGCCTGTTACGATTATGAGTAGACCTAGCTTGCTTCCACTGATCGGGGAGCACATCGCCAATTCTTAGTGGCGACTCTTCGGGCGACCCGGCGAAGGCCATGGGTGGGCACACTTCGTGTTTGTCCATATTCTCACAAGGAACAGACCAGGCTGGGGATGGTAATAACCCAGACTTCCCCTACATGGCAGGGTTTACTCCAAGCCGCTAGATGGTCTCACTCGACGATTCTTTAGACGAGGGGCATCCCGCGAAAGTGGAGATTCTAGACAGATGGTCTTTGCCATGCCCTTAGATTCTCATTGCCCTCTTGGAGGAAGACCTAAGGATGCTCCCTAACGATAACACTCTCCCTACTCTAGTGGGAATGGTGACGAGACCTCTAGTGATGAGCCCGATCAATACTCTGATGAGCGTGGGAGAAATCCTTGAAATACTCGCTCTCCTCTGATGTAGCCCCGATTTGCATCAGGGGTCGAGGATCCTGAGACTACTCAGCAAAGGCTACTTGTCGCCCAGAGTGCTTTGTTTGGGTGGGCCCAGTAGCAGTCCGAAGAGGCACGGGAACTTCAACAGATCAATGACATACTCGAGAACCCGACACAAGAGCTTGCTCAGGCTAGGATCACTTCTCTGAGGACATTGCATGAAGGCTCCATGGTGTGATGGCCTGGCTTGAGCAACCTCACCGACGTCACTCTGAGAGTCGACAAGGTACGACCGCATCCAGTCGTTCATCGAATTTGCCTCACAGGGGTCGGTATGGTGATGGGGCACGTCACAGTCCCGATCACAATACCAGCCGGAGGGAATTGCCCCGAATTGCTTCAAATCGACAAGTCGATGAGTAGTCGCCACTTCGAGCAAGGAATCCATGGCAACAGATGGACTACAAGTCTCATCTCCAAGTGGACGAGACCTACAACAGGTCCAGTCCACCTACCGTCGGGCAGTGCCGAGTGTGTTCGCCTGGCGATGCTAACTACCCGTTTTCACAAAGGAAATGGCAAGAGATTGTTACTAGATGCCGAGCATTCATGCTCGAGCTTTGAGCAGTGCACTGCCCATCGTGGTTTTGACCAGTGAGTTTGGAGAAATTCGACGGGTCTCAAAATCCCATCAAGTTTCTTCAGATCTACATGACTGTGGTTTGAGTAGCAGGAGAGGCGAGCACATCATGGCCAACTAGCTTCCGATGGTGCTCGAAAGATCCGCTCAATCCTGGTTACTCAACTAGCCTTTCAAGTCGATCTACTCGTGGCAGCACCTCTGCGATCTTCTTACAGCGAACTTCCAGAGTATATACAATCGCCCTAGGAAGGAAGACGACTTGCACCAAATGTGCCAAGGCAACAAAGAGATCTTAGAACAATTCATCTTCCATTTCAGCTAGGTTCAAAATTCAATTCTAGAGGTCTTTGATGCTTCCATTATTAGGGCATTCAGACGGGGGTGCACAATCGGAGACTCAGAGAGGACATCACCCGGAACCCTCCAACCACCATCACCGAGCTCTTTGAGATGGCTGATCGGTATGCGACTGCTACTAAAGCAGTCGAATAGACCAAGACCATCGACTAGGCCGACCCCCGTTCCAAAGAGCAAGGTGATGGTAGCAAAAAGAAAGAGAAAGCCAAGAAATCCGGAGACAAGGCCAAGAGCCACAAGCCTCGTGCTACAGGATTGAAGGAGGTTTTGGCAATGGGCGATAAGGAGCCATGTGACTCCAAGCAATACTCCAACTAGGGAAAAGGCAAGGCTCCTACTAGGAAGGAAAACAAGCCCAGATGGTGCCCTCTTCATAAAAAGGAGGCGCACGATCTTCGTAATTGCCAAGTTTTCTAGTTCAAACTTGAATATTACTATTCTAGCAAGGGCCCGCTTCCAACAATTGAGGAGTTGGGATAGCCAAGTGGTCGAAAGCACTCGGACGAGGATGAGGACATGCCATTCCAGGATCCGAAGCATAATATCGAGCATATATATTGAGGTTCGTTCGCGTACGAGTCCAAGTGACAATATAAGGCTATCGAGCACGAGGTAAATTCTATCGACCCTTTCCTTGTTAATAATTTCCTAAGTGATCGGAAGTCACCATCACTTCCGAGAAGGGTGATTGCCCAATCCCCAAAACTTGACCTGGTCGATTCCCGATCGTGGTCGAGCCTATCATCAACAAATGTCAAGTAAATCGCGTGTTAATTGATAGTGGTAGTTCTTTAATATTTTGATGTGGCCAAGAGTGTGAGTACTACATTGATTTGTGTTTCATCTATGCAATCTGAAGTTACAAGGCTTAGTAGTGCTGAATTGTGCAAGGAGAAAGAAGCCATCGGTTATGGGAGAGAAAAGAATACCTTAGTTTGTGCGGATACTTATGTGATTCCTCCTTTACGCAGTGCAAACAAGACAAAAATGCATGGAATTAGAGGTGTGGATGGAGAAGAAAGAAAGTTAGTTTGCCTAAAGAGGAAGACACAAGATCAATCAAGTTCTCGTGATTGCAGTTCTGTCCACAAAGTTCATGAAGTTCTCAACGTCAATTCTGAGGTTTCTAAGGCACACAAAATACATATTTGGAAAGCTAATGAAGTCTATTTTACAACAAATCAAACGGTGCTTGATTTGGAGCTTCCTACACAATGGAGCTTCCTACACAAAGTTATGGCAATTTCATTGGAAGCTGCACGAGCTGTCCGGAGAGACGCACGAGACTTGCCAAACATAAGGAGTTCGAGTATTGCAATTCAAGTAAAGGTAAAATCCAACCACGCCATGGCTTTCTAAAGTTTGAGAAGGATTCCTTTTCAGGTTCCAAATGGATTTGGAAGCCCCTTGAATAAGAAAACAAAACATATAAAGATTTGAAACCGATTCGGACTCGGATTGGGACAGCTGGCAAGACCAATACTAAAACGTCCATAACTTTCACAAACGGAGTCCGATTTGGGCGTTCTTGGACTCGTTCGAAAGCTATTTTAAAGCCCCACACAATGGATGAGGTGCCAGCCACGGAATCCTCATGGTAAAGTCACAAATTAAGAGAGAAACCAGAGGTAGCAGTTTAGGTATTTCCTTTTTAGTTCGCATTGGAGTTTGTTTCGGCCTTAGGCCAAGTAGTGCATGAGTTGTAAACAAGGCCGTGCATTGTGCACCAATATAAGGTCAGGGCCTTAGCCCCGTTGTAACTCAGGCTATGATATGATAAGTTTTTAGACTTGTGAAATAAAGAAGAAAATCGCCATGATGGTTGGTGGCAGTCAGATTGCGTGATTGCAAGGTTTTCTCGTTTGGAGTTTGCTGAGTTGGTGCAAGGCAAGAATAGGAGATTCTTGATATTGCCCATCGAATCTACAAGATTCATCTCTTCTAATTCGTGTCTTCTTGCTAAATTCACGGTTTGGGGAGTTCGGCGAATTGCTTCTAGTATGCGCCTTGCACACTAGTGCAAATTGCCCTTATCAATATTGTTTGCTGCATCAAGACAAAGAGAAGACTCTATCCAAGGAGAAGGAACCTCGCTGATCGTACCGGGAAAGATCGGGCCATCCCTTCTCATCAACTAATCCTTAGTTGGTCCGCATCATATTTTATTTGTTAGTGCCCTGGATGAGATGTAAATTCTTCGTACCAGAATAAAGTTTGTGCAATATTCATTTCATGGAATCATACCAAGTTCCTCAGCCAAGCCCATTGGCCAGATTTCTCTACCTATTACATTCGGTTCTCTGAACAACTTCAGAATAGAGAAATTCTCCTTTGATATGGTCGATTTTGACTCAGCATATAATGCCATACTCAGATGACCAACTCTGGCATGATTTTTGATGGTTGTTCATTATGCATATCAATTTTTTAAGTTGCTAGGTCCTAAAGGAGTCATCACGGTCCATTGAGATAAGAAGATGGCACTGACGTGCGATCACAAGTCCCTCGAGATGGTCAATAGCTTCCAACTCGAGAAGTCACAAAGGTGCGGCCTTTGACCAAGCTCTCGAAGCCTAAAGTCGTGTCAAAGCCGAACGAAGAAGTCAAAGAAGTTCCTCTGGACCCAGAGGAACCTTTGAAGATAGTTCGCATCGGGGTTACTTCCGACCTTGCATAGGAAGACAACCTCATCACTTTCCTCCGGGCAAACACAGATGTGTTCACGTGGCAACCATTCGAAATGCCTGAGGTCCCTAGGGAAGTGATCGAGCACAGGCCAGGCCGAAAGCCCTCTCTCACTCCTTTATTATTTTTTTTCTTTTGGTTTTGATTCATTTTTATTGTTCTCTCCCATTATTTTATCCTTTGCTGCTATATTTAATCTTTGGGTATTTATACATTTTAAGAGGGTTCCTGATTGTGTATAAATATATATATGTATATGTATATATATACATGCATGTATTTATTTATTATTTCCTCTTGATTTCGTTTAATTCTTTATTAATACCAAACCTTAAAATAAAATTGTGTATATATATATATATATATATATATATATATATATATATATATATATATATATATATATATATATATATATATATATATATTTCCATGCCTATTTTTATACGCATTTTTATATAAAAATTCCCTTTGCTTCTAATTCTTTATTACTATTATTATGGTAACTTTTTATTTTTATTATTTCTATATATATTCACACCTTCACCTTTATTCCCTCCATCCTATTATTATTAGTTTCATGTTTCACTCAATATTTCTTATTGGTTTTATTTTCCTTTATTGAGACTTTAATCCAAAAATCCAAGAGAATTCAACAAAGCTCAGTTACCAAAAAAATATATTCCAAAATAACCCCAGATTTACATATTTCCCAAAACTCAAAATTTCAGGGTGTTACACCTCCTCATGGCTTCGAGGAAGTTGAGGCATTATTTTCAGGTGCACAAGATAATTGTGTCGTCTGAGTTTCCTTTAGGAGAGATCCTCCAGAATAAAGAAACAGTAGGGTGTATGGCAAAATGGTCGGTCGAACTTGGGGCATTCGACCTCTATTTCGTGTCCCGAATGGCCATTAAATCCTAGATGTTGGTTGACTTTGTTGCCGAATGGACAAATCCTGAACCTGTGCAGGGTCCCCAACAGTACGATTCCCCCGACTTGTGGACAATGTAGTTTGATGGGTTGCATTACATTAAGTGGCTCAGGGGATGGGGTGGTCCTAGAATCTCCTATGGGAGAGACCTTAAAGTATATCATCCAATTTCTCTTTCTAGTGACTAATAATGTCACAGAGTATGAAGGTTTGTTGGCTAGTATACGAGCCACTAAAGCACTCAGGATTCGATGACTACTCATGGGAGGAGACTCTCAACTAGTCGTGAATCAGGTTAGAAAAGGGTATCAATGGTCGAGTATAATCATATCTTAGTACTTATCAAAAGTACAGAAGCTTAAAAAGCATTTTTTTCGATTTCAAGTTATAGTATATCCCTCAGAAGGATAGCTTCCTCACAGACCAGTTGGCTCGGATAGCTTCTTCCCAATTACAAGTACCACCAGGGGTCTTCCAGGAACAACTCCAGAAGTTATCTCTGGTCGAAGCACCAGAGACGACCCCAATGAGACAATCTCTCTAGAGTACAAAGAGACATGGATGGCTCCCATCTACGAGTACCTTCAGACATGGATGGCTTCATAATTCTTACTACGACTATCCCCTGGTGGTAGATCCTTGTACGACCACATAGTCGTAAGTCTTACCGTGACTATTCTCTGATCGTAAGGCCTTCTATGACCACGTAGTCATAAGTCTTACTGTGACTATCCCCTGATTGAAGATTCTTCAATGACCATGTAGTCGTAAATGGTCATGCGACCACTTTATGGCCGTAGTCTTTCCTGATACTAACCTATCTCCGACTAACTTGTCTATGATAAACAACTACATTGTGGGTTCATCTGATAAGGCGGTTAGAATGTGCGTTTATCCCACAACCGCACACGATCTCTTTGAAAACAACCACTACACGGTGAATGGCTTGTTATGTCTCTCTGATAGTAACTTTCGTTAGGCGGTTATCACCAAAGCGTCAACACGTCTTCTGGCGTGATACAACTACCATCGCTTCATCAGTTATATAAGGGTTAATGTCAAAGGGAGAAGGGACAGATTCTGATCCAAGTAGAAGAGAGCATTAGCAATCATACTAGACGTAGGGTTGTTATTCTCTTACGAGAAAGCCCAAACCAGGATAAAATTTCTCGTGTCCTTACTCCGCAAGCACATACACGAATCTTGTAAGAGTTTCCCTCAATCCAAACAAATCATACATAAGATCAATATTAAAACATCAACACCATGCTAGATATTTGTAGAGGACTTCATTATCTTTTTGTAGAGTGCTCATTCATGTCATTCCGATGAACGGTTTAGGAGTTATGTGTGTTACTGTGTTGCTGTACAGTCTAATCAATCAAGTCCAGGCAGTTGGTGGGAATTAAAAGATTAAAAATATAATATGACCTAATCTGGGAATAAGGTCACAATGAACTCTATAAGGGATTTCCTATGGTTTCCAGGGAGTCTAAGAATGCAAATTTTTGATGGATGGATTAGGAGTTATGCAATTTCTAACACTGTTGTCTCGCATTGGATGACTACTGGACCAGTTGGAGTAGAAGTGATGTTTCGGTTTAGCAAAATCTAGAATAAAAATTTAGTGACCACTAGACAATTGTGGAAAATTTCTTGTAGATTTCAGAAATGCAAAGGTTTGCTATATTTGCTACTGTAGATTAAAAGATACAAATTTTGCATATCTACTGTCTAGAGAATGGTCAGATCTATTTTCCAGGTTAATTTTGGGGGCTAAAATGAATTAATCTGAGGATTGTGCCAACTAAGAAATTGTGGGAAATTTTGTTCATTTTCTTAAAATGGTATGGTTTGCTCTGTTTCGATGAGAGAATTGAAAATTTGTCATGTTTCGTACTGGGACAGCAAGGGGACAGACCAGTATTTGTTGGAAAAGTGAGGGTTTTCGAAGAACGTGTAGGATCGTTGTTGTTTACTTGTGTTTTGCATTATGTTGGCATATTTTGAGAGTGGGTAATCTTTGTAGGAGGACAGACTTCAGGTGTGATACCATCTTCACATCCTTCCGGTTGGCGTATCTAAGTGAAAGGCAAGTGCATTGTAGAGTAGTTTTCAACTGCTTAAAAATTAGGTTGAATGATGCCTTGCTTTATTATTTCTTATGTCAACATTGAATTTATATTGTTTTCCACTTGTGATATGATGATGAAAGTGAGGTTTGAGGTAAGATGATGAATACTTCTAATTGTTCAATATGATGAAAGGAAATGACTACCTCACATTGCATGATGAGCACTCATGATTCATATTGATGCACTGAGACCCTGTATGAAAAATGATAGGGAGTGCCTATATGAAAAAGGACAGGGTCAGGTGGGAGACCTTGTACGAAAAGATTTGGATTGAGACCCTGTACAAAAAAGGACAGGGTGACCTTGTATGAAAAATGTCAGGGCAAAGGTGTGCCATCGATGAGTGAACACCTAGCTATATCGGTATATGCAGAAGAAGGCATTGAGTTTGAGCATTACATTCATGAGAAGAGAATCAGAAAGAAATAGCATGTGCATGTAACTGATTGGAAAGGAGAATTTGAAAGTGAGATAATGATGGTTAAGACAAAATGTTAAAATATTACTACCTTGTATATTATTCTGCTTTATACTTTCTGAGTCATGGACTCATCCTTACCTGTTTGTTGTTTTTAGATGAGCAATGATGACGACGTGCATGGGAAGGGAGTAGCACATGGATTCCTGCATTATTTAGCCTTCACTTCACTTTACAGTTAGTCAAGTTTAGATTAAGAACAATGTAGTTCCAGCTATTGTAGTAATTGGTTAACTTGTTGTTACCTTTAGTATCTTCGATTCACCATATGGCTAGATGTTGTGATGCTTAGTTGTCCTTATTATTGATAGCTATGGTATTCATTTGGTCCATGTTACATTTTAAAATTATGTTATTTGATGCTGCTAAAAATTATGTTGGGCTTTTGGTTAAGCTAGGGTGTTACATACAAGTGCCCTCCTGCCCCCCCTCAAACCCTAGCTCGAAAATTGTATCTCTTAGCCTCCGGGTAAGCACCTAACCCTCTCTCTATTTATAGCCTAGGGCCCAAAAGAGTTCTTATCCAATTTCAACAACTAAGGCACTCAAAACCCTTACGTAACACGGGTTTTTTCAACTTTTGTCTTGTGTTGTAGCTCCGGACCACACCCCCATATCTCCAACACGCATCATCCATCTTTGATTGCCACACGCCCTAACTTAAGTGCGACCATCTCCTCCAGCATTCTTGACCCTCTGGACCATGACTTTGCACCAAGCCATTTTTTGGTCCTCACTGCAGACCACAATCGCCTCTAAGTTACCCTACACATGCAAAGACCAAAATAACATCTTTCCTCAGCACAATTCTTCTAACTTAACCGACATAAGTCCACATACACCACATGTCTCAAATAACATCGATAAGTAACATTGTCAATTATTCATCACCACAAATATTCTAGACTTACACATGGTCTAACAATCTCCCCTTTGATGAATACATTGACAACACCATAAGATAACATGATTTCAAATAAGTCTAAGTGAAGAGCTAAAACTGAAAAAGCATTTTAAACCACAAATTTCTTCCAAATCTCTCACAAAGTATACCAAAAATTAAACATTTTATGTCACAAATCTCTCAAAACTCTCCCTTTTTGGCAATGTTTGTATCAACGCACAAAAGGAAGAACCAACAAAGAGAGAACACACATCCAAGTATCACTGATCTAATCTTTTATTTGAACAAAAATATACCATGAAAACATAAAAGATTATTTAAACCAATTGAATTGATGTGTACAAAGTCATGCTTTTACGAAGCTTGCCCGATCATAAGCTCAAAATACACATCATAACTTGTTCCATGATTATGGCTTACATAATAATTCAAGTTCTAGAAAAATAAAAAAAATAAAAACAAGCGTTTACAATTATATACAAAAAAACTCCCCTCAGAACAATCCCATTGGATGACATACCCCAACTCGCTCCGCAAATGAACAAACCGAGAGTACCAAGTGGCTTAGTGAGAATATCAACAATCTAAAAATTAGACTCAACAAAGTTTAGAACAACATCACCCTTTTCCCATGGTCTCTTAAAAAGTAAAATGTGATATCAATATGTTTAGTCCTAGAATGTTGCACTGGGTTTTTATTAATATTAATAATACTAGTGTTATCACAATAAAGTGGAACACTACTCAATTCTAACCCTTAATCCCTGAGTGTAGCAGAAATCCATAGATATTGAGAACAACTAGTAGCCGCAGCTACATACTCAACTTCAGCAGTGGATTATGCAACAGATGATTGTTTCTTGGAAGACCAAGAAACTAATGATGTGCCTAAAAAGTGACATGTACCAGAAGTACTCTTTCTATTAATCTTACAACCCACAAAATCAGTATCTGAATATACACACAGAGTAAGACTGGATAAAGAAGAATACAAGAGTCCAAAATCTAAAGTTGACTGGAGGTACTTGAAAAATCTTTTCATGGCCTGACGATGGAATGCACGAGATGAAGCTTGAAATCGAACACACAAACACATAGCAAAATGTATGTCTGGCCTCGAAGCAGTAAGGTAAAGTCGAGATCCAATCATGCTTCTGTATTCTTTTTGGTCCACCACCTCACCTTCTTCATCTGGATCAAAAATAGTTGTAGATCCCATGTTGAAATGTCTATGCAAATCCTTAGTGTACTTGGTTTGATGAATAAAATGTCCTAGTTAGTGTGTTTTACTCATAAACCTAAGAAGTAAGTTAACTCCCCCACCATACTCATTTTGAACTACCTGCTTATAGTATCTAAAATCTTGGAGACAAAAGCATGAGAGGAGCCACCAAAAGTGATATCATCCACACAATATATGAAAAGAGTTTTGTCTACCCTGCCCATTTGAAAATGATTTTTTACCATCCTCTATGAGCATGTTTCAATCCATATAAGGCTTTAGATAATTTGTAGACATGATTAGAAAATTTAGGATTTTCAAATACAGGTGGTGGCTTAACATAAACTTCCTTCTCAATAAAGCCATTAAGAAAACCACTTTTAAGATCTATTTGATACAATTTAAAACCTTTAGATGTAGCAAATACTAAGAGAATTAGAATAGCTTATAATCTAGCAACATGAGTAAAGTTTCACAAAAATCTAGACTCTCCACCTGAGTAGACCCCTAAGCAACAAGTCTAGCTTCATTTCTAACCACAACACCATCCTCACTTTATTTATTTTTAAAACCCATTTAGTTCCAATCGCATTATGTCCATGAGGAGGTTTCAACTGAGGTCCAGACTTTATTATGCTCAAAATTTTCTAATTCTACATGTATGACATTAATCCAAGACTCATTAGATAAAGTGTGACCTATACCATTGGGCTCAAAAGAAGCAATAAAAGCAAAATGAGTATGTGAGTCAGGAGAAGTAAACCTGAAACGTCACCAATCATCAGTTTTTGGGGATGACGCTGATGAATATGCAATGGTACAGAAGGATCTAAGGAAGTTTCAATATTACCAACATCTTCTGTAGGTGATCCATCAGTTGACAGCAGCGCATCAGGAGGTATTGCTCCACTAGCGGTAGCAGTGTCTCTAGCTGAAGTGGAAGTAGAAGGTGCAAGATTCTTAGCTGGTGTAGGTGATGGCATGGAAGGAAAAACATCACAAATATCAAGATCCTCCTTTTCATCAAGAAATAGGCTTTTGAACTTTGCCTGAACCTGTGTACCTGCAATGTTGAGTCTAGTACCAGAACTAGCCTCAACAAAAGTCACCTCGCTGGTCTCAACAATTTTGTTAGTCTCTAAGTTGAGTACATGATAACTACGAGAGTGAGTAGGATAACCACGAAAAATGCCATTTTAAGATATAGATTCAAATTTATCAAAATTACCATGTTTAAAAATAAAACATTTACACCCAAATATTGTGAACTGAGAAACATTAGACCTACAAGCAAATCTCAACTTATAAGAAGTCTTGTGCAATAAGGCACTAAAAAACCTCTGTTAGAAACATGATATGTAGTAAAAATAGCCTCAGCCCAATACTTCCTAGGAGTAATACGTTCAACAAGAGCAAGCCTCAAGATGTGAAGAAGGATGGCACCGAAGAAAGCTTCACCATCGGCGGCTAGGAAGAAGAAGGCGGGTGCAACGGAGTCCCGCGTCAACACCAGGGCTTCGGCGTTGGCAGTCACAGGCGTGGGCGGTGATGCGGGTGCAGCAGCCATGAACATCGGCGCTCATGGCATGACAGTCGACCCCGCCATCGCTGCCACGACGGTCGACCCCGCAACCGCAGCCACGACGGTCGACCCCGCCACCGCTGCCATGACGATCGACATCGCCCCGCGCACGACGAGCGATCCCACCACGGACACGATGGTTAACACTGGCAGCACCGATCGGGTGGTCGGGGGCAGCAGCGCCAGTGCCCATGTTGGCACAGCCGCCGTCCTTACACCCGGTGTGGGAGCGGCGAGCGGTTTCGGCAGCAACGCGGGCCTTGTCATCGATTCCGGAGCCCATCACGCCGGCGTAGCGGGCAACCCAGGAGCACAAGCCATGGTTGCCGCTGTCCCGGCAGTGCGAATAGGTGTGTCAATTGCCCCGACTACGCCTACAGTGGAGAACGCCCTGCTGGCAGCCCTCGGCACGCGCCAGCGGGAGTTAGCGGATCTCCGCGGAGCCGCGGATCTCAGTAGACCCCGCCGGTGGTCACGCCGGAGCCCACACCAGAACGGGTGGATAGCCGCGACGCTCCCACGTCCAGCTGCGTCCCGCTGCGACACATGGACCCGGAGTCCCCACTGTCCGCAGGCCTGCAGCAGTCGACATGGCTGGAGGACTTCAAGTTCCCCAGCGCCATCGAGCCGTACAAGGGCGACATGGACCCTCAGGAGTTCGTGCGCATGTACGAGACCGCCATCGAAGCCGCCGGCGGAGACGACACCACGAAGGCGAAGGGACTCCCCCTTGCGTTACAGGGAGTGGCACTCTCTTGGTTTTTCACCATCGAGCCAAACTCCATCTACGCACAGGAGCAGATCCACGATTGACTCTACAACAACTTCCAGGGGAACTATGTTGAGCGCGTCGACGAGGATCAGCTCTTTGCGGTCAAGCAAAAACCCTCGGAGAAGCTCCAGGAGTACTTCAAGCACTTCGCGAAGGTCCGTTGCCAAGTCAAGGATGTCAACGAGACAACCATCATCAACGCAGCGGTACAGAGCCTTCGCCCGGGGCCGCTGGCTGAATACAACGTGCGAAAGCCAATCAAGATGGTGGTGAAGCTCTTTGACAAGATGGAAGAGTATGCCAGAGCGGAAGAAGACACGTGGCGGCGCCAAGGTGACGACTCTGACACCAATCAAGCGGAGGGCACGGCAAAGAATGGAGATTCACCGAAGGAAGGCTCCTCGAAGGGCAAGCGCAAGCAGGATCCATGGAAGGACGCCTCCGAGCGCAAGGATGTCCAGCACAAGAACTCGTCGGGCGACAAGCCCAAGCACGACCAATAGAAGTCTCGAAGAGCTCGTTATGTCTTCAACATCGAGGGCGGCTCCGAAGATAACGCCCTCGCCGGCCACCACGGCAGTGCCCGCCGGGGCCAGGGCTGGGGCGCGGTCGAGGTCGCGATGATAGAGCCCATGGGGAATACGACGACCAGCACCACGGGTAGTGGTGTGAGGTACATGGTCGAGGCAGCCATGACACGCGCGCATGCACCGCCATCGCGGCACTTCAGCAAAGTGTGGCCAGGGACAGAAACCTTGAGGCACGGTCGCCCGTCGTGGCCCACGTCCAGCAAACCCTGGAAGACCCCATGCGGATCCAGGATCAGGGGTTGCAGCTTCAGGAGGGCCCCCTGCGGATTCAAGCCCACGTGCAGCAAGCTCAGGAGGGCCCCCAACGGATTCAGGCCCCGGAGGGAGCCCAGCGCAGGATCATAAACGTCATCTCTGGGGGCTCCTTGCTGGAGTTCGCCTCGGCACGGCAGTGGAAGGCCTATGCGAGGAGGCTACATCACGTGGCGGCATACCCGGCACAGGCACCGCCGGACTGGGCGCAGCACGAAATTACCTTCGCGCCTGCTGACGCCGAGGGTGTAGAGTTCCCCCACCAAGATCCCTTGGTCATCCAGGTCGCCATCGCAGGATGCGACGTCAGGCGCGTCCTACTCGATGGAGGAAGCTCCGCGAACATTTTGTTCGCAGTGGCATTCGACCAGATGGGGATCCCCTAAAGTCACTTGAGCCCCTTGGGAATCCCGCTGCAAGGCTTTGGAGGTTAGCCCCTGTGGGCGTTGGGCCAGATATGCTTGCAGGTCTCCTTTGGCTGGGACGACAACGTGAGGAGCGAAGACGTCACTTTCGACGTCGTCGATATCCTGTACCCCTACAACACCATATTGGGGCTCAATTCCTTCGGGGCAGTTCCACACCACGGCTTCCTATGCATGAAGCTCCCGGGCCCGCGGGGTATCCCGCCACGGCCATAGGAAGCATCCCGCCGGGCTCCCACGTGGATCGCTCCAGCAGTAGAGGCTCCCATCGTGCCCCGCCTCACTGCCACGGTAGTGACAATCATTGCCATTCCCGCCCTTGAGCAACCAGTGGTTAGTACCTTGTCTTTTGTAATCGCTCACCCGCGCAAATGGGAATTCAATAAAGTTCACCGTTTGCGAAACTCGTCTTCTTTCCTACAAAAACGCGCAGAGGCTTACCTCCGCACGCACTCTCCGTGAGTATAAACACAGACACGCGTTCGTGCACGCACTCTCCGTGAGTATAAAAAAACGCGTTCGCGCGCGCACTCTCCATGAGTATAAACAAAGACACGCGTTCGCGCGTGCACTCTCCGTGAGTATAAACAAAGACGTATGGGGGGACGCCTTCGCACGCACTCTACGGAGTATAAATAAGACGTAGCGTCGAGGTCCGCCTCCGCACGCACTCTACGGAGTATAAATAAGACGTACCGTCGAGGTCCGCCTCCGCACGCACTCTACGGAGTATAAATAAGACGTAGCATCGAGGTCCGCCTCCGCACGCACTCTACAGAGTATAAATAAGATGCGGATGTTGTCCCTGCGCACTCTACTGAGTATAAACAAGACGCGGATGTTCCCACGCACGCATGGGCGTTATCCCTGTGCGTACTCTCCGGAGTATAAATAAGACGTGGTTGATGGTCCCACACACTCTATGGAGTATAAATAAGATGTGGATGCTGTCCCTGCGCGCTCTACTGAGTATAAACAAGATGCGGATGTTCCCGCGCACGCATGGGCGTTATCCCTGTGCGGACTCTACGGAGTATAAATAAGACGTGGTTGATGGTCCCACGCACTCCACGGAGTATAAACAAGACGCAGCAAAGGCTTGCCTCCGCACGCACCCTGCAGAGTGTGCACAAGACGCAACAAAGGCTTGCCCATGCGCACCCCGTGGAGCACAAGTTAGGCATGTGGCCACTGTCCCCGCACGCGCCCCATGACAGCGAGTATGGGAGTCATCAGCGCGGGAAGCAGCCCTACCCGTGGGTCAGCCTTCGTAGGGGACGGAGCGCTTGCGCGTCTACCTCGACCAGGCGCCAGCTCTGCTGCCACCACTTCGAAGGGTAGGGGACGAAGCGCTCGCGTGTCTACCTCGACTAGGCGCCAGCTCCGCTGCCACCACTTCGAAGGGTAGGGGACGGAGCGCTCGCACGTCTACCTCGACTAAGTGCCAGCTTCGCTGCCACCATTTCGAAGGATAGGGGACGGAGCGCTTGCGCGTCTACCTCGACGAGGCGCCAGCTCCACTGCCACCACATCGAAGGGTAGGGGACGGAGCGCTCGCGCGTCTACCTCGACCAGGCGCTAGCTCCGCTGCCACCACTTCTAAAGGTAGGAGACGGAGCGCTTGTGTGTCTACCTTGATTAGGTGCTAGCTCTGCTGCCACTACTTCGAAGGGTAGGCGACGGAGCGCTCACACGTCTACCTCAACTAGGCGCTAGCTCCGCTGCCACCACTTCAAAGGGTAGGGGACGGAGCGCTCGCGTGTCTACCTCGACTAGGCGCCAGCTCTGCTGCCACCACTTCGAAGGGTAGGGGACGGAGTGTTCGCGTGTCTACCTTGACTAGGCGCCAGCTCCGCTGCCACCACTTCGAAGGGTAGGGGACGGAGCGCTCACGTGTCTACCTCGACTATGCGCCAGCTCCGCTGCCACCACTTCCAAGGGTAGGAGACGGAGCGCTTGTGTGTCTACCTTGATTAGGCGCCAGCTCCACTGCCACCACTTCGAAGGATAGAGGACGAAGCACGTGAAGGTCTACCTAGCGTATAGGCGAGTGCGAAGTAAAGTCCTACAAGCCTACTGGAGGAAAGCACGGTCGTAAGAAGTGACGGAGACACTGAGGGCATACTTCAACTAAAGCTTTTCTGTATTCGTCGGAGGACGTTTACAAGGGGGCGCGGTAAAAGTCAAATGTACAAGCGTACTTGGATGCTCACAGCCGCTACTCGGTCGGCTCCTCCTTAACATGAAGAACTCCTTGGCGAGGTCGCGCATGTTGAAGCGGGCGGTGATCCCCACGAGCCTCTGCGCCCTCCGCCGGTCCTCGTCATCAATCGGCGTGCCAGGTGTGGTATTGAACGCCACCGGTCGGCCCGAGCACTCAAGGCCGCTACCACTTGCCATGAGGTGGTAAAACCACCACTTCATCCAGTTCGGCTCCCACTTCACCTGAGTCAAGTTGGCGGGGAAGATCTTCCCGCAAGGCAACCGTAGGATGAAGTTGACGCTGCCAAAGTTGAAAAACGTCCTGTCCCTCCGCTTCTTCGGTTGGCACCGCACGTCGTGAAGAAATGCGAACAACGAGGCGCTGGGCCAGCATGCCTCCGTACGCAAGGCCCAACTATACATGGCTAGGCGGGTTATCGCGTTCGGGGTTAGCTGCGCCAGCTCAAGCCCGAAGGTTCGCAAGATGGCACCAACAATCATGGCAGCCAGGATGCGAAGTCCGGCTTCAAAATACGCGATGAAGACAATCACCTCCAGCTTCTTGGGGTGCGGTTCCGTCTCGTCGCCGGCGGGCAGTCGCACCTCCCGGCGGTCCGACAGCTTCCCTTCGCGCAGTAGGGTGTGGATCGTCTCCTCCGTCGCAAGCGTCGGGCCCAAAACGCGGGAGCACGGACCCTCCATTTTCTGCGTCGCCACCCACCATTTGTCTACCAGCGTGGAATCACGCCCCTCGAGCGCGAACTTCATCTCGAGCGGCGATGACCGCCGGGAGATGGCGTTACCGCCGGCCTACTGAGCGTGTTCTTCGCCATGCGCCATCGCTCTTCGGGAACTAGACGACGACGGGGCAGCGCGGCAGCAAAGAAGGCAAAGAGAATAGGGCGTAGGAAGAGGGATCAGAAGGCGTGAGGAGAGTGCAGACGTAGCGCCACGGGGGGTATTTAAAGCCCCTTCATCTCCTGCACCGCCGGTAAGCGTAACCGACGGGAGATGAACCGCTCGCCTCCCCACGACTGAAGCAGAAGCGTCACAGCCGCCCACGCACGACCGTAGTCATGCAAGGGCCTGATAGCGCATGACACGCCAATAGCATCCCGCCACGCATCTGCTCCCTCGGGAATAAATATAGGTCACACGACGTGGCGCATTCTCGGGGCCATCAATGCAGCAGCGGCAGGCCATGGGCCAGTCAACCCCGACGGGGTTTCCGCTCTAGCAGGGAGACTCCGGCTCCGACTTCGGCCTTGTCCCCACGAAGGGGCACCTCGCTACGCCGCCACAGATTTGGCTTCCTCTTGATGGGACGCCCCTGGCGGGTGGAGTACAGAGACGAGCAGGTGCTGGTCTAACCTACAACGCCATCCAAGCATCGTCCTCGAGCCGTGGCATACCATCTAGCCCTACGATCTCTGGTCCGCGCGAAGACTCAAGAGTCTGCCCCGATCAAACCCGCACAGCGACGTCGGAAGCCACCGCGACTCCGAAGTTTGCGCAGCAACCTCCCAATCCGACCAACAGGGGTCCAACCCCTGCGCCCACCATAATCGGGAAGTGCGACTACCGATCTATAACAAGCTTTGACTTGTTCCCATAAATAGGCCGCCTTTTGTTCATCAATGCTCGCTGATATTAGCGTTAGTAGATGCAATCATCAAACACAGTGAACAAAAGTAGGCCTACTTGTGAGAAGATAACCGCGTGCAGGAACAAAACAAGCAACCGGGGATGAGGGAGGAACAAGCCATAGTACCGACGTATTTATACCCATGCTCGCCCAGCGGGGAGTCGCCAGGCTGGCGGAAGGTCAACCGGCGGCTTTCCAATCGATGGGTGCTTGGTGGTTCGCCCCCCCCCCCCCCCCGTGATCGAGGAGCACAACCGCTAGTAGGCGAGGGAGTGCAAATGCAAGCCACTCGATAGTGCACGACATGGCAATAGCATCCCGCCACACATCCCACCTCTCTCGGGAAGGGACGCGTGACCACGGTCGTGCGACCGCCGGCAGACCACGACGCACCAATCGTGCCTCGCCACGTATACTCTTCTATTGGGACAGCATGCATGGTTGCGGCTGCCCGCCCCCTGACATCCCAGGGGTCGGCATGATTCACGCCGGCGTTAAGACAACGACTCCGGGCCACGACTCTGTTGGGCCACATGTCGGCCCCACGCCTATAGCGTGACCTCGAGCAGCACCCCCGCGATGAGCTCGCCGTGGACCCGTCTCCGGGCGGAGCCCCTGCACTCGGCTGCAGTGTCAAGCACGGGAGCTAGCCCCACCCGACGCCTCAACCTGTCCGCGACAAGAACACGCCTCCGCTGTGACTTCGACCCGGCCACTAAAGGACCCTGCAGGCGAGGACGGCTTCGGTAACCGGCCCAGCGCTATATCCTCACTACGGGGCGGAGACTACATCAGGCAATAAGGCTCCATCAAACAAATACAGAAGTTTATAGGCCGTAGGGATGGAGGGGGCCAAATGGCTCGACAACATGGCTTCGCCCTGTGAAGCCCTTCACCATGAGAGGTTCCTGTTGTAGGGGTGGCCCATACCTAAGCCCAGCCGGCCTGTTAGAAGGCTGTGAAGCCCAATATGGGACATATGTAATGACAGAAATACCCTCGAGGGGGTTACTCAGGTGTAAGGATAAGGTTGTAAAAACACTCCCCATGTGGATATATATATATACGATACAGGCCATAGGGGAAACCCTAAGCATTGCTCACCTAACTCTCCACTACCACACCTCTCTCTCTGTTTGGTTTGTAACCACAACAATCTCAAATTAAGAATACTACCTTTTAAATTGGTTTTGATGAACACCTTTAACAGACTTAGAAACTTCATGATAATCAGCTAGAGCAGTCTAAATCTTATTAACAGATTTAATATGAACAATTCTAACAAACTCATTTCTACTTACACCTTGCAACAAAATATTTGTAGCCTTAACATTAGCTTCAATATCAACAGTATTTTTAGTAGTAACAACACTAGGCACTACATATGAATTTTTAACTTTTTCTCAAATAGCATAACCTTGTGCTTATAGAAAAACATCTATGCATGTTTTCCAATCGAATAATCTTATCCAATAAAAACAGTGACTTACCTAAAAACTAATCTCGATCTAATGCCATTATAGTCTGCTCTGATACCACATGTAGAATCGTAGATGGCAATCAAAGAAGGGTGGGTGATTGTAATCTACAGCGAAAGTTTTCTTTCTCAAATTTATTGTCTTATCATTGTCCAACCTGTCAATATAATAAGAACACAAAAACAAAAAACAACAAAAGAAAAAGGAAAAATGTTTTTCTTTGGTACCGTAGCTAACTACGTGTGTAATGTAGCAAGACTAAAAATATTTAGCAATAATGTAGTAGCAATACTATAGAAAATTAAAAAATTTGAGACGTTGCTTTCGCTGGTTGAACTCATTGGAATTTTTTTCTAAACATTTCTGCTCTGTTACTGCTTCATCCAGGACATACGAAGCAAAAAATATCAAGAAAAGTCCTGTTTGCTACGTAGGACCCGCCGGTCCCTGATAACGACGTGATCGACGTGACCCGTATGGTTGCCTTGCCTCCCCAATCTTCACGCTGCACATGCAGCACCAAGTTCTTCACTGCTCTATGTTGTCTTGACGCATGTGCACTCTTTCCGGTTGGAGAGAGAAATAACACCAGATCGGTTTGGTATCTGCTTGCATGGCAGCACCTCCGCTGTACTCTGTGCTCTCGACGTGATACAGAATGCTTTAGAGATAATTATAAAGATGATTATATTACTTTTATATTTATAATTATTTGAATAGAATGTTATTTTGTTCCTTGAATAAATATCTTTTATATTGATCAACAAATATCTGACTTATTCGTGAAACTCGTTATTCATGTTTTGATGTTATTCTAAATTATCCCTGATCTTATATCATTATATGGGACCATTATGGTTTATAGATCAGTACATGTATTTATTGATGATCATGTTTCACAGATCATGGATATGAGATATCCAATCAATAATGTGAACACATGTTAGAAAACATGATGTTGGATTGACCCATCATGAGGCACTACGAGAATTGTTATATTTTTAAGTGCCATCAGTTGGTCTCACACATAGTGTGTGTAGGATTCTTAGACCTAATATCGTCATTGTTTCCTACATGTGTAATAGTTTACTTAAGGGTTGCCAAATAGTACTCCGTGATTGGGTGATAATAAAGGTAGCTTTCGGATTTACTATAAAACATGCGGAGGAATCTGAGCGATCAAGATGGAATTTGCTCCTCCTATATAACAGGAGAGATATCTTAGGCTCCTTAATGTGGTTGGATTAAGAAAGTGCATGGCCATGCCAAATATGGTTGAGGAGTCAATCACAGCTGAGTAATCCACTACAGGTATGAGTGAAACATCGAGCTATCATAGGATAGCACGCTTCTCGCCGAGTTCGATCAGTACAGAAGCACTACTTAGATTCATTCGATATGATCTTTATGTACGTTTAGGAGTCGTTATATCTTGCTAGGGATCAGTATCAACTTATGGACCAAAAAGGAGTTTTTGGCCTATGGCCAAATATACATAAACCTACCGGGTCACGTACTTAATAGCCAGAACAATAAGGATCCGGATGATAGTTTCCGAGTGGGGTTTGATCTCTGCTTGTATCGGATAAGGAACCGATTGGAGACTATATAAAGAGAGATGCGGGGCTGAGGGAGGCCCCCTGAAACACACCTGTCGAAACCCTAGCCGTCATCTCTCATATCTCCTGCTGTGCACGCTGGTGCTAGCACGCTGATGCACGGTGTTCCATCCTTGAATGTGTTGACTTCAGTAGAGGCGCTACTACAACTGTGGCACTAATCAGGACCATCACAACGAGGAGACGGTTGGCCGGAGGACGATCGACTACTACCACTATACTGACGTGCTTTTCGTTGAATCGACTGCTTCAACTCTACTTCCACTACACTGCGCATTTAGTGGTAATGATCCATGAACTCTTACTCGCATGGCTTCCTGATTTACGCAGTAGAAAAATTTGTAATCTATGCTAGTGTAGCCTACCCATATCCCAACACCTCTGCCTAGTACGCATGATGCGCTTCTCCTACGCTTTTGCCGATCGATGGATTCAGCGATGACGTTTTTCTTTCCTAAATTTGATCTGATTTTTATTATTGGATCATGTTTATGGCTACAAAGGCCCTCCTAGCCCCTGAAACCCTAATATGAAAATTATATCTATCAGCCTCTGGGTTAGCACTTAAATCCCTCTTTATTTATAGTCTAAGGTCCAAACAAATTCATATCTAATTCAAACAACCAAGTGACCCGAAACCTTTACGTAACACATATTTTTTAAACTTTTATAACATGTTGTAGCCTCCGGATCACACCTCCATGGCTCCAATACGCATCATCCATATTTGATGACCATGCGCTCCGACTCGAGCACGACTATCTTCTTCAGCATTATTGGCCCTCTGTGCCATGACTTTACACCAAGCTATTTCTCAGTCCTCGCCGGAGATCACGATCGTCTCCAAGTTACCCCGCACATGCAAAGACCAAAACAACATCTTTCCCAGTCAAGTTCTTTTCAACTTGACCGATATGAGTCCATACACGTCACATGTCTCAAATAACATCGATAAGTAATATTATCAATTATTCATCATCATAAATATTCTAGACTTAACCACATGATCTGAAAATAATATTTTGTTGTCTAGTAGTCATTTAGATTTTATTATAGGAAGAAGTCTATTTTACCCTGCAATTGCCATGAAAGTCTAAAATTTTACACTCAATTGCAAAACGTCCAACTTTCACCCCTCAAAGCCTCAACTATCAAAGTTGGTATGGTGTCATTCGTCATTTGGATCATGCTGGGCTTTCCGTCATGCGGATGACACCATCCTCTTCTCACATCACAATTTAGTCTAGGCCAAAAATTTGAAGACTCTGTTGAACGCTTTTGAAGTTGCGTCTGGCTGATGATCAATTTTCACAACACTGAACTATTCTTGTTTGGTGAGGCTGCTGGATCTCAAGATATGTACACAAATTTTTTGGCTATGCTGTGGGCGTAACTGTCATTTTTAGATATCCAGGCATTTCAATTCACTATAGAAAACTAAAATTTTGAGTGGGTTAGTGTTGAGGAAAGATATGATAAGAAATTAAGCTGTTGGAAAGGAAAACATTTGTCTGAAGGTGCAAATAACCTCTTGACTCAATACCAATACCATCCCTGTTTCTAGTTGACGTGCTGTGTCACATCCTAAAAATTTGCTTTCTTGAAAAATTTAATTTCAAATTAATTATTTTAAAGTATGTGGATGTTATTTGGAGTTATTTGGCTTTTATTTGATTTTCTGAATTTTCTGGAGTTTAAAACCTATTTTTAAAATTTAAAAAGTATTTTAAAGTATAAAAATTAGGTACCAACAGTAGTTGGAAATATTTTTATTAAGTCCAAAATGTCACCAGGAGCTTCTGTGAATTTTTCTGTAATTTTTGAAGGTATTTTCATATTTTTCTGAGGCCTAAATAATTTCCTAGCCTTTTCTGAAAATAAAAAAAATCAAATTCTAAAAATATTAATCCATCCCGTCTCCCTCCGCCCGACGCGTGGACGGCCCAGATCCGCCCACGTCGCCGCCCGGATTAATCCCGGCCGTTTCCCTCTCTCCCTCCGCCAAGCGGGCCCGGCCCGTCAGCCAGCTCCACCTTCCCCTCCCCTCGGGCTGACGCATGGCCGATCCGATGCGCGCCGCGTCACCCCGCTCGCCATCCGGCCGTCCCCTCCCACTTAAACCGCACCCACCGCCCGATCCACCTCCGGGCCACGTGGCTGCGATCCGCACCGTCCGCACCCCGCTCCCCTCTCCTCTCTGACCCACGGGCCCCGCCCGTCAGCCGCCTGCGCCCCTCTCCCGCTGCCACCAGGCCCCGCCTGTCAGACCTGTCGTCTTCCCCACGGAGCCGCCTCCTTCCTTCTTTCTCCCCCTTCTTTCCTTTCTTACGTCGGCGACCGAGTCCCCCGCGGATCCGGCCTTACCTTCCTCGCCTGCCTCCGGTTTTGGAATCCCCGGGTACCGCCGCGACCGGATCCCCCTAATGCCGCCCCTTATTTCCTTCTGTGCCCCCCTCTTTCCTTTCCTCCCCTACCCTTCCTTTTCCAGCCGCCAACACCGGCGAGCAATTGCGCGCCCGTGTTCCCCCTCCGTCCCTATAAATAGCCCCCTCGGCCTCCCCTCTCACCGCACCACCTCCCACCGCTCTCCCCTCTCTCCCCGAGCCCTGAGTGCCCCGCACCGAGAGCTCCCCGTGCGCGCCCGGTAAGTACTCCGGCAAGCAATCGCCGCCGCCTCGGTCTTCCCCAAAGCCCGCCGGCGCCTCCAACGTCTTCCCCGTGCGCCGGCAATCACCCTCAGCCCCTCGGCCGAGCTTCCCCGCCGCCAGAGCACCGTCGCACCGGAGCACCCGAGCCCGCTCCGCCACTTCCTCGCCGCCGGCCACCTCCGCTCGTCCCCGAGCCTCACCGACCCCACCGTCAGATCGGCCTCCGCACCAGGACCCCGTTTTAGACCTCGCCCGAACCTCACCGGCCACCCCTCGCATCCGGTGCCACTGCCCCAGCCACCTCTGCCTGGCCCCTCTAGCAGGTACCCCCTCAAAGGGATTACTTACCCTATATGGGTAAGCAACACCCGAACGACCTACTGGCTAGCAACGCTATCTCTTCCCCCCGGCTCCCTCGGTGCGCGTTCGAGCCCCCGGCTCCGCACGCTGAGGTTGAGCCTTTCCTTTATTTTTCCGCGCTGACAGCCAGGCCCCACGCATCAGCGGCCGCCGTCTGCGCTGGCCACTGCCGTCTGGGCCCCACTCGTCTGCGTCAGCCACTGACAAGTGGGTCCAGAGCCCGATGGGTCCCACCTGTCAGTGACCAACAGCTGGTATGGTTACTGACAGAGGGGTCCCACATGTCAGAGACCGGCACAGTGGACTCACTGCCAGTGGGTCCCACCTGTCATAGACTCAGAATAAAGAAATAAAAATAAAAGATTAAAAAGTAAATACTGCCAGTGGGCCCCACCTGTCAGAAATTTCATAATTTCTGGATTTATTCAAACTGAGAATTTCAAATGAGCATAACTTTCTCATTTTAACTCCAAATTCAGCCATTCAAATTTCTAAATTCATCTAAAATCATAATCTTTTTGAATTTTTGAATTTTATTTGAATTTTATTTGTATTTATTGGTTTTGTTGCTCTGTCTTTTCGCGCGTAGAATCCAACGTTGTCGAAGATCTCTCCACTCCGCAGCAGGAAGACCCAGAGAGAGTGCAAGAAGGCAAGTCTCCTTTGATCATCTTGAACCTATGATTTTGAAATGTTTTAATTATTTTAAATTATGTGCATTGCTAGTTACATAAAACATTAGTTCAAATCTTAAGGTATTAGTTAATCCAACTTTGTTATGCCCTCAATTGAAGTTGAATGCCATGTACCTTTGTAACCCTAGAATTTCCTTTGGCTCAATAACGAGAGTATTACAATTATTTGTGAATAATAGAATGGTAGTATAATGCTTAGTCACGCTATTTAATACCTTTGAAATCTTGAAAATGGGAAATTATGATTTATTGTAATAACCTTGTGTTTATAAAATTTAGTAGTGATTGGAGTTGCCACTGTTCTTTTAAAATAAAATAAAATATGGAAGTTGGTTTAGATTAGGGTGGATGGTTGGTTTGGGTTGGTGCGGCAAGCACGAGATCTTGTAAAGTATATGTTCCACCCTAGTCAACTAAGGACCGACGCTTGTGTTTGTCCAGACTGAGCATTACCGTACAACCCTAAGTCTATATGGGTACGACCTAGCTAATTAACTCATGATAGTCTAGTTTAGGTGCCACCAGTGGAAAGTGGGTGCCAGAAATTTACTGGTTATCCACAGTGAGGGACAAGGATTTATTATACTCATATGGCGCAAGAGGGGGCTTCGGACTAGGCAGATTTAACCATTCTGCGGTAAAACCTCTGTAGGTGGTGTCTAGCTAGTCTAGAGTGAGGTAAAGGATTTGTGATATTTTATATGTGCCTCATGCCAAAGGAAGCATGGTGACTGTTAAGATAATTTATCTCTTGGGAGTAAAGTTGTACAACCTCTGCAGAGTGTCAAACTATTCGAATAGCCGTGCCCACGGTCAAGGGCGGGCAAGGGATGCATTCACATGGTAGACTTTTTGATTTTGGTTTTAAAATCAAAGTTTTGGTATTCCGAGAGTGGAGGGAACTCTCGGAAGGGTATCTTGGCAGTTGTAGCCAGAGAGGGTGGGTGTAACCCGCAGTTTTAAACTTGATCAGTTAGAATTGATGAAACTAGTGTTGGTAGATGGAATCTTCACTATAAAAATTAATGCTAGTTTCTGTTAAAACATTTACTTTATTAAATTGATGCCTTCGAAAATAATTAGTAGTAATTGAAATAAAATATTGTTTTGTGCAAAAGAACCATATAGCCTTCCTTTGTCAAGCCTTACATCTATTGCATTTTTCCCAAGACTTGCGGAGTACTTTATGTACTGACATGCTGCACTCAAAAATAATACTTAGAAGAATACGAAGCTCAAGAGGGAGACTACGACTACTTCGCGTGTGGATTTGATGAAGGATTCCCGGAGTACTAGTTCGCGCTTCCCCAGTCAATTGCCTGTGGCGTATTGATGGATCTTCACCGAGTTTATCTATTGCTTCCGCTTTGTTTCGTGTGTGCGAGGTTTTGAAACCTCAATTATAATAATGAGAACTTTCGGTCAGTACTCTTAATTATTGTAATAACACGTTGCTGGTTATGTATTCATTTATGTTTAACTGTGTGCACTAGCTTTGATCTGGGAGTAGTGCTGTAATACACAGAGGGTCCGGGTTCGGAAATCCAGGGTCCCGACATGCTGTTTACATGTGGTATTGCTGACTGAAAATTAGCAAGTCATCTTCCTCCCTGTCTCCCTCTCTTCTTTCCTCCTCCCTGTCTCCCTCTCTTCTTTCCTGCTCGCTCTCTTCTTTTTCTCTCATCTCTTTGGCTCTCTGCCCGCCGACTTGAGTCCACCAGCCCAACACTGCTGCGGTGCTGCTACCAACCGTCGCACTGCTATTTGCCGCCCACTTTCCTCCCATCGTCTGCCATGACGTTGAATGGTGGAACCACCATCTATGGCAGCGGCAACGAGCAGGAGGCAAGTAAAGATAGAACAAGCTGGAGGAACTAAATGTCTTTGAATTAAGCGAGGAACGGGCTTGAGCAATGATTTCTGGCTTCTTAATTTTGTCTCTTTTTAACTTTTGTTTTTGCCTTTTTTGCTTTTTTATTCTCTTTACTGCTTTGTATTATCCATGATGATATAATCTTTTTTTAATTTTTTACATTTAATTATGCAAGAAAAAACTAACAGTAGCTACAGAGCAAAATGTTAGGCTTGAACTCGTGACCTCAAGCACCACACCTGATTTTCCTATCTGGTTTTAATGGTTGAAGGATCAATGCTAATTGGTTTTGTGCTTACGGTGAAAATTGGACTTTCCTGATTGTTGAAGGCAGAAAATGGACCTCTTCCCTTAGAATATGTCGCTTGAATGAATGAAAGAAAGAAAATTTACCTTTGTCAAGCTTGTGAGCTCGTTCTTTTCATATTCTAAAAACTGTTTTTTGGTTTTTCTACAGTAACTAGCTTTTAAACGAAGTGTATTTCCAAGATAGATCTACAAGTTAATTGTAGTATATACTATAATAATTTCATTTATATTGAACAAAACCACATGCGAGTTTCTGTTACTCTGTACTCTTCCTCAGGAATAGCCAAAAATCATAAGCTATAGCTAAAAGCTATAAGACAAAGGGGTTGTTTGATGTAGCTTTTAAAAGTAGCTTTTGATTTTTGTTACAGTACCTAACTTTTAAACGGAATATTTTTTCAAGACGGGTCTACAAGTTAATTGTAATACACGTTAAAACCAAACATTTGTACGAGCTAAAATTATAAGTGAGTATCTCTTTGTAATCTTTGTCACAAACATCTAAAATTTAAAAATTTTAATCAAAATCTATAAGCTACTGTCATGAAGAACAGGCCAAACAAGTATCACCGTGACAGCCAGGATGGCAGCCACTAGAGTAAGCACATGATCATCACCTTAGAGATAACGTTGTCAGACTTGAGATATATCTGGTGAAGTCTGTGGAGTCTGTGGAGTCTGAGTACTTATTGGGACAGTTGTTAGTTACATTTTCTTTTGAAGTCTGTGGAGTACTTATTGGGACAGTTTGGCAATTCGCAAGACACAACATGACTTGCCGGAATCTGTCCCAAGTAAAACAGTCACTTGTGGCATTAGGGCCGTTCCACTGAGCATAAGCTTACGGCTTTGGATATTGGTTTTTGATTGAAAATTGTGCTATAGCAGTGATTAGTTTTTTCGAATTATTTAATTTAAAAATTAAAAAATAAAAAAACATTATATCATCACAGATAATACAAAAGAATAAAGGCAAAAAGTCAAAAAACTCAAATAAGCTGAAATTAGGAACCGACGTGTTTTAAGTGGCTTATAGCTTAATATAAGCTGAAAGCCAAAAAAGATCAAAACTAAAACCATTTAGAGCATGCCCAAATCTCTCTTTATTCTTTCAGTTGTGCACTGTGCTTCTCCGCCTTCTAAACTATTCGCTTAAACTTATGATTTTATTAACGAGTACTCTGTAGCTATTGCATCAAAAGGGCATGAGCTGGAAAGCCTGGAATGCTGGATTATCCTTGCTGATCGGCCAGCCCTCTTTTATGATTCGGCCTCAAATCTATGCCCTACTTACTTCGCAAATGTACATTTCCTTGCATGCAGCGGCTCGGCAGGTGGCCGGGGAGGCTCGGTGGTTCTGTGGACGTCGCTTGCGTCGGTTAGGCGACGTCTTTATCCCCCACGCATCAATGCTTCCTATGATTGGCGAAGTCTTTATGCCCCACGCATTCAAATAATTCCTAGACGTCTTCAAGGACGAAGCAGTACGGCCATCCTGTTGGCTTTTTAATGATGTAATGACATGTCAGGCGAAAACAAGGCCGTTTTGTGACTGCGTATTCAGAGAAAGCTGCGAGGTCGAATGTATCCCTTGCCTTTGCACATTCAGGGAAAGCTGGGAGGTCCGTGGCCCGTGTCTTCTTTATAAGCGCCTTCACCCGCTCTCTCTGATGCGCGTATTCCCTTCTGTTGCCATGGCCCAGAGCCGTCGGAGCATCCCTTTCGTTCTAGACGCTGGCTCGGAGAATACGTAGCTCGCCGCCGCAACTCCTCTACTTCCTTGATTCCGGTGAGTCCCGTTCTTATTCTTCGCGTCTTTACCAACTTCCAGACTCGCAGAACCGGCCGCCGTGGATGACTTCACCCACGGCCCGATTGCGAGCACCACGGGCGTAGATAGCTTCATTGCAGCTCGTAGATTGTGAGTTGTGACTAGCCTTGATTTGGTAGGATAGGCTCGGTTTCGTAGTCCTCGCCTTAGCCCGTGCTGTCACCGCTGTGATTTGTCGCCGCCAAGCTCAGCTCCAGTGACCTAGGTCCCCGAGCTGACCCTAGTAGCTTCGCCAGGGCCTCTAGTAATGCTGTAGTGGCTCTATTTCACCTCTGCTTTGCCGTATCGTCTGAGCCGCCTGCACGGCCTCGCCTGGTACAGGAGTAGGTTTTGCTCCGCGTTTTGTTGCTGCTATGCCAACGCCGCCGTTGGCCAGAGGAGTTCCGCCGCTCATCGCCGTCGCGCCACTGCCATAGTGCACCTCTCCGGCTGCCGCCACTACCAATCAGTGCGTCTTGAACCCAGGAACGCGTTTTGGCCCTTGCCGTGCTCCTCCGTCCCCGCCACGCCGTCGGCAAGCTCGGAACAAGCTCCACAGTGAGCTACTCTGTTCCGGTTCTGTTAGTCTCTCTGTCAGTGACAGACGGGCCCCATAGGGATTAAAGTTAGTTAAGTGGTTGCTATTTGCTTAGTATATACTATCAGGATGACATGGGACCTCTGTAATTAGGAAAATTAGATTATACCTTAATTAAGAAATGCACCACTGACATATGGGTCCTAATGGATAGAGATAGGCTTGTGGACTTGGTCTATTTGAACCGTCGTTGACCAACGGCCCCCACACGTCAATCACAGAATGTTTTCTCTAAAAATAAATAGAAAAGAAAAGAACCCATGGACTCCACCTGTTAGGATTTTCCTCTCGGGCAAATTTTCGAAAGGTCATAACTTTGTTCATTTCAAATCTAAATGACGTAATTTTTGTTTCTAAATTTAAGATCTTTCAATCAGTACCAAAATAATAATTTTTAGAGTTTATTTAAATTTATTTAAATTTGAATTGAATTCATACGTTTTTCACAAATATAGATCCCGACGTCCCAGACGCCATCGCTACTAAACAGGACATTGAGCCCTCCATACTTGAGTAAGACAAGTCCTTATGATGATCATGTCTCTCCTAGTTTTAAATGCAAAATATTTTGTTTGAAATTATATTACACATGTTTTACTTTATAGTCATGTCACATAAGGTATTAGATAGTCATGATTTTGTACTTTGATAAACTGCCTGATAATTGTGTGGTTCTATCCTTGGACACCATAAGGTTAAGTGGGTTGGGTTTAGACATCGAGCATGTTATTTTTAGTTTCGGTTCATAATTTTTTGTTACAATTCATAGCGTTTGGACTATTCGTGAGAGTGAGTACAATGTAAAAGAAACTTGTGTGCTGGCTTGGCCGATATAAATGAAGCCGCTACATCGTATATTACAATCAACTTGTAGAATCTGTTTTAAAAAGATGCTCTGTTTGAAAGTTAGTTACTATAGAAAAATTGATGGGCCCGATATCATCAGGTTGGGTATATTTTCTTTTCAGAAGGGTTTGCCACACACCTTTCCCAAGTCTCCAACTTCCAAAGCCACTTGCAAAGTATACTAGACTTATGTTCATCACTTTCATGTCTGGAACCCCTAGACCCCCTTGGTTTCCAAATATCTGGCCAATTGACAAGGTGGTATTTTTTTTTAACCCCCATTGCCTTCTTGCCAAACAAGTCTAGCCCTAAAATAATCCAATCTTTTCAGCACCACTCTAGGAATTCGAAGAAAAGACAGCAAGTAAAAACGAGTGCTATTAACAGCAAGTAAACAGCATTCACCAATATCAACCTCCCTCCACGTGATAGCAGCTTCCCTCGCCACCCACTCGGCTTTTCCTCAAATTTATCTTCAATGGATTTTCAGGAAATATTCCTCAGCCTCTTAGCATCTATAGGAACATGAGTGGGTGGCAATAATAAGGGTATGTTCATATTGGTTTTTCAGTAGCTTTTGATTTTTTAATAGTAACAGTTTATAGAGAAGTTGTATGAAGAGAAACACTTATGTGCGATTTTAGCTTATTTAAATGAAGTCACTACAGTATCTGCTACAATCGACTAATAGACTCCGACTTGAAAAGACACTCTGTTTGAAAACTACGTACTGTAGAAAAGCTATTTACTGTAGAAAAGAAACTTTTAGAAGCCAATATAAACAGGGCCTAAGAGACAAGGTACTAATCTTACAAGTGAAGATTTCCCCGTACCTCTCCTTCTCTTCAGTTGTTCGTAGAGTTGCAAGGGCGCTCAGTTTGGTGATAGCTTATAGCTTTTTTCACTGTATGTGGCTTATTTTTCATTGTAGCTAGTAGTGACTTATTTGGCGTAATTAAATTTAAAAAATTAAAAAATATAAAACAGGTTAGCCCATCACGAACAATACGAAGGAATACAAGAAAAAAAGAAAAGGTAAAAAAACAAAAAAAAGTCAAAAGTTAGAAAAGACAACATTAAGGATAATGAATTAAAAGTCAGAAGCCAGAAGCTATCGTTGAAACGAGCAGCCGACAGGCAAGATACTAATCTTACGAGTGAAGATTTCCCTGTTCCTCTGCTTGTTCTGTCAACTGCTCCTAGACCATAATAAATACCACTGTTGTAGGGGTGGCCCCCACCTAAACCCAGCAGGCCTGTTGGGGGAATGTAAGGCCCAAGATGGGACATGTATAATGACATAAGTACCCCTGAGGGGGATACTCAAATGTAAGGGTACTATTGTAAAAGCACTCCCCAAGAGGGTATATGAATGCAATACCAGCCATGGGAAGAACCCGAAGCCATTACTCACCTAACTCTCCACTACCATACTCTCTCTCTCTGTTTGATCTGTAACCACAACAACCACTTTTATGGAAGATGATTTTGAGTCCAGACATTTGCTCAAACAAACAAAGAATATACTTAAAATCCTGGCACTATTACTATCATCTTCAATCAAAAATCGTGCCGTCGGGTCACGTGGTCCGACGTAAGCAGCCGGCCCCAGCTGGGTAGCTGCTCGGGACACGGGGACAATAAGTTAGAAAATCGTTGAAGCAACTCAGTACTTTATTCAAAAAGGAAAGGCATATGATACAACGCACACCAACACGCAATAACCCCAGCGTCACACCTGTGGGTTCGCAGCACCCTCTGAGGCTTCCGCGCCACCCTCGTCACGCCGTGGGACCTCGTCCAGAAATCGGCCGAGGTTCCCCTCGCCGAACAGGGAACGCCGAAGCTCGATTCTCGCTGCAGCCTCCCCGATGTACTCCTAGATCCGCTCGTGGAAGAACCGCACGGCGCGGTGAACGGCGTGCACGGCACCAGACATCGCCCCGGCCCTAGTCGGCATCTCCAGCTGAGGGTCGGCTAGGCCGCCGACGTGTTCGCAGCCGCAGAGCCGCAAGAGCGCGCATATCAGACACGACATCACATAGGAGCAATGGTTGCCGAAGGTCGTCGCGGTGCCGCACAATGTCGGCCGCATCTCCGATCCATCGGAGTGTGCGTGACAGCTCCTCTGGCCCGAATGAGCGGTCTGACACTTCGGCGACGAGCCCCTGGAGAGTGTTTTCCAGGGCCAGCATGGCGTCCCACGCAATCATCGAAGCTTCGTCCAAAGCCTGGTCCCGCTCAGCTAGAGACAAGGCAAGCTCGCCTTTCTCCTTCTCTAGCACGGCAACCTGTTGCAGTAGGCCATCCTGCTCCGCCGCGCCACCTCTGCGGCCGACTCCCGCACTCCGCTTCCAAGCGGCGGATGTGGGTATCCTGGGCAGAGTGCGCCTCCGCAGCTTCGCGCAGCTTCCCTTCGGTGGCCTGCAGCCTGCCCCAGAGCGCCCCTTGCTCGCGGGCGTAAGCCGCCTGCAGGGCCTGGGCCAACACGAGTGTCTGCGCGAAAAAGGGGTTAGCAAGCTCCACACGGCAGTGTGGGGTCCTAACGACAGATACTTACCCTCACGCCTGACACTTCTAGTGCGTCCCCAAGACGCCCTGTCCCGTATGTCAGCAACGCATGCTGCCCAACGCTGGCGGCGGCGTCATCTGCAATCCCGTGCCAGGCCCTCAGCGCCTCCGATGGAGGGACGAAGTCTGCCGGGCTCGGGCGCACGGCGTTTGCGTCTCCAGCACCGGGACCCCCACGTTCCGCAGATGGCTCTTCCTCCGGGATGAGTGTCGCTGCAAGAGGGGATACCGGTCAGAGCCCTGTCAGACACAGCACAATTACACCAAGGTATGATGTATTAGCTTACCCTCGGTGGCAGAGGGGGGACTTCGTGGGGACACCTCCCTAGCCCCAGGCGGGGTAGCAACAACACCGGCCCCCGCAGGCGGCACCGGCTCGCGAGGCCGGAGGACCTCCGGATTGGTATCCTGCGCCAGCCGTTCATGTGCCATGACTGCCGGGGTCTCGGGGGCCGGGAGGGTGCGGGATAGAGGAACTTCGCTATACGAGTCGGAGTCCCACAAGCCCACGGCGAAACCCCTCGAAGTCCGGTGAAGGGGGGTCGCAGGCGCAGCCGTTTTCCCTGGGAAAGAGGTGAAGGCCCCGCCTCGATAACCGCAGCAGAAGGGGCCTCCGCAGCGGCAATGCTTGCAGGAGGGGCCCTCGCAGCCGCGACACTTGCGGGCGGAGACGTTACCCTCGTAACCTCCGCAGGGGGCACCTCGGTCCCGGCCGCTTCTGTTAGCAAAGACCCCGCTATGCATACTCCCGCAGAAGGCGACCCCGGTATCGTCGTGGCCGCAGCCAAGGGCTCCGCCCCAGCGCCACCAATCAACGCTGGCTCTACCTCGGCAGCCGTCGCGGGCGACAAGACTTCCTCCTCCCGGCAGCCCACGGAGTGCTCTCCGCCCCCGGCATCGCCCCCGGCACCCGTGCCCTCCTCCGGGTTCGAGTCGGCGTACTTCGCCGAATCTGACTCTGCGCTCGCCGCATCGACAGGGCCAGCAACAGCCGCCGTGTCAGACGCGGTCGCGGCGGTCCAGGCCCTCTTGTGGGAAGGCGCCTTCGTTCCTGCGACACCGTCGTCTCGGGGTTGCGGGGCCGGAGGGGCGCGTTCCGGCACGGGAAGGCCCAAAGCCTCGTACACGCGGTTTATCCGCCCCAGCCCCACCTCCGCAGTCGCCGCCGTGCGCTGCTCATGTTCCCTGGTGGTGTAGGGCCCAAGGAACACGCGCGCTGCGCGCTCCGCGTCCTCTAGGCGGATTCCTACGCGGGGCAAAAACCACTAATTAGACACGACGCAATACGTACGAACGAAGGGGAGGGCGCAGTCGAGGCTTATGAAGATCAGTTGGCGCTGGTAGTGAGCAAACGGACGGTTGAACGTTATCGTCCCGAAGCTTCCCGGCGGTGAGGAGCCAATCATAGGCGAGCAGCGCCACGCCATACATTAGGTACTCCTCAGCGAGGTCGCGAATATTGAAGCGGGCGGTGACCCCCACAAGTCTTCGCGCCCTTCGCCTATCTTCGTGGTCGAGTGTTAGGCCGGGCGTGGTCTTGAATGCAATCGGTTGGCCCGTGCACTCAAGGCCGCTACCACTCGCCACACGGTGGTAGAACCACCGTCTCGTCCAGTTGGACTCCCATTTCCCTCGCGTCGAGTTCGCAGGGAAGAGCTTCCCGCATGATGCCCGCAAAATGAAGTTGACGCTGCCAAACTTCGACAGCGTCCCGTCCCTCCGCTCCTTCAGTTGGCACCGTGCTTCGTGCAAGTATGCGAACAGTGAAGCACTGGGCCAACACGCTTTTGAGCGTAGGGCCCAGCTATATACCGCAAGGCGGGCCACTGCGCTCGTCGTTAGTTGTGCCAACTCCAGCTTGAAGGTCCGCAGCACGTTGCCAACGATCGCCGCGGCCGGGATGCGAAGCCCGGCTTCGAAGTAGGCGACGAAGACGATCGCCTCCGACTTCTCAGGGCGGCTCCGTCTCGTCATCGGCGGGTAGCCGCACCACTCGGCAGTCCGATAGCCTCCCCTCGCGTAGTAGTGACTGGATCGTGTCCTCCGTCACGAGCGTGCGACCTAAGTTGCCGGAGTACGGACCCTCCTTCTTCTTCGTCGCCGCCCACCACTTGTCTGCCGCCGCCGGATCGCGTTCCTTGAGCACGTATTTCAACTCAAGCGGCGAGGACCGCCGGCGGATGGCGTAGCTGCCGGCCACCTGAGCACGCTCGCCGCAAGTCGCCATTGAAGTCCACGGGATACTCGACGGTGAAAAGGGGCGCACGAACAAGAGCAGCGAGTACAGGAGACGGCGTGAATGACCAGAAAGCATGTGGAGGAGGCACAGACGTGGTACCACGGGGTGTATTTAAAGAGCCCTCGCCTCCCACCACCGGTAAGCGCAACCGGCAAACGACAACCGTTCATCTCCCCAGGGTCGAAGCCGAAGCGTCGCAATGGCACACGTATGCCACTCACGACCGCGGTCGTACAGGGGCCTGTCACCGCACGACGCGCCAGTAGCGCCCCACCGCATGTCAGCCAACGCAGGGAATAAATGCAGGTCGCACGACCCGACATAGCTTCCGGCGCATGTCAAGCATGGTCCTTGGGGCCAGTCAACTGCAACAATCCAAACGGGGTCTCTGCCCTAGCAGTGAGGCCCTGACCTTGACTCTGGTCACGCCCGCGCAAGGGGACACCGTTATGAAAGTACCGGAAGCCACCCCGATTCCAAAAAATGACACCCCGCCACATGCTCACGCCCGTGAGAATGAAGGCAGGCAGCAGAGCGCGGCACACCTCCCGAGGGGATGGCGCTTCCCGATAGGATGGCGCCATAAAGAGACTCTGGCCACTTAACCCTGTTTCGCCCAGAGCTAGCTCCACGAATCAATCAACCCCCGCGGCAACGATATCAAGATCTCCACTCCAGCAGAGATACTTCGACTTCGACTTCGAGGAGCGGACTCGTGCGCAAGGACTCGCCTGTCGGCATTCCCCGTATATGGTAAAGGCGGAGGCCACGTCACGTCAAGTTTTGGCTTGTTCTCATAAACAGGCCACCTTCGGTGCGCCAACATTCTCGGAAAGGTAATGTTGAGGGGCCCAATCAGAAAACCCGACCGAAGGTGGGCCTATTTATGAGAACAGGGCAAACCTTGTCGCCATATGTAGAAACGCACCATGAAAGCAGAAAGTGCGACCAGCTGCCGGTACCAGACGCTACCCAAGCTCCCAAGAAAAATAGGCCTCCATCAGTACATCAACATCCCCCAAGCCGCGTAACACTGCTACGGAATGTGGATGCACTGAAGGGGCCCATTTCTAGGGGAGTAGCACCTATCTGAGTGCACAATGCAGGTACGATGCCGCACCGGCACGGTATATATACCCCATCAGCGGCGGAAGCCCAACCGGCAGAAGTCCAACCGACGGAAGTCCAGGCGACAAGAGTCCAACCGACGAAAGATAAATCCAACGGGCGACGGAGCGCCGCAGCATCGTACGACTTCAATGATGCAACCACGACGCCCCAAGCCTCCTGCCGCGTCAACTAGGCCTCACCAAGCAGGCCAGCAGTCACTTGCCATCAAGAGCACTCGACGCTGGAGTCCGCCGTCGTTTGACGTTCGCGCGACGGCTTAGGGGCAACCGCCGAACCCACCGAACCGGAGGCGGCCTCGACCTCGATCCCACTGCAGCAGGACCAGGTGGATAGCGAGGGCTTCGCCAAGCCGCCTGGCGCCATACCTTCGCAACAGGGCAAACACTACACCAAGCAGCAAGGCCCTGACGGACGTTGAAAAAGCTCACAGGCCGCAGGGACGGAGGGGGCCAAAGGGCTCGGCAACATGGCTTCGGCCCGTGAAGCCCTTCACCATGAGAGGCTCTTGTTGTAGGGGTGGCCCCCACCTAAACCCAGCAGGCCTGTTGGGGGAATGTAAGGCCCAAGATGGGACATGTATAATGACATAAGTGCCCCTGAGGGGGATACTCAAATGTAAGGGTACTATTGTAAAAGCACTCCCCAAGAGGGTATATGAATGCAATACTAGCCATGGGGAGAACCCGAAGCCATTACTCACCTAACTCTCCACTACCATACTCTCTCTCTGTTTGGTCTGTAACCACAACAACCACTTTTATGGAAGATGATTTTGAGTCCAGACATTTGCTCAAACAAACAAAGAATATACTTAAAATCCTGGCACTATTACTATCATCTTCAATCAAAAATATTGTGTCGTCACCATGCCAAAGAATGGCTAGGCCTAAGGCTCGGCTCCAAATAGCTTCACTCTTTTTGCTTCTAAAATTCACCTTTTTGGTCCTTTTGTGGCTTTTCTTTTTTTTCCTCCTTATTCTTTTGCATTGTCCCAAAAGATTTAGCAGCATTTCCTACTTTTTCTGAATTATTTACTATTTTTTTATTTTTGACTCATAAAAACTTACAGCCGCTACAATACATTTGTAGCCAAAATACACACCAACAAGCCCAAAAGCCCTGGCTTTAAGCCGTTTGGACGCGTTCTTTCCTGAGCTTTCTGAATTAAGCATGCTAGCCCATTAGTAGGAATGTCAAAGAGCAATGAGGATAAAGGACCCCCTTTGATACGAGGGTAGATCCTAATCTTTCGGTAAGGGATAACTAATAATTTGTGGAGGATAACTTTGACGATGATGGCTAAGCAATCGCTAAACTACACTCCGAATGGTTATTAACTATGTCAAGAACACGGCTGACCTAATCACGAAAATCGATTTCTATAATACAACCGTAGAACGAAGCAAGAACAAAGTAAAAGCAATCTAAATTACAAATAGGAATTAGAGCACTAAAAGTAGTTGTGAGGTTTAGAAACACACTTCTGTAGGTCTAACTGACACTACAGAAAGTGTGGATATTGCACACGGGGGCTAACAATTAAAAACTAAACCTAAACTCTAAAAGTGGTGTCCCTGACCCTATTTGAGAGGCTAGGGATGTGGAGAGCACATGCATGAGGAAAGGGGAGCATTCCACTACAACACCTCAGTTGGGCTTAAACTGATATAATACCCTAGGCCCAGGTTTAAAACTGATTCATAGATTGCAACACACTTAGGTAGAGTTTTGAGGTGGGACTAGAACCATTGGAAAGAGGATGCCATAAGCTTTCCAACAAGTCCTAGATCACCTCATTTGGACTCCGTATGCATCTTCTATGCTCGTTTGAAGTCAGCACTTTCTCTAGAGGCCGAACTGGATTATAGGATATGTCCAGCTTTCATTCTTAGTTGTCCTAGCCTGATGTGGTGATCTTCAATGTTAATCTTAAGCATATCCATGACTCCATGTGTCTCTCTTTAGTCCTTATCTATGTTCCTAAGCATAATCACATCACATAAATCAGGTAGCAACCCATTCTCAGAAATTGAATTAAACAACTCTAGGAATGAGCTCACATGATAATTGAATTATTATGCATGTGCCCTAGTCATGGGACCATGTGTAGCATATGTAGCGGCTGGAGGAGTGTTGTGTGTGTCCATAGAAGTGATGCCCTCATAATGCTCCCCTTGTTGAATTGGAATCGTCCTCAACTGAAATTCATTTTCTTCTCCCGAGTATGATTTTAAATCAGCAATGTTGAATGTAGGACTTTCTCCAAATTCTGCAGATAAATCAAGCTTGTATGCACTATCATTTATGTTTTCGGGAACTTTAAAAGGACCATTAGCTCTCGGCATCAATTTAGACTTTCTCAAATCAGGGAATCTATCTTTTCTCAAATGCAATCAAACAAGATCACCAGGTTGAAATATTAATTCTTTTCAACCCTGACTACCAACAAGTCGATATTTCACATTCATAAGTTCTATGTTCTCTCCAGCGGTTTCATGTATTTTAAGAATAAATTCAGCACGTTTCTTAACATCAAAATTAACTTCTTTACAGGATCCTTGCCTTAAACCCCTTTTAATTGTGACATAAGGACCAACTTGGTCATTTACTTTTAACAGCCGCTCTACCTCCCATAGCAGCCTTCATAATCCAATCACACCACTGGTCATTAAAGCCCTTTTGTTGCATAATTTGATGAAGGAAAGGCCAATGAACCTTATCATATGCCTTTTCAAAATCAATCAACACCCCAGCTTTGTTACTCCTGAGAATTTCATGAATTGTCTGATACAAAATTAGAATACCATCCGTAATAAAACGACCTTTAATAAAGGTTGTTTGGAAGGCATACCCAACACCACTCTTGTCAATCTAGTTGTTAGCACTCGTGCAAGTATCTTCTGATATCGTTCTTTTCAGTTTATGATTTATAGCTTTCTCAAATAAATAAATAGCACAATTTTTTATCACCTTTTCGAAGCAGCTTATCGGGCAGCCTTTTCGAAACGGCTTATCGGCATTCGATTCGTTCGCACAAACACTCATGCTAGAACCAAAATCCATCAACCGTAGCCCAAAAGAACAAGGCTTATAACTACATTTGGCAAACAAATACGTCAATGTTTCTAAATGGATGAGGCATCTTTACTACTAGGAAGCAAGTTAATTATCCCACGATTTAGTCCAGCAGGCACCAGATTTAATACAAATCAGGGCGCTGCAGGTGGGTTGCTACAAGACCATCAATGTAACTTCATCAGAGATTTTGGGCACGTTATAGACAACATGGTGAACCCTGCGACGAGGCGACGACGTATGCATTGGCGTGGAGAGATTAACTGCAAATTAACTTTGTTTGCAAACTGAATAATAAAATTTTCTGCATGTTGCCCTGAAAAAAGTAGGTACTGGAATGCCACTAAAATTCAAATTCTGGTGCCTATCTGCATCACATACGTATGCTCAGTGAGGTGGTTTTAGCTTCGGTCTCTGCAAATCACATACTAGGGGTCTGCATGTGTCTACCATCCAATCGAAAATAGAAAAGAAAGTACATGGCTAGTGAAACCGAGATCGTAGAGTATTTATTCGTCATGCATGTGCTAATTTTGGATCATTTGTTTGTTTTGTTTTTTTAAGGATTTTTGCAAAAATTTCTTTTTTTTTATAAATGCCTAACCCATCGGTGGCACAATTCCAAAAACCAAAATGGAAACACATTTCAAATTGGAAATTTGCTGAAAAGCAAACAAAACATTGTTTTGGCGGAAACGTTTGCAAAAAGCACCTCCGTGTTTTCCGGATGTCAGAAACCAGTATAAAACAGTAGAAAAGAGGATATTGGAGCAAATTTTACATTTGAGTCCTCTAAGAAAGCAAAATGTTCACTCGAGTCCAAAAGTAGGGCTGAGCTGATTGCAACCTCACAGAATTATTGCAAAACAGCCCTTGTTTAAACCAAGCACAAACACTTTAAAAGGACATCTGGTGTGGGGGGGCTCCAGGAAAGTCAACGAATACGGTTGCACTGTAGCTCTGACCATGGGGTGTCAATTTGCCAAGTTGCAGTGAATCTAATGAACTGGTAGTAAATTGTGCTATCTAAGAATATAGAGTTTTGAAGAATATAGGTGCGGATCTGCATTTCATTTGAAGACAGTACAATTGTGTTATCTAAGAATATAGAGTTTTGAAGAATATAGGCGCGGCTCGGCACTTCATTTGAACACAGTACAACTGTGTTGGCTCTGGTGAAAAGCCAACGAATATGGCTTTTTTTGAAAAGCTAAATTCAGCAGGTATTAGCATAATATCATGCTCTAGTTAGCAGTGAAGCTAATGAACTGGTAATAAGTTGTGTTATCTAAGAATATAGAGTTGGATTGGTGCCCGGAAAATAATCAAGTCATATTAGAAAACTTGAACTGAGATAGAACTTCACAGCAAGTGGTAGTGGCCACCATTTCTTGTGCATGAACCCAATTAACTAGATTTTTAACTATTTTCCTAGCAGACCAGAACAATTTTACCCAAATCTCGCTAAATGAGGCTTTCTCACTAAATGCATTGTTGCAAATAATGCAAAAAAAAAAGAGATGAGAGACACGAATTTTTACATAAAAAATCCTTACGATAAAAAACCACGGGCGCTTGAAAGCAAACCACTGTAATAAGGAGAGATTACAATAGAGAGTTTGCCCTTTCTATATACACTAGGGTACATATATAGGGTGAGGGAAATGAGTCCCACATGAAATGAAAACCAAATCAGAGTCGGTTACTACAGATTGACACCACGTCTGATACAACATGAGCATGGCCCTGGCACTTGTCATGCCACGTTTGGCATAAGGTGATGAAATATCCTACACTGACATGGTACGAATTCGGATCAACTTCAGCAATCTCCACCTTGAACCGAATTCCCTCCGGTAGTCGAAATACGTGATAGACTCCTTTAATAAAATCAGCATGTTCACCTTTTGTGCGCTGAATGTTCAAAGGACTAATAAGTAATACCAATTAAATCTTAGCAAAGGTCAAACTTAGTGGCAGAAATTGGTTTTATCAACATATCAGCTAAATCTTAGCAAAGGTCAAACTTAGTGGCAGAAGTTGGCTTTAATATCACTTTGAGTAATGACACTTTAAATGTAGTGATACCTGATATTAATATGCTTTGTTCCATCATGGAACATTTGATCTTTTGTAAAGCAAATAATAATTTGACTATTATAAAATATTGTAGTACAAGATGTACTTCTACAGAGCTTAGTAAATAAATATCTTAGCCAAACAACTTCTTTGTAAGCTTTAGAAATAGCCATATATTTAGCTTCTGTAGTAGACAAGGCAATGGTAGCTTACAAACTTGCTTTCTAGCTAACGGCACACCCTCCAACAATGAACACATAACCAATGAGAGGTCTTCTTTTATCCAATTCTTTAGCAAAATTAGAATCCACATAGCCAACGAGTCCATCTCTAGTCTTTCCAAACTGTAAACAAGTATTAGATGTGCCCTGCAAATATCTAAAAATTCATTGAACTACTTTCCAATGCTCTTTTCCTGGATTAGCCATGTATCTACTAACTACACTTAATAATTATGATAAATCGGAGCGAGAACATACCATAGCATACATAAGCGAACCAACTGAACTCACATATAGAACTCTAGACATATACTCAACTTCATCATTTGATTGTGGACATAATGCTAAAGAAAGTCTAAAATGTGCATGTAAGGGAGTACTCACTGGTTTCACCTTATGCATATTGAAACAACGAAGAATTTTATAAATATGCCCTTTTGACTTAGATGTAATTTATCAAACTATCTATCTCTGATGATTTCTATGCCAAGAATCTTCTTTGTTGTACCAAGATCTTTTATATCAAAATCACTACTTAATTATGCCTTCAATTTTAAAATTTTAGCCTTGTGTTTTGCAGCAATCAATATATTATCAATATATAGGAGCAAATAAATAGCTAAACCATTAATAGTTTTCAAATAAACACAGCTATCATGATCAGATATTTTAAAATCTTGAGATATCATAAAGGAGTCAAATCACTTGTACCATTGTCTAGGTAACAGCTTCAAACCATAAAAAGATTTCTTCAATGTGCAAGCAAAATTCTCTTTTTTTGAGAACAACAAAACATTTTGATTACTCCATATAAATGTCTTCTTCTAGTTTCCCATGTAAGAACATGATTTTTACATACAATTATTCAAGCTCACAATCATGCATAGCCACAATGTTGAGTAAAGTGCGAATAGAACTGTACTTCACAATAGAGGAAAAGACATATGTGAAATCAATACCTGGAATTTGGTTGTATCCTTTAGCGACTAGCCTTGCTTTGTACCTAACCTCTTCAATTGGTAAAACACCTCCTTCTTTTTGAAGATCCATTTGCAGCTAATAGGTTTCTTCTCAATTGGCGACTTGACCTGTTCCCAAGTGCCATTCTTATCAAGAGATTCCATCTCAGCATATATGGTTGCCATCTACCTTTTTGAATCACTAGAAGAGATTGACTCTGAATAAGATGAAGGTTCTATAGCACCTTCAATTTCTTCTGCCATATTTAAACACTAAGCCACAACATTGGCTACTTCAATCAATCTGTTACGGGACTGAATGTTCCCCCTTTCTCTATCAGCTGCAATGGAACATTTTGTTGGTGGTGCAACAATAGGAATTTCTAGAATATTTTCCTTATGAACTTCTGATGTAGATCCTGGATCAATAACATGCTTCCACCTGCACGCTTGATTGCTTGTTAACGGGAACATCAATAGATGGTTTATCATACAACATAGTAGATTCATTAATAGTAACACTTCTGCTAATAACCACCTTTCTAGTTTTAGGATTCCATAATTTATATCTTTTCACATCAGTTTTATAACTAAGAAAAATACACTTAATTGCTCTAGACTTTAATTTACTGTTGTTAATATAAGTATAAGCAGAACAACCAAATATTCTTAACTTTAAATAATCTGCTAGAGAGCTAGATCATACCTCAATTGGTGTCTTCTTATCAGTAGCCAATTTGGGTGACTGATTAGTGAAATAACAAGCAGTGGAAGTGGCTTCAACCCAATAACTCTTAGATGATTTAGAATTTGATAACATGTAATGTACTTTCTCCATGATGGTTCTATTTATGCGTTCAGTCACACTGTTTTGTTGAGGAGTGCTTGGGACAATATAATATTTTACAAAACCTTTTGATCTGCATAAAGCTTCAAATTCTCCAGAACAGAACTCCAAGCCATTGTCTACCACGCAGTTTCTTGATATACTTGTCAGTTTATCTGTCAATCATAATCTTCCAATCCTTGAATGTCTTAAATACATTAATTTGTGCTTGGCGAAATATGCCCAAACTCTTTTTGAGTAATCATCAATGATGGTCAACAAGTAGCTTACACCTCTAATTGACAGAACGCAAGATTCTCCCCATAAATCAAAATGAACATCATATAATATGCCTTTTGTAAAGTGAGTTGCAGCACTGAATTTCACCCTTTTTGCTTGCTGAAGACACAGTATTCACAAAACTTCAACTTATCGATGTTTTAACTATCAAGAAATCCTCTTTTGCATAATTCCATCATTCTAGCTTCACTCATATGCTCTGGACGCATATGCTAAAGATTAGTACTATCAGAATCGAATGATTTATTTGAGACAACAGCAACATTACCTGAAATTATAGTGCCTCGCAGATAATATAAGTTGACAGCCTTCATATCATCCTTCATAATAACAAGAGAACCTTTGGTGATCTTCAGAATTTCACCTCTACCTGAATACGTGTACCGTTTAGCATCAAGAGTACTCAATAAGATAAGATTTTTCTTCAAATTCGGAATATGATGAACATACAACAAAGTTCTGATGGTTCCATCAAACATCTGGATCTGGATAAAACTAATACCTGAAACCTTGCATGGTGTATTATCTCTCATCAACACGGATCCACATTGTGTAGCTTCATAGGTAATGAACCAATTGCGGTTTAGGCTCATGGAAAACACAACCTGAATCAAGAATCCACTCATCTTCGGTTTTGGAATTGCCGGCAAAAGCAACGAGAACATCTCCACCAGAAACTTTTTTGTGACAACAGTAGCTCTAGGTTCATCCTCTTGTTGATCCTTCTTGAAATTATTATTCATCTTCTCCTTGTTCTGCAACTTCCAGCATTCGGATATGCCATGACCGTTTTTCTTGCAATATTTGCGTGATTTTCTATTCCTGAATTTAGGTCTGCCTCTGTATCTACTTTTGTTTCTACATCTTGAATCATCATTTGAACATTTCTCGTATCACCTTCCGCAGACAGACAAACTTTCTGCACGCGTACTTGAACTTTCACCAGAAACCATAAGTTTCATCTTTTTTTTAACATGTAGTGCTTCATAAACTTCACGAAGAGTAAAAGTACCTCGGCTATATAGAATAGTATCTCTAAAAGTAGAGTATATACTAGGCAGAGAACATAGCAGAATAAGACTCAAATCTTCATCACTATATTTTACCTCTATAAACTCGAAGTCAGCAATAATTTCCTTAAAAGCTATCAGGTGGTTCAACAATAAGGCTTCCTTCGTCATCTTGTGGGAATAAATCTTTTGCTTTCAGATGTATCTTGTTGGTCAGATCCTTGATCATGCAAATTTGTTCTAGCTTTAGCTACAATGCAGTGACAGATGTCTCATTCAAAATCTCCTGTAGAATACTATTTGATAGATAAAAATGAATCTCAAATAAGGTCTTACGATCTTTACGTTGCTTCTTATTAGCGAACAATGTCATTAGCATATTGTGGATCTCTAAAAGTTCATCATCTAAATCAAACTATGATGAGACAGCTATCTTGATTTGCTATAGAGAAATCCTATGTTGCGATCAAACAGCAGAAGATTGTATTTCAGTGTAGCTATACGAAAGAAGTTCAAAATTAACTAATACAAATTTATATGTATCTAACAAAATCTCACTGTTGAAAAACTCCTCGTAAACTTTCATATGTATAAAGCAATTTTAACCAAAATAAATTCACGCAAGACAAGCCGGCAGCACCCTCTTGTTGGACTTCGTGCCACTTTATTTAATACAGGTTTCGTTGGCTTGCTCCGGTGGCTGCTGCGCTGTGCAGTTTGTGCCTTTGCTATCGCTTTCACGTGGACTACTGCTTCCCCTTGGGACGAAGTGAAGAGAGATGAACGCCGTTGCAATTCGCTTCCTGGCTGGCGTGGCGTGGACAGAAAGCGATGCTCGGACAACGACGCGGAAGCCTCAGGACGCGCTGAGACCGAGTAGAAGCGCGACTTGCCTTTCGACGAGATAACACATGGGAAAGAATTTTCTTCTCCCGACCGGGCCAGATTATTTCACCGAGTAGAAGCGCGACTTGCCTTTCGACGAGATAACACATCGGAAAGAATTTTCTTCTCCCGACCGGGACAGATTATTTCGGCTTAAACTTCCGTCTTCTAATTTATTTTTCATAATTTCTAAATTTCTTTTTTTTTCTATTTTTTTGATTTTTTAGCTTTTTTGTCGATTCTTTTTTCTGTATTTGTTTGCATTGTCTATAATAGGTCAATCTATTTTTCTATTTTTAAATTTAATTATGCCAAATAAACCATCGTCATGTACAATATAATTTTAACCAGGTACAGTGTAATTTTAGCCATAAGCCCCTTTTTTCAGCCTAACTTAGTGGGCTACAGATCCTAACTCGTCGACACACCGAGCCGGTGATTATTTTTTTTCTGATCGAATCTCCTAAACCCAAATCTTTTGTGCTTTGATACCACTTGTTGCAAATAATACACAGAAAAGTAGAAATGAGAGACACAAATTTTTACGTGAAAAAACCCTTATAGAAAAAACTACAGACGCTCGAAGACAAATCACTGTAATGAAAAAAGATTACAATGAAGCGCTTGTTCTTCCTGTGAATTACTGGGGTATATACATATAGCGTGGGAAACGAGTCCCACACAGAGAGGAAAATAAATCAGAGTTGGTTACTACAGATTGACACCACGTATTATATAACTTGCGTATGGCCCTACCACCTCTCACACCACGTTTGACATGAGGCAATGAAATGTTTTACACAAACACGGTACAAATTCAAATCATCTTCAACATGCACACATATATATATGTTGTCTAATTAAATAACGCACATCGTGTCGATCCTAAAGAAGGAACCCAGATAGCCGGAAATAGACACCCTCGCTCTCACCCCCAAGGTTACTAGTCCATCCTTAATTATAATCTGCCTCCTGTGTCCTTGCCCACCTTCAGAAAAACATTTGGGCGCGTTCGATGGGATTATAGGGAGTACATCGACTCGTTGTAGTCTAGAAGGATGTGTGTAGTTATCATCTAAATATTTTCTTCTAAATAATTATTTAAATTTATGATCTTTATAGTAAAGGTCCAATAGCTTTTGTTATTTTTTCTCTTTTTAGAGGTGAGAATTCGCAAGAATCTTCGCGCACAAATTTGTGACTTGCACACATATGTGTTCTCACGTAATCTTAATTAATATCGGTGCAGGGGAGCAATGGCTTGCTGGCTAGATAGCCTAGATCGGATAACGCAGCTGTACGATGCATGGGCGATCCGGGTGTTGGTCCTTTTCAGCTTCGCTCTGCATGTTGTCCTCATCCTCTTCGCCGATATCCGTCGGCGTGAGGCCACTGGTTTTTGGAGGTCCATCCTCTGGCTGGCGAACCAGTCGGTCGATTGGACCGCAACATACGTCCTCGGCAACTTGTCTCTCGGCAGCACGTCGCAGCAGCAGGAGCTCGTTGCGCTCTGGGCGTCGTTTCTCCTGGTGCATCTCGGTCGCCCGGACAACGTCAGCGCCTACTCCCTCGAGGACGACAAGCTCTCGGGGCGCCAAGTGGTAGAAGTAATCTCGCAGTTCATCGGAGCATTCTTTGTCCTATTCAAGCATATACCTTTCTGCGACGGCGGGACCTTGTTCCCAGCAACCTCTATCATGTTCGCTGTCGGTTTTGCCAAGTATGTGGAGAGGACATTGGCACTATGGCTGGGCGACTTCGGCAGCATCCGGAGCTCAGGTGAGAAGCAGAAGCTAAGAAGCTTCAGTGCTGATCTGTGTGGAGGCCAGGAGCTGGACGATGAGCAGGCCCTGCTGGTTGCTCACCGAATATTCCGTATCAGCAAGGGTGCTTTTGCTGATTATTCTGTCGTCAAGGATCCGCTTAAGCATCCTGATGACAGAGACAGACATGATGACAGACACACAGAATCATTCCCTCATGGGTGGAAGGACATGTGGAAGGTGGTCGAGATGGAGCTCTCCCTCATGTACGACATCCTCTACACCAAGGCAGCCATCGTCCACACCTGGCATGGCTACTTGCTCCGTTTCGTCTCGCCGCCTCTCACCGCCGTGGCGTTCTTGCTGTTTTGGTTCTACAATAAAGCCGGCCAGAGGAGGGTAGATGTCGTCATCACTTACATCTTGCTGACTGCCACCTTCCTCGTGGATCTGAGATGGCTGGTCGGAGCACTAGGGTCGACCTGGACATATGCATTCTTGAACGAGATGGCATCGACAAGGTGGTGTTCGCTTCGCCATAAACTTTTGTGCTCTGGGAGATGGCATCGGCTCCGTCGTGTCGTCGTGTCTCTGGATCCGCGCCGGCTCCTCTGCAAGGAGCCAGCTAGCTACAGAAAGTGGTCGGGCACCATCGGACAGTACAACTTGCTGCACGAGTGCACACATGACACGCCCAGCCTATTCCGCACACTGGCCAAGAATATTGGATTGGAAGACAGTTGGAACGAATACCATTACTCGAGGGGCCTTGATATTTCCAAAGACATGTTCACTGTGGAAGATTCGATTGGAAGACGGTTGTTCGAATGGATACGGGAATTACTGAAGAAAGCGTACCCCTCTGAGGAGGTGAAGCCTCTGCCGTACCCTCTGCCGTGCCCTGCGCCCCCTCCGCCCCCTGCATCGATGCCCCCTGAGAAGCCTGATGAGGCTGTACGGAGGCGTAGGAAGTTAGACGAGGCTCTGGACTTCGCCCCTGAACTCGGAGAGGACATCCTTGTCATGCACATCGCCACGGACGTTTTCCTCTGGTGCAGCGATCAAAATGCAGCGCCGTGCACATGTGTGAAGGCGATCAAGGCGCTGTCGGATTACATGATGTTCCTTGTCGCTGTACGCCCCGACATGGTACCAGGCCTCAAGCTGAGCAGCCTGCACAAAACAACCCGCGAGGCTTTGAAGCGCATATGGAGAAGTTGTCCCAGTTCTACAACAAGAGAGAAGAAGCTTGCCTGCATCCTGCGAAACAAGGAGAATACGGCAAGCAACAGGGAGAGGGAGAAAAGTCTTCTTTACGACTCGAGTATTATTCTCTCGGATGGAACTCGACATGCCAACGTGCTCCTACAACTGCTAAAAAATGAGTCTCCGGACCCTAAGGCTTTTAAGCAAACTGCTCGTATATTTCATATTGAGAATGTGGACGACTGCGAATATAAACCGAATGAGCAGGAACTGCTGGCGGACATCTTCCGTGGGTGGGTGCGTATGCTCATCTATGTGTCCGTCCGATGCAGCAGGGATTCCCACGCCAAGCAGCTCAGCCGCGGCGGTGAGCTCACAACCATCGTGTGGATCCTAGCAGAACACGCTAGCATATTAGGCATACCAGTGTGTGTGAGTGACGAAAAATATTGTAGCTCTTCTTCTATCTCTCTGTTTGGATGCCTCTAATCTCTTCCGCCTGTATTCGCGTAACTCGTGTTCGCTCTCTAGTTTGGGATTAGCTGTCCTGCTTGGATCAGGAGTCCCAGTGTCAGGACAAGTCCTCTATATAAGGAGGCTATGGGTGTATGTTTTTTGTTCAAGCTCTTATTAAAAAAAAACAAGTGAAAACTTGGGACAAAAACTACTCCTATGCATGCTACGTTGTATCCCGTGTACTCATGTGTTGGCACATCTCGTGACAGCTGGCCATGACCAAATGTTTGGTCACAGCTATATAAATGTTTGGTCACAACCGTCGTGTGGATCCGAGCAGAACACGCTAGCATATTGGGCATCGACGGCGATGATGGTCATTAGTCACAAGAAAAATGTCATCTCTCTTCTTCTATTTCTCTGTTTGGATGCCTCTCATCCCTTCCGCCTGTACCCGCGTTACGCGTGTTCGCTCTCTACTTTGGGATTAGTCCTCGTGTCAGGACAAGTTCTCTACATGAGGAGGCCACGGGTGTATGTTTTGTTCGAGCTTTTATTAAAAAAAAAAGTGAAAACTTGGGACAAAAACTACTCCCATGTATGCTACGTTGTATCCTGTGTACTGATGTGTTGGCACATCTCGTGATAGCTGGCCATCACGAAATGTTGTCACAGCTACTTATTTTCGACTTTCATGAAGGATTAAGCATTTTCGCGAAGGCTTTTGTGATGGCTTTAGGGTCTTCCGTAACGGCTGTGAGCTGCCATGAAAAATCTCGAGTCTAGCTAGTAGGGAATGGATTGATCTAACCCCGACTTCAATATAGATTCAAATCTTGAGTTTATATGCTATTTTTAAGTAAGCTATATACTTGTATATATAAACATGTTTTTGAATATCTAAGAAAAAAACAGAACTAAAAATTCAAGAAAAAAATTATGGCATCCAAAAAGATATGCATTTAAATTTTGAATTAAAAATTAGCTAAGTAGACTGAGACTTGCATGGCTAGATTTATTATTTCCCTTGCCATTACTTGTTTCAATTTATATTTCCTATAAAGTTTATACTTTTTTTACATTGAACCCCGTTTGGCTCCATATAATTGAATTTGATTCATTCAATTGGATTACAAATCCTATTTCACTAGAATTTGAATTTGATTCAGGCCAATACAAATGATAATTTTTATGTTTAGATGTTCGTTGGAATTGAAAATGTTCTTTGCAAAAAAAAAGGAAAGAAAAATCAACACAAGAACCTTTGATCTCTGTTTCACACCTTAATCATGTTGAAATTGTTATGTGGCTTTCAATATTTATTTTGGTTATTGTCTATTTTACTCAATGTGGAATTATTCATATTATTGATGCAAGTGATAGGGAATATTTTGATGCGGAATTTTAACTCGAGAAATTAATACTCGAGGTACCGAGGACAGCTATACTGGAATATAATATGCATATTTATTGAGATCATGTCTACTAGAATTTGATATGCATGCATTTGTTTAACTCGAGCACAACACAGAGCGGAATAGTTAGGTTTGTTTTGCAGGATCGGCTCTGCAGGCTGTTGACCCACATGATCAAATTGGAATTGATCTCATAAACAATCTGATCATGACGCATGACTCATACATGTGTACTTGGGACTAATATATTTTAGACTCACAAAACTGGTATATCTGATCATGGTTGGTGACATAGTTCAGGAGTCTCACAGGATACCGAAAACAGGTGGGTCACTTTGGAACACCTGGAAGTGGAGTCTATAAATAGGTCCCTACCCTTTAGCCTCATTATGCATTATGAGCGATACTACAGATAAAATAGAGAAATAGAGAATAGACCAAAAAACCTCTATAGAATTAACCTAAGGTTTAGAGAAAAACTTAACATTGGTATCAGAAATAGATTCATCTGTGATGTCTTGTATTGCTTCGTCCTCGGATCACGACTCGTAGGCGGCTTGCGCAGATCTTTTCCTCATCCGATTTCGTGATTGACTCGGGCTCCGAATCAGGCGCCAGGAATTATCTAGTCAAGTGTTTTGCTCTTTAACCATCACGCGTATCAATTCTTCCTCACAATTTTTCCATCAGAACTCGGATTCTGTGCAAGTGTGTTTTTTTCTTCCAGTGCATGCACTTGTGTTTTTTTTTTCTTCCAGTGCATGCACTACTTCACGCGATCAATACTTCAACTAGTCAAGCCATCATGTTCTCTGGTTGATCCCGCTGAAGAAATCATCTACTCAGGCCATGAAGTGAATTATCCATCGGATCGCGGGAAGCGTGCACTACATCATCTTTCGCGTGCTCCTATGTCGTCCAGGTGACGCGGATTTTTTTTTCTTTTTCACGCGCAGGTTTGTACGGCGCTGGTCTTCACGGCTTCGATTGACGTGCGTGACATCCGTGTGGAATTAGGCCCCGTTTGGCACAGCTCTACCACCAGCTCCTTGGAGTTGTTTGGAGCTGTTTTGTGTCAAACGGGGTAAAGCAAAATAGCTCCACCCAAGGAGCTCCTTAAAATCTGCTGAGACAAAAGTAGCTCCACCCAAGGAGCTGAAAAAAGTAGCTTCATCTGGCTCCACTTGTGAAGTAAAAAAAACAGCTCCACTTGTGAAGAGGAGCCCTGCCAAACGGGGCCTTAGTTTCCTCGTTCGACGTGCCATCAACCAGGGAAGCAAATCGATTGCACGCGGAGTTCTTTTGGTTCGGTAACATTTTTTTCCTGGTAATGACAACCAACCGTGTATTTTCTGAACTACTTAGATCCTGCAAATTAGATGGCTCAAATTTCACGATTTGAAAAAGAAAAATCATGTTTTTATTTTCTGCTGAAAAATAAATTATGTAATAGACAAAAACAGACCGGAAGAGCTAGAAAAATATGCCACTATCGAGGAAAAAGAAAATTATGCAGAAGAATATAAAAATTGGATTAAGGATAATAAAAGAGCTAGAATTTTTATGTTGGGATCAATGACTGATTCTTTGGCTGCTGAATATGAGAGTGAACAGAATGCGTGAAAAATAATGCGTAGCCTAGAACATGATTTTGGAGAAGTGTCTCTTATTAAAGTGCTTAATCTTGTTAATCGCTTTCTCTCTACTAAGATGTCTGATAGCACTTCAATTAATGAGCATCTCAATAAACTCTGTGTTTTAGCGGAAGAATTAAAAAAATGATGGCTATCCTTTTTCTGAAGAAGTACAGGTCATGGTTGTTCTAAACTCTTTGCCAAATTCATAGGAACAATTTAAGATATCTTTTTGTCATTCTGAAAGGATACTTAATATGCGCACTCTGAAGCATTATTTGCTTATGGAAGAAGATAGAAAACTCTCTCAGGGAAAGGAAAGAAACACTTCTGAGTTACACCTTGGAGAGGAAAAAGGCAATAATAAAAGAAATTATCAAAAGAGGAAGTCTAATGGTGATTTGAGAGAAAAGCTTAACAAGAAACACAATCGGGATGATCGTGGAAATTATAACTCTTTTCAGAGGAATGAAAAGTACAAGAATTTCAAGTGTCATAACTATGGTCAGTATGGATATTTCAGGGTTGACTGCAGGAAAACAAGAAGCAGAATGAGCAAAAGAATCAAAACAGTCAACCAGCTGAGTGTAAAGGCAATTCTTCGCCTAACGATATGTCTAATATTTTTGTATGCATTGAATCTTTACTTACTACTACTTTTCCAAATAGTTGGATTGTCGATTCTGGTGCTACTTCTCATATTACTAGAGATAATAGAGATTTCACTTCTATGCAACACAATTCCAGGGGGGAAATACATATATCTTCTTAGGCATTAATGCTAAAGCTGATGTACTTGGAATTGGAAATTATGTCCTAAAATTCCCCAATGGAGAAAAATTATTGTTACATGACTCTTTATATTCATCTAGCATGAGAAGGAATTTAATCTCCGTTGCTTAGTTAGAATCTATTGATTATGACATACTATTTTGAAAAGGAAAAGCTAAAATATTACTCAATAGGAAATTAGTGTAACTGGAACTCATCATGATGGTCTTTATTTTCTTGATGAATTATCAAATGATGACAATATTGATTGCTTAGTTGGTGAAAATAACTCCATAGTGAGGAATTCAATCGATAGGAACATATGCTCAGAGTCATATTTACGGCATTTACAACTTGGTCACATATCTAAAAACAAAATTAAGAGGCTTATTAATTCTGGAATTCTGCACTTTAAGTAGGAGGATTTTGGTACTTGTGAGGTAATGGGTAAGATGACCCATGCGCCTTTTCCAAAGGCGGAAAGATCTAATGAGCCTCTAGACATTATTCATTCTAATATTTGTGGTGAAATATCTACTCCCACTAGAGGTCAAAAGATTTATTTTATCACATTCATTGATGATTATTGTAGATTTGGATATGTGTATCTTCTTAAACAAAAGTCGGAAGGTTTTGATATGTTCAAGACATTTTAAACTGAAAGTGGAAAATCAATTAAATAGAAAAATCAAAGTTTTGAGAACTGATCATGATGGAGAATACACTTCAGGAATATTAAATGATTTTTGTAAAGAGTATGGAATTATTCATCATTATACCATACCTTACACTCCACAACAAAATGATGTTGCTAAAAGGAGGAATAGAACACTAATGGATATGGTTAGGTCCATGATGGCTTAGTCAGATCTTTCTTTATCTTTTTAGGGGGAAACTTTACATATTGCTGTTTATTTGTTAAATCATTCACCATCTAAAGCTGTAACAGTCACTCCATATGAGTTGTGGACTGGAAGGAAACCATCACTTCGTCACTTAGCAGTTTGGGGGTGTAATGCACAAATTAAAAGTGCCAAATCAAATCTGTACAAAATTGCAACTTAAAAGCATGCCAGGAATTTTTATTGGTTATTCTTTGGAATCAAAAGGGTATAAGTTTTATGATCCAGAAAAACATAAACTGGTGGAAAGTAGGGATGCAATATTTTTGGATGAAAGCACACCTCATCATACTAAGCGGGTGAGGGTGGAATTATTGGCAACCCCACCGAAAACACAGGTAGATACATCTGGAATTAATTCTCATCCTGAAGGGCATTCAGCTCCTGAAGGACATGCAAATCAAACTCCCAACACTAATATGATTAGGAGAAGTGAGAGGAATTTAAGTACACCCCAATATTTAGATGATTATTATTTATTTTTTGGGGAAGTTCACTTTAATATTTCAAATTTAGAGGAAGAACTAAAGATTTATAAAGAAGCAATTAATGGTTCACAATCTAAACTATGGGTGGAAGCAATGCGGGAAGAATTAAACTCGATGAAAAGGAATAAAGTTTGGGAACTTGTTGATTTACCAAACAACCGTAAGCCCATATGTTGTAAATGGATTTTTAAAAGGAAATTAAATGCAACTGGTTTAGTGAAAAAATATAAAGCTAGACTTGTTGCTAAAGACTTCACACAAAGAGAGGGTATCGACTTTGTGGAAACTTTTTCTCCTATTGCTAAATTTACTTCAATTCGTATTATTAGTGCATTGACGGCTTACTATGATCTTGAACTCCACCAAATGGATGTTAAAATGGCCTCTTAATGGTTTTTTGGATGAGGAAATATATATGAAATAGCCGGAAAGTTTTGGAGAAAAAGGAAATGAAAATAAGGTTTGTAAGTTGAATAGATCAATTTATGGTCTTAAACAAGCTTTATGCCAATGGTACATTCTATTTGATAATGCTATCACGTCATATGGGTTTTTAATGATGGAAGGTGATCATTGCATATATACAAAAGTTATGGGTAAATGTTTTGTCTTATTGTCTTTATATGTTGATGATATTCTCATTGCTTCTAATGATAAATATATATTGATGGAAGTGAAAGCTTGGTTATCTTCTAAATTTGATATGAAAGATATGGGAGAAGCTTCCTATGTTTTGGGAGTGGAAATACATAGAGATCGGAATAAAATGATTCTTGGGTTGTCCCAAAAGGCTTACCTTAGAAATATTTTAAAATGATTCTCTATGGAAAATAGCAAACCTGTTAAAGTACGTATTGTGAAGGGAACTAAACTCAGTGAGGAATTGTGTCCAATCACTCCTGAAGAAAAAACTAGAATAAATGGAATTCCTTATTCTTCAGCTTTATGATATCTTATGTATGCTATGCTATTCACACGACCTGATCTTAGCCATGCTATTAGAATACTTAGTAGATATCAAAAGAATCCTGGAGAAGGGCACTTGAATCAAAACACTCTGTAATCTCTCATACAAATAGCTCAAAAACTAAGAGTCACAGCCAAAAATCATAAGCCGCAACAAAAAAGAACAGGCCCTAAGCTATTTAATTTGGTTGGTAGCCACAGCTAAGGTTAGATATGGGAAATTTGATCTAGCAGTTGTTCGGATCACTACCATCAGAGGCGGACCTGCCCTTCGAGCGAGCCCGGGTGGCCGCCCGAACACCCCTCGCAAGCTGGAAACCCCCCCCCCCCCGGGTGTAGAGTGTCTGCTATCACGATAGAAATTGGCTTATTTAGTCTCTTCTGTGTCAAACATAGGATAATGTCAATTACTCTTATCATGCAAACCATGGGAAAAATCCGATCTTTCTGTGTATCTATTCACAGGCTGCTGCTGTCATTCTTTATCATTTAGTAGAAAAGTAACGGAATAAAAAGAAGAGAAATTTACTACCTGTCTATTTGCTTACTCCATTAGGCTTGGTAGTACTCGGCCCCCTGCTTACATATTTCTTTTGAGCAAAAATGAAATTGAAACACTTACACTAATTTGGCAAAATTTAGTCTCTAGCCAAAATTTCTTCTTCAGTTCAATCATAGCTGAAAACATCTTATTTAATTGTTCTTCACGCCAGCATTATGTAGCATAGCCAGTCACATTACCTAGTGCTGCACCAATTTTGTGATTCGCCTGCATACATGATATTTACATCAACATTGTAACACCCCCATTTCTGCGAGTATTATGAAACTCTCGCAACTGCCCAGGACTGTTCAGCTGCGAGTATATATATCCATTGAGTGTATAACATTGCCAAGACAAGCTTAAAGACAAAAGCGAACTTTATTATAAAGGTAAGGCTTATCAGCCAAGTTTTACATAAAGGGGCGTACAGCCCAAAGTTACATTACCAAAAGATTCCACAGGCAGGCCTGAGTGTAGAACTAAACCCTAACACCAGGCGTCGTCTATTTCGTAGAATTCTGCATCGTCTTCGGGAACTCCTTCAATATCTTGATAAGCACTTTCTAAAATAAATGAATTTAGCAAGCGTGAGTACAAACCACCGTACTCAACAAGCCACATGGGAAACGCTATTTAACTACATGCAAGAGATCTTCATGGAACAGGATAAGTTCATTATTTTATGCGGATGCAATTTTGTTTGTAAACACTTTGCTTTTAAACATCAAATTATAAACTTCTTAAGGTATTTGGGGGGGGGGTTTCCAAACTTGATTAACACACCTTCATTTTTTCCAAAACCATTCCAAATCTACTTATGCTTTGCTATTGGAATCACCCATTAAACACAGCTTCATATACCGGAAGCACAGCGTATTCGAATACTTTTGTAAATGACTCTGCAGAGCTGCCCAACTTTACCCACAAGATCCCTCAACTCCCGCGACAGAGTTAAGAAAACAAGATTGTTTCACTGCTCATCTCTTTATGTAGCCTCTACCCGATAGACAATGAACCCTCTGTCATGGAATACGGCGGCCTTGACAGAGCGGGTCTACCGTTGTGAATATGGTTTTCCATATCACCTCTTTGCGCCGGTTGTTCCCTTTTTGGAACAGTATATTAAATCCATATAGTAGATATTCAATTGATTTGAGCAGCTACTAAAACCAGGTTTGACAAGTCAACGCTTGTGGTTGAGCGGTGGCTATGTTCTTTACTCGGCACAAGGGTCTAGTCCTTATATTTTCATCCCAGTGCTCGCGGCACTGCCAAACCTTTACCCTAGGATAAGATCATGGGCTTAAACCATCTTGTGGCACCCCGTGATAATTTACTCATCCTGGATTTACTTTTGAAATTCTATCAGCATAATATCATGACTAGTAATAAAAGATTGTTGAGTTTCCTAATCTACGGTGATTACAATAATAGTACTTTTTAATACTACTAAATCTTGTCAAGGTGAATGTGGCCATCAAGTTAAACAGGGCTTTTCGGGTGGTAGGACATTAACTAATATCATGTCATTCTAAACATTCTTTGTACATAAAATAACATTGCGTAAAATAACATAATGAAAATAATAATAAATAATTAAAGGAATATAGGTTCAACATGATCAAAAACATGTGACTTGCCTTGCGGATTTATTATCTCAACAAGTTCGTAACCTTCTAGCTCTGGAGCTTGCACTTCTCCTTCTGGCTCCTGTGCAAACTCGACTCCGGAAGCTAACGCAAAACAATAAAATAATATTAATTCCTTGCCCGAAGGAATGAGCTAGGAATAAAGAAAATAAAAGAATAAAGAAAATCCGGAAAACTCCATTCAATTGGGATTTTGGGCTTATAGGAGGGCTATATGGGGAAATGGGCCTTGGATTTGGGTTGGCGGGCTCAAAACGAATCCGGGGAGTATAAACTTGCATTTTTGGGTTTTTAAAAGGTTTAACGGGTCTGGCACTATTTATTTCGGGTTTTACTGTTCAAACCGGGTGGAGAACTGTTCATTGGGCTCAGCGGCTCGAACCCGTTAACGCGAGGCGGTCTGGGTTAGCCGTGTCTGATCGGGCTCGGCCGGAGGAACAGTGACCACCCGTCACTGTGCTTCTTCCCCGACCGTCACGCGCGCGCGCAGGGAAACAGGGGAAGCAAGCGGTCGTTCTTGGCGGAGCTAGGGTGTAGCGCGACGGGAAAGGAGGACATGGACGGGTTCCTGGGAGCACCGAGGTTCCATTTTGGGTGGTGGCCAGCTCGGCAGAGGCGGCAATCGCCGGCGGCGAGCTTGGGAACACGGTACGGTTTTTAATGGCTTGGGAGCTACAGGGGCTATTATTTCTAAAATTGGCGGGTTTTTAACATCTAGGGGTGGTCCAAGGGCTCTTGGTAGTGGCGGTTTGCGCCGGGGATGCTTCTAACAAGCCGACCACGGTGGGGCGCCATGACCGGGCGGAGAAGCTCGGAGGTGGGGAAGTAGAGGACTTGGGAGTTTGAGTTCAGGGTTTGGGGGTGCTATAGGAAGCTTGAGGAGGCTATAAGAGCGAGCAATTGAATTGTAATGGACGGGATGGGTTGAATTGAATTGGAGCTCACCTTAGGGCTTTTCAGTGCTTGCCAGCAATGGGGGCGACGAGAGGCCAATTGGGCGGACAGGGAGCTTCACTGGGATGTGAGTGAGAGATACGAGGGGTCTCTGGCTTTTATAGGAGTCTGGAGGCGGTTCGGCACCATGAAAGGCCATGGCGGCGACTATGTTCAACTGGGGTCGAGGGGATTCGAGGAGGATCGGTAAGGGGTGCAGGGGGTGTCTTGAGGGCGAAGTTGCGGCGGTCACAAAAGGTGTTAGGGCGGCTGGTCGGCCGTGAGAGGGAACTTGCGAGAAGAGTGCAGAGGCGGGGCGGTGCACGGCCAGCAGTTTGACCGCGCGGCAGGGAGGGTTAGGGCATGGCAGGGTAGGGCGTACGGCCTCTGGCAGTGGCGTGGAAGTGAGGGGGCGCGAGAAGGCGCGAGAGAGGCCGAGCGGCTTGGTGGCGAAGAAATGAGCGGGCGGCGGCAAAAATCGGCAGCGACGACAGATTTTTCGGACATGAACAGTGCCCGCGCGAAAATATCCCGTTTCCACCGTGATGACGCCGTGATGACTGGGATTAGTGGAGGTTTTTGCTTTGAGATTAGTGTGGGATAGATTAGAGAAGATAATGGAGCTCAAATCAAAGGCAAACTCAAATCCAAATTGATTTTTGCAAATTTTCGGTTGTTTCAAACATTACTAGGTCACTAGCTAAAGATGAGTCAAGTATATCAGAAATCTAGGCAAGAGCAGCCGAAATTAGTTGGGAACATCACAGATTCACAGGTTTTTAGGCCAAACGTTGGGCTCTACGACCCAAGCGAGGAATTGACGGGAGGTTGACCGAGGAGGCGGCGGTGGTGGGATTGGCGGCGGCGGCCGGTTTCGGGGGAAATCGGTCGTGTGGCGAGCTCCGGCCATGGCTTTGCAATTCAATGGGAGGGGGAAGCGTCTGGGGAGCTGAGTCACATCATGACACACTTGGGGCAGTGGGGGAGTCGCCGGAAAGCTGGGACGGCGAGGAGGCCGCTGCGGCCGGCGCATGGGCGGAGGCGGGAGAAGAGGCAGGGAAGGAAAAAGGAGCTGTGCGGGGCTTCTTATGGCCACGGGGAGGCTATGGAAACGGTGGGCGGCGTGGGGAAAACCGGGGGCGACGGCAGTGCATGGATGCCGCGTGGAGGAAATTTGCTGGGCGCGGCAGAGGAGGCGCGAGCGCACTGGGAAGAAAGGGGCGCTGGCGGAGGGAGAAGAGGGTGAGCGGGCGGGGCGCTCGGGGTCCACGGCGCAGCGAAATGGGAGGCGCGGGTGGAGTGCGGGGCCCGGCGGCAGAGGGAGGGCCAGCGCGGCCGTGGAAAAATGAGCAGGAGAGGGGTTGGGCTGGGCCTTTGGCCGGCCTGACCCCCTTTTTCTTTTTTTTTCCTTTTTTTTATTGTATGTATTTGTATATGTGTATATATATGTACATATATATATTTATTTTATTTGCACATTCATTTTATTCATTTATTTTTGTTGCTCATTTATAGTACTATTTCCAAAATGAGATTTTATATTTTAATTCAGGTTTCTCTTTTCTTATACTGGATCATCTTTTCAGATTCGTATTTACAAATTTTTGTTTTCCATTATTTGCACATCCCCTTTTAGGGCATTATTAATACCTGTCTTTCTCTTTTATTAATTCTTCAATTTTTAGAACCTCAACCAAATTCAGGAAAACATCGTAAATTCCAAATTCAAATAGAATATATTGCAAAAGTAATTCAAAAGCTTCTCATTTTCAAATTTTGAATTTTTGGGATGTTACAAACCTACCCCCCTTAAATGAATCTCGACCCCGAGATTCCGGTAGAGTAGAGAGAATAGAGGTGGGGTTATATTGGCTAGCAATGAGTTTCTGGGGGTTGCTTGATGTATAGCTCTTTGGCTTCACAACGAGACGAAAATCTGCAGAGTAGAGGTTAGCACTTGGAGAAGTCAAAAGGAAAGAGAGAAGCCTTGTTCTTCTGGATAAGTCGTAGACTTCCAAATACTTGCTCTTTGACATTGTTGTCTTCATGTCGTTGTGGAATGGAGTAGTTGCATCGTCTATTGGACATATGGTTGTAGAATTTCCTTACTAATAGGTGGGTAGCAATGGTCTGTGCCATAGGGGTAAACAGAAGGGGAGAGGACCTGCACTTAAAGGAGGCAAAAAGGGAGGGAGGAGATCTTTATTCTTTTGGAGAGGTCGTCATCTTCAGGGTGCTTGCTCCTTGATTTTGCCATAGTTTTTTCGACATTATATCTCGTAGTGCTACCCCCCTTAAATAAATGATGATTATCAGGATTCATCCATTGTACTCTAGCTGTCTTAGTCATCACGAGATTGGCGGGTGGTCTTTTTCACAATGATGTTGTTCTCCTTAAGTATTGGAAGGTTGCAGAGTCTTCACATCTTCTTGATTGCACTGGTTTTGGGTTACTTGTTATTTCGTTCCTTTAGATCCGATGGGGTTTTCAGAAAAGGTGAGAGGGAATAGCATGACATGAGGATTAAATCGCGGAGATAAGGTGTTCTAACCCATTTAACTTTAAAGGAAAATACCCCGGAAGCTGGGGCGATACAGAACCACACAAATTTTAAAAACAAGCTTTTCCTGTGACTGCGAAATAGGACGCCCAAGGGCAAGAAGCAATGCACAGGGCCAAATAGAATCTTGCAACAATACAACGTCTACCCGGGGAGAACACATAAGATACACAGGGTTCATTTGCCTAGTTCGTTTAGAACGAGACCACCTTGTCTTCATGACCATCTTCGACGTTCCATCTTAGATTTTTAGAGCGAGGGTACGAGAAGAGGAACAAAATTTTCCTTTTGTAATTAATAGAAAGAAGTGAAAAGTATTTGGGGTATTTTCATTGGTTTTAGCACTCACTTTTTTTTATAAATGATCCTTGTGGTAAAATAGATTTTTTTTGGATATCCTAATCTCTCCCAATGCTCAACTATCCATCACTGAATCAATTCACTCCTATATGATTTTTTTTGTACATAAGGCTTAGAATCCAACGGCCTTTATAATTTAACTTCCACTTTTGCAAACTGCGCTTAGGCTACCTTTCTTCATTAATTGTTCATGGCATTACTGCCATCTAAGACTCCAAACAGCTAAGGAGATTATTTATTTTATTTGATCCACCAATCATACTCGTGCTATGGTATCATCCATCATTTCATTAACCTAGTCATGGTTATCTAAGTCTCGCATAAATCTTTGACTTTCAATCCTATATTTGTGGATTAAATATCATATTCTCACTATGACTGTATAATCAAAATCTCGGATCCACTATTGGTCAACTTATTAACTCTACAATTCAATGAAAATGCAATACCTTTACTATAAATCCACCTATATATAAATTTTCCATCTAAAATTTTATTAATCGAATCGAGGTTACCAAATTCTTATATGTGCCTGAATTTCCACCACTTCTTTATAAATCCAATCTCAGGTTCGTCAATTGCCAATTTTAATCAGCTTTCCAATCCTATAAAGATCTAGCTGTCTTTATTTAGATCCACTGATGACTTTCATATCGTGACCTCCTAATAATCCAGTCTGGTGTCATTGATCCAAATCCATAGTTTGCTTCTCCAATGATCAACCTGAATCTTTATTGTATATCTACTCCTCAATTCTGAATTCTAATGATTATCCATCATTATTACTTTTAAATCCACCAGTGTCATGTGTATCAGGACTTCCTAATAATCCAAGATTGTATTCAAAATCATAATTACTCCTCTAGTAACCACCTAAATCTTCAGTGACAACCTCCGAATTAATTCATTATTATGAACATCTTTCAGGAATAATGTTATTAATCAGGCCTATACTTTGATAATTGTTGTCATCTCTCCAATTTCTCAAAACTCTATCAATTTGTCTAGCAATCGATCATATTCCATTATTCCACTGTTGTAAATATCTCCCAAGAATTATGTTATTTATCAATGTTGTACTCCCGCAATTATTTTCATATTTCCTATTTCTCCAAGAACAACTTAGTTCATCCATCTAGTCAATCTACCCCTTTTCGTTAGGCTCCACCATTTTTTTTTGTTCTTCCAATTTTCACCCTATTGTTTTCTCCAAAAATTAAACAATCCTTGATATTAGGCTTCAGGGTTACGCACCATGACTCTTGGCCCTAAGTGCGTTTTCATAGAAAATTTATAAGAGAAGTACTGGATTTTTATCACTTTGAATTTGCGTAAGAGAGCTTCAGAAGTAAAATGGCTAGGGCAGCATATGGATGAGGGGGAATCATCTAAGAGAGATGGGAATAAGTGATACATCTTATATTTTTCGAAATAGATTTTGAGGAAATAATTCTAGTCATGAAACTAACGACCATACTAACTAGGTCACGACCTGCAGTCGATATGCTCTGATACCATCCCTGTCAGACCCAGATTTTAAAATCCGGAATCTACTGTGTATGGCTGCACTATTCCCTGGATCAGTAGATAGTGCACACAGTTACAGTAATGGACATCAATTTACATATCATGCGGAAGCATAAATAAAATAGTAAACTTACTCACGAGCCGATTAGGCCGAAATCAAAAAAATTGCAGCAGCGGAAAGAAGCACACAGGTGGGACCTTCAGGACTTGCCACAGGTAGCCAACTGGAGGTTCGCGACCTAGCCCTTGGCATCTCCATCTTCTTTTCCAGTTTGCCCAATCTTGTTACTGAGGCGAGGTGATTTGATTCCTGATCCTGAATTTTGTCGCAAAAGCGAGCGTGAGCACTCCGACCCCGTGCTCCGTGAGCCAATACACAGAATGCAAATAAATAGGATGCATGGCTTATCAAAGGAAAGGATCGGGTTATTTTATTTTGCGTAGAGTGCTTTTGAATACAATTACTTTAAAAATTCTCTAAGACCTAGCAGTTTGAACCAAATCATAATGTGCAAGGAATATTAACATGATTATCCATACATATGGCATCACACCATATGCCTAATATCACCATAATTTTTCCATACATATGGCATCACACCATATAGCATCTTTCAGCGTTATAGCCGCTTATCTTACCACTGGGACGACACCCAGGATAATTCCACACCAGGGCAGTCCTTCGCCCTTCACTTTTCCATTCCCACCCACAAAGTTTTTAAATAGAACTATATCTAGTTAAGTTCCCATGTCCGCCCTTGACCGTGGGCACGGCTATTCGAATAGTTTTGACTCTGCAGAGTTTGCACACTTTACCCACAAGAGATAGATCTACTCGTTGCCCCACATGATTCCTTAGCCATGTGGTTGAATAGACTATCACAGGGCCTTTATAATGCATAGTCCACTGTGGTTACGCCCACTAAGGTCAACCTTCCGTAGTAATATTACGCATACCGCGGAAAGGGTCCCTCGTGAGCCATCACGGGCAAAGGCGAGGAATATTACGCATCCATCCCTTTGCTCGTGGTCAATACCTTCACGTAACCACCTTGGAGCTAAACAAATTAGTTAACCCTGCCTACATTTTGCCAGCTTGTGGTTGTACTATTTTACACTGGGAGGTCATGACGAGATTCGGTCCTTAGGGTTATCTGGGCGGTTCTACCACAAACCACACTCTCGTGCACCCTTGCACCATACCCCCGAACCATCCGCCCAGATAAATAAGCAATTCTAGGTTTTTGGGAATATAAAATAGCCATATCCAATATACACCAGTCATTACCACCATGACTGCCCAACCAATTTTTTCTCAGTATTAAAAGTGATGCTTGGGCGCTCTCGCGCCCATGAGTATCTATGCAGTACTAAGCATGGCGTATAGTTAGGGACTGATTTTTGAAAGGTTACTACTATAATTTTGCTAGGGCGACAAGGTTCACACATTCAATTACTCCAAAGGAGGTGTAATATTATTCAAGGCAAGCAATGGGCATATAACTAGAAGCTTAAATTAACCATGTCTTTGCATATAAACTAACAGCATGCAATTTGATAATTTAAACCAAAATAATTTGCAGAAAATGTAGGTTCAACATGATCAAAGTATTGACTCGCCTGGCGCAGTTTACCGCGGTCTCGAGCTCGCATGATGCTTTCTCCTGAGCTTCTGGTGTTTATCTTCACTTCGAGCTTAATTTCGCTTGATCCAACGAGTCTTCATGGCTCCCAATTTCTATTTACGCGACAACGACGGAATCCAAATGAAAGAAAATAACTCAAAAGATCCAAATAAATCCGAATAAACTCAATTTTTGTATTGTTACGAGTTAATGGGTGATTCGGGTGATTTGAAACAGGGTCGGTGGAAGGATATAATGGTTCAATCTTTCTATTGATCACCTCTTTTATTATTTTCGTATTTATCAAGGGAGTTCCATGAGTTAGGTTAGACCTATGTATTCAAGTACAAGTTTAACTGGGTATTACTTTGTCGAGCGCTAACATTCAGGGCATTTTGATTTACCGGATTAATTTTAGGGTCTAAGCGTATAGCACCTTATGGGGCGACATTTTATGTAGACTCAGTTTTCACTAAGCTTATTTCAACTTGAGTTAGGATATTCTTATGAATTGGTGCAGGAGTTTAGTGTACAAATTCTATTTTTAGGGTATGCATTCCTTGCAACTCAAGTTATGGTAAAGGCAAACTGGACTGATGGATGAGATCTGTACTTATTCTATAAATCTTTTAGTCGAAGGTATTATAATACTTGGATATCTTTATTAAGTTTTAGAATAATCTCTGATATAGGCTTTTACTTATTAATTAGATTAAGATAAATAGCAAGGGCTCAATATTTATTCTTATATGGTAATTAATTAAAATTTAAATATCTAATAATCCCATTATCATATTCTATGTATCTTCATTCTTAGCTAGGCCAAATTTAGGTTGAATTAGGATCCACTCATATGGGTCCTAACTTGTTATATATACAATTATGCTTAATACTATTATGTACTAAAGCTAGTGTCAAGATTTAATTAGTGGTACCATTACCATTTTGTCTGCACCTTTGTTATTATTAAGCTTAGCTTTATTTTTAATTTAAATTTATTTATCTAGCAAAGTTTGTCGTACAGGGTTATATATTAATATAGCTACTTAATTAAATATACTATGGAGATTTGTTTAGCGACGGTATGTTAAATGCTAGTGCATACATTATAATGAAGTGTAATCTTTATTAAGTTTGAGTACCTAACCATAGTCATATTTCTTCGTTATTGCTTTGAATTAATAATTAGCCTCTTGGGGGATGGCTCAACCATATTAATTATGCATACATGAGCTAATCTCATTATAAATAGTCTCATTTACATCTTAGTTGATTTGTTATTAGTTTCTCTAACTTATATTCTAATTTAATTTGGGTATATTACCTAAAGGATTTTTATCACTGCTAGGACATAGGATTAATCTTTACGTTTTTGAACCATATGATGGTTAGTCTTACAACATTTACTATCATGCAAAAGTTCATGATTTATTATGTAGTAAATCTTTATTTGCTATGCTATCATTCCTTGTGAACATTTATCTAAACATTATTCCTACTAACCTTTCTAATTGATACATATTAAAATAAATACTCAAGGCACATTATTTACCAGCATATTATAATTGATCCATGCTTTAATATTTAATAGCTTATTTGTATCCTAATAGAATTTTGGCATTTTTATAAATAATTCTTATTCTTACTCTCATGCACAATGTCTTTTCATGTAATTAACCAAACTTAATTGTGTAAACTCATTTCATAACCCTTTTAGTTTAATCACACAATCAACATTTTTATTCCCATTTTTCATGTACTAATTATAGTTTAAGATTGCTCTTTGAAGAAAATTGGAAGGAGGCAGTTGATACCCATTAGCTTGATGCTTATTTAAAGTGGGGCCCATATGTCATAACAGAGACAGAGAGGAGACTACCTTCGGCTGAGTTGACAGAGAGGGAGCATAAGCAGATGAAACAGGGGAGGTGGACCGAAGGCATGGCAGCGGCGACGCCGACGGGGAGCGGTTGGGAGGCGACGACGACGGCCACCAAAACGGAGTCCCCAAGCGCCGAGGAGGCTCCAGGGGTACTGGAGCCGGCCGGGGGAAGCCACAGCTTGCTCGCGGCGGTGCCAGGCGGCCGACAGTGAGGGAGAAAGGGGCGCCGGCTCTGGAGTAGGAGAGAGCGAAATTAGGAGGGCGGGGAAGCATGAGGGCGCCACGGGGAAGCTCACCGAGGACTTGCACAGGCGGCGCGCGCGGGGGAGCTCACGTCGCCGGCGAGCTAGGGTGGACGGCAGCTCCGGCCGGTGGCGGGGATGACTTCGGGGCGCCGAGAAGATGCTCCCCAAGCGAGGAATTGACGGGAGGTTGACCGAGGAGGCGGCGGTGGTGGGATTGGCGGCGGCGGCCGGTTTCGGGGGAAATCGGTCATGTGGCGAGCTCCGACCATGGCTTTGCAATTCAACGGGAGGGGGAAGCGTCTGGGCAGCTGAGTCACATCATGACACACTTGGGGCAGTGGGGGAGTCGCCGGAAAGCTGGGACGGCGAGGAGGCCGCTGCGGCCAGCGCATGGGCGGAGGTGGGAGAAGAGGCAGGGAAGGAAAAAGGAGCTGTGCGGGGCTTCTTATGGCCACGGGGAGGCTATGGAAACGGTGGGCGGCGTGGGGAAAACCGGGGGCGACGGCAGTGCATGGATGCCGCGTGGAAGAAATTTGCTGGGCGCGGCAGAGGAGGCGCGAGCGCACTGGGAAGAAAGGGGCGCGGGCGGAGGGAGAAGAGGGTGCGCGGGCGGGGCGCTCGGGGTCCACGGCGCAGCGAAATGGGAGGCGCGGGTGGAGTGCGGGGCCCGGCGGCAGAGGGAGGGCCAGCGCGGCCGTGGGAAAATGAGCAGGAGAGGGATTGGGCTGGGCCTTTGGCCGGCCTGACCCCCTTTTTCTTTTTTTTCCTTTTTTTATTGTATGTATTTGTATATGTGTATATATATGTACATATATATATTTATTTTATTTGCACATTCATTTTATTCATTTATTTTTGTTGCTCATTTATAGTACTATTTCCAAAATGAGATTTTATATTTTAATTCAGGTTTCTCTTTTCTTATACTGGATCATCTTTTCAGATTCGTATTTACAAATTTTTTTCCATTATTTGCACATCCCCTTTTAGGGCATTATTAATACCTGTCTTTCTCTTTTATTAATTCTTCAATTTTTAGAACCTCAACCAAATTCAGGAAAACATCGTAAATTCCAAATTCAAATAGAATATATTGCAAAAGTAATTCAAAAGCTTCTCATTTTCAAATTTCAAATTTTTGGGATGTTACAAACATAATCAATGTGTGTGACTTGCCTTACTCCGCGAATAGGTATGAATTGTCGTCGAAGAATTCTTCCGAATCGCCACAGTCTACAAATGAAAATACCCAAGCAAACTCAAATAAAATCCAAATAAAACCCAAATATTGAAAATTAGGATAGAAATGGATATATTGGAATTTTTGATAAATTTTGAAATTTGAATGGGCTCAATCAGAGTTAGGGCGAATGTGAACGATAAAGAAATGAATAATAGGATTTATTGGATTTTTTTAATGGAAAAAGGAATTATAACATTATTAGGTAATTTTGGAATTTTGGCTAAATTAAATTTCTAAATAAAAATCAGTTTATAACATCTGACAAGAGGCTGAACTAGTGGGCCTGGTCTGCCGTGGACTAGGTCCATGGACCATCAGTCGGCTGAGGTGGCAAGGAAGGTGACATGGCACCTATGTGGTGGCTGACAAAGCTGACATATTCTGCTGGGTGTTAGACACGTGTTAACCATGTGGTTGGACGCCCCCGCATTCTGTGACCAGTACAACACTTACTACCAATGGCGTGGCGGATATACACTAAGAGTGTCTTGTCTTGTTTCAGAGAAACTAGGACAAGAGTACTCGTAAGGTATCTCTTGACATCTTCGAAAGCGTCATTGGCCTCTTTTGACCACTTGGCACCCTCGTGTTTCCTCAGAAGCTTAAATAAAGGAAGGCCTTTCCCTCCCAGACGTGCGATAAAATGACTTAGGGCCGCATGTACCCAGTGAGTTTCTGGACTTCTTTCTTCATGGTCGGAGGGTGCACCTATTCGATGGCCTTGATCTTCTTAGGATTCACTTCGATACCCCTTGCTGAAATAAGGAATCCGAGTAATTTTCTTGAGGAGACTCCAAACACACACTTCTCAGATTGAGCTTCAAGCGATGCTTTCTAAGACTATCAAAGGTCTCCTGTAGGTCTGAAATGTGATTAAGCCATTCGACGCTTTTTACAACCAAATCATCCACATAGGCTTCCAAGTTTAAGTCCATTTGATGTATAAAGGTCAATTGCATCAAACACTGAAAAGTCGGACCAACATTTTTCAAGTCAAATGGCATCTTGACATAGCAAAACAATCCAAACGACATGATAAACATGGTCTTCTCTTCATCTTCTGAAGACATACTGATATGGTGATAACCAGAGTATGCATCTAGAAAACTTAATATTTCACAACCGGCAGTGGAAAGCTTTATTTAAATCAGTATAGTCTATACACATGCGCCACTTATGATTAGACTTTGTAACCATTACAGGGTTAGCCAACCACTCAGAGTAATCGACTTCTCTTATAAAGCCTACTTTTAGTAGCTTATCCAATTCCAACTTGATAGCTTCTAGTCAATCTGGTGCAAATCTTCATAATTTATATTTTACGGGCTTGTTATCAGGCCGTAGATCTAACCTATACTCGATCACCTCCCTGGGGATCCCAGGCATGTCGGATAGCTGCCATGAAAACACATCTGTGTTTGCCCAGAGGAAGTTGACAATGGTGTCTTACTAGGCGGGGTCGGCTCAACATGACTTCTTTGTCCAGCTTCGGTGCGGCTTTAGGCTTTGAGTGCTTGCTCGAAGGCTGCGCCTTGGTAACTTCTCAAGTCAGTAGCTGGCCAACCATCTCGAGGGACTTGCGATCGCACGTCAATGCCATCTTCTTGTCACAGCAAATTGTGATGACTCCCTTGGAACCTGTCAACTTGAGATATTGATATGCATAATGAGCAACTATCAGAAAATGTGCATGGGTTGGTCATCTAAGAATGACGTTATATGCCGTGTTGAAGTTGACCACATCAAAAGAAACTCTCTTTATCCTGAAATTACTCAGAGAGCTAAACATAATAGGTAGAGAAACTTGGCCAATGGGCTTGGTTGAGGAACCCTGTACGATTCCATGAAATGAATATCGTACAGGCTTTATTTTGGTATGATGAACTTGCATCTCGTCCAAGGCACTAACAAATAAAATATTTAAAGAACTACCACCATCAATCAACACGCGATTCACTCGACAGTTGTTGATGGTGGGCTCGACCATGATCAAAAACCGACCAGGTCAAGTTGAAGAGATCGGATAGTGACTCTTTTCAAAAGAAATAGTGACCTTTGACCACTTAGGTAAATTATAGACAAGGGCAGAGTCGATAGAGTTTACCTCTCATTCGATGGCTTTATACTATCGCTTTCACTCATACATGGATGAAACTCCATATATGTGCTCGATAGTGTGCTTTAGGTCCTGGAAATGCATGTCCTCATCCTCGTCCGAGTACTTCTGACCACTCAACTATCCCAATTCTTTAATTATTGGAAGTGGGCCCTTGTCAGAATAATAATCCTCAAGTTTCCGCTAGAAAACCCTAATTGTGAAGATCGTGCCCCTCTTTCTTGTGAAGAGGACACCACCTAGGCTTGTTTTCCTTCCTTGTGGGTGCTTTGCCTTTGCCTCGGTTGGAGTATTGCCTGGGGTTGTGTGGCTCCTTACCACCTATAGCCAAGACTTCATTTGACCTTCTAGCGTGAGACTGCTTGCCCTTGGCCTTGTCTTTGGACTTCTTGACCTTCTCCCTCCTCCTACCACCTTCACCTTGCTCCTTGGAACCTCGGCTGACTTGATCAATGGTTCTAGTCCATTTGACCGCCTTAGCAGTAGTTGCGTAGTGCTCAATCATCTTAGAGAGCTCGACGATGGTAGTTGGAGGATTCAAGACGATATCCTCCATGAACCTCCGGTTATGAACCCCGTGCTTGAATGCCCTGATTACTGAAGCATTAGAGACCTTTAGAATTGAATTACAAACCTGACTAAAGCATCAGATGAACTATCATAAGGTCTCATCGCTGCCTTGGCACATTCAATGCAGGTCGTATTCCTTCCCAAGGCGGTTGTATATACCTTGGAAGTTGTCAATCAGAAGGTCGCAGAGGTGTTGCCACGAGTAGATCGACTCGAATGGCTGATTGAGCAACTAGGATTGAGCAGATCCTTTGAGCACCATCAGAAGATAGTTTGCCATGACGTGCTTGCCTCCTCCTACTGCCTGAACCGTAGTCGCGTAAATCTGGAGGAACTCAATGGGATTCTGAGACCCATCAGATTTCTCCATATTCACTGGTCAAAACCACGGTGTCCAATGCACTGCTCAAAGTTTAGGCATGAATGCCTGGCATTCGGTAACGATTTCCTGATATCTCCTTTGTAGGAAAGGGTAGTTGACATCACCGGGCGATTGTACTCGGCGATGCCCGATGGTCGGTAGAGCTGACCTGTAATAGGCAAGATCCATACTAGGGTAATACTCCTACTCCATTTGCTACTGCAGGTTCCTTGCTTCAAGCGGTGACCGAGCATTAACTTGCCAATCTGGAGTTGTTCGGGGTGTTCTCCTCCAACTAGCATTGCGATCGGGAGTTCGACGTGCCCTATCATCATGCCGAACCCAACAATGTGAGTTTTTTTATCAACTAGATGCGGTCATACCTTGTTGATTCTTGAAGTTATGTCAGCGAGGCTGCTCGAGTTGGGCCATCACATCGCGAAGTCTTTGTGCAATGTCTTCAGTGAAGTGTTTGCAGCCCAGTGCCTAAGCAAGCTCTTTAGTCAGATCTCAAGCAAGTCATTGATCTGTTGAAGTTCTCGTGCCTCTTTGGACTGGCACTGGATATGCCCAGGCAAAGCCCTCTAGGCAGCCAGTAGCCTCCTTCGAGCAGTCTCGGGATCCTCGACCCTTGATGTAGGCAGGGCTGCCTCATAGGAGAGTGAGTATTTCTAGGATTTCTCCTATGCTTATCAAAGGACTAATCGATCTCATCATTGGAGGTCTCCTCACCATCCTCACGAGAGGCGGGAGAGTGTGATTTATGGGGAGCATCCTCAGGTCTTCCTCTAAGAGGGTGATGTGGATCTATAGGTAGGGTAAAGACCTCCTGTCAAGAATCTCCACTTCTAAGGGAGGCCCCCTTGTCTGAAGAATCGTCGAGCGAGATTGCCACTTGGCCTAGAGTAAACCTCACCAGATAGAGGAATTCTGGGTTATAACCGTCCCAGTTGGATTTGTTCCCTACAAAAATATGGACGAACATAGAGAGTGCCCACCCATTCTCTTCACAGATTCGACTAGAGAGTCACCACCACCAGTTGGCGATGGATTCCCCAATTGGCAGATTCTAAGGCTCACTAAAACTGCTCGGAGTGTTGCCGCAAGACTCGGACGCTTGGAGGCGGGCCCATTATCGCGTTGTGAGTCCTCGACATGGTCGGATTGACCCTTGCCACTTGAGGGAGGTGAGTCCTCTGTTGGGCGTATTGCTATGGGGGATTTGGGTCCCTTATCAGCCTTTCCTACGGTGTGGTCTTCGGGATCATTGGATGGATTTCTAGGGAGAAGTTCACCATTGGGAGCAAGCATGGTTTGCTCGTAGTCTAGCAGGCCTCCATGTCAATATCCGCGTAGTTGGCCAAGTCAAACTAGTTCTCCTCATTCCATTCATCTACCATGAGGACTTCAGGGAAAAGAGAAACTTGCCGATGAGGAAATTGCCAGAGTCTTGGAAGAAGGAATCCCCACAGACGGCACCAATTATCAGTGTTTTAATACTAATCTTACATATGATTTGTTTGGATTCGAGGATTCTCTTAGAAGACCAGCGTATGATCTTGCGGAACAAGGACACAAGAATTTTTTATCCAGGTTCGGACCTTCTCCTAGGAGAATAATAACCCTACATCCTGTGTGGTTACTAATCAAAAGAAATGATTATAAGTGTGTAATGCGAAAAAGAGTTTGCACGGTCTCTTGCATGGATCAGAATATCATTTTTCTCCCCTCCCTCTCCAACATCAACCTTTATATAACTGGTGAAGTGACAGCAGTTGTCCCGCGTTAGAAGATGCCTTAACGCTTTGGTGATAACCGTCTGATAGAAGTTATTTTCATAGAGACATATTGGCTGTTCACCGTGCAGCGGTTGTTGTCAAAGAGAGATCATGTGCGGTTATTGGATAAACACACGTTCTAACTGCCTTATCAGATGAGCCCACGATGTACTTGTTCATCATAGACAAGTTAGTTGGAGATAGGTTGGTGACAAGAAGGTCCACGACCATAAGGTAGTTACAAGACAATTTATGACTACGTGATCGTAGAAAGACTTACAACTAGGAAGTAGTCGCCGTAAGACTTATAACTACGTGGTCGTAGAAGGACTTACGACTAGGGGGTAGTCACTGTAAGACTTACGACTATATAGTCGTAGAAGGACTTACGACCATATGGTGTAGTTGAAGTAAGACTTACGACTATATGATCGCAGAAGAACTTACGACCATATGGAGAAGTCACAGTAAGACTTACGACTACGTGGTCATAGAAGGACTTACGACTAGATGGAGTAGTCACAGTAAGACTTACGACTACATGGATTACGTGGTCGTAGAAGGACTTACGATCATATGGAATAGTCATAGTAAGAATTGTGACTATCTTGAGGAACTTCTCCCCTATTAATAAGTGTATATTCATGGAATATAATGACATAATAATTTGAGGATTATTCTATAATCATCACTCATATTATTACATCATTATATTCTTCGAGTATACCCCTTATCGATAAGAGAGAGATTTCACATGGTATTCTAAGTCCTTCTACAACCACATAGTCGTTAGTTGTCATACAACCACTTCGTGGTTGCGGACTTTTCTATGACCGGTGTATCTTTGACTAGCTTGTCTATGACGGTCTAACACATCGTCGGTCTACCTGATAGGACGGTTAGAATGCGCGCTTATTCTTAGTAACCACATATGATCTCTCTCTAACAACAATCACTGTATGACAAATGGGCTACCATGTCTCTTTGACAATAACTCATATCGGATGGTTATCACTTGAAGCGTTGAAGCGTCTCTTGGCGTAGGACAATGGCCGTCTCTTCATCAACTATGTAAGGGTTGATGTCAGAGGAGGCATGGGCTGGATCGAATCCGCTTGAAGCAAGACATAGTGCAAGACATTTTACATTACTCTCTTAGTTGTAATCATTTCTCTAAGCAATAGCCACACAAGGAGTTATTGTTCTCCCATGAGAAGGCCAGAACCTGTATAAAAATTTTCGCGTCTCCCCTCTACGTGATCATATCAAGGTCCTTATGAGTTTCCCCCGAATCCAAACAAATCATACGTAAGATTGGTATTAAAACACCAACAACATCATTGTTGAGGTTGAATCCATCACTCTTGATGTCAACAACACAAGAGTTCCTTTCTTCTTGTTCTACCTCAACGGTCCAAGATGGCGCATGAGGTGGCGGATGATGTGCAGTATGGTCATCTCTCCTTTGGCCCTTAGTGGCCATAGTAGCAGCAAGGGTAGCAACTAAGGGTGGCCGCATCTCAAGTCGGTCGACTCGAGTCGCAAGCTCCCGGAGTGTGAGTTGGAGCCTATCAACCGCATCGAGTGTGCGATCAGTGTGTACTCAAACTTCTAGCTCAAAGTGTTGTTGTATCGCCACCGTGCGAGGCGAGTGCGGTAGTGTCATGTCACAAAAGTTATAGCTTTTTTGTGACAGTGGTAGAAAGGGGAGTCTTCTGGCCAAAAATTAGAAATTAGGGTTTGGTATTCTAGATGGATTGATGTGGGGTTTTTTTGTTTGGATTTTTTTGGGAACAAAGATGTAAATTAAATCAAGCAAACCAAAACTAACAGATTGAAAGACACAAACAAGGTTTGGACAGCGAAAATTAACTCTTTTTGTAGGGCAATTTTCTGGCTATAGGTATGAAAAATAAATCTAAAACTAGAATCTCACTGTGCAATCTATGCTATGATACCACTTGATACGAGAGTAGTCCTGATCTTCCGGTGAGGGATAACTAACAATTTGTGGAGGATGACTTTGATGATGATGGCTACCAACTGAATACGTCTGGGATACTAAACAATCACTAAACTGCACCATCGGGGAGAACTACACCATCGTCGGAGTAGTTGCAATAGCATTGCAAGGTTGCCGGATACCAGTACACGGCCAGAGCTTTACTAGAGCCGCAGGAGCCTCACAACTTTGTGGCGCACATTAAGAAGGGCACGGTGAGGTCACAGGCGGGCGGCGGCAGAGGCGCAGGTGCTCTGACCAGAAGGTTAACCTGTGGTGAGCTAGTCCAATACCGATCGCTGGGTGGTAGGCCTGAGCAGCTAGCATAAGGAGAAGATGAGGTGAGTCAATAGCTGTATAAGGAAAATTTAGGATAGGAAGAGGTGGATTGATTCATCTTGAGATGATCCTCGCGGCGGTATCCAGCTGGCCACAACGGGTGTGTGGCCAACGTGGCAAGGTAACTTGGAGCAGTATCCAAAACCCTTCACCCCGAGTTAAGGCCGACAAAGGTGTTGGATTTGGCAAAGAAGCACCCCTGACACCCCTGGAGTATAGGCGGTTAGCTGGGAGGACGCAGGTGGCAAACCCGAGAGGCAGCGGCAAGACCTCTGAGCTTCTTCATCATCGGCATCGGCGAGCAGGAGGCCAGCAGTGAAGTGGATCGGAGTGTTTGCGCGCGAGGAAGGGAACGAAGATACGGTGGAAAAGGGCCGGCGACACTGTGGATCGACAGTAGCGACAACAAGAACGACGGTGGTGATGGGTGACTGGATAAATGGGGCTGAGAGAGGAGAAAAGAATGGCGGGTAGGGGGAGGGTTAGGGCAATTGGCCCAGATAAACTATTTTTGCAATTTTCAATGTTAATTTAGAAATCATTTTCTTCTTTCTTTTATGTTTTCAGATAGCCAAGTTAAAATTTTCCTTTAGTCTGAAAATAAGAACAAAATAAATTATGCTTCACCATTTTCTCGCTATATCCCGATAAACACTCATATACATTATACATGTCTAAAACATACTTATTTTGTCTCTAACTTAATATATTTTTTCATAAGACATAGTATATAACTCATTTAGTATTATACTACCAATCAATAAATTTACGTATTTCTATATGATCATATGATAATTTTATGAAATTACCTTATTGTCATTTGAGTTTAGTTTCTTATTGGGTCCCCGTTTCTAATGGGATAGGGACGGGAGGAAAATCACCCCAATAGCTAAATAGGGAGTGAAGATAGGAGCTTATTCTTCGCAAGAAAAAACGCCGTGGCTATCCCTTTTCACAACACACTCCGTACCTGATAAAACAAGGGAGTCCATAGATCTTATCCCAGAAGGCAAGCGGATTTGGGTGATCGACCTGTTATTCTACAGGGACCCGTTACGATCCAATAAGATGCTCACCGATCCTAAGGAATCCAACTCTCTAGAATATGGGTGAATTTTACAAACAAAACATGCAGGTGATAGCTATCAAAACCCACGCATGTAAAGACGTGGTTATATCTGGTTATCAAAAAAAATAAGAAATAAAAGTGTACAACCTTATGTGAGCAGCGCACGGATTTGGTTTTTTATTTCAAGAGTAAAAATTTTGACTCTGTTTTTTGAGAGAGCATAATGAGAATGCACAACAGACGGTAGAAATTTTTGGAGGCTCTAGGATATAATGTAACGGGGCATACGTTTTCTCACTAAATGCACACGAGCATATGTATTCTTATTAAATAACGTCGTGCTGTTCCTAAAGACGGAACCCAAATAGCCAGAAATGGACACCCTCGCTCTCACCCCAAGGTTACTAGTCCGTCCTTAATTAGAACTTGCCTCCTGCGTCCATGCCCGCCTCCGAAAAAAACATTTGGGAGCGTTCGATGGGATTCCAGGGAGTATATAGACTCGTTGTAGTGATCTGAAGACTTGCATGCGTATGTGTTCTCACGTAATCTTAATTAATATTGGTGCAGGGGAGCAATGGCATGGCTAGATCGGATAACGTAGCTCTACGATGCATGGGCGCTCCAGGGGTCGGTCCTTTTGAGCTTAGCTCTGCATGTACTCCACATCCTCTTCGCCGGGATCCGTCGGCGTAAGGCCACCGGTGCGCGAAGGGTCATCCTCTGGCTGGCGTCCCAGCCGGTCGACTCGATCGCAAAATACTTCGCCGGTCACCTGTCTCTCAGCTGCCCGTCGCAGCAGCAGCAGCTCGTTGCGTTATGGGCGACGTTTCTCCTGCAGCATCTCGGTCGCTCGGACAACATCAGCGCCTACACCCTCGAGGACAACAAGCTCTCGACGCGCCAAGTGACAGATCTAGTCGCGCAGATCATGGGAGTCTTGTATGTCCTATTGAAGCATATACCTTTCGGCGGTAGCGGGACCTTGTTCCCAGCAGCCTGGATCATGTTCGCTGTCGGTGTTGCCAAGTATGTGGAGAGGCCATTGGCGCTATGGTGGGGCGACTTGGGCAGCATCCGGAGCTTAGGCGAGAAGCAGAAGCCAAGAAGCTTCAGTGCTGATCCACAGCTATGGTGGGGCGACTTGGGCAACATCCGAAGCTCAGGCGAGAAGCAGCTGTACGATGGAAGCTTCAGTGCTGATCTGTGTGGAGGCCGGGAGCTGGATGATGAGCGGGCCCAGGTTGCTAACAGAATGTTCCATATCAGCAAGGGTGCCTTCGCTGATTATTCGGCCCTCAAGGATCCGCTTAAGCGTCCTGATGACAGACAATCATTCCCTCATGGGTGGAAGGGGATGTGCAAGGTGGTCGAGATGGAGCTCTCCCTCATGTACGACATCCTCTACACCAAGGCAGCCATGGTCCACACCTGACGTGGCTACTTGCTCCGTTTGGTCTCGCCGCCTCTCACTGTCGTGGCGTTCTTGCTGTTTTGGTTCTACAATAAAGCCTGCCAGAGGAGGGTAGATGTCATTATCACTTACATCTTGCTGGCTGCCACCTTCCTCCTGGATACGAGATGGCTGCTCGGGGCACTAGGATCGACCTGGACATATGCATTCTTGAAGGACGGGCCTCACCATCAACTTTTGTGCACTGGGAGATGCCATCGGCTCCGTCGTGTCATCGTGTCTCTGGATCCGTGCCGGCTCCTTGGCAAGGAGCCAGTTAGCTATAGAATGTGGTCAGGCACCATCGGACAGTACAACTTGCTGCACGAGTGCACACATGACACGAAAAGCCTATGCCGCACACTGGCCAAGAAGGTTGGATTGGAAGACGGTTGGAACGAATTCCGATACCATTACTGGGGGGCCTTGATATTTCCAAGAAGCTCAAGGAGTTGTTGTTCGATCGGATACGGCAAGAACTGGAGAAACAGGTCGAAGGAGGAGAGCCTGCACCCTCAGCTGAAATCGGAGAGCAGATCCTTACATTGCACTTCGCCACGGACATTTTCCTCCGGTGCAGCGATCAAAATGCAGCATCGTCCAGATGTGTGAAGGCGATCAAGATGCTGTCAAATTACATGGTGTTCCTCGTCGCTGTACGCCCCTACATGCTACCGGGCCTTACGCTGAGCAGCCTGCACAAAGCAACCCGCGATGCTTTGAAGGAAATACGTATACGTCGTTGCAGTTCTACAACAAGAGAGAACGAGCTTGCCTGCAAACTGCGAGAGATGCAGGAGAATAATACACTTTACGACTCGAGTATTATTCTCTCGGATGGAGCTCGACTTGCCAACGTGCTCCTAGGACTGCTAAAAAATGAGCGTTGGGACATAAAATGTGTTCTTGAGGAAAAATCCAAGGAAAGAATATGTCTTCTTAAGGAAGAACCCAAGAAGGAAGAAAAATATGTTCATCTGGAAAAATCCAAGGAAAGACTCAAGCGTCTGATTCCGGGATTGTGGGACTGCAAGTGCGGATATGTCCATCCGATGCAGCAGGGATTTCCACGCCAAGCAGCTCAGCCGCGGCGGTGAGCTCACAACCATCATGTGGATCCTTAAAGTACACGCTGGCATATTTAAAATCGACGGCTAGTACATCATTAGTCATATGAAAAATATCACCTCTTCTTCTATCTCTGTTAGGATGCCTCTCATCTCTTCCGCCTGTACTCGCGTAACTCGTGTTCGATCTCTACTTTGGGATTAGCTGTCCTGCTAGGATTAGGAGTCCTCGTGACAGGACAAATCCTCTATATGAGGAAGCTATCGGTGTATGTTTTGTTCAAACTTTTATTAAAAAAAGGGTATGTCTAGCAGTTACTTGGATGTTTTTTTTTCTAAAAGTCATTTAGATTTTTTTCATAGCAACATTTTTCACCATCTATACAATAATTTAACATACATGCAACATTTTATAGCTAAGAAATATTACATACATGTTATAATGTTGTATATATGGGTGAAAAATATTATTAATATGGATGAAAATGTTACATATATGACAAAAAAATCTAGATAATTTTTAGGAAAAAAATATCCGATGATATTTATCAAAACCCTTAAAAAACAAGTGAAAACTTGAGACAAAAACTACTCCCATGTATGCTACGTTGAACCCCGTGTACTGATGTGATGGCACATCTCGTCACAGTTGGCCATCACGAAATGCTTTGTCACAGCGACATATATTCGACTTTCATGAAGAATTAAGCATTTTCGTGAGGCTTTAGGGTCTTCCGTAACGGATCATATGCTATTTTTTAAAAGTGTATATATATATATATATGTGTGTGTGTATATATATATATATATATATATATATATATATATATTTGAATCAATGTTGCATATGCAAGAAAATAAAAAAAACAGAACTGAAAATTCAAGAAAAAATTATGGCATCCAAAAAAGATATACATTTAAATTTCGAACTAAAACTTAACTAAATAGAACTGAGACTTGCATGGTTAGATTTAGTATTTTCCTTGCCATTACTAGTTTCAATTTATATTTCCTATAAAGTTTATATATTTTTTACAATTGCAACCCGTTTGGCTCCATATAATTGAATTTGGTTCATTCAATTGGACTACAAAACCTATTCCAATACAATTTGAATTTGATTCAGGCCAATACGGATTCTATTTTTTTTATGTTTGGACGTCCGTTGGAATTGAAAATTTTCTTTGCAAAAAAAAGAAAGAAAAATCAACACGAGAACTTTCGATCTCTGTTTCACACACATTAATCAAGCAATCAAAGACACATATCGGTACACACCTTAATCAAGCAATCTCGTACAAACGGATCCATACAATTATTGTCACCCAAGAGGTCAAACTTTGCAACGGCCGCCACACTTGAACCCATCGCAGGCGAACCCTTGATTCCTTGAGGGGCCACCGCCGCCGGCTGGCAGAGGGGAGGAGTGGAGGTAGAAGGCAGCACGGCGGCAAGTCGAGCGGCAGATGGGAGCGACGCGAGAGTCGGGCATGAGCGTGAGTGCCTGAAGCAATATCTAGTTAGCCTTCGATTCCACGTGATTGCACAACTACAGACAGGATTATCACAGATGATTTAAAACCGTTATCACAGACGATTCTTAAACCGTCTGCGTTTATGTGTCAGTGATAATAGGTGATTATCACAGACGGTTATCACAGACGGTTCCCACACAGTCTGTGATAACTTACAATACAGACGGTTTTTCAGAAAAACCGTTTGTGATAGTCGAATATCACAGATGGTTTTTATAAAAAATCATCTGTGATATTAGACTATCACAGACGGTTTTTGTTATTAACCATCTATGATATAGTTCATATGTACACCAAATCACAGACGGTTAATAACAAAAACTGTGACATCCCGTTTTTGGGCTTGTCCCTTTTTGCTTTAAGTTGATTTAAATTGCTAAAAATCTATTTTCGAATTTCAAATTTTGAGTTAGTTTTAAAGTTTGAAAATTCCTTTTTTTCCCTTGCCAATTTTCTCTCCCTCTTTTCAGCCCTTGGAAATTCATCATTATCTCATCTTCCCGGGTGGGCCAGCCCACTTCCCCTCTCTTTTCCTTCCTCTCGGTCCGGCTTGCCTTTTTCCCATTTTCGGCCCGGCCTGTTGGCCTTCTTTCTTTTTTGCCCCCCTGCCACTTGGGCCTTTGGCCAGCCCAGCCCAGCGCTCGCCCCGTCTTCCTCCTCCCGACACCCCCTCAGTCTCGCTCACTTCGCTCGCCCTCCGCCTCCGTCAGCAAACCACGGCACCGCCCCCGATTTTCTCCTGTTTTCTCCTCTCCCCGCTGGCGTCGTAACCTCGTGGCAGCTCCGCCGCATCTCCAGACACTCCGTCGGCGCTAGGCCTGCGCCTTCGCGCCGTAGCTCCCCGCGGTCGCCCCTCCATTCGCCATTGCTGCCAGCTGTCGAAAATCGCCCAGTTTTGCTGTCACCTCCGTGCCACTACTCGCCGGTTGCAAGTGGACTTCGCCTCGCTTTCAATTGCCACCATGAGTGCCCGTCATTTCCTGATTGACCCGCTAGCTCCTCCGTGCGCCGCCGTACCGAGCTCTCAAGTGCCACGCTGTATCGCCTCTTCCCAGCTCGCCATTACTCCTCTCCCACTGCCGTAAGTGCGCTCGGCTCCCTTTAATTCCTCTCCGCCCTAGCTCGGCGCCTAGTCCTCCACGTCTGCCCCTCTCGAGCGCTCTACCAAGGGAGAGGGTATGGTCGCACTTAACTCGCGCACTCCCTGCCTCGCCCTCACACGGCTATAAAAGCCCACTTGCACGCAAAATATACCTCACCTTCTCTACCGCCAATCCACAAACAAAAACCACCACCACCAGTAGCTCTTCAGGTCAGCACCGTCACCAGCCCTTCCCGGCGAACCCCGCTTGGCACTAGCCATTCACCCAAGCTCCTTGTGCTCTTCGGAAGCTCCCAGCCCATCTAATCGGGTTCTTCCCTTTTGCAGCTCGTCGGTGGCCGGTTCTTCCCCATCTCCAGCCACCCTTGCCGCCGTCGATCCCGAGGGTCCTCGGCCGATTCCCCGCAGCCAGAGCATCCTCACCACCCCAGGAAGTCACCTGTGTCCTCAATTTGAAGCCTCGCTACCTTGTCTTCTCCGGCGTCGGCCGACCTCCACTGTGATTTGTGCTCGCCGCCGCTAGCCCTCACCGAGCCTCCCCGAGCTCCGTTCTCCACACCGGTGAGCTTCCGGATGCCCCTAGGAGCTCCCCTGCCATCTAATTGCACTCTCATCGTAGGTATCATTGTCCTGAGAAGCCCCTGGCTCCGTCGCTGCCTGGCTCACCGCCGGCAGCCTTCCGGCCTGTCTCCGGTCAATTTGACCCACCGTCGGGCACGCACTGGGTCGAGCAACCCATTTTGGGCGTCACCCTGCGTGGCCGTGGCGCCTCTCACCGCCGGCAGGCCTCGCCGTTGCTCGGCCGAAGGGGCTTCGCTCCCGTGCGACTAACCACCGGTTAGTCGTTAACCATTGTGGTTAGTCGGCGCTGGTGAGCCGCTGACCCGTGGGCCCAGAAGGTTTTAAAACTGGGTGTTAGACTGGCAAGTAGACCCTACTGTGATTAAAAACGCTGTTAAGGCTAAATTATAACCCTGAGTCACTGACGAGTGGGCCCCCTCCACTGTGTGCATAGTACTTCGGTCCCACCCATCAGCCTCTGGCTCCTTTACAGAAAAAGAAAATGAATTTCTAAATTAAAAATGCCGTGGGCCCCATATGTCATACGCTGAGCTTTTCAGAAATTAAAAATTTAATTCGAAAATAAAATAAATTGGTGGGACCCACTTGTCAGAGAGAGGACTCTCTCTCCTCTATTATTTTTGGGATTTTTCCTGAAAATAGAACTTTGGAGAGCTCGTTCTTCCTCATCGTAACTCCAATTTTAGTGAAACTTGTTTCTAAAATTTTCTTAATTCAAGACATTTCCATTGGTTTCAGTTTGGTTCAGTTTTGCATTCATTTACTTATAATTTTATGCTTATTAGTTCTTTCTGCCTGTTGCATGTCGTTTCGTTCTCCTCGCTCGAGTAGAATTCGGAGCCGCCCCCGAGCCCCAAGAAGATCTACCTTAAGACCAGCAAGATCCTCCTACCTTAGACCAAGGCGAGGCGACATTTTGATCATTTTGCTCCTATGTTTCATGCAAATTATCTTCATTTAAATTACTCAATCTGCATGCGTTATTTCATGTACAAAATATGTGAACTTTAAGATAGTTACAACCCACCTTAAAATTTAGAAATAAAATTTTACGTATACCTTCTTCGGGCATTTGATAACCCATGTTCCTTGTCACCATACGTAAAATTGCTATTATCCTAAGTAGTTATAAGTCTTAACCTAATTGCTACGCTAGTTCGGTGAAGTCCAGGGCTAGTTGCCCTGATCACAAATCTTTAAAAGCATAACATCTTGTTTTGGGACAGTCATGGGATGTACGTGGCTAAGTATTTTGCTACAACTGTTTTATACTCCCAACACCCTAAAACTTACTATACTAGTCCGGGCGGATGGTAAGAGTGGCTGGTGCCGATGTCGCACGAGAACCCATGGTTTGTGGTAAGGACCGCCTAGATAAATTAAGGACTGAATCTTGTGATGACCTCCTTGTGTACAACAGTACAACCACAGGTCTATATGGGTACGACCTAGCTGATTAACTTGCAAAGGTTTAGTTTAGATATCACCAATGGTAAGTGGGTGCCAGGATACACTGGTTTACTCACAGTGATATACAGGTCTATATCAGTGCATGTCGGTGCTAACTCAGGCTTGATGTCCATATCAACCAAGTCAAGCCGTGCGTTGACGCCGTCCTTTGTTTTATCACGAATGTTCAGTAAGAGACCAATCAAGCTGTCGCATACATTCTTTTCTACGTGCATGACGTCGATGCAGTGTCGAACATCTAGGTACTCCCAATAAGGTAAGTCCCAAAATATTGATCTTTTCTTCTAGGTGTTCTTCTCATGAGCCCTCAATTTACGTCCCTTTCCGAGGACAACATCTAAATCCTTAACCATATCATAAACCTCGTGTCCCCTTAAATGCCTTGGAGCTGAACCGTCTTCCCTCTCTTCGTCAAATTGTTTCTTCATCTTGCGGTATGGGTGAGCCCTCCGAAGGAACCGGCGGTGACGCATGTAGACGGTTTTGTGTGAGTGTTTCAGCCACACACTCTCGGTACCATCTAAACAGTGAGTACAAGCTTTGACACCTTTTGTATTATGGCCCGATAGGTTACCAAGGGTAGGAGAATCATTTATAGTGCAGAACAATAAGGAGCGCAGAGTGAAGTTCACTCATTTGTATGCATCCCATACCTGTACCCCTTCGTTCCACAGTACTTTTAGATCTTCCATCAACGGTGCTAGGAACACATCAATATCATTCCCGGGTTGCTTTGGCCCTTGGATAAGTATTGACAGCAAAATATACTTTCGCTTCATACATAACCAAGGAGGAAGGTTATAGATGCAGAGAGTTACGGGCCATGTGCTATGTCGGCTGCTCATGCTACTGAAAAGATTCATTCTATCTGTACTCAGTCCATACCTTATATTCCTTGGTTTTGCACCGAAGTATGCAAAACTCCTATCGATGTTTCTCCACTGCGCGAAATCAGCAAGGTGTCTTACCATTCCATCCTTCTTGCGCTCCTCCGAGTGCCAACGCAGCAGTTTTGCCTTCTTTGGATTTACAAAAAAAACTTTTCAAACGGGGAATTATAGGAAAATATCATGCCACCTTAGCAGGAGGTCCTTTCTTCGCCTTTGTTCCCTCGCCATCATCTGATTGATTGTTACGTTTGTGTCGGGATGCGTTGCACACCGGATATACATGCATGTTTGCATACTCTTTACGGTAGAGGATACAGTCGTTCGGACATGCATGTATTCTTTCTACTTCCATTCCCAACGGACAAAGAACCTTCTTTGCTTTATACGTGGTTTTAGGCAACTCATTTCCCTCCGGAAGCATGTCCGCTAAAAGACATAGTAGCGCCGTGAAACTCTTGTCAGATCAACCGTTGCTTGCCTTCAATTTCAACAGTTCAAGCACGGTCGACAACCTCGTGTACTTGCAGCACGTGAACAAAGGTTTCTCCGAGTCCTCCATCAAGCCTCGGAATTTAACATACTCTCTCTCATCATAGTTCTCTTCTACATCACGAAGCATCTGATCCAGATTATCATCGTGTAACCTATCCGAATCCGAACCATAATCGATATCATCCGGCGGCATGTCATTCACTTCACCGGCAATGTCATCCGGTGGCATATGATCATTCACTTCGCCATGACTGGTCCAACACGTATAACCCTTTTTGAAACCCCTCCAAATCAAGTGTGCTTCAATTTGCCTTCAGTTCTTAAACATCTTTAAATTCTCGTAGTCAGTGCATGGATAGTACATATATTCCACTCCCTTATTCAACATATCCTCCTTGGCAGCTCTTGTAACAATTTAGTAGACACGCCATTAATGTACTCTTCACTCACATGGCTCGCGGCATACATCCAGCTTCGGTCCTACGTTACGTACATATATAACAATTTAGTATTAATAATTAAATTAAATAATTATTAGTACATATATACCAGTCACATGTATTGAGGCTTAATTTGCTAGCTCAATTCATATAATAAGTACACAACAGCTATTATATAACCAACAATTTTGCAAACTATCTTCAATAACACTCACCAATTACTTAGATCTAAATTGTAATGCAAAGAAAAAATAAATTTCATTACTAACCATATCTAGAGCAACCAGGAAAGTATGAATCTTCAAAGCTCAATCTCTGCCTCCTCCCACCAAATTAACTGGCCTGAAATTGCCTAGCTTGCCTCCTGAGCGAAAGAGTGCGCAGCAACGGCTAGATCTGGATCGAAATGAAGACAGATGCGGTCTGAGCAGCGCAATAAATGCCTAGTGCCATTATCACAGACGGTTTTTAATTAAAAACCGTCTGTGAATTATCATAGACGGTTTTTTTTTATTAAAAACCGTATGTGATAATCTGGGATTTTCATAGACGGTTTTTAATACAGACCGTCTGTGATACTAAAGTATCACAGACGGTTCATTGGTACGAACCATCTGTGATACTCGTTTTCTCCGACGCCGCCAACACAGACGGTGTCCAAATTAAAATCGTCTGTGTTAGTGTCAGTCACAGACGGTTTTGTCACAGACAAAATCGTCTGTGATTGCCCATCTAGTATTAGGCTTTTTGTAGTAGTGTTGGGGATCAGCTAATTAATTACATATGCACTCTCGAGGTACCATAGTAGCACTGTAGATAGAGCCATCACTTGGAATTGTTGACTTGGAAGGTACACAAATATCACGACCGGTCAGCTTCCCTTACGGCCAGCTTGGCAGCGCCTTTACAGTAATTTATCAGCTGAAGGTCATGTTCTAAAATGCTATAGCTTTTGATTTTAACTGTAATTTTTATCTTTTGATTGAAATAGTATAATAGTGACTGTTAGTTCTTTTCAAGGTAATTAAATGAAATGAATAAAAAATTAAAAACACCTTTATATTTATATGGATAATGCAAAGAAAACAAATAGAAAAAATAAGAAAAAATAGTGTTAAAAAACAAACTCGTCCGAAACAACTTCTAGAACAGGGTCTAAGATTATTTCTCCACTAGAAGGATCCGTCACTTAGCTTGCTTCGGCATCTGTATACCATCTCGGATGGAGAATGACATGGCGGCGGCTGCTGCTGCTGCTGCTCGCTACACGACCTGCCTCGGCTTGATATCTACCTCTTCAGCGAGCAGGCCAAGGGTCAAAATGCAGCGCCCCGGGTGAGGGAAATCAAGCGCTGTCCAACTTCATGTCCTCTTCGCACGTCGCCCCGATCGACATGCTACCAGGTCTTGTTCTCCAGAGCTTGTACGAACTAACCTGCCAGGATTTGTTCGAAACTTGGCTGCAATATGCTACTCAAGGTGACTTAGAATCTTCTTCCAGCTGCTGGAACATCTGCATTATGCTGCTGCGGAAATTATTCCAACCCAAATTCTTCTAGGTCCCAGCAAAGACAGAAGAAATTTCCTTATATCCTACGTGACGAGAAGAATGACTAGAGTATTTCACTCAAAAAAGAACGACTGGAGTACAGACGTCTCCGTTGAAAGTGATCTTCGATGTGTGAGAGGAGACGCGGGGCTACCGATGAAGCAGGAAGTCCCATGCCAAGCAGCTCAGCAAAGGCAGTGAGCTCACTACCGTCGTGTTCCCCACCGACAAAATGGCTGATAGTATTCCTTGTATTCAGAAAAAAAAAATCTATGAATGCTAAACTGTTTATATATTTGACATTGTAGAAACATTTTTTTTAATTTTAGCTTCCAAATATCTTTTTTATAAAAATATTCTCTTTTTCAAACTCGGAAAAACCAACGTAGCTGATCAAGATGAGGTCCGACAGCAGGACAGACCCACAGCACTGGCAACCACTTGCCAATCCATCCCTGCTCGATAGATGCTGAAGCTCGGCAGACCCACAGCGCTGGCAACCACCTGCCAAACCACCCCTGCACGGTAAATACTGCCGAGCTACAACGGCTCCACAGGTGGCTGGGCAAGCGCACGGGCAGGGGCTAGAGGCGCTCTATGGTGTTTGTTCGTTGCGCCAGTGACGCGACGTCTCCATGATCCTGCGCTCTCAACGAAAAAACTAAGATGAATAAAGGTGACACGACGTATTCATGCCCCACGCATTAACACGTGGCATGACGATCTCTCTCCAAACAATTCCTACACGTCTTCAATGGCGAAGCAGTACGGCCATCCTGTTGGCTTGTTGATGTAATAGAACAGCAGTATCCCACGATCAATGCGTCTGATGACCATCTCTCAAAATAATTCGCGACGCCTTTATGCCCCCACGCATCAATGCGTCTTAGGCCAGTCTCAGTGGGAGTTTCATCTGCATTTAATAGGCTGCTACATAGACATTTTTGATGATATGGCAACATTTTTAAGAAGAGAGAAGAAGTGAGTTTCATCTAGATGAAACTCTCTTAGCACGATTACCAACTCTATATGAGTCATGAAATTAAATGTCTATGAAACAATAGAATGAAACTATGCATTGAGAATGGATGTTTCATCCATGTTTCATTTCATTTTATATGATGTGGCAGTCTTGGAAACAACGTCATGAAACTCTCCACTGAGAATGGCCTTATGACCATCTCTCCAAATAATTCGCGACGTTTTTATGCCCCACGCATCAATGCGTCCTATGACTGTCTCTCCAAATAATTCCTACACGTCTTCAAGGACGAAGCACTACGGCCATCCTGTTGGCTTGTTAATGATGTAATAACCTTAGGGGAGCTTGTAATGACATGACATGCTGGATAAGTCTTGTGTATAGTCATGGACGTAGTGTAGGACCTGAATTTTTCAATCTGGAATCCTCTGTGATTCCACCATACTGTTCTCTGGATTAGTAGATAGTGCTCACAGATACAGTATTAAACATCAAAATACATATTATTAGTAAGCGTAAATATAATAGTAGACATACTCATGGGCCGAGCAAGCTGAAATCAATAAAATGCAGCGGTGGAAACGAAGCACATAGGTGGGACCATCAGGACCCACATGCAGCCAACTCGGGGTTCTATTTCTGGTGTATTGCTGTAGTGTAGCGTTCTGACTTCTGATTCTGGATTAATTGTGACAGCGAGGATGAGCACAAACCAACATGCTCCGCGAGCCAATACACAGGATGCAAGTAGATAGTATGCATGGCTTATCAAGGGAAGGCTCAGGTTATTTTATTTTGCGTAAATTGCTTTTTAAATATGATACATAGAAATTTCCTAAGAACTAGCAGTTTGAATTAAAATATAATGTGCGAAAGAATACAATAATAATAGCGATCCAGATTCCATCCACCGTTACATAGTTTCTGCACCATATACTAACATTTAGTGTTATAGCCGCTTACATTATCATTAGGGTGACACCCAGGGCAACACAAATCAGGGCTTTCCACTGCCCTCTACTTTTCCAATTCCACCTACAAAATTTTTGAAATAGAACTATATCTGGTTAAGTTCCCATGTCCGCCCTTGACCGTGGGTACGGCTATTCGAATAGTTTTGACTCTTCAGAGTTTCTACACTTTACCCACAAGAGACAATCCGCTCGTTGCCCCACACAATTTCTTAGTCATGTGATTGAGTAGACCATCACAGTAACCTTTCAAAATATCTGGCCCTTTTGTCATCTCACCCTATGGGCTGCTCCCACTTGTGGTGGGTCCCATACGTTGTACGGGATGTTCACTACGGATACTAGTGTATTCGGACTCCACTCTCCACAACGCTAGTACGACTGGGAAACTTCACCCTCCTCTCGATGTCCCTTTAGGCCTCCCCTTGTTACTGCAATAATTCACTCCTTTCCACTACCGGTGAGATGAGACCAGGGGATTCAATAGATATACTTAGCCAAGTTGCAATTTGCAGACTTATGGTTGTACTATTTTACACAGGAGATCATGACAAGATTCAGTCCTTAGTAGTATCTGGGCGGTTCTACCATAAACCATACACAGTGCTTCCACTGCACCACACACTAGTCCCCATACCATCCGCCCAGATAATTTAAGCAAGTTAAGATTTTTGAGAGCATAAAATAATCATGTCAAAATACACTAGTCATTTTCACCATGACTTCTCAAATTAGTTTCTCATGTTAAAGGTGATGCTTGGGGCATTTTGGTGCCCTCGAATATCTAAGCAGTGTAAGTATGGTGTATAATTAACGACTTATTTTTAAAAGTTTACCATTATAATTTTTGCTAAGGTGACATGGCTCAAATACTCAAATGTACCAAAAGAGTGTAATATTAATAAGTTAATTAATGGGCACGTAACTAGAATTCATAAAGTAACATAATTTGCATATGAAATAACAGCATGCAATTTGATAATTTAAAACAGAAATAATTTGCAGAAAATGTAGGTTCAACATGATCAAAGTATTGACTCACCTTGCGCAGTTTACCGCGGTCTTAGGCTCACTCAAAGCTTTCCCATTCAATGGTCATGAGCTGTTGGCTTTCATCTTCATCTGGATCGTGATCTGGCTTTATTCAGTGAATCTTCAGGACTCCAATTTGTAGTTACGCACTAAGCAACTGAATCCAAATAAATGCAAATGACTCAAAAGGTCCAAATAAATCCAAATAAACTCAATTTAGCTTTATTATGTGTTAATGGGTGATTGGGGTGATTCAAGGCAAGGTCGATGGGGCGCGGAGTATTGATGGAGTCAAGGGGTTGGAGCAAAGAGATAAATGGCTAAGGAGAACCACTGAGACGGGTGACAAGGAAGGCTTTTGGTGAAGGAATATTCACGAGAATATTTCCGTTTAGGATTCGAGGATGGCTAGGCATAGCTGATTTTGGAATAACATGGATCAACCTTTTATTTAATAACTTCTTTTACTATTTTTATATTTATTTAGGAAGTTCGATGAGTCAGGTTAGACCTATAAATCGGTGTATAAGTTTAGCTGAGCATTATTTTGTCGATCGCTAATATTCAGGGCACATGTTTTAGCCATAATTAAGGGCAATATTTAATTTAAAGCCTTGCTTTTTATAATTAAACATGATATCCAATATCTTTATTAAATTTGGATACTTAACCAAAGCCATCTTTTATTAATGCCATTAATTAATAATTAGATTTTAATTAAATGTTCCAAATTACATTAGTTACTCATATATGACATTTAATCCAATATTAAATCTTAAGTAATCTTACTTTATATCCCAACCAAATTATTAGCTTCCCTACATTATTTCCTAATTTTCCTTAATTTTTCTTGATTTATTTCCTAATTGAAATGGGGTAAACAAAACAAAAATAAAGATAAAATAAAAGAGTGGGGGACGGGGGAGAATGGGATTCGAACACACGTCTATGAGTTAACGCGCGATGCTAATGACCAACTAGGATATGGGCGGTTTGTGACTAGAAGAGGAGAACAATTTAGACGAGGCGATGCATGAGCCAAGGCAAAACAGAGGAAACGGTCGGCGCTCGGCGCCAGGCTCGGGGAGGTGTTGGTGATCGGCAAAACAGGTTGCTCCGAGGATGAGGAAGCTAAGGGTGGTGGCGCGTTGTCCGGAGCGGTAGCAAGGTGGGCGGGCGGTAGCCCGAAGTGGCCAGCGGCGAGGTGGTCACGGGGCGACATCATTGGAGAGGACGGGGAAGTAAAATAGGATGGGCATGAGCATAAGGGGGTCTAGGGAAACTCACCAGTGGTGATGGCTTGGCCGGTGAGGCACCGAGGCGAGGTGGCGTCGTAAGCCGTGGGTGGCGCGGGGAGGCTCACTCGGAGGGAGGAGCTCAGGTGAGGGGAGGTTCGAGCGACGGTTGGGGGAGCTCGAAGGTGCCGAGGAGGTGCTCCGAAGGCATGGAATTAGGTAGTGGTGCTCCGAGGAAGAAATGGCATCAATGGAGGCTTATTCGGCCGATGGTGAGAAAGAGAGGCATTCCGGTAAGCTTGGCGCGATGTTTTTCAATTAGGCCAGAGGGGAGGGACTAGATGCTCAGGAACACAAGATGGTGTGCTTGATTTGGAGGGGGACGCACCGGAGTGCCAGAATGGCGAGAAGGCGGCGGCGGCGGGCTCACGGGTGCGCGGCGGGAGAAGAAACTGGGGCAGAAGGGGAGTGGCGCGGGAGCAAGGGGGGAGCCAGCCTACGACTTATAGCTAGAGGGTGCCACTATGGAGCTACTGTAGCCATTGTCGGATGGAGCGGCGACATGGACGGTGATGGGCGACGCACGCACGCATGGTTGCCATGGGGAAGGAGTGAGAAGAAGAAAAATAGAGCGAGCAGAGAGAAGGAAAAGGGAGGGAGGCGGGGAAGAAGCTAGGCACGCAGGGCAGTGAAAGAATGGGGAAAAGAGGAGAGAGAAGGAATGGGAGGCTGGGCCCGCTGCTAGTGAAAGAAAAGAGAGAGGGAGGAGGAGAGAGGGAAAAGAAGTGGGCCCACAAGTAATAGAGAGAAGGAAGAAAATGAAAGAAAAGAGAGGGAAAAGAGAAAGGGTTAAGCAAAATTTTGGAATTTAGACTTTTAATTTAAACTTTAAATTTCCATTAGGATTTACTAATTTCCATTTTTGCAAGATGTTCAAAATTTTGAATTCTCAATTTAATTATTTAGATGCGGTTGCTCAATTCTCGATTTGAGTTTAAAATTTAAATTTTAGTTTGGGATTTGAGTGTAATTTAAAAATTGGTTTAGAATTCATAATCATTGTTTTATATTATTCCCATAACTTTTATTAACACCATTACTGTTTTCGCTTTGGATATTTTTTTTCTCATTGTATTCATGTAACAACACTCAAAAGATTTCAAATAAATATTTAGAAGAATTTGAATGCCAGAAAAATACAAGAAAAGTTTTAAAAATTCCATATTTTTGAACTTTCGAAATTTAGGATGTTACACGTAGTTGTGTGTGTAATTGTAGTCGTAGTTATGTGTGTAGTCGTAGTCATAGTCGTGTGCGTGGTTGTAGTTAGTCATGTGAGTCAGTTATGTTTAGCACATGGCCACGTAGTCCAGTCGTGCGTAGTTCAAGTCGTAGTGGCACCACGTATGGGTTGTTCGTTCATGGCACAAGTCTAGGAGACAACTTAGGCCACGTTCTGTACATAGAGTTTTATAAATTCAGAAGTGCACGAGAGAAAATGCTGCCGTCTTACAGTAGAGACATGGTGTTCATCGAGTTCACGTGTGTTCACACCTTGGGTGTTTTTTAACATTTGGTATCAGAGCTGCGTTGACGGTCCAGGCGTAACTATGTCGTGGTCTCTAGCAGGTGGGCAATCAAAGACTCCTCCGTGGTGAGGCCAACCTCACTCACCGACACCTCCTCCGCGCCGACCGCGGCGCCGTGACAACGGTGGCTGTGAGATCATTGTCTAGCGCGTCTTCTGGGAGGCGTCGATCTCGGTGGTCTACCCCACGCTCACCCGAACAAATTACACCATGTGAACATGCAAGCGTGAGGCCTTTGGGAGGCGATCGAGTCTGTCGACTGTGACTACCGTGACAACAGACTGGCGTTATCTGCCGTTCTCCATGCTGTGCCACCCGACATGCTCTCGAACCTCGCTGTCAGGGACGCCGCCAAGGATGCCTGGGACACGGTCAAGATGATGCGTGCCAACATTGAGTGTGTCAGTGAGGAGAACGCATAGAAGCTGCGGCGTGACCTCGACGAGATCGCGTTCAAGGATGGCAAGTCTGACAATGACTAACACCATGAGGATCACAAGTCTCACCAACAACCTTCACGTCCTGGGGGACAACGTTGCCGATGAGGAAGTGGTGAAGAAATTCCTGCAGGTCATCCCGGAACATCTCTCGCAGGTTGCCATCTCCATTGAGACCCTTCTTGATATTAGCGTGCTCAGCATCGAGGAGGTAACCAGGCATCTTCGCATGGTGGAGTAGCGGTACAGGCTTGGCTCTAACAACAACACCGGTGGATGTGTCAATAATAGTGGGCGCCTGCTTCTAACTGAGGATGAGTGGCAGGCCCGGCTCCAGAGGCACAAGAACGATAGGTACGGCGAAGGCAATAGCTCCGGTGGCAATCGCCGCCGCAGCAAAGGGCGTGGGCGCAAACGCGGTACTGGGTCACGTGACGGTGGTGCAAATATGGCCAGCCAAGCTGGCGGCCTCAACACTTCCAGGGACCAATGCCACAACTGTGGCAAGCAGGGTCACTAGGCCAAGGACTACCGTAGCAAACCCAGGTGAGATCAGGCTCACCTGGCCAAAGGGGACGACAATGAGCCCACTTAACATATGGTTGGGGCACTCATCGACCACAAATCCTAATGTGACGATGGCTTGATCTTCCGAGAGGTACTGATAAGCCGATTGTGGAGAACTTGACATTGATGATCCAAAGGCTCTGACCAAAACAGATCGAACACCTCGCAATCACTACACCACTACTCCGTTGGTTATCAACCGTACCGAACACGGTTGACCTCGCCAAGAAGGTTATCTCCTGCAAGCGAATCGAGAACACGAGCAAGAGAGTTTAAGATGCAATCTGAAATTGTATTGCGAATAAAGATTAAGTTCACAAATTGGGGTTCCTCAACCGAACATGCGGCAAAACTGTTAAGCAGAATAATCTCCTAAGAAAAACCAGAGAAAAACTAAAGGGGTGCGACCTCCTTAAAAAGAGAAGGGGGAAGCCGCACTTATCTAATGAAAAGAGATGTGGTACTATTTATAGGTACTGTTCATGTGGCCATGATACTGTTCATGTGAACAGCCCGGCCCAAATTGCCTAAGTTACAAGGCCCTCGGCTCACTTTCACTCGGACTGGAAAAGTGATGTGAATTCTTTTGCAGTTTTTGATCTGCTCGAATGGAGTTTGGAGGTGAGACTAGATCCATCTGAAACTAGACTCCAAGAGCTTTCCAACGAGTACTCATGGGCCCCAAAAAGCCTTTTGGGTCAAAAGTTATGACCGTTTGAAATTGGCTTGTCAGGCTGAATCCGAATTGATCTGGAGGCCGAATTGGATTCCAAAACCTTTCCAACTTGGACCCTTGCTTCAATTGGTTCCAAAGTGATGTGGTGCTACAAATATATATATTTTCATCATTAGGTAGCATCATATTCTCATTTAAAATGTGTTGAAGTTGATGAAACGAATTCACCTTTAGTTCAATCTTGATACTGGCCGCTATGGTCGTATGTGTTGGTGGTGTGGTCACATCAAATCCCCTCCGCCGCCACAACGATTATCTCCATTGCCACCACCTGCACCCACGTCGAGGTGAACGAGGACATGGTCTTCGTCCAACTCAGGAAGAGGGAAGAACGTGACCACCGTCGATGGGTCCTGGACACGGGAGCCACCAACCACATGACCGGGTCAAGGGCAGCCTTGTCCGAGCTCGATGCCGGCATCTGCGGCACGATGAAGTTCGGTGATGGCTCATCCATGGAGATTGAGGGGCGTGGCACCATCCTCTTCTCCTACAAGTCGAGAGAGAATCGGACACTCACCGGAGTGTACTTCATCCTGAAACTGATGGCCAACATGACCAGCCTCGGATAGCTCGATGAGACTGGGTGCAGGGTGGTGATCGACGATGGGGTCTTGCGGATCTTCGACGAATGATGACAGTTGCTGGCGAAGGTGAAGCACAATTTGAGCTACCTCTACGTCCTTGAGCTCGATGTCACTAGGTCGGTCTGCTTGTCTGCACGCAGTTCAGAGTAGGCTTGGTGCTGGTATGCTAAGTACGGGCACCTTAACTTCCAGGCGCTCTGCAAACTTGCATAGCGGGAGATGGTGTGCGGACTGCTGCCGATCAACCAGGTCGACCAAGTCTGTGATAGATGCCTGGTAGGGAAACAGAAGCGCTCTCCTTTCCCACAGCAGGCAAAGTACCATGCCAAGGACACCCTCAACCTCGTCCACAGCGACATATGCAGACCAATCATGCCTGTCACCCCAAGCAGCAACAGCTTCTTCCTTCTGCTAGTCGATGACATGAACCACTTCATGTGGCTTACTCTGCTCAAGTGAAAGGACCAAGTGTCGACGACAATCATGCGATTCCAGGCTAGCATCGAGGTGGAAAGTGGGAGCAAGCTCCGACTCCTGCGCACCGACTGCAGCGGCGAGTTCATGTTAGTGCAGTTTGGGGAATATGGCACGGACCTCAGCATTCAACGTCAACTCACAGCACCTTATTCCCCCCAGTAGAATAGAGTAGTGGTGTGCCGGAACCAAATGATCATCACCACCGCCCAGAGCATGATGAAGGCGAAGAATGTGCCCATGAGGTTTTGGGGAGAGGCGGTCACAACCATTATCTTCATACTGAATCGATGCCAACACAGAGCCTGGATGGTAAGACTCGCTACGAGGCATGGCATGGTGATTTTCCAACAGTGCATTTCCTCTGCATCTTTGGGTGCGTTGCGTATGCCAAGAGCACCAACCCATACCTCAAGAAGATGGACGACTGCAGTGTCCCGATGGTCTTTTTCAGCTATGAACTAGGTGCCAAGGCCTATCGCCTCTTCAACCTGGTCGGAGAACGCTTGCATGTGTCACGCGTGCACGTGTCACGCGATGTCGTGTTCGACGAGGACGCATAGTGGGATTGGATTCGAAATGGCAGAGATCAAGATGTAGGCGTGGAACTATTCACCATGGAGTACGTGGTCACCAGGGAGCCAGTGCACGACATGAGTGTGAACTCCTCTGACCTTGGTTGAACACCTTCACCGACAACGACTGAGGCTGGGGAGAACGAACCCCAGAGGCGATTGAGCACGTCATGCCAAGTACGCATGACTCCATTTTTTTATGCGGATGCTGATGAAGATGTTCCCCAGCGCTACCACACCTTTGATAATATCCTCGATCTGGCCATGCCATGAGGGTAGGCACTACGCCAGCTCGACCATGACAAGCTTCATGTGGTGAGCACTGAGGAACCAAGTACGCTCGCTGAAGCAGAGCAAAGTGAGAACTGAAGGAAGGCGACGCAGGAGGAGATGGACTCAATTGATGACAATAAGACCTGGAGCCTTGTTGATCTCCCTGCAGGTCACCGTGCGATTGGTCTGAAGTGGGTGTACAAGGTGAAGCATGACGAGCGTGGAGCTATTGCGAAGCACAATGCTCGCCTCATCGCAAAGGGCTATGTCAAGTGACAGAGGGTGGACTTCAATGAGGTCTGCGCCCCTATTGCCCGTCTGGAGATGGTGCAGCTCCTACTCACTAGTCATGGGAAATTCACCATTTGGAGGTAAAGTTGGCATTCTTGAATGGTGATCTTCAAGTGGAGGTGTACATGTGAGACCATGTGGAGATCACCCCATGGTTGTGATGAGTAAATGACCTTTGAATTAGAATTTGTGTAGAGGTTGAGTTTGGTTTTTGAGGCTTTTGTAGAGGTTTGCTTTCTGGATGTCGTTCTCATGGTCTACAACTTGGTGGTCGTAGGTGCTCTTACAACTTTGTGGTTGTAAGTGATCTTTCAATTGGGTAGTCGGCAATCGATCTTATGACTTGGTAGTCGGCGGTCATTTTTACGACTTGGTGGTCGGCAGTCATTTTTACGACTATGTAGTTGTCAGTCATTTTTATGACTTCGTAGTCGGCAGTCAATTTTATGACTTATTGGTCGACAGTCGTTTTTATGACTTGGAAGTCGGTAGTCAGTTTTATGACTTGGTGGTTAGTAGAGACTTTTACGACTTGGTGGTCGGTAGAGTCTTTTATTACTTGGTGGTCGACAGGTGCTCCTACGACTTGGTGGTCATAGCTTCTACTGGTCGATAGTCGTAGCCTTTGCTGGTCATGATCAATAGTCATAGCTCTATCTAGCCGTGGTGATGGTCATAGCTTCTACTGGCCATGGTTGATGGTCATAGCGCTTTGCCTGTGTGATCGATGATCATGGCTATCGGTTGTGGTAGTCATAGGTTGTAGCGACCTAGTTTGGTGAGTCATAGCCATTATGAGCGATAGTCATAGCATTTGTATGCCTGTGCATTTGGTGGTCGCAACGTCTGCTACATGGTCTTAGCGACCTGTGTAATGGTCATAGCAGTCTGCTGTGTGGTCGTTGGCTACTAGAAGGATCTCGTGGGCTATGAGAACCTCATTTTTTGTGCACCTGAGTACTCGTAAGACATATAAGACTAGTCATTCTGTTGAGTTTGTTCAGTGGAATTATTGGTGTTTTGGTCAGGGTTGACCATGGTGTTTGTTACTTTGAGCACATTGGTTCTAGGATTAGAACCAATATTTTGGGTGCATACATTTTGTTTGTGCTAATGGATGATCTTTATGTATGGTGCGGTGCTATGTGATGGTTTGCTTGTTGGTGTTGGTTGTACGACTTCTGAGCTAGGTCATGGTGAGGCGTAGGAGGACCGGGACTAGGCATAGGGAGGTGTTGAGGTCTAGAACAGTCTGGGAAACGCCAAAGATGATCGAGGCTGGTGAGGTGGTTGTAAGCCTCCCCAATGAGGAACCAGAGCAGGAGCTACCGGAGGTGGAAATGACGGGCAACGGCGAGGTGCACCGGGACTAGGCTCAGGGAGGAGTCGAGGTCCAGACGGTTCAGGATACCGGGTGCCGTCATGCACGAGGAGAAGCACGTGGTGCGCCAGGTGACTTGGGTCGTTGGCAAGTGAGGATGGTTCGGCGGGATCCGGACGCGTGAGAGGCTTGACGACAAGTCATTGGGGTCACATGTAAGCTGTTTTGAGAAGTGTGCGTGAGTAAAACCCGGTATTAGGTGAGGTTATCCTTGGTCTGGACTAATGGTAGGATCCATTAGGGTCTAGGGTTCATTGGTGAGCCTATAAAAAGGGGAGGGGAGGCAAGAGTTAGGGTTGAGAAGGTTGGCTAAGCTTTGGTGGCTGCACCTCTCCCTCCCATGGGAGTTAGGTTAGAGAGTGAGTGTTGGTTCTAGGGTTAGAGCCTGGTCCTCCCGAGGGGAGTGGCTGTAAAATCATTCATCTGAGCAATACATCAATCTTCGTCTATGTGTTTTGTGTATCTCTTCTGTTTGATTTTGCTCAGCTAGATTTGGTTTTTCCTTTGCGTTCTCTGTTCTGTTCCTCTCTCTTCTTGATCTAGAGGTTTCTCTATTCTTGATCTAAAGGTGTTCTTGGCTTGATCTTGTTGATGCTCTGAATCGCGGTGACAAGTGGGAATACAACCAAAGCCATCCTGGCTCTTTGACCCACAAGCGATTTTGATCAACGACGTCAGTTCTTGAACTCAGTTCTTGTGCGCTTGATCAAATCGCAAAAAGGTCTCAACTTGGTTAATAAGTTTTCAATCCAAGATTGGAACAGCCTCATGAGACCTTAAGCAATTTGTGTACAAAGCTTCATGACCATTTGATCTTTTAATCAAAAGATATGTGAATATTAGATCTTGTGGTCGTGCGGTCGTACGTTGCTCTATTCTTCCGATTTTGTATTGATCGCTTCTATTTTCGACCATGGTCAGTTTTCAAAGGATATCGCTTCTTGTTTTGACTGTAGTCAAGAATTAGGTCGCATCGCGTCTGATTTCAACGGCGGTCGGTTACGAGTGCTCGACGGTCTTCGACCATGTCTCTTGACTGCTCTGTTTTGAGATCGTTTTCCTCTCTCTTGATCTTTTCTTGATCCAAGAGTTTTGATTGATTTCTCTGATGTAGCTTTGCTGTGATATGTGGGATTGGACACAAAGCCATCTTGGCTATTATCTCCCCACGAGCATGGTCAGTTCATCCATTCGATCTCAAGTCTTGTTCTTGTGCGCCTTTGATAAAATCTCAAAAAGGTCTCAACTAGCATACTAAGTTTTCAATCCAAGATGGGATTTGTTTCTTGAGACCTTAAGTTACTTGTGTACAAATTTTCGTGGCCAGTTGATCTTTGAATCAAAATATTTAATGTTTTCAGATCTGGTGGTCGTGCGCCTCTTCTGGTACTTATAGTCGTTTATGACCACATATGGATTCTATCGCTCAATGGTCGTAGATCTCTCGGTCTTATTCTGATCTATTACGACCACATTCTGGTTTTTGACTGCATGTGTTTTCTATGCGTACATTGGTCATTGACTACGGTGGAGTTGACCACACATTGGTCTTCGACCACGTAGTTTGCGATCACGTCGACCTTTAACAGCACTGGTTTCCAACCACTCATTGGTCCTAAACTACGCTAGTCTTACGACTGCACATTGGACATCAACAACGTTGGTATCGACCACGTCGATCATCGACAACGTTGGTGTTCGACCACATTGGTTTCAACAACGTTGGTTATGACCACGTTGGTTACGACCACGGTAGTTACAATCACGTTGATTTCAACCACGTTGGTTACGACCATATTGGTTTCGACCATGTTGGCTTCGACCACGTTGGTTTGGACCACGTTTAGTTTCGACCACGTTGTCTGCTTCAACCATGTTGTCTAACTTTCGACCACGTTACTTTTCTCTACTGACTGACCATGTTCAGTTTGGCTGTCCAACGCTTTCCGTCAAGTAATCATAATCAGCCACGTTGTGTTTCCGCCAAGTGGTCATAATCGACCATGTTGTGTTTCTGCCGAGTGATCATAATTTGACCACGTTGTGCTCTGATCTGGTCGTATGGAGTTCTATGTTCCTCTATTTTTCAAGTGGTCTTCACTTCTTGATCTTCATAGCTATGTAGCTATCGGAGTAAAGGATCTATGAATAATTAGAGGAAAAATTTAAAGGCATCATTCACCCCCCCTATGTTGCCTGTCTGGTCCTATAGTAATCGCACAGCCACCCAGCTTCATCGACAGCAGGCACAAGAACAAGGTGCTGCATCTCCACAAGGCGCTCTACGGTCTTCGCCAAGCACCGCACGCCTGGAACGCGAAGCTGGACGCCACTATGATCTCGCTAGGGTTTCATCGCAGCAGCTCCAAGCACAAAGTGTACAAGCGAGGTGAAGGCAGAAGTCGGCTGATCATGGGCGTCTACGTCGACGACTTGATCTTCACCGGTGGCAATACCAGCGGGATCCACGAGTTCAAGGGAGAAACGAAGAGCCTATTTTGGAAGAGCAATTTGGGGGCGCTCAAGTACTACCTCGGCAACGTGGTGCACCAGACCCCAGATAGCATCAAACTGGGGCATTCTGTCTACACGCTGAAGGTTCTGGAGAAGGCCAGGCTGGTAGACTGCAACCCCTGCCAAACTCCAATGGAGGAACGACTCAAGCTCAGCAAATCGAGCTCAACCCCGTTGGTTGATGCTACTCTATACCGGAGTCTGGTCGGAAGCCTCCGGTACCTCGTCCACACCCAACCGGACTTGGCCTACTCAGTAGGTTATGTCAGCCGTTTCATGGAGACGCCACGCGAAGAGCACCTCATTGCTGTCAAGCACATACTGCGATATGTTGCAGGGACAAGAACATGGGGTGTCTTCTACGCAGCCGGAAAGAAGAAGAGCGTATGGCCATGTCTGCTGGGCTACAATGACAGTGACACGGCCGGGGACGTTGATGACAGAAAGAGCATCTCGGGTGTTATCTTCTTCCTCAAAGATGGGCCCATCACCTGGCAATCTCAGAAGCAAAAAGTGGTGACTCAAATATACAATCTGACTCTAAAATATAAATTTCTAATTCTAAACAGACTCAGACCCGATACATACTCTGAAACAGATTCGGTAGGATTATTTCCAACCCTAATCATATTTGGACTTGCATAGAAGATTTGAGCCGTGGTCATAAGACTGCAGTAATTTAATATGCTTGGTGAGGGTCCATAACAGAGTAGCAATAAACATATTATAAATGGCTACAATGAATACATGAAATGATAACAGTCAAATATATCAATTTGTGATTAAGTTTAGGACAAGGTCATTACCGTGCTTTGGAGCTTCCGTACGTAACAAATTAATAGCAGCTCCAGGGCCGGCTTCCTCCGTTTTGACCTTGCAGCAGGAATCAAGAAAGTATACGGGCTGAAAAAGGACAACCACAGAACAAGGCAAGCAAGTTATTTCTCTGCCGTCCTTTTTAACTTTGACTTATAATTTTCTTCAAAAAACAAATATAACTGATTCTCTGTAGCCTTTTCAAAGCAGTTTATTAGAATAATTTTTTCAAAACGGTTTATTGGTATTCAGTTCATTCGCATAAGTGCTCGCTCTGGGGGCAAAAGTCATCAGCTTAAAATAAAAACAACCCTGAAATTAGTATGTCATCAATTTTCAATTCTTTGGCAAGAATGACATAGCAATTAGCAAACTGTAGCAAATTTTTATGATGTGCTTATCTAGTAGTAAAAATTAGTATGTCATCAATTTTCAGAAATCTTGAATTAAGGCACAGGTAGAGGAACCTTCAGACTACTGGCCTCCCAAATAAAAAGAACGCTTTAAATTTGCTGTTAGTTAAAATACGATATTTTTATGGCTCATGATAACAACCGCACGAAGATAACAACCAATCCATGACATGCTTAACAACATTGCATATTATTTCGATCAACACTCGTACATACTACGGTACAACCATACACCTCGTTGCCTATATGCCAAACAAGCCTCGTGGCACCCACATGGAGTATTGCTGAGGGGGCTGCCTTGGACGGAGTTGGCCGTCATTGTAGTGGCACGCACATATGCAGTTAGAGTTTGCACAGCAACATGTCAGATCGTATGAGCTTCCTATGTTGACAACCTCCTCTCATTGCCCCTCTCGCGTTGCATCTGTTTGCGGAGGTCGTTGTTCTCCTCATTGAGAGTGTCGAGTCGCTCCTCCAACTCAAAGTTTCGATCCCATAATGTATCCATGTAGTTGACAATGTACAGTTCATGAGGAGGGTCAATCCAGCGGATGAAGTCGCATTTTGCCATCTGCGAGAAAGGACGGTAAACAAAGAGGCTCTATAAGCAGTAACGAAAAATGTACTATTAGCAATCTGTACCCCGGAGTGTGGGCATCGGAAGAAACATCGCCCGCCATCGAAATGGCCTTCGATGACCTGCACGACCGCGTACTCATTGTGTCTGCATTTTGGCCACACTGATTGAGCACGCCTCCTAGGTATCAAGTGGTAGTTAGGGCCGAAGTCCTCCCTCCTTTCCAAGGGATGGTCTTCCCTTGGTGACCCCGCTCCGACTGGCCCCTCGGCGTCCGCCATGGTATGTATCTGCATGACGGAAAAGGTACTTCGTCACTCGATTACAGTGTTCTCTACTACTACCTTCATGGAGCCACACTCGTGCTCTTTATATAGAACGAGAGAACTTAGTGCAATGGATTATTGCTGACAAAAGAGGTCAGCTTTGCGCAGTGACATGACAAAACGGGGTAGCTTTGCGCAATGACATGAGAAAAGAGACCAGCTTTGCGTAAAGACATGACATAAGAGTGCAGCTTTGCGTAGTGACATGACAAAACGGGGCAGCTTTGATCAGTGAGATGACAAAAGATATCAGTTTTGCACAGTGACATGACAAGAGACTAGCTTTGCGCAGAGACATGACATAAGAGTGCAGCTTTGCACAGTGACATGACAAAAGAGAGTAGCTTTGCTCAGTGAGATGACAAAAGAGGTCAGCTTTGTGCAGTGACATGACAACAGCAGGCAGCTTTGCGCAGAGACATACATAAGAGTGTAGCTTTGTGTAGTGACATGATAAAAGAGGATAGTTTTGCTCAGTGAGATGACAAAAGAGGTCAGCTTTGCGCAGTGACATGACAACAGCGAACAGCTTTGCGCAGATACATGACATAAGAGTGTAGCTTTACACAGTCACATGGCATGACGACGCAACCTTTTTCAGTGATATTGCATTACAGCCTAGCTTTACGCAATGCCAGGACACGCGCACCATCTTTACACGTATGAGTAGAGAGAAAACGGATCCTATAAATTGATGTGCATTCCATTTCGTAGGGAACACTGCACTTCCAAACCACACTACACCACGCTTCCTTCACCGCACCGGGATGGACAAAAGCCAGAAGAAGCCATGGGACAAGATGGTGAAGCAATGGGAGGAGACATGTGACCTAGCACGGTCAGTTGCTGCCCGCGATGAGAAAATAAGGGCTATTGTAGTCCGGGCAGAACAAGCCCAGCTTGCTACGAGGTCAGCTCCCCACAATGAGGGGCCCTGAAGCAACAACCCCTTTCCGAACGTTCCCACCGAGCGTTCGCTGCAGCTCGCACCCGAGGAGGAGACACCCCGCATTGTTGGTGCGGGGACATGTGCAAGTTCTTCAAGTCTAAGCACCGCATCAACCTATGTATGCGTTACTGGGGTTGCACAAACTACTCCAGTGACTACCCCGCCGCCGTCTAAACACCGCAACCTATCGGCAGCTGGTAAGGACCATGTGCACCATTTTCCCCTACCTTTTCTCCTTCACAGCATACACTAACAATCTCTCCCCTGTATTTACAGTCCCCAGAACCCCTATGTGCCTATCGCAAATAGATCAATCTTGAGATCCACCCTGAGGACCAATGGGCCCTCAACATCGAGGAGTGGAATGTCGCAAGGTCATCGGAGTTACAGGAGGAGGAGCGCCGCAAGAACGAGCAAACCCTACGTATACAACGCGAGACGAAAGCTCATCTCGAAGCGTGCACACGTAGGGAGCGGGAGGCTCGCGAGAGGGAGCGCGAGAGAAAGAGGGAAATGGCGGCTAAGGCAAAAGAGGCCGCCGAGGAGTTCAACGCCGAGCAGGCAAGGAAGGGAAAATGACCCCGGTCCACACAGTAGGTCGTATGAGTAGTTTGGTCAGTTAGTCGCACATGATACTATATGTTATGCATGTAATAAAAAAGTACGCGGCATGTTACTCCCAACTGTATTATGAAGTTTATTTCTATTCAGATAAGCTTATTTTCTCGTCTTTTCGCATTCAATGATTCACATAGCAAGTCATGTAACAATATTAACATGTCGGTTCTCTCCGTACACGAATTCTCAATAAAATAAAAATATCACCTACCATCGTATGTACCGATTGTTCTACAGTCAATCGTTCCTAAAAAAAATTCCCAAATTTTTTTACGCACCTATAACATATAATGAGCATAAACTTTTATTATAACTCCACCATATTTTTTCCCAGTTTAAAACTACAAAATTGACAAAACTTCAAAAATTCACGGGGGACTGAGTGCTGTCACCCAATGGGGGCGCGACTGCACTGAAAGTCGCTTAATGGGGAGGGCGACTTGTTTCAGTTGCCCTAGGGTAGGGCGACAGAGATTCTGTCGGCCCCCAGTTGGGCGATTAGTTACAGTCGCCCCCCCCATTGGGCGACTGGAGCCTGTTTTATAAAAAATTCCTCGTGGGTATATTTTTGTAATTTTGAATAAAAAATAGATTATTCGTACAAAAAATTCGATGGAATAGTGCCTTGCCTCCGCGATCTTCACGCTGCACATGCAGCACCAAGTTCTTCACTGCTCTATGTTGTCTTGACGCATGTGCATTCTTTCCTGTTGGAGAGAGAAATAACACTTGGGGTCTGTTCTTTTCAACTTCTAAAAACTGCTTTTTGGCTTTTCTATAGTAACTAGCTTTTAAATGGAGTATCTTTTCAAGATAGAGTCTAATAGTTAATTATAATACACACTGTATTGACTTCATTTATATCAGCAAAAATTACATGTGAGTTTTTGTTACTCTGTAATCTCTCGCACGAACAACCCAAAAAGAACAGGCCCTAGATCGGTTTGGTATCTGCTTACACGGCAGCACCTCCGCTGTATTCTGTCCTCCCAACATGATGTCTTCTGTTAGTATACTCTAGAGGTAATTATGACAATAATTGTATTACTTCTATGTTTATGATCGTTTGAATAAAATATTATTTTATTTCTTAAATAAATATCTTTTATATTGATAACAAGTATATGACTTAGTCGTGAAACTTTTTATTCATATTTTGATGTTATTCTAAATTATCCCTGATCTTATATCATTATGTGGGACCATTATGGTTTATAGATCAGTACACATATTGATTGATGATCATGTTTCATGGATCATGGATATGAGATATCAAATAAATAATGTGAACACATGTTAGAGAACATGATGTTGGATTGACCCATCATGAGACACTGCAAGAATTGTTATATTTTTAAGTGTCGTTAGTTGGTCTCATACATAGTGTGTGTAAGATCCTTAGACCTAATATTGTCATTGTTTTCTACATGTGTAATTGTTTACTTAAGGGTTACCAAATACTACTTTGTGACTTGGTGGTAATAAAGATAGCTTTCGAATTTACTATAAAACATGCAGAGGAATATGAGCGATCAAGATAGAATTTACCCATCCTATATAACAGGAGAGATATTTTGGGCCCCCTTAATGTGGTTGGATTAAGAAAGTGCATTGCCATGCCAAATATGGTTGAGGAGTTAATCACAACTGAGTAATCTACTATAGGTACGAGTGAAAAATCGAGTTATCATAGGATAGCATGCTTCTAGCCTTGAGTTTGATCTGGATCATAAGGCAAAGGGATCATATCTCTTGCCGTGCACGCTGGTGCTAGCATGCCGACATACGATGTTCCGTCCCTGAACGTGTGGACTTTGGTAGAGGTGCTACTGTGACTGTGGTACTGATCAGGACCATCACATGGAGGAGACGGTTGGCCGGAGGACGATCGACTACTGCCACTATACTAACGAGCTCTTTGTTGAATCAACTGCTTCAACTCTACTTCCGCTGCACTGCGTGTTTAGTGGTAATGATACATGATCTCTTACTCGCATGGCTTTCTGATTTATGCAATAGAAAATTTGTAATCTATGCTAGTGTAGCCTACCCGTATTCAACACCACTGCCTAGTACGCATGATGCGCTTCACCTACGCTTGCGCTGATCGACAGATTCAACGATGACATTTTTCTTTCCTAAATTTGATCTGATTTTTATTGTTGGATCATGTTTATGGCTACAAAATGCATTCCCGATCCCTCAAACCCTAGCACAAAAATTTTATCTCTCAGCCTTCGGATTAGCACTTAAACCCCTCTATTTATAGTCTAAGGTCCAAACAGATTCTTATCCAATTCAAACAACTAAGTGACCCGGAACACATCATCCATATTTGATCACCACGCGCTCCAACTCGAGCATGACTGTCTTCTCCAGCATTATTGTCTCTCTGTGCCATGACTTTACACCAAGCTATTTCTCGGTCCTCGCTGTAGATCACGATCGTCTCCGAGTTACCCCGCACATGTAAAGATCAAAACAACATCTTTCCCAATCAAGTTCTTTTCAACTTGACCGATATGAGTCCACACACGTCACATACCTCAAATAACATCGATAAATAATATTGTCAATTATTCATCATCATAAATATTCTAGACCTAACCACATGGTCTGATAATGATATTTTGTTGTCCAGTAGTCATTTATATTTTATTATAGGAAGAAGTCTATTTTACCCTGCAATTGCCATGAAAGTCTAAAATTTTACACTCAATTGCAAAACGTCCAACTTTCACCCCTCAAGGCCTCAACTATCAAAGTTGGTATGGTGTCGTTCGTCATTTGGATCATGCTGGGCTTTCCGTCATGCGGATGACACCATCCTCTTCTCCCATCACAATTTAGTCTATGCCAAAAATTTGAAGACTCTGTTGAACGCTTTTGAAGTTTCGTCTGGCTGATGATCAATTTTCACAACACTGAACTATTCTTGTTTGGTGAGGCTGCTGGATCTCAAGATATGTACACAATTTTTTGGCTATGCTGTGGGGGCAAATGCCATTTTTAGATATCCAGGCATTTCAATTCGCTATAGAAAACTAAAATTCTGAGTGGGTTAGTGTTGAGGAAAGATATGATAAGAAATTAAGCTGTTGGAAAGGAAAACATTTGTCTGAAGGTGCAAATAACCTCTTGACTTAATACCAATACCATCCCTGTTTCTAGTTGACGTGCTGTTTACATGTGGTATTGCTGACTAAAAATTAGCAAGTCATCTTCCTCCCTGTCTCCCTCTCTTCTTCCCTGCTCGCTCTCTTCTTTTTCTCTCATCTCTTTGGCTCTCTGCCCGCCGACTTGAGTCCACCAGCCCAACACTGCTGCGGTGCTACTACCTACCGTCGCACTGCTATTTGCCGCCCACTTTCCTCCCATCGTCTGCCATGACGTTGAATGGTGGAACCACCATCTATGGCAGCGGCAAAGAGCAGGAGGCAAGTAAAGATAGAACAAGCTGGAGGAGGAACTAAATGTCTTTGAATTAAGCGAGGAACGGGCTTGAGCAATAGATTTCTGGCTTCTTAATTTTGTCTCTTTTTAACTTTTTTTTTTGCCTTTTTTGCTTTTTTTATTTTCTTTATTGCTTTGTATTATCTATGATGATATAACTTTTTTTAATTTTTTATATTTAATTATGCAAGAAAAAACTAACAGCAGCTACAGAGCAAAAAGTTAGGCTTGAACTCGTGACCTCAAGCACCACACCTGATTTTCCTATCTGGTTTTAATGGTTGAAGGATCAATGCTAATTGGTTTTGTACTTACGGTGAAAATTGGACTTTCCTGATTGTTGAAGGCAACCTCTTCCCTTAGAATATGTCGCTTGAATGAATCAAAGAAAAAAATTTACCTTTGTCAAGCTTGTGAGCTCATTCTTTTCATATTCTAAAAACTGTTTTTTTGGCTTTTCTACATTAACTAGCTTTTAAACGAAGTGTATTTTCAAGATGGATCTACAAGTTAATTGTAGTATACACTGTAGCGACTTCATTTATATTGATCAAAATCACATACGAGTTTCTGTTACTCTATACTCTTCCTCAGGAATAGCCCAAAAATCATAAGCTATAGCTAAAAGCTATAAGACAAAGGGATTGTTTGATGCGGCTTTTAAAAGCAGCTTTTGGTTTTTGTTACAGTACCTAACTTTTAAACATAATATTTTTTCAAGACGGGGTCTACAAATTAATTGTAGTACACGTTAAAAACCCAACATTTGTACGAGTCAAAATCGTAAGTGAGTATCTCTCTGTAATCTCTGTCATCAACATCTAAAATTTAAAAATTTTAATCAAAATCTATAAGCTACTGTCATGAAGAACAGGCCAAACAAGTATCACCCTGATAGCCAGGATGGCAGCCACTAGAGTAAGCATATGATCATCACCTTAGAGATAACGTTGTCAGACTTGAGATATATCTGGTGTAGTTACTTTTTCTTTTGAAGTCTGTGGAGTACTTAATGGGACAGTTTGGCAATTCGCAAGACACAACATGACTTGCCGGAATCTGTCCCAAGTAAAACAGTCACTTGTGGCATTAGGGCCGTTCCACTGAGCATAACCTTACGATTTTGGATAATGAAAAAATTAAAAATAAAAAAATATTATATCATCACAGATAATATAAAAGAATAAAGGCAAAAAGTTAAAAAACCAAAATAAACTAAAATTAGAAACTGACACGTTTTAAGTGGCTTATAGTTTAATATAAGCTGAAAGCCAAAAAAGATCAAAACTAAAACCATTTAGAGCATGCCCAAATCCCTCTTTATTCTTTCAGTTGTGCACTGTGCTTCTCCGCCTTCTAAACTATTCGCTTAAACTTATGATTTTATTAACGAGTACTCTGTAGCTATTGCATCAAAAGGGCATGAGCTGGAAAGCCTGGAATGCTGGATTATCCTTGCTGATCGGCCAGCCCTCTTCTATGATTCGTCCTCAAATCTATGCCCTCTTTTATGATTCGTCCTCAAATCTATGCCCTCTTTTATGATTCGTCCTCAAATCTATTTCCTTGCATGCAGGCATGCAGCGGCTCGGCAGGTGGCCGGGGAGGCTCCGTGGCTCTGTGGTGTTTGTTCGCTTGCGTCGGTGGCTCGGGTGAAGACGTCTTTATCCCCCACGCACCAATGCTTCCTATGATTGACCATCTCTCCAAATAATTCGCGACGTCTTTATGCCCCACGCATTCAAATAATTCCTAGACGTCTTCAAGGACGAAGCAGTACGGCCATCCTGTTGGCTTTTTAATGATGTGATGACATGCCAGGCGAAAACAAGGCCGTTTTGTGACTGCGTATTCAGAGAAAGCTGCGAGGCCGAACGTATCCCTTGCCGTTGCATATTCAGAGAAAGCTGGGAGGTCCGTGGCCCGTGTCTTCTTTGTAATCGCCTTCACCCGCTCTCTCTGATGCGCGTATTCCCTTCTGTTGCAATGGCCCAGAGCCGTCGGAGCATCCCTTTCGTTCTAGACGCTGGCTCGGAGAATACGTAGCTCGCCGCCGCAACGCCTCTACTTCCTTGATTCCGGTGAGTCCCGTTCTTATTCTTCGCGTTTTTACATACTTCCAGACTGGCAGAACCGGCCGCCGTGGAGGACTTCACCCACGGCCCGATTGCGAGCACCACGGGCGTAGATAGCTTCATTGCAGCTCGTAGATTGTGACTAGCCTTGATTTGGTAGGATAGGCTCGGTTTCGTAGTCCTCGCCTTAGCCCGTGCTGTCACCGCTGTGATTTGTCGCCGCCAAGCTCAGCTCCAGTGACCTAGGTCCCCGAGCTGACCCTAGTAGCTTCGCCAGGGCCTCTAGTAATGCTGCAGTGGCTCTGTTTCACCTCTGCTTTGCCGTATCGTCTGAGCCGCCTGCACGGCCTCGCCTGGTACTGTAGTAGGTTTTGCTCCGCGTTTTGTTGCTGCTATGCCAACGCCGCCGTTGGCCAGAGGAGTTCCGTCGCTCATCGCCATTGCGCCACCGCCATAGTGCACCTCTCCGGCTGCCTCCAGCACCAATCAGTGCGTCTTGAACCCAGCAACCCGTTTTGGCCCTTATCCGTGCACCTCCGTCCCCGCCTCGCCACCGGCAAGCTCGGTTACGAGCACCACCGTGAGCTAGTCTGTTCCGGCTCTGTTACTCTCTCAGTGACAGACGGGCCCCACAGGGATTAAAGTTAGTTAAGTGGTTACTCTTTGCTTAGTATATATTATCACCATTACATGGGACCTCTGTAATTAGGAAAATCAGATTAAACCTTAATTAAGAAATGCATGACTGACATATGGGCCCTACTAGACAGAGATAGGCTTGTGGACTTGGTCTATTTGAACCGTCGCTGACCAACGCCCCCACACGTCAGTCACAGAACGTTTTCTCTAAAAATAAATAGAAAAGAAAAGGAGAACCCACGGACTCCACCTGTTAGGATTTTCCTCTCGGGCAAATTTTTGAAAGGTCATAACTTTGTTCATTTCAAATCCAAATGACGTATTTTTTGTTTCTAAATTTAAGATCTTTCAATCAGTACCAAAATAATAATTTTTAGAGTTTATTTAAATTTATTTAGATTTGAATTGAATTCATATGTTTTTCACAAATATAGATCCCGACGTCCCAGACGCCATCGCTACTAAACAGGACTTCGAGCCCTCCATATTTGAGTAAGACAAGTGCTTATAATTGATCATGTCTCTTCTAGTTTTAAATGCAAAATATTTTTTTTGAAATTATATTACACATGCTTTACTTTATAGTCTTGTCACATAAGGTACGAGATAGTCATGATTTCGTACTTTGATAAACTCCCTGATAATTGTGTGGTTCTATCGTTGGACACCATAAGGTTAAGTGGGTTGGGTTTAGGCATCGGGCTGTTATTTTTAGTTTCGGCTTATAATTTTTTGTTACGATTTATAGCTTTTAGACTATTCGTAACAGTAAGTACAAAGTAATAGAAACTTGCGTGCTGGTTTGGCCGATATAAATGAAGCCGCTACATCGTATATTACAATTAACTTGTAGAATCTGTTTTAAAAAGACACTCTGTTTGAAAGTTAGTGACTATAAAAAAAATTGAAAAGCAACTTTTAAAAGCCAAAAAGATAGGGACGATATCATCAGGTTGGGTATATTTTCTTTTCAGAAGGGTTTGCCACACCTTTTCTCGGTCTCCAACCTCCAAAGCCACTTGCAAAGTATACTAGACTTACGTTCATCACGTTCATGTCTGGAACCCGCGTAGACCCCCTTGGTTTCCAAATATCTGGCCAATTGACAAGGTGGTATTTTTTTTAACCCCCATTGCCTTCTTGCCAATAAGTCTAGCCCTAAAATAATCCAATCTTTTCAGGACCACTCTAGGAATTCGAAGAAAAGACAGCAAGTAAAAACGAGTGCCATTAACAGCAAGTAAACAGCATTCACCAATATCAACCTCCCTCCACGTGATAGCAGCTTCCCTCGCCACCCACTCGGCTTTTCCTCAAATTTATCTTCCATGGATTTTCAGGAAATATTCCTCAGCCTCTTAGCATCTATAGGAACATGAGTGGGTGGCAATAATAAGGGTATGTTTATATTGGTTTTCAGTAGCTTTTGATTTTTTTAATAGTAGCAGCTTATAGAGAAGTTATATGAAGAGAAACACTTACGTGCGATTTTGGTTTATTTAAATGAAGTCACTACAGTATCTACTACAATCGACTAATAGATCCCGACTTGAAAAGATACTCTGTTTGAAAACTATGTACTGTAGAAAAGTTGTTTACTGTAGAAAAGAAACTTTTAGAAGCCAATATAAACAGGGCCTAAGAGACAAGGTACTAATCTTACAAGTGAAGATTTCCCCATACCTCTCCTTCTTCTCTTCAGCTGTTCCTAGAGTTGCGAGGGCATTCAGTTTGGTGATAGTTTATGGCTTTTTTCACTGTAGGTGGCTTATTTTTCATTATAGCTGGTAGTGGCTTATTTGACGTAATTAAATTTAAAAATTTTAAAAATAAAAAACAGGTTAGCCCATCACGAACAATACGAAAGAATACAAGAAAAAAGAAAAGGAAGAAAAAACCCAAAAAAAAAGGTCAAAAGTTAGAAAAAGACAACATTAAAGATAATGAATTAAAAATCAGAAGCCAGAAGTTATCGCTGAAACAAGCGACCGACAGGCAAGATACTAATCTTAAGAGTGAAGATTTCCCTGTACCTCTCCTTATTCTGTCAGCTGTTCCTAGACCATAATAAATACCACTTTTATGGGAGATGATTTTGAGTCCAGACATTTGCTCAAACAAACAAAGAATATACTTATCATGGCACTATTACTATCATCGACAATCAAAATATTGTGTCGTCACCATGCCAAAGAATGTCTAGGCCTAAGGCCCCGCTCCAAATAGCTTCACTTTTTTTCTTCTAAAATTAACCTTTTTGGTCCTTTTTGTGGCTTTTCTTTGTTTTCCTCCTTATTCTTTTGTATTGTCCCAAAAGATTTAGCAGCATTTTCTAATTTTTCTGAATTATTTACTATTTTTTCTTATTTTTTGACTTATAAAAAGTAACAGCTGCTACAATACATTTGTAGCCAAAATACACATCAACAAGCCCAAAAGCCCTGGCTTTAAGCTGTTTGGACGCCTTCTTCCATGAGCGTTCTGAATTAAGCATGCCAACCCATTAGCAGGAATGTCAAAGAGCAATGAGGATAAAAGACCCCCTTTGATACGAGGGTAGGTCCTGATCTTTCGGAAAGGGATAACTAACGATTTGTGGAGGATGACTTTGATGATGATGGCTACCAACTGAATGTGTTTGGAACGCTAAGCAATCGCTAAACTACACTCCGAATGGTTATTAACTGTGTTAAGAACACGACTGACCTAATCACGAAGATCGATTCCTGCAATGCAACCGTAGAATGAAGCAAGAACAAAGTAAAAGCAATCTGAATTACAAATAGGAATTAGAGGTTCAGAAACACACTTCCGTAGGTCTAACTGACACTAGAGAAGGCGTGGATGTTGCACACGGGGGCTAACAATTAAAAACTAAACCTACACTCTAAAAGTGGTGTCCTTGACCCTATTTGAGAGGCTAGGGATGTGGAGAGCACATGCATGAGGGAAGAGGAGCATCCCACTACAACTCCTTAGTTGGGCTTAAACTGATACAATACCCTGGGCCCGGGTTTAGAACTGATTCAAAGATTGCAACACACTTAGGTAGAGTTTTGAGGTGGGACTAGAACTATTGGAAAGAGGATGTCATAAGCTTTCCAACAAATCCTAGATCACCTCATTTGGACTCCGTATGCATCTTCTATGCTCGTTTGAAGTCAGCACTTTCTTTCGAGGCCGAACTAGATTCTAGGATATGTCCAGCTTTCATTCTTAGTTGTCCTAGCCTCAAAGTGATGTGGTGATCTTCAATATTCATCTTAAGCATATCCAAGACTCCATGTGTCTCTCTTTGGTCCTTACCTATGTTCCTAAGCATAATCATATCACATACATCACGTAGCAACCCATTCTCAGAAATTGAATTCAACAACTCTGGGAACGAGCTCATATGATAATTGAATTATTATGCATGTGCCCTAGTCATGGGACCATGTGTAGCATATGTAGCGGCTGGAGGAGTGTTGTGTGTGTCCAAATAAGTGATGCCCTCATAATGCTCCCCTTGTTGAATTGGAGTCGTCCTCAACTGAAGTTCATTTTCTTCTCCCAAGTATGTTTTTAAATCAGCAATGTTGAATGTAGGACTTTTTCCAAATTCTGTAGATAAATCAAGCTTGTATACACTATCATCTATGTTTTTGGGATCTTTAAAAGGACCATTGGCTCTCGGCATCAATTTAGACTTTCTCAAATCAGGGAACCTATCTTTTCTCAAATGCAATCAAACAAGATCACCAGGTTGAAATATTAATTCTTTTCAACCCTGACTACCAACAAGTCGATATTTCACATTCATAAGTTCTATGTTCTCTCCAGCGGTTTCATATATTTTAAGAATAAATTCAGCACGTTTCTTAGCATCAAAATTAACTTCTTTAGAAGATGGTAAAGACAATAAATCAATTGGAGTACAAGGGTTAAACCCATATACCTCCTAAAAAGGGCTTATCTTTGTGGTTAAATGCAGTGAACAGTTGTAAGCAAATTATACGTGAAGTAGACATTCTTCTCGCATCTTCAAATTCTTCTTCAAAACAACCCTCAACATTATAGACCATGTGTGGTTCACAACTTCAGTTTGTCCTTCCGTTTGAGGATGACAAGTAGTAAAAAATAGCAGCTTCATTCCCAATTTCCCCCCATAAAGTCCTCCAAAAATGACTCAAGAATTTAGCATCACAATATGAAATAATGGTGTTGGGCACTCCATGTTGACGAACGACATCTCTGAAAGCAAATCAACAATATTTGTAGCATCATCGCTCTTATGACATGGAATATAATGTGCCATCTTAGAAAAGTGATAGACCACAACAAATATGCTATCCCTCCCCTTCTTAGTTCTATGTAGTCCTAAAACAAAATCCATAGAAATATCCTCCCAAGGAACACTAGGAACAGAAAGAGGCATATATAATCCATGTGGGTTCAGTTATGACTTAGCTTTTTGACACATAGTGTAGCGAGCCACGAAACGCTCAACATCACACCTCATCTTAGGCCAATAGAAGTGTTCAGCTAATATGTCCTCTATCTTATTCACTCCAAAATGACCCATGAGACCTCCTCCATGCAACTTCTGTAACAACAAAAGGTGAACGGAGCTAGGTGGAATGCACAGCCGGTTAGCTCTAAACAACAAGCCATTATTCAAAAAAAATTATTCCAGCATCTTCCCTCATTACAATTTAACACAACATCTTTAAAATCAGCATCAGAAGCATACAATGCTTTAATTACCTCTAAACCAAAAATACAAAAATCCAATTAAGATAGCAAAGTGTACAACCTAGACAAAGCATCAACAATTACATTCTCCTTTTCCTTCTTGTGTTTGATCACATAACGAAAAGATTCAATGAATTCAACCCATTTAGCATATACATGGTTTAGTTTTAATTGTCTTCTAATGTGTTTGAGGGATTCATGATCATAATGGACAACAAATTCCATAGGCCACAAATAGTGTTACCATGTTTCCAAAGTTCAAACTAAAGCATATAATTCCTTATCATAAGTAGAATAGTTTAAACTAGGCCCACTCAATTTCTCACTAAAGTAAGCAATAGGTTTACCTTCTTGCATGAGCACACCACAAATACCAGCTTCATTGGCATCACATTCAAACTCAAAAATCTTACCAAAGTCAAGAAGTTATAGGAGTGAGCCATTTATCAATTTCTTTTTAAGAAGGTTGAAGGCGTCTTCATGCACTTGTCCCCGATAAAACGGAACACCTTTCTTGGTTAACTCATTCAATGGTGCGCAATAGTGCTAAAATCCTTCACAAAACGGTGATAGAACTCAGCAAGTTCATGGAAACTCTACACTTGTGTCATCATTATAGGAGACAACCAACTCTTAATCGCATCGATCTTGGTTGCATCAACTTTAATTCCATGCGGGGTCACAACATAGCCCAGAAAAGAGACTCGATCCATACAAAATATGCACTTCTTAAGGTTACTAAATAAATGTGCATCACGTAGGGCATTTAAAATAGTACGTAAATGATCAAGATGTTCATTAAGGGTATCACTACATGGTATCACTAACCAGTCATACAAACTGAATTTAGTTTTGAACATAGTTTTCCATTCATCTCCTAATTTCATCCTAATTAGGTGGTATCCACTATACAAATCAATCTTTGAAAATATGATAGAGCCACTCAATTCATCAAGTAAATCATCAAGCCTAGGAATAGGGTGACGGTATCTAACAGTTATATTATTGATTGTTCTACAATCTACACATATGCGCCAGATCCATCCTTCTTAGGAATCAAAATAACAGGTACAACATAAGGACTAAATGATTCATGTACATACCCTTTATCAAGCAATTCTTGTACATGACATTGAATCTATTTCAACTCCTTGGGATTGGTTCTATATGGCGCAATTGGGCGACGATGCTCTTGGAATCAAGTCAATCTAGTGCTCAATCCCTCTAATTGGTGGCAATCTCCAGGGCACCTCAGAAGAAAACACATCCTCAAATTCCTGCAAAAGGTTAGTGACAGCAGGAGGAAAAGAAGCAGGTAAATCCTTCAATGAAAACAATACCTCTTTGCAAACCAAAGCATAGCAACCATAATTACTCACTTCCATCTCACAAACATCAAATTTTGTAACTAACAAAACAACACCTTTCTACTTAATTTCAGCTTTCTTAGAACTAGAACTAGGCTCTTTCTTTTTAGTTGAAACAAATTCTTTAGATACAATCTGATTTTCACTTTTAGCACTAGCCTACTTTTCCTTCTCAGCTCTATCTAACTCATCTTTTAAAATTGTAGCAGGAGTCATAGGAAGCAAAGTGATTTTCTTATTTTTGAAAATGAGAGTATGTTGACTAGTTCTACCATGATGTAAAGCAGATTTAAATTGCTAAGGCCTACCTAACAACAAAGAGCAAGCTTGCATAGGCACAACATCATAATCAGCATAATCATGATATGAACCAGGTGAAAAGTGTACAATCACTATTTGTGACACCTTCATCTTACTACAAGAATTGGACCATTGAATGTAGTAAGGTCATAGATGAGGGCATGGGGTCAAGACAAGCTTCTCGACTATGTCCATACTAGTGAGGTTGTTGCAACTCCCTCCATCAATGATCACATGACATGAGCGATTATTGATGACGAACTTAGATTGGAACAAATTATGGTGTCAATTCTATTCAGCATGCTCCATATGTGCACTAAGTGCACGCTAAACAGCAATGCTCATGTACTTCTCAGAAATCTTCGATCCCAATTGTTCTCCCTCTTCAGACTCAGTCTCATGTTCCTCATCTACAGGTCAATTGCAAGCAAAGCATATTCATCCTCAATATCACTAGATGAAGAATACTAACTATTGTCCCTTACAATGAGAGCTCACTGATTTGGACAATCACATATGAAATGTCCAAAACCCTTGCAACAGTGACATTGCACATCTTTAGTACATCCTATTGAAGCAACCGAAGAAGCACACTTTGTTGGAGCTTGCATCGTGGTAGATTTACTTGTTTCTGGAGCACGTGAAGGCGTGAAAGTAGTGGAAGGAGCAACGGAGCATCCACGTGATGGCGGGGGTGGCTCACGGCCAGTAGTACTCTACTCATGCCCTAGTTTGGCCTAGAGGAAGAAGAACCACCTGCAAAATGTCCTCTTGACCTAACTCTTCCCTGCACTTCTCTTTTAGCTTCATAAGTAAGATGAAACAAATGAGTGATGTTATCATAGTCTTTATAATCAAGTATGTCCTAAATTTCACAGTTAGGCCCTCCTAGAAATCTAGCCATTTTAGCATCTTCAATTTCTTCTAATGCACAACATAAAAGACCAGTTTACAATTCTTAATAATATTCCTCTACAGTTTTATTGCCTTGTCACAATGTTGCAAATTATTAAGCATTTCACGATGATAGTAAGAAGGGACAAATCTATTCCTCATCATGCGTTTCAGATCATTCCATGTTCTATTAGTGTTGGGACGTTGTTTACAAACCTCATTCCACCAAATGGATGCAAAATTAGTAAACTCACTAGTAACAACCCTAACATGTTTATTTTTAGAAAAATTATAGCATGCAAATTTCTACTCAACTGCTAACTCCCAATCAAGGTGTGCATTAGGATCATATTTACCAGTGAACGAAGGCATATTAAACTTAATCTTCGCCATGGAATCATCATGTACGATTCTGTCGATGAAGATTACGATTGACGAGGATATAATAATCCTCACATTATTACGTCATTATATTCTTCGAGTATACCCCTTATCGATAAGCAAGAGATTTCACAGGGTAGTCATAAGTCCTTCTACGACAACCTAGTCGTGAGTCCTTCTACGACCACCTAGTCGTAAGTTGTCATACGACCACCTCATGGTCGTGGACTTTCCTGCGACTGGTGTATCTTTGACTGGCTTGTCTATGATAGTCTAACACATCATGGGTCCACCTGATAGGATGGTTAGAACGCGCGCTTATTCTTAATAATTGCACATGATCTCTCTCTGACAACAACTGCTGCATGACAAACTGGCTACTATGTCTGTCTGACAATAACTCCCATCGGACGGTTACCCGAAGCATTGAAGCATCTCTTGGCATGGGACAATGGCCACTGCTTCGTCAACTATATAAGGGCTGATGTTAGAGGAGAAATGGGCTGGATTGAATCCAGTTGAAGCAAGACATAGTGCAAGACATTTTGCATTACTCTCAGTTGTAATCGTTTCTCTGAGCAATAGCCACACAGGAAGTAGGATTATTATTCTCCTAGGAGAAGGCCTGAGCTTGTATAAAAATTCCTGTCTCTCCTCTCTGTGTGATCATAGCTAGGTTCTTATGAGTTCCCCCTGAATCCAAACAAATCATATGTAAGATCGGTATTAAACACTGACAGTTGCTGCTATCCGTGGGGAAGCTTCTTCCAAGACTCTAGTAATCTCCTTGTCGATAAGTTCTCCTTCTTTTAATGTCCTCATAGCAGGAGAGTGGAACAAGGAGAACTGGTTTGACCTAGCTGAATACACAGATCTCAACATGGACACTTGCTATGAGTATAAGCAGACCATGATCACTTCCAACGGTGAGGTTGTCTTTGGAGATCCATCCTGAGACCTTAGAGGCCACAAAGTGGGAAAGGCTGAGGGGGGATCCTCATCCCCCAAAGCAGTACACCCAATGGAGGGACCAGTTTCTCCAAATGGCAAGGGTCAATCTGACCATGAACAGAACTCGTAATATGACAATGGGCCTCCCCTAAGTGTTCGAGTCCCCCAACGATCGCTCAATCAGGCTCAGCGAGTCCTAGAATCTCGCATTCCAGGACACCATTGTCATCTAGTAGTCATAACTCTCTGATGGAACCTACAAAGAGAGTGAGTGGGCTCCCTGCGAGTTCACCCATACCTTCACAGAGTACATATCCAACCGAAGATAGTTATAACCTGGAATTCCCCTTCCTAGTGGGGTTTACACTAGGCCTTGATGCACTCTCATTAGAGCATTCTTCAAGCGACAGGCCCTCCATCGGAAGTAGAGATTCTAGACAAGAGGTCTTTGCCCTCCCTGTGGATTCTGATCACTCTCTCAAAGGAAGTCCTTGGGATGCACTCCACCGATCACACTCTACTACCTCTCGTGAGGATGGCGCGGAGGCCTTCGGTGATGAGTAGGTGAGTTCTCTGATGAGCGTGGGAGAAATCCAAGAAATAATCACTCTCCTTTAAGGTGGCATCAACTAGCCTCAAACATTAATTAATGAGAGACAGTTCGGAGGAGGTGATTGGCTACCCAGAGGTCTTTGCTTAGGTGTACCCAGTACCAGTCTAAAGAGGCTCAAGAGCTTTAGTGTATCAATGACTTGATCAAGAACCAAACTCAAGAGCTTGCTCAGGAGCCAGGCTACGACCACTTCACCAAGGGGATCGTGCAAAGACTCCGCAGCATAATGGCCAGACTCTAGCAGCCTCACCGACATAACTTCGGGGGTCAAACAGGTATGACCACCTCTAGCCATTCACAAAACTCACCCCGTGGGAATTGACATGATAACAGGTCATGCTGGTCCCCTAACCAAAACTCTAGTCGGAGGAGAGTTCCTCGAATGACTTCAGATCGGCGGGTTTACCGAGGGGGTGATCGATCACCACTTCGAGCAAGGAATCTACAGCAACAGATAGTGTACGAGGAGTACTACCCTCGTATGGATGAGATCTACTACAGGTTGGGCCCATCGACTGCTAGGCATCATTGAGTACGATTGCCTAGTGACGCTAATCACCCTTTCCCACAAATTAGGCATCATGAACTTGTTATCGGGGGTCGGGCATTCACGCCTGACCTCCAAACAGTGCGCTGGCCACTATGGTTCCAACCGGTTAATATGGAGAAATTTAATGGATCCTAAAATCCCATCGAGTTCCTCTAGATTTACATGACTGCAGTGCGAGCAGCAGGAGGTGGCGAGCATGTCATGGCCAACTACTTACCGACCATGCTTGAGGGATCCGCTCGGTCATGGTTGCTCAATCAACCACTCGAGTCGATCCACTCGTGGCAACACCTCTGTGAACTTCTATTGGCCAACTTCCAAGGCACATACTACAACCCTGGGAAAGAGGACGACCCACACCGGATGTAGTAGAACAGCAACGAGACCCTTCGATAGTTCATCAGACGCTTCACTTAGGTTCATAATTCAATTCTGAAGATCTCTTATGCTTCTGTCATCAGGGCTTTCAAGCAGGGAGTCCACAATAGGACATTCATGGAGGATATCACCCTAAATCCTTCGACCACTATCATTGAGCTCTTTGACATGGCTGATTGTTACACGACTGCCCCTAAAGTGGTCGAATGGAAAAAACCATTGATAAGGTCATTCGAAGTTCAAGAACAAGGCCAAGGGTTAGAATCCTCGTGCCGGATGTTCGAAGGTAGTCTTGGCTGTAGACAATAAAGAGCCATGGAACCCCAAGCGATACTTCGATTGTGGCAAGGGAAAAGCCCCCATACAGAAAAATAACAAGCTAAGGTGGTGCCCTCTCCACAAGAAGGGGCACAACCTTCTTAATTGCTGAGTTTTCCAACAAAAACTCGAGAACTATTACTCTGGTAAAGGGCCACTCCCTATGCTCGTAGAGGTGGGACAACCAAGTGGTCAGAAACAATTGGAAGATGATGATGAGGAGGAGATGTTGTTCTAGAATCTGAAGCACACCATCGAGCATATCTATGGGGTATCTTCGGCATATGAGTCAAAACGACAGTACAAAGTTGTCGAGCGAGAGGTAAACTCTATCGACCCTCCCCTTGTCAATAATCTTCCTAAGTGGTTGAAAGTCACCATGTCATTTGAAAGGGAGACTGTCTGATCCCCTCGACTCGACTAGGGCAGTTCCTGATCATGGTCAAGCCCACCATCAACAACTATCAAATGAATCACATGTTGATTGATGGTGGTAGTTCTTTAAATATTTTATTTGTAAGTACTTTGGATGAGATGCAAGTCCCTTATACCACAATAAGGCCTATATGGTACTCATTTCATGGGATCATACCGGGCTCTTCGGCTAAACCAATTGGCTAAGTTTCTCTACCTATCATGTTTGGGTCTCCAAGCAACTTCAGGATAGAGAAAGTCTCCTTTGATATGACCAACTTTGATACGGTGTATAACGCCATACTCAGGCGACCAACTCTGGCACACATTTTGATCACCGCTCACTATGCATATCAATGTCCTAAGATGTTAGGTTTCAAAAGTGTGATCATAGCTCACTATGATAAGAAAATGGTGTTTACGTGCAACCGCAAGTCCCTCGCGATGGTCGGTCAGCTACCGACTCAAGAAGGTACTAAGCCGTAGCCTTTGACTAAACACTCAAAGCCTAAAGCTGCACTAAAGCCAAACGACAAAGTCAAGGAGGTTCCTCTGGACCCAATGGAGCCTTGGAAGACCGTTCGCATCTGGGTTACTTCAGACCCCGCATAGGAAGACACCCTTGTCACTTTTCTCTAGGCAAATGTAGATGTGTTCGTGTGGCAGCCATCCAACATGCCCGAGGTTCCTTGGGAGGTGATCGAGCATAGGTTAGCTCTACGGCCTAATAAGAAGCCCGTAAAACAAAAATTATGAAGATTTGCACCAGATCAACGGAAAGCTATCAGATCAAAATTGGACAAGCTATTAAAGGCACACTTTATAAGAGAAGTTGATCACTCAGAGTAGTTGGCTAAAAAGTCTAATGGTAAGTGGTGTATGTGTATAGACTATACTGATTTAAATAAAGCTTGTCCATAAAGATGATTTGCTGCTTCCTCGTATTGATTAATTGGTTGATTCTACTGCTGGCCGTGAAATGTTAAATTTTCTATATGCATACTCTAGTTACCACCAGATTAGTATGTATTCAGAAGATGAAGAGAAGACCGCATTCATCACACCATTTGGAGTATTTTGCTATGTCAAAATGCCATTTGGCTTGAAAAATACCGGTCTGAATTTTCAGCGTTTGATGCAATTGACTTTTATTCATCAAATGAGCTGAAACTTGGAAGCCTACATTGATGATCTAGTCATAAAAAGCATCAAATGACTTAATCATATTTCCGACCTACAGGAGACATTTGACAACCTCAGAAAGCACCGCTTGAAACTCAATCTCGATAAGTGTGTGTTCGGAGTTTCTTCAGGAAAGTTACTTAGATTCCTTGTTTCGGCAAGAGGTATTGAGGCAAATCCTGAAAAGATTAAGGCCATCGAGTAGATGCACCCACCAACCACAAAGAAAGAAGTTCAAAAACTCACCAGGTGTATGGTGGCTTTAAGTCATTTCATCGCATGACTGGGAGAGAAATGAGTTCCTTTCTTCAAGCTTCTAAGGAAACACGAGATTTTGAGTGGTCAAAAGAGGCTAACGATGCCTTCGAGCATGTCAAGAGATATGTTACAAGTGCTCCTATATTAGTTTCTCTGAAACCAGGTGAGACACTCTTAATATATCTAGCTGCCACATCACAGGCAGTAAGGGCAGTACTGGTCACAGAATGTGAAGGCGTCCAATGACCAGTCTACTACGTAAGTGACGTCTTACATGGGCCTAAGGAGAGTTGCCCTCAGGTCCAAAAATTCTTATATGCCCTTCTCATGTCATCGAGGAAGCTAAGGCATTATTTTCAGGCACACAAAATTGTTGTGTCGTCTGAGTTTCCCTTAGGAGAGGTCCTCCAGAACAGGGAAATAGTAGGATGCATGGCAAAATGGTCAGTGGAACTTGAGGAGTTCGACCTCCATTTCGTGTCCTGAACGGCCATGAAATCCCAGATCTTAACAGACTTTGTTGCCAAATGGATAAATGCTGAACCCGTTCAAGATCCTCAGTACAACTCCCATGACCAGTGGACGATGTACTTTGATGGGTCGCTTACGCTAAGTGGCTCGAGGGTAGGGTGTTCCTGGAATCTCCTGCAGGAGAGACCTTAAAATATGTCATTCAACTACACTTTTTAGCCATTAATAACGTGGCTGAATACAAAGGTTTGTTGGCTGTCATACGAGCCATGAAAGTGCTCGGGATTCGTCAACTACTTGTGAGAGGAGACTCTCAACTAGCCGTGTATCAGGTCAGAAATGAGTACCAATGCTCTAATTCAACCATGTCTCAGTACTTGTCAGAAGTCAGGAAGCTTGAGAATCATTTTTCGGTTTCGAGTTACAGTATATCCCTCGAAAGGATAACTTTCTCGCTGACTAGTTAGTTCGAATAGATTCTTCCCGATCATAAGTACCACCAGGAGTTTTTTGGAGCAATTCCAGAAAGCCGTCTCTGGTCAAAGTACTAGAGACAACACCAAATGAGACAGCCTCTGTAGAGTATGAGGATGCCTTGATGGCTCCCATCTATGAGTATCTTCAGAAGGGTTCATTACCTGACAACGATCTTGAAGTAGATTGTCTATCTTGCAATGCCAAAATGTATACTTTCGTCGATGGGGGTACTCTACAAATAGAGTACTCAATGGGTCCTCATGTGATGCATATTGCAGAAAGAAGGACTACAAATCCTTAATGACATCACGGGGGCATCTATGGAGCATATACTTCTTACAGATTGTTGGTTGAAAAAGCCTTTCAACAAGGTTTCTACTGGCCCATAGCCCTCAATGACGCCAAAGAGTTGGTTAAAAAGTGTGTACAATGCCAGTTTCATAGTAGGCAAATGCACCAATTGGCTCGGGCTCTTCAGACCATCCCTCTATCTTGGCCTTTTGCAACTTGGGGTCTAAATATCCTAGGTCCATTCCCAAGAGCCCCAGGGGGCTTAAGTTCCTTTTTGTGGCTATTGATACATTCACAAAATGGATCGAGATCAAACCTATGATTGGGATAGCGACAGATGCTGCAAAAAGGTTCATGATGAGAAGCGTGATTACTCGATTTGGTGTCCTAAGTCGAATAATAACCGACAACAGTAAGCAAGTTTTGAGCACAAAATTCTAAGAATTTTGTGATGAATTAGGTACCAAACTTTGCTATGCTTCAGTCACCCATCCCTAGAGCAATAGGGCAGTCAGCGCACCAATGGCCAGATAATGCAAGGAATTAAGACCCAAGTCTTCGACCAGCTTGTAAAGTGCTCGGGGGATTGGGTACAGGAATTACCTTTAGTATTATGGGCAAATCAAATGACTCCTAGTCGGGTGACAGGAGACTCCATTCTTCCTAGTCTTTGTAGCCGAAGTCATGAGACTTCATTCTTCCTAGTCTTTGTAGCCGAAGCCATGATTCCTCCAAAACTGAATATCCAGTCTACAAGGGTCGAAAACTTCAGCGACTCCAACCGAGAGCAACTTTGAGTGAATGACATCAATCTGTTTGATGAGAAGAGGAATCAAACCTTAATCTGATCAGTAGTCAACTAGAAAGCCATGCGTAAGTACTACGATCATAAGGTTCACCCTCAAAGCCTTACTGTAGGTGACTTGATATTGAGGAAAATTCAATCCTAGTCTAATCGAAACAAGCTTTCCCCCATGTGGGAAGGTCCTTACACTATGGTCAAAGTCACATGACCAGACTCTGTACGACTTGCTATGGAGGACGGCCAGATTCTCTCAAACTCTTGGAACATCGACCAATTTCGTAAATTTTACGTGTAACATTTCTACTTTTTCAATAAATCTTTTAGTTTGTGCAAATCTTTATTGTCGTATGTTTAGTAGAGCTTCTTTTATGTCTATTCGACCACTTCTAGTACATTCAATTTATTTTACTTGGTCGAAGAAGGAAACACCACCAGTTGAAGTCTCTCCTCTCCACACGTGGTCTTGTCCACTAGAAGGAACTTCCTAGTGTTGAACCATTTCTGACTCTTGCTATCAGCACAAAATAATTAAGTTGTCTACAAGAATGTTGAACAGATGTAAGAGAAGGAATTCTGAGTGTTTATCCTGATGTCGTTTATGTCTTCGATTTGATTAACCTGGTCGATGGGAGGTAACATCACCTAGTCAAAGCCTTTTCTCTCTACATGTGGTGTTGTCCACTAGAAGGAACTTCTAGTGTCGACTCATTTCTCACTTTCACTGCCAGAACATGACAATCGAATTTGGCAATGATGGTCAGATGAACTGCTCTACCCTCTGCATACTTCACACTGTACTATTTGCTTTGTTTATCCACGTAAACTAAGTAAATACTCGGGGTTAGGATAGAGTTATCGACATAACTTTAATTCTTAGTCGTAAATTCATTCTCTTCCATTCCTTTTTTGTCTTACGAGTATTAACTGCTCAACAAGATGGATTGCAGGGAAAGGAAGATAATTTTCATTAACAAAGGTATGTTCTTTACAATTTTTCTTATTACAAACTATTCTGACTAAGGCGAGTCGAGTAGCATCTCCTCCGCAACCTTTCGACTAGTTAACTCTAGTTCTTCGATCAAACCAGTTGCCTCTGCTTTAGAGCAGCTGAAGTCATGATCGATCGAATGAAGGTTGAGGTTATGATCGCTTGCCTTGAGTTTTGCCAAGGCATAGCTCATAGCGCCTTTGACCGCATCTCGAATCAAGTTGGCCTATTCGGTCTTTAGGATGGATAGATGCTTCTTTAATACAGTGACTTATAGTCCAATCATACTCGCATGGGAGGTTATTGTGTCCACGAAAGGATTCATCTTCTCCGCACCAAACCCTCCAAGAAGATCATTGAGGAGTACAATCTTGTCTTGAAGGATTGCCTTCATCGACTTCATTTCCTCTTCACTACGAGTCGAGGCTTCTACGAGGCACTTTATTTCGACCACAGCCTCTACAAATAGAGCAAAGGTGGTCAGAGCAATACTTATCGAAAGACTGGTTAGAAGAACTAGTTAGAGGTAAAGGTCTTTTTACCTGCTAGTCGAGCTTCAAGTTTATCGAGTTTGGCTTTGTGCTGGTCTTCTAGCAACCTTGTTCTCTCATCTTTCTCTTTATTGTTATGATTAAGTTCTCCGTTCACTTTGGCCTTCTCATTGACCTTAGTGTGAAGTTTACTTGTTTCGACCTCTTTTTCTATCAAAAGAAAAGAGTTAAGAGAAGACAAGAAAGACATCTAAATAAGAAGTCTTAAGTCCAGAACTTACTATTTATTTTCTCTTCTCATTCTTTACTTGTAGCATTGGCCTTCGTGAGGCTTATTGATTGGTCGATGTTTTCCTTCTTTAGCTTTTGCATCTCGATTTTCTCATTTTCGAGTACAACATCTAAGAACTCCCTGTTGCTCCTAAACCAGTGAATGTTAAAAACAAACATGAGCAGCCGGATGAGTGGTGAAAACAGAGTTCGACTAGGACAGCCAATGACTTACCATGCCTCTGCCTTCTTAGAGAGTTCGGTATTTTCTTGTCAAAGGAGCGTGAGTTGTCTGTGGTACTCAACCATAGTTGGTGTGCCCTTCAATGCTCTTTAAATAAAGAAGGATAGTGAGAGAACAGAAAAGACCAAGTACGAATGCTTAAGTACTCGATACTTACAATCATGCCCCTACAAGCAAACTTGGCAAGCACCCAGCTGGAATCTTTGAGCTAGTCGAGCTCATCAACCTTGTTCCACCACACCTTCTCAAGACGCTCGTTGTTGAAGATGTACCCCTTGTTGGGAAGGTCTTTCGGATGTGGAACTTGAATCAAGGGTCGATCAATAGAAGATCCCACTATAAATGCAAGATTAAAAAATACAAAGAAGAAGTTGGGTTGCTCTTTTTCTTCTTCTCCGACTGTACATTCTTGGGGTCGAGGAGGGGCATCTTCGATGTCTTCCTCCTCTGCGTGGTGGTCAAAAGGACCTCCAACCTCTTGACAAGGTATTTCTTCCCTATCTTCAGTCGCTTGAACTTCTGTCACTACAACCATCTCCATGGTCGTAGTCATTGCAGCTCCAATAACAGCTTCTGTTGCCACGATGATCATTTTTCGACCACCATCTCCACTGCTTCTTTGACAATGGGCAAAGCTGCAGGGGGATTCTCTGTAGAAGCATCCTTGGGCAATGGAGATGCCGAGTTGAAATCACAAAAGTAAGTTGGCATTTAAGTAGACATAGAGGTAAAGTTCTATATTTATGCTCTTCACACCTTGCTTTGTACCCTTAATCTTTAATTTAGAAGAAACCTTCCTAGAGATTAGTTTCTTCGATTGCTTCTCTTCGACCATGTCTGGTCGTGAAGGAATGAGAACATCTTCAACCACATCTGGTCAAAGGTCTTGAGCAAGAATAACTACTACTCCTTGTCCTTCCTACCCTTCCTGGCGGAAGAGATTAGTTCTGACCACCTGAAGGGCAGACTCCCCTTCGATCATAGGTACTACTATCACAGCAGTCTTCTTCATAAAAGAAACAAAACTCTTCCAGTCTTCCTTTTTGAGTTGCCCGATAAAGCCTTGAGAAGCGCCAAATGAGAAAGTTTCGATATCATAATAGAAGAGTACTTTGATCTTGGGAGTTGGTTGCTCGAGTACGGTTGCCCCTATCTCACTTGCAATGATCGCCTCCACAAGGAAGTAGGAAAATGTTGGACTTGGCCAGTCGAAGCAGCTGGAGGAAGGATAGCAAAGGGAACAGCAGCACTCGTGATCCCCTTGTTCTTGTTGGTAGCTTTTGTCAGCCGACGTCTTTTGGCCAGAGGGACGTTGTCTTTCTCCATCTCTTCTTTGATGACCATTAGTTCGACCCCTTGGTCGTCTTGACGGTTGTTCACGCCTACGCTTCGCAAAAGAAATGAGAACACTATTTAGTCATTATCTATGACCACGTAGGGGCTGTTTGGTTGCTAGCCACACTTTGCCACCATTTGCCAATAAAAATTACCACACTTGCCTAAGTTGAGGTGCTCAAATTCTTTGCCACACCTTAGCAAGCCTAAGGGAATCTTGCCACACTTTTTTGAGTCACTGACGCGTGGGACCTAGTTTGCTGGAAGGGAATCTTGCCACAACTGTGGCTGCAACCAAACAGCTGCCAAGTTGGTCAAACTTGCCTAACCTTAGGCGTGGCAACCTGTGGCAAAGTGTGGCTGGCAACCAAACACCCCCGTAGTCCTAAAGACGAGGTCAATTTTTTTATTACCTTTAGGCATTCTTCTTTCTCTTCGGCGGACACATCCACCAAGATACGAGGGGCCACCACTTCGAGTGATGGAGACTTCTCACAGACGAGCTTGACCCGAGAGTCAATTTCCTGTCAAATCAAGATCTGTTCATGTAGATGAAATGGTCAGTATACAGTGCTCAAAATTTAAATCTAATTACAATTACGAGTACGATTGCTACTTACCATTCTTGTAGTCTCTGGTCGTATTCGAGGCACCCGAGTACATCCACATAGGATGTGCTCATCACTTCAGGGGGCTGATGAAGTCCTTCACCATGTGCCAGCCGGTGAGTCCCTTGTCCCTCAGCTCTTTGATGACTAAGATGTAAGGGGTTATCCGAGTAAGGCCCTTGGGGACCAAATTTCAAGAAGTACTCTTCTCCATAGCTTTCCCCGCGAAGGAAAGGCTATCTTTGCTGGTCGTCTCCCAGTAGAGCCATTTCTTCTTCTAACCCAGCCAAGTGGACCAAGTAAACATTAGGATATATTGCTCTGTCTTGCCATCATGGAGCTTCAGACCACAGCTCCCATTGATTCTAGTCTGCCAGTTCATTTCATAGTAGTACTGAAAGAGCTCTAGGTCTAGAGGGATGCCTAGGTAAGCCACACACAGGTACACAAAAACACTGAGCATGGTGATCAAATTGGGAACCAAGTTCACCAATTCGACCCTGAAGTACTCGAGTACTACTGTAAGGAAGGGGTGAGTAGGGAGATGAAGGTCGCACTCACAGTGGGCCTGAAACACCAGGATGCGTCCAATTTCTCCCATTGGCCAATGCTATCCAGTGACTTTGATTCATTTGATGAACTTCTGTAGAGGAATCTTCTCAGCATCCTCCAATGCCCTCAATTTCATGTTGTCCATCTCGACGCCGCCTAATTGGATGATGATTTCGTCATTTCGACGCCGCCTAATTGGATGATGATTTCATCATTTCAACGCCGCCTAATTGGATGATGATTTCGTCATTTTCCCGAGTGATTGGTTTGGATTTGGAAGAGATTGAAGGAAGAAGACGACTTGGTTAGTGGCGAAAAGCTTGAAGTAGATCAAAGCAGAAGGGGAAAGTACGGAGACCAAAAGTTACCTTGAGGTAAACTCTTCTAACCATGTAAATCGGTTACTCGTCTCGGGGACTGAACGGATATTACCTCTTCGTGAATTGCTCCAACTTTCAAGTCAATGGAAATCAATTGGAATTCTTTAATTCCCTTGTTTGAATTCTGTTTGTCTTCACAAATCAAGCGAAATTACCTTTTTGACCAAGCTCACTTCTGGTCGAAAGGGTTCGAAAAAGCTTTGTTTTCAACCATCTATCATCTACGATTTCTCTTTCTCAAGTAAGTTACTTTTACTTGACGTTGGGGTGCTAGATGACGAAGATATAATAATCCTCATTATCGGTGTTTTCATACCGATCTTATGTATGATTTGTTTAGATTTAGGGATTCTCTTAGAAGACTGACGTATGATCTTGCGAAACAGGGGCACGGGAATTTTTATCCAGGCTTAGTCCTTCTCCTACGAAAATAATAACCCTACGTCCTGTATGATTACTAATCAAAAGAAATGGTTACAACTATGTAATGCGAAAAAGAGTTTACACGGTCTCTTGCATGGATCAGAATCTCTTTTTTCTCCCCCTCCATCTCCAACGTCAACCTTTATATAATTGGTGAAGCGACGGTAGTTATCCCATGCTAGAAGACGCCTTAACGCATTGGGTGATAACCGTCTGATGGAAGTTATTGTCAGAGAGACATATTGGCCGTTCACCATGTAGTGGTTGTTGTCAGAGAGAGATCGTGTGTAGTTATTGAATAAACGCACATTCTAACTGCCTTATCAAATAAGCGCATGATGTAGTTGTTCATCGTAGACAAGTTAGTTGGAGATAGGTTGGTTGCAAGAAGGTCGACAACCATAATGACTACGTGGTCATAGAAGGACTTACGATCAGAGAGTAGTTGCCGTAAGACTTATGACTACGTGGTCATAGAAGGACTTATGACAGGGGGTAGTCGCTGTAAGACTTACGACTATGTGGTCGTAGAAGGACTTATGACCATATGGTGTAGTCGTAGTAAGACTTCTGACTACATGATCATAGAAGGACTTACGACCATATGGAGCAGTTGCAGCAAGACTTAGGACTATGTGGTGTGGTCGTAGAAGGACTTACGACCGGATAGAGTAGTCACAGCAAGACTTATGACTACGTGGTCATAGAAGGACATACGACCATATAGAGTAGTCGTAGTAAGACTTACGACTACGTGGATTACGTGGTCGTAGGACTTACGACCATATGGAGTAGTCACAGTAAGAATTACGACTATTTTGAGGAACTTCTCCTCTATTAATAAGGGGTATATTCAAGGAATATAATGACGTAATAATTTGAGAATTATTCTATCCTCATCACTCATATTATTATGTCATTATATTCTTCAAGTATACTCCTTATGGATAAGGGAGAGATTTCACAGGATATTCTAAGTCCTTTTACGACCACATAGTCGTCAGTTGTGGACTTTTCTATGATCGATGTACCTTCGACTGGCTTGTCTACGATGGTCTAACACAACATGGGTCTGCTTGACAGGATAGTTAGAACGCGCGCTTATTCTTAATAACCACACATGATCTCTCTCTAACAACAACCACCGCACGACAAATGGGCTACCATGTCTCTCTGACAATAACTCCTTTCGGACGGTTATCACTCGAAGCATTGAGGCGTCTCTTGGCGCGGGACAATGGTCGTCGCTTCGTCAACTATATAAAGATTGATGTCACAGGAGAAATGGGCCGGATCGAATCTGCTTCAAGCAAGACATAGTGCAAGATATTTTGGATTACTCTCTCAGTTGTAATCATTTCTCTGAGCAATAGCCACACAGGAAGTTGAGTTATTATTCTCCCAGGAGAAGACCTGAACTTGTATAAAAATTTCCATGTCTCCCTTCTGTGTGATCATAGCTAGGTCCTTATGAGTTTCCCCTGAATCCAAACAAATCATTCGTAAGATTGGTATTAAAACATTGACAACGATCATTGTTGAGGTTGAATCCATCACTCTCGATGTCAACAACACAAGAGTTCCTTTCTTCTTGTTCTACCTCATTGGCCCAAGATAGCGAGCGAGGTGGCGGATGATGTGCAATATGGTCATCTCTCCTTTGGCCCTTAGTGGCCATAGCAGCAGCAAGGGTATCAACTAGGGGTAGTCACATCTCAAGTTGGTCAACTCGAGTCGCAAGCTCCTGGAGTGTGAGTTGGAGCCTATCAACCGAGCCTATCAACCGCATTGAGTGTGCGATCAATGTGTACTCAAACTTCTAGCTCAAAGTGTTGTTGTATCGCCTTCGTGCGAGGTGAGTGCGGTAGTGTCATCTCACAAAAGTTATAGCTTTTTGTGGCAGCGACAGAAAGAGGAGTCTTTTGGCCGACAATTTGAAATTAGGGTTTGGTATTCTAGATGGATTGAGGTGGGGATTTTTTTTGTTTGGATTTTTTTTGGGAACAAAGATACGACTAGCAACTAGACAATGCTAAGACAGACACAAATTAAATATAGCAAACCAAAACTAACAGATTGAAAGACACAAATGGGGTTTGGACAGCGAAAATTAACTCTTTTTGTAAGGCAATTTTCTGGCTATAGGTATAAAAAATAAATCTAAAACTGGAATCTCACTAGGCAATCTGTACTCTGATACCACTTGATACGAGGGTAGGTCCCGATATTCCAGTGAGAGATAACTAACGATTTATGGAGGATGACTTTGACGATGATGGCTACCAACCGAATGTGTCTGGGATACTAAGCAATCGCTAAACTACACTTCGAATGGTTATCAACCGTGCAAAGAACGCGGCTGACCTAATCACGAAAATCAATTCCTGCAACGTAACCATAGAACAAAGTAAAAGCAATCTGAATTGCAAATAGGAACTAAAGCACTAAAAATAGTTGTAAGGTTTAGAAACACACTTTCGTAGGTCTAACCGATACTAGAAAAGATGTGGATGTTGCACACAGGGGCTAACAAGCAAACACTAAACCTAAACCCTAAAAGTAGTGCCCCCATCCCTATTTGAGGGGCTAGAAACGTGGAGAGCACGTCCATGTGGGAGGGGATTCAGTTGGGCTCAAACTAATACAAGGTCTAAGGCTCAAGTTTGGAACTGATTCAAACTTGTTTCATAGATTGTGATGCGCATAGTTGAAATTTTGATGTGGTATTAGAACCATTGGAAAGAGAACGTCATGAGCTTTTCAACAAGTCCTAATTCACCTCATTGGACTCGATATACATCTTCTATGCTCATTTAAAGTCAGTACTGTCTCTGGGGGCTGAAGTGGATTCTAGAGCATTCTAGCTTTCATTCTTGGTTGTCCAGGCCTCAAAGTGACGTGGTGACCTCTAATGTTTATCCCAAGCATGTTCGTGACTCCATGTGCCTCTCCTTAATCCTTGCCTATGTTCCTAAGGACAATCACATCATATGCATCAGACATCAACCCATTTTTAGAAGTTGAATTAAACAACCGTAGGAACGAGCTCAGCTAATAGGACAATACAAAGTATATGTGGCAGCTAGAGGAGTGTTATGTGTCCAAAGAAATGATGTCCTCATCATCCTTGCCTTAAACCCCTTTTAATTGTGAAATAAGGACCAACTTGGTCATTTACTTTAACAACCGCTCTACCTCCCATAGCAGCCTTCATTATCCAATCACACCACTGGTCATTAAAGCCCTTTTGTTGCATAATTTGATAAAGGAAAAGCCAATGAACCTTATCATATGCCTTTTCAAAATCAATCAACGCCCTAGCTTTGTTACTCCTGGGAATTTCATGAATTGTTTGATACAAAATCAGAATACCATCCATAATAAAACGACCTTTAATAAAGGTTGTTTGGTAGGCATACCCAACACCACTCTTGTCAATCTAGTTGTTAGCACTTGTGTAAGTATCTTTTGATATCGTTCTTTTCAGTTTATGATTTATAGCTTTCTCAAATAAATAAATAGCACAATTTTTTGTCATCTTTTCGAAGCAGCTTATCGGGCAGCCTTTTCGAAACGGCTTATCGGCATTTGATTCGCTCGCACAAACACTCACGCTAGAACCAAAATCCATCAGCCGTAGCCCAAAAGAACAGGGCTTATAACTACATTCGGCAAACAAATATGTCAATGTTTCTGAATGGATGAGGCATCTTTACTACTAGGAAGCAAGTTAATTATCCCACGATTTAGTCTAGCAGGCACCAGATTTAATACAAATCAGGGCGCTGCGGGTGGGTTGCTACAAGACCATCAATGTAACTTCATCAGAGATTTTGGGCACGTTATAGACAACATGGTGAACCCTGCGACGAGGCGACGACGTATGCATTGGCGTGGAGAGAGGCTCTCGCGTACGTCACTGCAAATTAACTTTGTTTGCAAACTGAATAATAAAATTTTGTGCATGTTGCTCTGAAAAAAAAGTAGGTACCGGAACTACTTATGCTCAGTGACTCAGTGAGGTGGTTTTAGCTTCGGTCTCTTGCAAATCACATACTAGGGGTCTGCATGTGTCTACCATCCAATCGAAAATAGAAAAGAAAGTACATGGCTAGTGAAACCGAGATCGGAGAGAATTTATTCGTCATGCATGTGCTAATTTTGGATCATTTGTTCGTTTTGTTTTGTAAGGATTTTGCAAAAAATTCTTCTTTTTTTTTTTTGATAAATGCCTAACCCATCGGTGGCACAATTCCAAAAACCAAAATGGAAACACATTTCAAATTGGAAATTTGCTGAAAAGCAAACAAAACTTTGCAAAAAGCACCTCCGTGTTTTCCGAATGTCAGAAACCAGTATAAAACAATAGAAAAGAGGATATTGCAGCAAATTTTACATTTGAGTCCTCTAAGAAAGCAAAATATTCGCTCGAGTCCAAAAGTAGGGCTGAGCTGATTGCAACCTCACAGAATTATTGCAAAACAGCCCTTGTTTAAACCAAGCACAAACACTTTAAAAGGACATCTGGTGTAGATGGGTTCCAGGAAAGTCAGCGAATACGTTGCACTGTAGCTCTGACCATGGGGAGTCAAGTTGCCAAGTTGCAGTGAATCTAATGAACTGGTAGTAAATTGTGCTATCTAAGAATATAGAGTTTTGAAGAATATAGGTGCGGCTCTGCATTTCATTTGAAGACAGTACAATTGTGTTATCTAAGAATATAGGTGCGGCTCGGCACTTCATTTGAAGGCAGTACAACTGTGTTGGCTCTGGTGAAAAGCCAACGAATATGGCTTTTTCTGAAAAGCTAAATTCAGCAGGTATTAGCATAATATCATGCTCTAGTTAGCAGTGAAGCTAATGAACTGGTAATAAGTTGTGTTATCTAAGAATATAGAGTTGGATTGGTGCCCGGAAAATAATCAGGTCATATTAGAAAACTTGAAATGAGATAGAACTTCACAGCAAGAGGTAGTGGCGACAATTTCTTGTGCATGAACCCAATTAACTAGATTTTTAATTATTTTCCTAGCAGACCAGAACAATTTTACCCAAATCTCGTTAAATGAGGCTTTCTCACTAAATGCATTGTTGCAAATAATGCGCAAAAAAATAGAGACGAGAGACACGAATTTTTACATGAAAAATCCTTATGGTAAAAAACCACGGACGTTTGAAAGCAAACCACTATAATAAGGAAAGATTACAATAGAGAGTTTGCCCTTTCTATAGACTCCTAGGGTACATATATAGGGTGGGGGAAATGAGTCCCACATGAAAAGAAAACCAAATCAGAGTCGATTACTACAGATTGACACCACATCTAGTACAACATGAGCATGGCCCTGGCACTTGTCATGCCACGTTTGGCATAAGGTGATGAAATGTTCTACACTGACACAGTACGAATTTGGATCAACTTCAGCAATCTCCACCTTGAACCGAATTCCTTCCGGTAGTCGAAATATGTGATAAACTCCTTTAATAAAATCAGCATGTTCACCTTGTGCGCTGAATGTTCAAAGGACTAGTAAATAATACCAACTAAATCTTAGCAAAGGTCGAACTTAGTCGCAGAAATTGGTTTTATCAACATATCAGCTAAATCTTAGCAAAGGTCAAACTTAGTGGCAGAAGTTGGCTTTAATATCACTTTGAGTAATGGCACTTTAAATGTAGTGATACCTACTATTAATATGCTTTGTTCCATCATGGAACATTTGATCTTTTGTAAAGCAAATAGTACTTTGACTATTATAAAATATTGTAGTACAAGATGTACTTCTACAAAGCTCAATAAATAAATATCTTAGCCAAACATTTTCTTTGTAAGCTTTAGAAATAGCCATATATTTAGCTTTTATAGTAGACAAGGCAATGGTAGCTTGCAAACTTGCTTTCTAGCTAACGGCACACGCTCCAACAGTGAACACATAACCAATGAGAGATCTTCTTTTATCCAAATCTTTAGCAAAATCAGAATCCACATAGCCAACGAGTCTATCTTTAGTCTTCCCAAACTATAAACAAGTATAGATGTGCCCTGCAAATATCTAAAAATTCATTGAACTACTTTCCAATGCTCTTTTCCAGGATTAGCCATGTATCTACTAACCACACCTAATAATTATGATAAATCGGAGCGAGGACATACCGTAGCATATATAAGCGAACCAACTGCACTCACATATAGAACTCTAGACATATACTCAACATCATCATTTGATTATGGATATAATGCTAAAGAAAGTCTAAAATGTGCAGGTAAGGGAGTACTCACTGGTTTCACCTTATGCATGTTGAAACAACGAAGAACTTTATCAATATGCTATTTTTGACTTAGATGTAATTTACCAAACTGTCTATCTCTGATGATTTCTATACCAAAAATCTTCTTTGTTGTACCAATATCTTTTATATCAAAATCACTACTTAATTATGCCTTCAATTTTAAAATTTCAGCCTTGTCTTTTGCAGCAATCAATATATCATCAATATATAGGAGCAAATAAACAGCTAAACCATTAATAGTCTTCAAATAAATATAGCTATCATGATCAGATATTTTAAAATCATGAGATATCATAAAGGAGTCAAATCACTTGTACCATTATCTAGGTAACTGCTTCAAACCATAAAAAAGATTTCTTCAATGTGCAAGCAAAATTCTCTTTTTTTCAGAACAACAAAACATTTTGATTACTCCATATAAATATCTTCTTCTAGTTTCCCATGTAAGAACATGGTTTTTACATCCAGTTATTCAAACTCACAATCATGCATAGCCACAATGTTGAGTAAAGTGCGAATAGAACTGTATTTCACAATAGAGGAAAAGACATATGTGAAATCAATACCTGGAATTTGGCTGTATCCTTTAGCGACTAGCCTTGCTTTGTACCTAACCTCTTCAGTTGGTAAAACACCTTCCTTCTTTTTGAAGATCCATTTGCAGCGAATAGGTTTTTTCTCAATTGGCGACTTGACCTGTTTCCAAGTGCCATTCTTATCAAGAGATTCCATCTCATCATATATGGCGGCCATCTACATTTCTGAATCACTAGAAGAGATTGACTCTGAATAAGATGAAGGTTCTGTAGCACCTTCAATTTCTTCTGCCATATTTAAACACTAAGCCACAACATTAGCTACTTCAATCAATTTGTTAGGAAACTGAATGTTCCCCATTTCTCTATCAGCTGCAATGGAACATTCTATTGGTGGCGCAACAATAGGAATTTCTAGAATATTTTCCTTATGAACTTCTGGTGTAGATCCTGAATCAATAACATGCTTCCACCCGCACGCTTGATTGCTTGTCAACGGGAACATCAATAGATGGTTTATCATACAACATAGTAGATTCATCAATAGTAATAATTCTGCTAATATCCACCTTTCTAGTTTTAGGATTCCATAATTTATATCTTTTCACATCAGTTTTATAACTAAGAAAAATACACTTAACTGGTCTAGACTTTAATTTACCGTTGTTAATATAAGTATAAGCAGAATAGCCAAATATCCTTAACTTTAAATAATTTGTTAGAGAGCTAGATCATTACCTCAAATGGTGTATTCTTATCAATAGCCAATTTGGGTGACTGATTAGTGAAATAACAAGCAGTGGAAGTGGCTTTAGCCCAATAACTCTTAGATAATTTAGATAACATGTAATGTACTTTCTCTATGATGGTTCTATTCATGCATTCCGTCACACTGTTTTGTTGAGGAGTGCTTGGGACAATATAATATTTTACAATACCTTTTGATCTGCATAAAGCTTCAAATTCTCCAGAACAAAACTCCAAGCCATTGTCTACCACGCAGTTTCTTGATATACTTGTCGGTTGGTCTGTCAATCATAATCTTCCAATCCTTGAATGTCTTGAATACATTAATTTGTGCTTGGTGAAATATGCCCAAACTCTTTTTGTGTAATCATCAATGATGGTCAACATGTAGCTTACACCTCTAATTGACGGAACGCATGATTCTCCCCATAAATCAAAGTGAACATCATATAATATGCCTTTTGTAAAGTGAGTTGCAACATTGAATTTCACCCTCTTTTGCTTGCCAAAGACACAGTATTCACAAAACTTCAACTTACCGATGCTTTAACTATCAAGAAATCCTCTTTTGCATAATTCCATCATTCTAGCTTCACTCATATGCCCTAGACGCATATGCCAAAAATTAGTAGTATCAGAATCGAATGATTTATTTGAGACAACAGCAACATTACCTGCAATTATAGTATCTCACAAATAATATAAGTTGACAGCCTTTATATCACCCTTCATCATAACAAAAGAACCTCTGGTGATCTTCAGAATTTCACCTCTACCTGAATACGTGTACCGTTTAGCATCAAGAGTACTCAATAAGATAAGATTTTTCTTCAAATTCGAAATATGATGAACATACAACAAAGTTCTGATGGTGCCATCAAACATCTTGATCTGGATAAAACTAATACCTGCAACCTTACATGGTGTGTTATCTCTCATCAACATGGATCCACATGGTGAGCTTCATAGGTAATGAACCAATTGCGGTTCAGGCTCATGGAAAGCACAACCTGAATCAAGAATCCACTCATCTTCGGTTTTGGAATCACCAGCAAAAGCAACGAGAATATCTCCACTAGAAACATTTTTTGTGACAACAATGGCTCTAGGTTCATCTTCTTGTTGATCCTTCTTGAAATTATTATTCATCTTCTCCTTATTCTGCAACTTCCAGCATTCGGATATGCCATGACTGTTTTTCTTGCAATATTTGCATGATTTTCTATTCCTGGATTTAGATCTGCCTCTGTATCTACTTTTGCTTCTACCTCTTGAATCATCATTTGAACATTTCTTGTATCGCTTTCTGTAGACAGACAAACTTTCTGCACACGTACTTGAACTTTCACCAGAAACCATAAGTTTCATCTTTTCTTTAACATATAGTACTTCATAAACTTCACTAAGAGTAAAAGTATCTCGGCTATATAGAATAATATCTCTAAAAGTAGGGTGCAAACTAGGCAGAGAACATAGCAGAATAAGACCCAAATCTTCATCACTATATTTTACCTCCATAAACTCAAGGTCAGCAATGATTTCCTTAAAAGCTATCAGGTGGTTCAACAATAAGCCTTCCTTCGTCATCTTGTGGGAATAAATTTTTTGCTTCAGATGTATCTTGTTGGTCAGATCCTTGATCATGTAAATCTATTCCAGCTTTAGCTACAATGCAGCGACAGATGTCTCATTCAAAACCTCCTGTAGGATATTATTTGATAGATAAAAATGAATCTCAAATAAGGTCTTACGATCTTTACGTTGCTTCTTATCAGCGAACAATGTCATTAGCGTATTGTGGATCTCTATAAGTTTATCATCTAAATCAAACTATGATGAGATAGCTATCTTGATTTGCCATAGAGAAACCCTATGTTGCGATCAAACAGCATACGAAAGAAGTTCAAAATTAACTAATACAAATTTATATGTATCTAACAAAATCTCACTGTTGAAAAACTCCTCGTAAACTTTCATATGTATAAATCAATTTTAACCAAAATAAATTCACGCAAGACAAGCCGGCAGCACCCTCTTGTTGGACTTCGTGCCACTTTATTTAATACAGGTTTCGTTGGCTTGCTCCGGTGGCTGCTGCGCTGTGCAGTTTGTGCCTTTGCTATCGCTTTCACGTGGACTACTGCTTCCCCTTGGGACGAAGTGAAGAGATGAACGCCGTTGCAATTCGCTTCCTGGCTGGCGTGGCGTGGACAGAAAGCGATGCTCGGACAACGACGCGGAAGCCTCAGGACGCGCTGAGACCGAGTAGAAGCGCGACTTGCCTTTCGACGAGATAACACATCGGAAATAATTTTCTTCTCCCGACCGGGCCAGATTATTTCACCGAGTAGAAGCGCGACTTGCCTTTCGACGAGATAACACGTCGGAAAGAATTTTCTTCTCCCGACCGGGACAGATTATTTCGGCATAAACTTCCGTCTTCTAATTTATTTTTCATAATTTCTAAATTTCATTTTTTTTCTATTTTTTGGTTTTTTAGCTTTTTTGTCGATTTTTTTTTCTGTATTTGTTTGCATTGTCTATAATAGGTCAATCTATTTTTCTTTTTTTAAATTTAATTACGCCAAATAAACCATCATCAGGTACAATATAATTTTAACCAGGTACAGTGTAATTTTAGCCATAAGCCCCTTTTTCAGCCTAACTTAGTGGGCTACAGATCCTAACTCGTCGACACACCGAGCCGGTGATTATTTTTTTTCCGATCGAATCTCCTAAACCCAAATCTTTTGTGCTTTGATACCACTTGTTGCAAATAATAAACAGAAAAGTAGAAATGAGAGACACAAATTTTTACGTGAAAAAACCCTTATAGAAAAAAGTACGGACACTCGAAGACAAATCACTGTAATGAAAAAAGATTACAATGAAGCGCTTGTCCTTCCTGTGAATTACTGGGGTATATACATATAGCGTGGGAAACGAGTCCCACACAGAGAGGAAAATAAATCAGAGTTGGTTACTACAGATTGACACCACGTATTATATAACTTGCGTATGGCCCTACCACCTCTCACACCACGTCTGACATGAGGCAATGAAATGTTTTACACAAACACGGTACAAATTCAAATCATCTTCAACATGCACACATATATATGTAGTCTAATTAAATAACACACATCGTGTCGATCCTAAAGAAGGAACCCAGATAGCCAGAAATAGACACCCTTGCTCTCACCCCCAAGGTTACTAGTCCATCCTTAATTATAATCTGCCTCCTATGTCCTTGCCCACCTTCGGAAAAACATTTGGGCGCGTTCGATGGGATTATAGGGAGTACATAGACTCGTTGTAGTCTAGAAGGATGTGTGTAGTTATCATCTAAATATTTTCTTCTAAATAATTATTTAAATTTATGATCTTTATAGTAAAGGTCCAATAGCTTTTGTTATTTTTTCTCTTTTTAGAGGTGAGAATTCGCAAGAATCTTCGCGCACAAATTTGTGACTTGCACACATATGTGTTCTCACGTAATCTTAATTAATATCGGTGCAGGGGAGCAATGGCTTGCTGGCTAGATCGGATAACGCAGCTGTACGATGCATGGGCGATCCGGGTGTTGGTCCTTTTCAGCTTCGCTCTGCATGTTGTCCTCATCCTCTTCGCCGATATCCGTCGGCGTGAGGCCACCGGTTTTTGGAGGTCCATCCTCTGGGTGGCGAACCAGTCGGTCGACTGGACCGCAACATACGTCCTCGGCAACCTGTCTCTCGGCAGCACGTCGCAGCAGCAGGAGCTCGTTGCGCTCTGGGCGTCGTTTCTCCTGGTGCATCTCGGTCGCCCGGACAACGTCAGCGCCTACTCCCTCGAGGACGACAAGCTCTCGGGGCGCCAAGTGGTAGAAGTAATCTCGCAGTTCATCGGAGCATTCTTTGTCCTATTCAAGCATATACCTTTCTGCGACGGCGGGACCTTGTTCCCAGCAACCTCTATCATGTTCGCTGTCGGTTTTGCCAAGTATGTGGAGAGGACATTGGCACTATGGCGGGGCGACTTCGGCAGCATCCGGAGCTCAGGTGAGAAGCAGAAGCTAAGAAGCTTCAGTGCTGATCTGTGTGGAGGCCAGGAGCTGGACGATGAGCAGGCCCTGCTAGTTGCTCACCGAATATTCCGTATCAGCAAGGGTGCTTTTGCTGATTATTCTGTCGTCAAGGATCCGCTTAAGCATCTTGATGACAGAGACAGACATGATGACAGAGACACAGAATCATTCCCTCATGGGTGGAAGGGGATGTGCAAGGTGGTCGAGATGGAGCTCTCCCTCATGTACGACATCCTCTACACCAAGGCAGCCATCGTCCACACCTGGCATGGCTACTTGCTCCGTTTCGTCTCGCTGCCTCTCACCGCCGTGGCGTTCTTGCTATTTTGGTTCTACAATAAAGCCGACCAGAGGAGGGTAGATGTCGTCATCACTTACATCTTGCTGATTGCCACCTTCCTCGTGGATCTGAGATGCCTGGTCGGAGCACTAGGGTCGACCTGGACATATGCATTCTTGAATGAGATGGCATCGACAAGGTGGTGTTCGCTTCGCCATAAACTTTTGTGCTCTGGGAGATGGCATCGGCTCCGTCGTGTCGTCGTGTCTCTGGATCCACGCCGGCTCCTCTGCAAGGAGCCAGCTAGCTACAGAAAGTGGTCGGGCATCATCGGGCAGTACAACTTGCTGCACGAGTGCACACGTGACACGGCCTGCAGCCCATTCCGCACACTAGCCAAGAAGATTGGATTGGAAGACAGTTGGAACGAATACCATTATTCGAGGGGCCAAGAAGATATTTCCAAGAAGAAGTTGAAGGAGGGGTTGTTCGAAGAGATACGGGAAATACTGAAGGAAGCGTACCCTGTGAAGGCGGAGGAGGAGCCCCCTGTGAAGGCGGAGGAGCCCCTTGCGATGGTGGCGGCTAAGCCTCCGCCTCCGCCTCCGCCTCCACCTGACGAGGCTGCACGGAGGCGTAGGTTGTTAGACGAGGCTCTGAAATTCGCCCCTGAACTCGGAGAGGACATTCTTGTCTTGCACATCGCCACGGACGTTTTCCTCTGGTGCAGCGATCAAAATGCGGCACCGTGCACATGTGTGAAGAAGGCGATCAAGACGCTGTCGGATTACATGATGTTCCTTGTTGCTGTACGCCCCGACATGGTACCAGGTCTCAAGCTGAGCAGCCTGCACAAAACAACCCGCAAGGCTTTGGAGGACATATGGACAAGTTGTCCCAGTTCTAAAACAAGCGAGAAGGAGCTTGCCTGCATCCTGCGAAACATGGAGAAGAAGCCCAGCAAGGAGAATACGGAAAGCAACAGGAAGAATACGGAAAGCAACAGGAAGAGGAAGAAAAGTCTTCTTTACGACTCGAGTATTATTCTCTCGGATGGAGCTCGAATTGCCAACGTGCTCCTACGACTGCTGAAAAATGAGCCTTGTTGGCACACAGATGAGGACGACTATGAGGAGGCTCGTGAGAAAACTGCTAGTATATTTAATATTGAGAATTTGGAGGACTGCGAATATAGACAGAATGCGCCGAAACTGCTGAAGGCCATCTTCCGTGGGTGGGTGCGTATGCTCATCTATGTGTCCGTCCGATGCAGCAGGGATTCCCACGCCAGGCAGCTCAGCCGCGGCGGTGAGCTCACAACCATCGTGTGGATCCTAGCAGAACACGCTAGCATATTTGGCATACCAGTGTGTGAGAGTGACGAAAAATATTGTAGCTCTTCTTCTATCTCTCTGTTTGGATGCCTCTAATGTCTTCCGCCTGTACTCGCGTAACTCGTGTTCGCTCTCTACTTTGGGATTAGCTGTCCTGCTTGGATTAGGAGTCCTCGTGTCAGGACAAGTCCTCTATATGCGGAGGCTATGGGTGTATGTTTTGTTCAAGTTTTTATATAATAAAAAACAAGTGAAAATTTGGGACAAAAACTACTCCCATGTATGCTACGTTGTATCCCGTGTACTGATGTGTTGGCACATCTCGTCACAGCTGGGCATCACGAAATGTTTTGTCACAGCTACATATATTCGACTTTCATGAAGAATTAAGCATTTTCGCGAAGGCTTTTATGATGGCTTTGGGGTCTTCCGTAACGGTTTTGAGCTGAAACGAAAAATCTTGAGTCTAGCTAGCAAGGAATGGAATGATCTAACCCCGACTTCAAATATTGAGTTCATATGTTATTTTTAAGTAAGCTGTATACTTGTATATATAAACATGTTTTTGAATATGTAAGAAAAAACAGAACTAAAAATTCAAGAAAAAAATTATGGCATCCAAAAAAGATATGCATTTAAATTTTGAATTAAAAATTAGCTAAGTAGACTGAGACTTGCATGGCTAGATTTATTATTTCCCTTGTCATTACTTGTTTCAATTTATATTTTCTATAAAGTTTATATTTTTTTACAATTGCACCCCGTTTGGCTCCATATAATTGAATTTGATTCATTCCATTGGATTACAAATCCTATTTCACTAGAATTTGAATTTGATTCAGGCCAATACAAATGATAATTGTTATGTTTGGATGTTCGTTGGAATTGAAAATGTTCTTTGCAAAAAAAAGGAAGAAAAATCAACACAAGATCCTTCGATCTCTGTTTCACACCTTAATCAATCATTCAAAGACATATATCGGTACTCACCCTAATTGTCACCCAAGAGGTCGAACTTTGCAACTGCCGCCACGCTTGAACCCATCGCAGGCAAGCAACCCCATTCAAGGAATCAAATTCAAATTCCATGGTTCCATAGCTAATTACTAGGAGCAAAAAAGGGTGAGTGTTTTCATGCGCAACGTTTTTGCTAACTTTGGATAAACCATTTCTCCATATGTCCACACCAATCTGCGCATGCAGTTGCAAGAGAATCGCACTATACGAAGAAGCTTTTGAGAGGCCACCGCCGCCGGCTGGCGGAGGGGAGGTAGGAGGCAGCACGGCGGCAAGTCGAGCGGCAGAGGGGAGCGACACGAGAGTCGGGCATGAGCGTGAGTGCCTGAAGCAATACCTAGTTAGCCTTCGGCTCCACATGATTGACATGAGTGGTGTAAGGAATTGCTTCTAGGTGTATTTCACTTCTCGTAATTGGCTCTAGAATTATTGATTTCAAGGAAGTTAGCCTATGATCAGATAGCTAGACATACACCTGTACACCCAGTCTATCATGGCTTGACACTAGTATCCATCGATTTTAGGAGTACGCATACCAATATGTTCAGTAAAAAAACATGTGTTCATACTCTATGAAATCTTGGTGCCTCCAATAATTTCCATGTATGTATAGGGTACACGCATGTGTGTGCGCGTGGACAGTGTCAGTGTGGTGTTTGTTGAATATGTGAGCTTGTCTTACTATCAAAAAAGAATCACTACTAGAAAATCCCCCTAACGCAACGGCGGAAAATTGTGGCAATAGGGCCAAAATCGTGGCAACAGCTACCAATTGCCACAATATCACTTCGTTGGCAGCCGTTGCAAAAAAGTGAGTGGCGAAAGGTCTTTGCAACGGTTTTGCGTCCTGTTGCAAGAGCAATGCTAATTGCAACGTAATCATGCGTTGCAGGTGATAGGTGTTGCAACATACCATATTGTGGCAATACGGTATATTGCCACTTTTCAATCCGTTGCAAAAGGTTTTATTACCACGCATATGTTACGTGGCAGCAGGAGCTAATGCCACGTCGTTGTTTCGTGGTAATAGGTTATAATGCCACGCTCATTTCTTCATTGCATTAGAGCATTGTTGCAACGTGATACGTCCAGTGGCAATAGTCCCTATTACCACGAAAATTAGTTCGTGGTAATAATCTTTTTTGCAACAGAGGATGTTTCGTGGTAATAATCTTTTTTGCAACGGAGGATGTTTCGTGGTAATAATGTTTGTTGCAACGTAGGATTTTTCATGGCATTAGAGCATTTTGCAACGCAATGTATCTGGTGGCGATAGGCTCTATTGCCATGGAAATTAGTTCGTGGTAACAATATTTGTTGCATCGGAGGATGTTTCATTGCATTAAAGCATTTTGCAACGCAATCTGTCTGGTGGCAATAGGCCCTTATAACAACGAAGTACAAATGTTGCATTTACATATATTGCAACAGAAGGTTTCTATGGCAATGCATTTTGCATTCTGAATTCGGCTATTAAACATTATTTGAACAGAATTAAATAATTATAAATTTTGCAACAACAATATGGAATGAAACCATCATTAATTGTAATATATTGCCAGTAAAATAGTTTGTACAATCATCAATCAAAAGTTACTATTACTATAGCAATGTTATTGAAAACTGGTAACTAAAATTGATATAACATAAATATTCTAGCTATATTAGGCTTCAGCATAGCTTGTTTGCATCAGCATTCTGATATCTTGTCTTAACCTTGCCATGACTCCGAGTCCGAGTGATCCTGTTAAAAAGAACAAAGGAATCATATCTTAATCTTACAGAAACATGACATGCACACATTGCAAGAAATTATATCAGAATCTCAACCTGCTTTATCATTTATGTTTTCCAATGGTCACAGCAGTCAACAAGAGTATGGTGTGGCTTTGCAATGACATGAAGCAAGTTTAGACACACAGAAAAAATGACAGCAATTCCTCACAGAAGAAATCACCCTTATATCATTAGAAGGGAAAATCAAATCAGTATATAGGGGGATATCATGGCACCAATGGTCTAATGCTAGTGGGATACATGAACAACTTATATCAGTTATGAATGTTTAATGTTTTGTAAAACATGATTCATAAACACATCCAATTTTGAAGCGTAACTTCAAAAGTTCATCAAGTATAAACATGGCAAAAGATAAGTGCTAGGTGATTGACCATTTAATTACATCAAATTCAGTAGAAAGTCTGTTCAATCTAATTATAAATTGCAACCCGAGCATTTTCATACATAATTACAAGGGAAGCATATATATTGTGCATTTATGCAAACTGACAACTTCTTTACATTTGCTTCATTTTAATGTATCAGGCTTAACATCATTCCCCAAGGAAAGCCCCATGTCTTCACACGCCTAACAACTTCATACCACCTGTGCAATCACCGCATTACTCCCCTTCTACCCAATTCCTGAATTCTTGCACAGTAAACGCTAAAACTAATAGCAATCAGCACACCACTCACTTGACATAAACCAACCCCACAAACCAAATGGACAGGCATTCCAAGCAAGAGAAAGCAGTGCCGTTACCAAATCAATCAGCCTAGGAGATCATTTCCAGGTATGTCATCTGCCAGCTAAGATAAACAAGGAAAAAACATTAATAAGTAATTGATTAAATTACTGAGCAAGTTAAATAAAGATTACCAAGTATTACAACTTGTAATTGTATTGCAGCAGCAGGTGTTGATTAAAAAAAGCAAAACCCTTGAATCAACAGGTTGTTGTCATCAAAATATAACATACTGCAGTTCATACCTGTCCGTTCCTTGCCAGTACACGTTTTGACGCAGCATTCCTTAGACTTTGTGAGGAAATGTAATATGGTGAAGCATTGTTTTTTTGAGAAGTGCCTCCTTTTTTATTTGAACGTTTGTTGCCAACAGTGTTTGTTGTGTCAGGCGTAGCTGCAGAAGGATTAGTTTGGATGATGCTTTCAGGATTAGTCTGCATACAAAAAATGATAAAACAATTTAGCTTGCATAAAGTTTCCAAGACTGGAGTTGGTCAAAACAATGATACAATTTTTATACCTGCTGTAATGTGGCTTGCCTTTGTTCTGCAAGGGCTGCAAGCATCTCTTTCCTCATTTCTTCTCTTAATGCTTGTCTTTTCTTGTCCTCTTCTTCTTGAAGCTGTTGCATTTTTTCTTCCAATATCCTTTCCCGTTCAGCAACTTCTTTTTCAAGTTTCTCTTTTAACGATTCTACCTCACCTTGGAGCTCAATATTCTTCTGGTTGGTTGCAGCTGTAGCACGAGCTTGTTCTAGGAATTGAACATTCAGCATACGACTTTGTGTTGGATATTTCGACAAGTACCCATGACCATGAAGTCTAGTTGCTTTGCATCCTGTGGTTTCCTTGTACGATAACTGGAAAAAAGCATTCTCCTCTTCTCTTGTAAGACTAGATAAGTCAGATTGTTGTTCTCTCTCCATAATACGGTTGCATGCATTATCGTAAGAGGAAGGTCATAATTGAAGTAAGTAGAATTCAGAACTGAATGGATGCACAATATATTGAAGCATGCTGTGACTAGTGAAATTTCTGATTTACTAACATAGACATCCTTCGAAGCATTGTTTGACCATTGTCCATTCTTCATGTGAGTAGTCATCCAAAGATTCAAATCATTTGGCTCTTCACCAGTTACAGGGTCTCTCTAAAAGATGGGAACAATGTATCATATGAGTTTGTTATTGATGAAAAAGAACCATATTAGTATGTCATAATTACCTGCTCATAGCTTATTCGAGAAAACGTTCTGCTTCCCATGATGTGCATAGTCTTTTGTTTATAACGGTTTTCAGAGTTCTGGCTGCTAATTTTCTGAAATCAGTAGAAAAATGCATTAATTAAAGGAAATGCTATCGATCCTGGAATCAGTAGAAACAAAGTGTTCCAAACTTTCATCTATTTTGTTCCATATTTGCAAGTGTATAGTAAAATTATAGGAAATGGTACCGAACTTGGAATTTCTCAGATCCAAAATACAACTGCAAGTAGTGCCACTCAACAATGTCTACATCTGCGGGCTTATTTTTCATCCTCTCGGCATAAGTGTTGTATGCCTTGTATGTAGAACTTAAAGCTGATCGCCATCCTTTGTACCTCTCTTTGGCAATCGACCATATCTTTTCCTTTTCATCCACAGTGCTTGGAATGTCCCACCTTTGCTGTTTTAAGTTTAAAGACAAAGAAAAGGTGAATTATTTGGTAACCTGGGACTGTGCATGCTTAGGCAACAAAAAAATATGCACGTACCAGTACATCGGATGCTATTGAATTTCTGACATTAGGCTCTATATCCTTCCACTTTTTGACTCCAATGAGTGGTGCCCTTTTCTTTGTAAACAGTACCACTTCATCCACAAATGCACGGCTGTTGTCTCCTATGGGACCTCCAAGCCTAGATGAAAATTCAATCTTAAGTTTCTGCTCACCACTCTTTATTCGCTTGTTGGCTGCTGCTATACCCTTAAGGGTACCACGTCCCTCTTTTTTGAAGCCTCCGCCGGAAGCTAGTTAGAAACCAATTACAATTAAATGATTAGACACATTCAGAATGGAAGTTTTGAAGCTTAAAATAAAAATTGTTCAAAGCAAAATATACCATCATGTTTTTTCCTTTGACGTCTAGCATGAGATGGCCAACACGGAGGAGTTTCGCTGTTGCCATGACTTTCCTCTTCAGCTAGTATTTCATCATCTTGGCTATGCTGATCTAAATACGATACTGCATATATATCCAACATCAGATGCAAAGGTACAGAGAAGGATTTATGTGATCAGGTAAAATAATCTTATGTGCTAACAGACCAAACACTGTAAACATCTAATAACCTATGGATGTAAAACCTCAGTTCACTGCAGTATAAGGGCATCTCCAATGGTCTAAGTTAGCTAGCTATATGCATGTACACATCAGCATATATCCTATGTGGAGGAAAGAGAGTATGCAAAAAAAAATCGAACCAGCTCTTCCTTAAGCACTAGTCTATAACGCCAAACGAGGCAGCCTCTATAAATTCTGTGTGTGCATGTAAGCATCAAATAGCTATCCTTATAGATAGTTCTTTAGAATGCTAGCTTTAGTGTGTACTATATAGATGATGTGGAAGTTTTATAGTTAGTTGCTAGCTATAACCATTGGAGATGCCTTAAAAGAACATCTCCTGTATGGCTGTACTAACAGACAGAACACTACAAACAAGGTACCAATGGACAAGAGCCAATAGCATGTCACTTACGTGTCCCCATTCTGCTTGGTGTGTGTGGGGGAGGGGGGCACCAATGGACAAAAAAAATGCCATTCTGTTTGTTCGAAAAAAAGAGCAGGCATGCAGGCAGTAGGCGCAGGGCGTAACAATGATGCCTGGGTGCAATTAGGATGTCGCGATCTTGCGATAGCCTACGTATGTAAAAGAACGGAGCTGCAGGACCAGCTCCCTGGCATGCGAGTACTGAACTACTGATGCTGGCATGGCATGGCAATGGTAACTCAAAAAGCGGAGCACACTTGATCATAAGCTGCGCAGTGCCAGTAGCTTTGCTGCTACTACTGTGCACACCTTGGAAACTTCTGGTGTGTGTGAAGAAGGCCTACGCTAGCTAGGAGCTGTGGTCACTGGAGTTTAGCACATTTTTATGCAATCACAAACTCTGGTAAGCGTCAGACCATGAAACATCAACATCAAATCTCTAGCGAGAGAGCCTACGATGATTTTCGGAGAGAGTCTGTGTTCCAAACAGGACATTAATTCTTTTGCTTTTGGGAAGATTCGGCACCAATTAAGTTATTCCTTTATTCAGTAAATGCTTTTTCTAGAGAATACTTATAATTTTATCGTATTCAGATGTGTCTAGCTTCTTTAGAAGCATTATGAATCAAGAACAAATAGGCCATTTTGTTTTGAATACGAAATCATATCCCTCAGTTAAAAATATCCCTCAGTTTGCACTAATTCATATCCCTCAGTTTTCTCTTCTAAGTGATTTAAAAACGAAACAGCCTCAGTTTTCTACAAACAGTCCTATTCTACAAACAAGGATTTCTCTTCTAAGTGATTTAAATACGAAATCATGCTTAACATGGCTGTTAAAAATAAATGAACAATTAGCATAATACTTAAATTGTTGTTTGTTATTTGTGCTCTCCGATGTCAGGTTGCTTATGTTTTAAACAAGTACTCCTCGACATGGTGATCTAAATCTAAATCTAAATCTAACCGTTTGCAAAAATTACATTGCATGTTAGTACTCTGACAATGATCAAAAGAAATTACTGATTTCTGGAAGATCGCCTTGCTGCCTTAGCCATGCTTTATAAGTTAGGATTGTTTCCTCCTTGTAGTCATCTTGTAAAGCTGCACTTAACAAATATGTTAGCTGTCTACACTACTACAGAAAAGGCCATCACAGACGGTTCAAAAACGTCATCACAGACGGTTTTGTGAACCGTCTGAATTTATGGGTCAGTGATAATACGAAGTCATCACAGACGGTTTTCGAACCGTCTGTGATGCAAATATCACAGACGGTTTTTGACTAAAAACCGTCTGTGATAGTTATAATCACAGACGGTTTTGAGTTAAAAACCGTCTGTGATATATAGTTATCACAGACGGTTCTTAATTAAAAACCGTCTGTGATATGTAAATATCATAGACGGTTCTTAACTAAAAACCGTCTGTGATATTTATAAATCATAGACGGTTTTTAACTAAAAACCGTCTGTGATTAACTATCACAGACGGTTTTTAGTTAACAATCGTCTGTGATATTCCCTTCTACTCCTAAACCTATTTCTGTTTATTGGCTAGCCTCAGGCAATGCTAGCCATGCCTTCTGAAACAAGCAGATCAACATGTACATGTATACATCCAATTCACATCTCAATTCATTTCACAAACATAAAACATCCATTTTTATTAAGATTAGAGCCTACACAACAAGCAGGTTACACAACAAGCAGGTTACACAACAAGTAGGTTACACAACAAGCAGGTTACACAACAAGCAGGTTACACAACAAGAACAGAGAAAAAGCAAATATCCTCTATGCCTTCTCGCCCCTGATGCAACGCATGTGTTTGACGCCCACCATCGTCGGTGTTGATTGAGCGTCTGCACGGTTGATTGAGCAACTAGCTTCTATGGTGTCTTGCCTCCCGTAGACTTGTGCGTCGTCTGCAAGGAGGAGGACAGCAAGGAGAAGGAGAACAGCAAGGAGGAGGAGAACAGCAAGGAGGAGGAGACCAAGGAAGAGGAGACCAACAAGGAAGAGGAGACCAGCAAGGAAGAGGAGACCAGCAAGGAGGATGGGTTTTGGTTATATTTATAGGAGAGGGGGAGGGAGGGAGAGGCGGGAGTTCGGAATTTTTGGCGCGGGAGGGAGAGGCGGGAGTTACGATCTGGGAAAATTTTGGGTTGAGGAGGATCGACGTTATCATAGACGGTTCTATATATAGAACCGTCTGTGATGAATGAATATCACAGACGGTTCTATATATAGAACCGTCTGTGCATTAGAGCACACAATTTTATATACCGATGCAATATAAACAACTAGTCTGAAAAGATAAAATAGCAAAGTTCTATATGACTTATATATACTCATTTGAAAGGTTTCGACGAGATCGACAACTTTTCAGTTGAAACAAAATCCAAATTCCAAAAGGAAGACCAAGAAAAAGGGCAAAAACAGAAACAAAAAACTTGCGACGCAGATTTAGGTCCAAAGATGGCCGATTTTCGGAGTCTTTGAGGTCGACTGGCGCCAGCGGGTCATGTTTTTGGATCGGGCTCGTCGTTAGCTTTTCAACGAGTACAAGAACGTCGAAAACGGACACCGTATGCAAAAGTTATGCCCGTTTTACTGAAGGTGTCTCAAAACTGAATCATACTCGGACTTAAGCGGGAAAATATGAAATTTTGAGGGATTGCAAGGCGGGAAACGTATCACAGACGGTTTTTATTATAAAACCGTCTGTGATACTGGAATATCACAGACGGTTTTAATTATAAAACCGTCTGTGATATTCCAGATTATCACAGACGGTTTTTATTATAAAACCGTCTGTGATATTCCAGTATCACAGACGGTTTTATAATAAAAACCGTCTGTGATAATCCAGAATATCACAGACGGTTTTTATTATAAAACCGTCTATGATATTCCAGTATCACAGACGGTTCAGCGGTAAGAACCGTCTGTGATACTCTTTTTTCCCGCCACAAATACCACAGACGGCCTCCAAATTAAAACCGTCTGTAATAGTGTACATCACAGACGGTTTCACAAAACCGTCTGTGATGAGGCGTCTACTATGAGGCTTTCTGTAGTAGTGCTAGTCGAAACAACACATCTTATATTAAATGCAATGAGTCTGGCAACTTAACTTACGTGTCTCTGGGTCTTCACGTTGCAGTATTGCAAGCCATTTCTTGTATGCATCAATATCTACTCCTGAAGTTGGTTCATCACCATTTGGCCGCTGCCTTGGTCGCTTGATGGAGGTTATGCTCACTTGCAGACCTCTCAGTTGATCTTTTGTCAGCACAAATCTGATTTGTTTCTCCCTCTCATTCTCTGATAGCATGGCTTCTGTTTGGTGGTTAAAATCGAGCGCCTCGAGCTTTGCCTGAGCCATACCACATCGCTTCTTATAAAATAAGAAGTCCCTCCCAGAGTACCCAAGCTTCGATTTGATATACATCAAGTTGTAAAACGTGATATAAGCCCTGTCAAGTTCTAACTCAACAACTTCGACTTCTGGATCTGCCCCAACGCAATCAAACTTGATATTCCAAATCTCTCCGATGAACCTGGCACAGTATAAATTGAGAAAAGTGACTTTAATAACATGATGCCTAATAAGTAATGATTCAGAATAGTAAATGTACAAGTACTGTTAGCTGTTACAAAGCATGAATTTTTAAATATGAAACTTTGTTGCAAACAAATTTTTCATGGACAGAAAATTAAAAGATACTGGGGGGTATGACTACTCACGCATAATGAAAAGGTACAGCACTGTCAATCCAACTCTACTTGTTTATCTATTCTGGATAGAAGGATGTATTGATTAATATGTTCTGGATAGAAGCAACTAACAAAGTAGTAGCAGGCCTGAGGATTCATTAATATTACAAAAAAAATTGCACAGCTACCTTCCTGGCGTAGCCCTGAACTAGTATCACTTTAGAAAAAAAATTATTGGTTAGTCTTGGAATTGCCCCCAATGTTGTCACATACACCACTGTAATGTCTGGTCTCTGTAAGGAAGGGAGAGCAGGTGAAGCTGTAGGGCTCCTAGGTGAGATGCGACAGCAGGGAGTTAAACCTAATGAATTCACATATAGCACGTTGTTGAATGGATTGTGTAATGAAGGAAGGCTCGAGGAAGCAGTTGTTCTTTTTGGCCAAATGGAGAAGGAAAATTGTGCTAACAGAATGTTTGCCTATAACACATTGATGGATGGTTATTGTAAGTTAGATCAGATTGAAACTGCAAAGGGCTTGCTGACTGACATGGAGAAGCAAGGCCTAGAACCGAGCATAGTTAGTTACAACATATCAATTGCTGGTTTAGCAAGGTTAGGAGATGCTGAACAGGCTGCTAGTTTAGCAGAGGAGATGTCTAAGAAAGGAATTGAGCAAGACCACATTTGTCACTGTATAATTTCAGAAGGAATGAAAAGGAAAGTTTAATTTTGCTGTTGCCAGTGCACAGGTTGTTCTTCTCTGGAGCCGCATGTGGGGCTTGCACTTAAACGGTTTGACTTGTTAAGGATGGCTGTGTTGCAGATGGTTTGGGGAGAGGCAATGAGTTTTGATGTGAAATCAGTTGGAGATTCGGCTTTTTATAAACTTACTGCCCTAGTAGAAGAATAAGATTGACTAGAGTACTTAGAAATTGAATGGAAGATAAAAAAAACATCAATTACACTTGCTAGTGGTGTTACTAGTGCGATTGTAATGTAGTTTAATCTACCACCAGGGGCCAAATTATCCCACAAATTGGTCAGAAAAACTTACTTGTCAGGTCGGGGAAGATCCACCGATATCTCCCCAGCCTTGATAGCGTCAATTATAGAAGTGTCAGGTTGGCCGATGTAGTCGGCGGCGGCAGTCGGCGGCGGCGTGCTGCCTGGATGAGTCGGCATCGCGGCAGGAACCAAACCGCCGAAACCCTAGCCTCCACCAAGACGCCTTCAGCCTCTCTCCCGCAGATCCCAAGCCGCGCAGCCTCCCGTACTTCTTTTCCAGCGGCGGCGGTGGGGCGGAAGGACGGGGGTTAGGGGTGGGCGACGCGAGCGGGAAGGGCGAGAGAGAGGAGAGCGAGGGAGGCGGCGTGGGGCACTGGGGCGAGAGACCGGGGAGGAGGCGACTGAGGGAGCTAGGCTTTCGTGGCCGAAGCGCTCAATCTGGGCTGTACGTTCGCCTCCGTGTCCCACGATCCAATGGCCGGAGATCGCCGCACGCCTAAACCAGATCGGTTGCTCTTTTTTAGGCACCTTTTAGATTAGATTAGATTGGAATATGGAGGGAACTTTTGGCGGGGTGTTGAATTCCTTGTGAAAATATTACCAAATGAATCCTAATCTTGATCAAGTCCCAAACTTTGTTCAATCCAAATTGGGTTTAATTGTACAGAGGGTTCATTTATTTAAAAGCAAATGATAGTGGAAAATAAAGGATCTATCACCAAAAATTACCGTGATCTTGTGCAATGCAAATTTCTCACAATTGTACATAGCATACACTTTGTTTAGAACAAATCATAGTGGACAAGTATCTATCACCAACATTTCCTAATTTTGAGCTATTTTATCTCGTTTCTTTTCTCGAACACGCAGGTGAGCTACGTATCATTATATTAAAGAAGAAGGATAAAAGGGTAAAGAACCCCGGTTACACCAACACACACACCCAAAGGATCACAAAATTACAGACACACCTATTTGCTATATGTCGCGCTCCAGCCAATGCCCCAAGTTGGGCCTCCTCCTCGGCAAGCAGCAAGGCTGTAGCCATATTGGCAGCAAAGCCATCAAAGACACATTTGTTCCTATGTTTCCAAACTATCCAAGCCCCTAGGATAATGAGGGAGTTGATGCCTCATTGCAATTTGCCATCGACCATCTCATCAGCTCTATACCACCAGTCCTTAAAAGAAGCATCATTGATCGTCGGCGCTAGAGTTTGCGGCCCAAAGCGATTTAGGAGGGAGAACCAGAATTGCCTTGCAAACACACAGCTAGTGAGCAAGTGATCAATTGTTTCCTCAGCTTGGTCGCGATGAGGACACTGAACTGGATGTGGAAGTCCACGTTTGGCAAGACGGTCTGCAGTCCAGCAGCGCTTGTGAACCACAATCCACATAAAGAAACGACAACGCCCTGGAGCCCAGGTTTTCCAAATATGATCAGAAGACCGAAATTTGACATAACCTTGGAAGAATCCTTCATAAGCAGATTTAGCCGAGTAAAGTCCTGATGAAGAGAGGCACCAACGATGTACATCCGCAACTTCTGGCTGTAGTTCAACATCAGAAAGGAGATCCCAGAGATTTATAAATTCAGCAAGGATCCCAACTGAGAGAGCTCACTGTATATCTCGGATTCAAATATGATTAAGTATTTTATCTCATTCGCCTACATGTATGTCTAGCCCGTCTAGACACTAGTCATGGGGTTAACGACTAGTTTAGCTTATAATTTAGTTAATTATCGTATCATGATATAGCTTATAATTTATCTAATTATCTGATCTGATGATGATATAGCTTAAAATTTAATTAATTATCATATCATATGTTATCAAATCATAGTGGTTCATATGTTATCAACTTATCATAACATTGTCTTTTTGCTTTTGATGCTAGAGTACAATTAGCCAATTGTCAATTCAGTTTTAAATACATATGTTTGACCCAATTGTCAATTCAGTTTTAAATACATATGTTATGTAAAATGAATTCAATTTTGAAATTTGAGACCAAAAAATAAATGGTTGGCAATTTATCTATCACCAGCACGGCCCACACCACATGCGATGACCTCGCTCGCTCTCGCCTCGCCATCTCCTCCCTTCCCCAGTCCCCAATCCCCACCCGAACCCTAGCTCGCTCTCGCTCGGCCGCCCCCAAATCCCTCCCCGGCTCCCTCCTCGATTCCAAGCTCGCTGAGGCGCTCAACCTCGCCAACTCCCTCGAGGAGCTCCGCGACGGCTTCTACTACGTCGACCTCGCCGCCCAGGGCGCGCCGCCGCACCTCGTCGTCCAGAACCCCTACTCCCGTGGCCGCTCACACGCAGGCAGGGGCGGATCTACAGTAATTTATGGGTATTCAGCTGAATACCTAAAATTTTTTGCAAAAAATCTACTATATATTAGATATAGTATATGTAGATATTAGTAATTGGGTCTCAGGAATATTCTAAACATCCGGCCGGCGGCCCGGCAGTCCGCCAGCGCCCTGCGGTCTCCCGTCTCCATCTCCCACTACCCACGCAAAAAACGGCCCACGGCCCACTCGCGGAGCGACAAGTCCACAAATCCCACATCTCCCTGGCTCCTGCGACCTGCGACACAGCGACAGAGCGAGCGAGCTGCGAGCAGTCAAGTCTCCAACCCTAGCTCTCAGAACTCAGATCCGGTGCCCGGGCGGCGGCCGGCGGCGGCTGGCGCGCTCGGCACCTCGGCGGCTCGGCGCTCCTTCCTCGGGCTCTCCGCCGGCGGCCCGCAGCGCAGTGCCGCAGTCCCTCTCCCTCTCCGGCTCTCCGGCGTCTCCGCCTCTCCGGACTCCGGCTCTCCCTCGTCCACTCGTCCAGTCGTGAGTCGTCTGTCTCTCTGCTCTCGGATCCGGCGCTGGGCAGAGCAGACACGAGAGAAGAACGACCCAGGCCCTAAGCCAAGGTGAGGAGAGGAGGCTTCTCCTCTCACAGCAACAGCAGCAGATCGTTCCCATCCAGTCCAGGTACGCGAGCCCCCGATCTCTAGATTCCTCCTCGCCTTCCTCCCTTTTTTGATTGAGATCTTCCTAGGCCTCTTTTATTGGGATTTACCCCGTGTTCTGCTGTGTTCTCGGTGTAACTGCAGTGCCAGAGGGAAACAAAAAAGGAAATGGTTTATGGTTCCCCCAGGAAGGGATGGTGCCCCATTTCTGAATTGTGGTGGAGTAGTGGTCAAATTGCAACCTAGCAACCGAACTATTGTATCATCATTTTCGTGGGGCTACTTTGATAACTTTAGGGAAAAAACACACACCCTACTGCCTCTGCTCCACCAATGGTATGTGATGCCTCAGTTTTGTATGTAACTATTTAATTTTATTCTTTTTTAGTATGTTGCTTAAGTGGGGTTGCATCCTGAATTGGACATGTCACGAATGATAATTCTGCATGCATGTATGTGGATATGGGGGAATCTGTGTTTTTGTTTAATTTCATTGAAACCATACACTGTGGTTTTGTTGGATATCCTGTACTTTTTGCGTGTTCCTGTTTCTTAACCATAAATGAAACTATGAAATCTATGTTCCTGTGACGATTTTCTTTAGGTTCCATTAGTAGGTGGTTTTCTTTAACTAATTTTGAAGGCATACTCAATAAAAAGTTTGGCAGCCCTATTACCGTCAAACTAGAATATACTGGGATTCTACTTTGTTTAGAATTAAGATCCTTCATGCAAATATCCTGTAGTTTATTCTCATAATGTACTGAAGACAATTTAGCTAATACATGCGGGACATGTATTGCTTTCAGAAGGTGAGCTATGTGTATTGCTGTCCAGTTTGTACAGTGCCATTTATATGCACTAATTGAACTGAAAGATATGTGTTTGATTAAATTGTAGTTGGTTCAGCCCAATTAGAACTACTTGTATGTTAACAGTTTGCATAAATACATGTATGTTAACAGAAGACTTGAACTGAGTTGTACATTTTAATTGTTCCAGTTTGCATAAATACTTGTCCCCATGTCCGCAATTTCAAAACATACTAAATTAAGGTTCAGGAGCGTGATAAATTATAGTATCCAAAACAAACTACGTAACATAAAATTTTTAAACAAAAAAATCATCATCAGCTCCTTGCCCAGAACCGTGCACTGGTGCTACATATCCATCATCAATGTAGGTGTCATCATCATCTTCTTCATCTGCTAATCCAATATCATTTTGTTCATCTACGGATTCGGCAATCGCTTTTTGAATTATAGAAGCATCACCAGTAACACCTTCTATGTCAGACCTTCTCCAGTTCATCAAGACTTCATGGCTGCCTGAAGCAATCATGTCTTGCACTCCCACATCCAGTGAGTCAAGATCGATTCCTCCCTCGCTTTCTGAATTTGCCGATTCCGGCATGGCAAATAAATTTCTGGGTTTCATTCTTACAACAGTGCGCCAGTCTGGTTTCTTTGCGCCGTTCACATAAAACACCTGCTCAGCTTGTGTACCCAGAATATAAGGCTCATCTAAATAACGCAATCGAGTTGTATCGATATCAATAATTCCATACCGATCCCTTTGGTACCCTCTTCCTTTGTTCTTGTCGGCAGCAGGAACATCGAACCAGTCGCACTGAAACAGTATCACTTCCTTACCAAAAGAAAAATCTAGTGCGATAATCTTTTTAATCACGCCATACCAGTCAATATTGCCAGAACTACCATCTCCTGAAACAACACCACTATTCTGTGTGTTAAGGTTCTGCTCTATCTGAGCTGTACGAAAAAGAAATCCATTGATGAAGCATCTATTGAAAACACGTGCTCGTTGGTCTGGTCCTTGTGAAAGACCATACATCAGATCACTTGTTCCTCCTTCTTCATTAAGTTTGCTGATCTGCAACCAGTAATAAACCCTTTTAGTTCTGTACATAATTGTCAGTTAGTCAGCAAATATACAAAGAAAAAATTCCAACTCACTGTGCGCTCAAACCAGCCTACAAATTGTTGCTGGTGTCGTTGCTCAACACTCCGAGTACTGATTTTTCTAAGTTCATCCATATGCTTACTACAATATTGAAAAAGAAGGCTTCAAGTAAAAAATAAATAAATAAAACTTGGTAATTCATACAAGCAGAATATGTATTTTTAAATAATATCTTACTTGATCCATGGAATGACCTCATCACAGTTTCTTAAGATGTAGTGCCTCATCCGCTGCAGCTCAATCGGAGTAAGTGTCTCGATAGTAAATCCTTTCTTGGTATAGTCAATGTTGGCAAATATGCTTAGACCAGATGGTGGTTCATTCACTGTGGCAGCTTCATGGCGCTCTGGACGATTAACCTTGGTTTCGATGTCTGCTAGGAAGCGAGAGCAAAATGTCATGCACTCCTCTGATATATACCCCTCGGCTATTGAACCTTCAGGGTGTGCTTTGTTCCGCACGTAGCCTTTAACAGTACGTAGATATCTCTCAATTGGATACATCCATCGATAGCACACTGGTCCTCCAAGTTTAGCCTCTTCAGCTAGATGAACTGGCAAATGCACCATGATATCAAAAAAAGATGGTGGGAATATCATCTCAAGCCGACAAAGGGTTTCACTAATCGAGGTGCTCAACTGTTGTAACTCTTCAGCACTCAACTCCTTTGAACATATTGCATTGAAGAACCTACTAAGCTGAATCAACGGGATAGCAACATCTTCTGGCAAAATGTTGCGTACTGCTATGGGTAATAGTTTCTGGAAAATAATATGGCAGTCATGAGATTTGAGTCCAGACACCTTACACCTGCTCACGTCCACGCTCCTCTTGATGTTGGAGGCATAACCATCAGGCATCTTCACACCTTCTAGAAATTTGCATAAGTATGTCATCTCATCCTTACCCAGAGAGTACAGTGCTGATGGCACTGTGTATTTTTCATTCTCCACCATGAGATGTTGATCCTTCCTAATGCCCAAATGTTCCATGTCTAGCCGAGCCTTCTCGCTATCCTTTGATTTCCCTGCCATGCAAAGCAAAGTCCCCAGTACGCTCTCACAAATATTTTTCTCGATGTGCATCACATCCAAATTATGCCTTACAAGCAAATTTTCCCAGTAAGGTAGTTCAAAACAAATACTCTTCTTCCTCCAATTATGCCACCTACTTTCTTCTTCACGCTGCTTCCTCTTCCTAGCGGACTTCCCAAAAGTCACTTGCTCAAAACTTTCGTACTGTTGCAGCACCCCTTTACCACTCAATGGCACTGGAGACTCCCTGGTTTCCACTTTGTTATTGAAGCTGCTCTTGTTCTTGCGCCACCTATGGTCCATAGGCAGAAAGCGGCGATGTCCCATATAGCAATGCTTGGACCCAAATTTCAACCATAAAAAGTCTGTATCCTTGTGGCAGTATGGACATGCAAACTTGCCTTTTGTGCTCCAACCAGATAGCATCCCATATGCTGGAAAATCATTAATTGTCCATAGGAGAATTGCACGCAACTTAAAATTTTTTTTCACCTTGCCATCCCATGTCTCAACACCCTTTAACCAAAGATCTTTAAGCTCATCAATCAGGGGCTGCAAATATACATCAATGTTATTTCCTGGAGAAGTAGGACCCGGTATCAACATTGACATCATCCAATAAGGCTGTTTCAAGCACAACCAAGGTGGCAGGTTGTAAGGGATTAAAATGACAGGCCATGTAGTATATGAAACATTTAGCATCCCAAAAGGATTAAAGCCATCAGATGCAAGTCCCAACCTAACATTGCGAGGATCCAAAGCAAAATCCTTGTACGTTTTATCAACATGATTCCATGCCAAGGAGTCAGCAGGGTGCCGCATTTTTCCATCTCGGACCAGGCCCTCGTTATGCCAACGCATATATGCGGATGTGGTCGCATTCATGTACAACCTTTGCAGTCGAGGAGTAACTGGGAAATACCTTAGGACTTTTTGTGGGACACGCTTCTTGGCTATCTCCTCCTTATGCGTGGAAACAATCGGTTTCCATCTGGACTCACCACATGTTGGACATGTATCCAACTTAGCATAATCCTTCCGAAATAACACGCAATCATTCACACATGCATGTATCTTTACGTAGTCGAGGCCAAGATCCCGAACAACTTTTTGCACTTTATCCAATGTGTCTGGAACACAGTGACCCTCAGGGAGAACAAGCGAGAACAACTGAAGTATGTCCTCTAATGCACTGTTACTAATACCATACATGCACTTAATCTGAAAGAGCCTGACAATGAAAGATATCTTAGTGGCCTCCTTGCAACCTGGATACAATTCCTTCTTCGCCTCTGTTAATAATTTAAAGAATTTCTTTGCTTCTTCATTTGGCTCTTCATTAATAGTACCTATGATGTCTCCATGTATAGCACCCCTTATTAGTGTTGAAACCAGTTCATTCACAGCACTACGGTCACCTGTTGCACCATCATCGACATCTGTTGCAGTGGTGCCCTCATGTAAATCATCTTCTCCTTGGATGAAGCTTTCATCAAACCCTCTGAGAACCAAATGACTCTGAACCTCTATTTTTGTTCTGTAGTTCATGCAACGACATCTTCTACATGGACATGGTGCAGTTTCTCCTGGAGCAGTCCCACCAAATTTAATTTCAATAAATTTCTTGAAACCTTTTTGCCACTCATCTGTCGTAAAATGCATGCGCATCCAACTCCTACCATCAACAGGCATGTTCTTCCAGTCCAAATGAGCACAAATAACTAGTTCAGCCATTGCAACACAAACAAAGACAAAAGTATACATATATATTTCAAATCATAATTATTGTATAGTACCTTGATGAGGGGGATTGCCCGACCTTCACGGCGTAGGATCGATGAAGATAACTTGGATCCGTACAACCTGACGGATCGATGGCGCCAACGACTGTTAGAACAGCAACCTGCGACAAAGAATTCGCCTAACTACACGCTCGTGATCCCGTCTACCCGACCACCAAGTAGACGCGTCGTCGCTCCGGCAAATCACAAGGAATCACAAGAACGATGGAGAAGAACGCCCGATTCCCCTCTAGGTTATATTATACGCCAAACCCTAAGAGAAACAAACGTATGGCTCTCTGAAAAGTAATACATCTATTTTCTGTGGTCCTTTTACAATGGCCGATGGCCTGGCCTTTTAAATGCCAGAACTCACGTAAAAAAACTACCGCCTAATCCGACTCAAACGCACAAAGAAAACCAAAAACCGACTCGGTCTTCACCACACACGTAGCCTAACAAAAAACCGACTCGCTTTACCTGGAACTTTCTTACTATGTGACACGGTGCATGCATGTAATTGAACTCCTCTTGCTAAGTGACACGTCATGTGCATGCATGTAATTGAACTCTTTTTTTTTTGTTAGCTCGTTCTGGATACTTGATTTTCTTGCTACTGGCTTCGTCCTTCTCTGCAGGAAAGCGAGCAATTGATCTCCTGGATGTGGCAGCTTGCTGATCGTGCGGCGCCCCGCCAACTTCTATCGCAGGCACTCACTCGTAACGATGCACTGCAAGGGATGCATGGCAAGGGATCGCTGCATGCTGTTCTCTGCACCACACTTCTGATTAATTTGCTCCTGTACAAATATAAGAATAATTAAAATACTAGTATTACATAGTAGCCAATTCTTATATAAATTAAAGTCAAAATTAATTAGGAGCGAGTCCACCTGTTGATTAACTTTTTTAGCTTGTGCTCGCGTAATCAGTTTAGTTGTGATGTGCTCATCATCTCATCACACTGTGCCCTAGCTACCTGCACCGTAATTAGAATTTCAGAAAATTGATTACTCATAAAGTACAGTCGTACTTAATTGACATATGAGTGATCAACAAATTAAATAAAAGGGCAAGCGTAAACAGACTTCTCTAGCGGAAAAAAATTCGGAGGTGGGCGAAAGGAACGAATTGAACGAAATTTTGTCATTTTGGTAAAAAATTCGGTCAAATTTAGATCGAATTTGAATTTATAAACTTGAAATATGGGATATATTAAGTAGATTCCACATGTGCAACGCAAGAATTGCTCTGCTCTAGCGGAAGGCCCTGTCCTTGCCAGCTGTTTGACCCGGGTTCGAATCACGCCACGAGCAACTGAGGTTTTTACTCGATTTTTTTGCTTGTGGAACCAACGTGTTAGTGAGACAAAACTGGGAAAAATTATTTGCTTGATGTAGGATTCGATACTTGGCCAAGTGAGAGCATGGCAACGGACTTATCCACTGTGACAGGACCCTTGATGGCTCTTTAGGTCGTTTTCCAAGCCTCTTAAGGATGCAAAATTCAAACCGAAACGAATTTTTTAACCGAGTTGTTTTCTTCTCGGAGGGTAACGAAATTTCGGCAAAATTTCGCCGAAATTGTGAACCCTGGCGATGGCAGGCCGCGGCTAGGAAGACGTATGACCAGTGGCGAGATTGATTTCCTAAGGGTTACTGACATGTCCTTTCCCATAACGCAAATACTAGATGTAAAAGAATAAGTGCACAAATATTTGAACAAAATACATGTCTACCCTAGTGGTAAGAAAAGGGTTTATGACCGTGAAACAGGGCGAGAGTTTTCATGCGCAATGTTTTTGCTAACTTTGGATAAACCATTTCTCCATATGTCCACACCAATCTGCACAGTTGCAAGAGAATTGCACTATACGAAGAAGCTTTTGCTATTGGTGCTTGAGGGCTTGGAAGCGTTGGCCTCGCTGGCTAAAGCAGTACTGACTAAAAGTTCACGGGCGCTTCGCCACGCCATCAAACCTGTCGACCATAGAAGCGATCTATAGATGACATCGAATGGTCGTAGGGAGCACTGCTTATGCACAGGAATTCCATTAGAGTCGCTTCGCTGCACCGTTAAACCCGTCAACCATCGAAACGATCCAGTTGCAACTTGCAAGTGATTCTAGGTGTTATTCGCCACTTTAATTAAGTATAAGAGCGAAGGAAGCCATGACCAACCACGTATAATAGCAGTTTATTATTGTTTAATGGTATGTTATAATTACCAGAAGCTATTGATAGTAAAGTCTCAGTGTAAAACTCAAATTACAACCAGTTAAATATACAATACAAAAACTAATCAAGGACATTGTTTACAAAATTAACAGAATAGCAGACCACCTAATTACAGAACTAAATGACCACAACACTGAAACACTAAATGACCACAACACTAAAACAGACTACCCCAATTCAGTAACAAAAAAGAACTACGATGGTGAAAAGAAACCGAAATTTGGAAAAGAAATTGAATTGCGTTTTGACTATGATTTTTCCTGTTCTCTAACCCAATCCTGCACGAATCTCAACCAATCCCACCACTAATCCACGCCAGCACCGCATGAACGGAGGTGAAGCTCGCTCGCACTGTTCACTGTCCGAAAACCGCCACCGCCGCCCCTGTTTTGCCGCAGCCAACCTCTCCCGCCCGTTCTCACGCCTTCTCGTGCTGTCTCGCCGTTGCCACCTCCTCACCACCTGTCAGAGGTTGCACACTCTCCCCTGCCACCCTCTGCAACGCATGAGCCCTGCAGAGCACCCTGCCATTGGCTTTCTTGTGCCTTCTGCTCTCTCAGCCCTCCCGGCCGACCTGACACCGCCGCTGCTTTTTGACCGCTACAACACATCACCGAAGGCAGCCATGATGAACCCCCTCTGACCGCCGCACCGTGCCTTCCCGAACCCTCCCGGCCATGCCACGCACCGTCATTGCCATGGCCAGGGCACTGTGCCGAACCACCTCTGGCGCCTTATAAATACTTTCGAGCCCCTCCATTTGTAGGCAACAAACCCCAGAGCCAGTCGGACACCCCGAAGCTCCAGCCGTCCTCCCCATTGCCGGTAATCGTCGAAATCCCCAAATGTAAGCCCTAGCTCAATGTCACTTCTCTGGTCCATCACTTTCCGATTAGCTTCACCAGTAGCCTCGTCAAGCCCCCAGAAACATGTCCAAACCATCGCCTTAGCTCCCCAAGCACCCTGCTTCCCCGGCGCCGAGACCCACCGCACAGCCAAACCACCTTACTGTGGCCAGCCCAATTCTGACCTCCTCAGCCCAAACCACCACTTCCATGAGCCTACCCTAGCCCCACTAGTGCTCAAACACCAACCCAATCGCCCAATTAGCCCCAAGCACCTCGCACTGTTCAAATTTTTCTGCGGGAGAAATGGCCTCGCCGCTGGCGATCGCTGACTTTCCTATCCCAGCCGACCCCCAAAATGGAACCCTGGCAACCCTAGCAACCTAGCCATAGTCTCAAAATCTGTCGCAAATTACTCTATCTTCGTCAGTCGCCGCCGCCCCCTCCTCTATTTTGGCGCCCGCGTGCGGACGGGGGAGGAAGATGAACAGTGACAATCGGTTACTGTTCATATGACTCGGTGAACCTGAGGCTGACCCACTTAACTAGTAGCGGATCCGACCAGCTGAATCTGTTGTGAATAGTAAAAACCCGCAATAAATAGTGCCGACCTGTTACTGTTGACCCAAACCCGAAAACACACATATATATATACCCATTTTGACCGTTTTGAGCTCGTCGACCCATTTCTCAGACCCATTTCGCCTTTCGGACCCTCCTAAAAGCCAAAATCCTATTTATTTGGGTTTTTTTGGATTTTCTTTCTTTCTTTTATTTCTTTATTCTTAGCTCAATTCTTTGAGCATGGAATTGAATTATTTTTCCTTTGCTTTACGTTAGCCTCTGACGTCGAAGTTCAGCCAGATCAGGAAGGAGATCATCAAGCCCAAGCTCAAGAAACCGAAGAATTCGAACTCGTAGATCCGCTAGGCAAGTCACATGTTTTTTATCATATTGAACCTACATTCCTTTAATTATTTATTTATCAATACTTTCATTATGTTATTTACAAGTTGTTATTTCATGTACAATAATTGTTTAGAGTGACATGATAATAGTTAATGTCCTACCGCCCAAAAAAGCATCGTTTAAGTTGATAGCCACATTCACCTTGACAAACCATAGTAATACTAAATATACTATTTAAACAATCAAGGTAGATCAGATGTTCAAATATCTCTTACTACAAGATGATTTGGCTTTTGCCGAAAAGTTGTTGTTTTGTGATTGAAGGTTGCCTCAGTGAAAATATAAGGACGATACCCTTATGTTGAGTAAGGAACATAGTGATCGCCCAACCACAAGCGTTGATTCGTCAAACCGGGTCTAGTAGCCACTCCAATTCGATTGAACCTCTACACGAGCAGCAGGAGGCTAAGTGTGAGTCCATACGAGAGGGGCTAAGTGGGTCCGTATGGAAAGTGGTTATCCACACAACGGTAGGAATGAGATAAGTTGGGTAGACCTAAGGGGTCACCCGAGCTTATTGAGGAAGCCTACTGGGTGGAGGCTATATAAAGAATTGAGTAGTGAAAAGCCTTGTTTTCTTGAACCCGGACGCGGGAGTTAAGAATTCTTATGGGTAAAGCAGGGCAGCTCTGTAGAGTCATTTATATGTGATATTCGAATACGCCGTGCTTCCGGTAAATGAAGCTGTGTTTAATGGGTGAATCCAACCACAAAGCATAAGTAGATTTGGGAATGATTGGAAATGCTGAAGGTTTGGTAATCAAGATTTGAAACCCCAATGTCTAAAGAAGTTATTGTTTTTATATTTAAAGTTTGTTACAATTAAAACTGTATCCACAACTACTTAATCAAACCCATATATTCCGATCCTTTGGAAACCCTGGCAAGTAGCTATATAGCATTTCCCCATGTGACTTGTTGAGTACGGTTGATTGTACTCAGTCTTGCTTTATTTTCCCCCAACACAGAGATAAGAGAAGATCAGGATGTTACAAGTTTCCATGTTAGGGTTACAATTGCACTCAAGCATTCCTGTGGAGTTTTCTGTGGTTCTTCTGATTGTAAGTTAAGTTTTGGGCTTGGACACCCTTAAAATTGTTAAAATTGATTGTTAAGTCTTATTTTAATCAAATTAACTCCTTTTAAATGTTCATGAGTAGGCATGCCATTTCTTTTGTCTGTAACTGAACTCCTAGGCTATTACGGAAGGTAATGACATTTCTATTCCCAAAACGGGGGCGTTACAGAGTGGTATCGGAGTAGGCTTGACTGTAGGTTGTAACCCTAGGTGTAGGATTGATTACGATAAGACGATTTTACAAAGTTATATTTTCAAATATAAAAGAATCTCGAGAACCATAAGTATTATTGCTATCTCGCCTTTCCTATTTCTATCTTATCTCCCTTAGACGTGTGATAAAAAGTTTTTCTTTTGAGCTTTGTCAAAATCTCAAAAATACGAGTAGACGTTTAGACTAACTTGTTGTAAGTATTTAACCAAATGAAACGAAAGCTAACCGTAGTTAAAAAATATTAAGAATGGTGTTATGAAGAATAGTGTGAATGCCCTGGCCAAAGCTTTTCGCTTTGAAAAGTTATAAGGTCACCGCTCGAGTAGTTAGCAAACAATACTCGCTTGATATCCTTGATGCAATGGGTAAAACCATTCAAGTACACGAAGATTTCTGATTTTATTAATAGCCGAATTGCATTATTAGCCTGTAGGCTGTTATATAAGCAATTTGTGCAAAACTAATTTCTGATTTTAAATAAAGATTATGTTAAAAGCCCTCTATTTTGATCCTATTTCGTCTTGATTCTTACCTATGCTCTTCTGTTCTCTCCTTACCTATCAGACAAATCTCAGAAGAAATTAAATGCAAATTTCTGATTGCAACAAATAGGTTGAATTACATCCATGGAAGTAGTAAGTGAAAGGAGTAGATAACCTATAAGGGATTGAAATATGAGACGATGATGACCAAAGATATTGATGGAATTACGATGATGTAGGAAGGGTTTGAATGGATAAAGCGTTGGAAATGGTTGGATCAGATTAATTAAATGAATGAATTAAGTTTTGGAAAAATAATGATTATTGAATTTTAGGCTTGAACAATGATGTTATTCTTGATGGATGTTAATTACAATGATTATTGGATTACAACTTTGATCAATGATGTTATCTTCGGTGGATTTTTATAATGGTGAATTAAATGAGAAGTAGATAGTAAGAAGTTTAGTTGATTATTGAATGAGCAGATTGAAATTACGAGTTGATAATGAAAACAATTGAATTTTTAAGAAATATTGATACAAATGATATTGGTGGACTTAAAGTAAGGATATTGGATTATAATAGATTTGAAGTTGGATTTATATAGTCATGGCTAAAGTTGGAATTTATGTAGAATCCGGATAACCATGATTTGATTAATAAAGTTAGGAGGATACAATAGGAATTATATATTCGGTTGATCAAATGAATGATAATATTTGTTTGGAGTTTTAAACAAGTAATGATGTTATAACTAAGCAAATAAAGGAGATAGCGTAGCCCTAGATAGTATGAAGTAGAAACTAAATTAAAAAGGGCATTGGATTGTAAGCCTATGCATAGAAGTAGTATGAAAATGAATTAGCTCGTGAATGTTGAATACTAAAAGATGTGGGATTATCCTTGCAAGTATGCATGAAGTTTTAAAGAGGTGTCCTACAAAAGTAATCAGAAAGATCATTTAATCTCACTTCATTTTCTTTCCTACCTCTTTCTTGCTCTCACCCTCATTTCAGTCTCACTTCCCTTGCTAAGCCCAAAAATGTTACAGAACTGATTCCTAAAGTCTTAATTACTGTCAAATAGAATATCACTGAACAAACTAAAGATATGACGATACAACAGGTGAACAAAAATCAGGATAGGAAATCCAGTATGATGGAAGCCCTATCTACCACAGAGAAAAACTAGATTGAATGCAAACAAGAACAAGCCAAAATACTAGAACAACAAGCAAGGATATTGGAACAACACACTATAATAAGGTCACCAGAAGAATTAGTGTCAACGACAAGTGTGACTGCGTTCAAATTTGCAACCTTCCTAAAAACTCGACCACCTGAATTTTCATTAGCAATAGAGCCTCTAAGTGCCGATAATTGGTTACAAGGTATTGAGAGGAGACTGGAAACTATCCAATGTACGGATAAAGAAAAAGTTGTTTTCGCCACCTAGCAACTATCAGAGCCAGCCATTAACTGGTGGAATGCAATTCAATGGATATATCCGAATAAGAATGATATTACATGGAAAGCGTTTGTGAATAGATTTCGCAAGGCGTACATTTCTCCTAAAGTTATCATATATAAGTATCAGGATTTTCTTAACCTCCGACAAGAAGACAAGTCTATTATGGAGTATTTGCAGTAATTTCATCACTTATCACAATATGCTCAAGAAGATGTTAATACCGAAGCGAAAAAGATGGTATACTTTATAAGAGGCTTGCAACCAAAGATAAAACGTTATATTATGACCATTGAATTTCCAGACTTACAAACTCTAGTTGATCGAGCTCTCTGGATAGAAGAAGAAATATCAGGATATGTGATGATTACCAAGCAAAGTGATCCTTTGATCTTGGCACTTACAATTTGTTTTCACTACAAACAAAATGGACACTATCGTTACCAATGTCCATTGAGATTCTTACCTAAGGAAGAGGCTCAGGTACAAGCTAAAAGACAGGCATCAACATCATATCAACTGCCAACAAAGGAAGAAGAATATCACCCCAAGAAAGCTCGAGTGGAAAAGGAGACAAATGCACCCTAAAGGAATGACCAAGAGAAAGCGACAAAGGAGATAGTCAGAAAAGTTGGAAAACAAGCATCAGGCAACACTGTTGGTTAAGAACAAGACACGAAATGAGTGCTATCTCATACTTTTGTATAAGCAAGTAGTTTTATAAGCTATTAAGCGTATTCGTGAGAAAGGAATAAAGAAGTTTGTGTCACAAAACACTATGGACTCGATTTTCATGTTTATACAAGAGAAGTTTGACAATTGTGAATATTTAAAAGACTTCATAAGGGATGGAAGAACCAACTCAGTTTAGACAGAAAATCAGAGTAAAATGGCGGAAGCATGGTAAACCCGAGACACATAAATGACATAGGATGCTGGAACAAATAAACCAGACACATCTTAAGGGATACTAAAAGAAATCATAAAGAATATTAATATGCAGAATGAGCATCTATAGAGATTTTGAGAAATAAATCTATCAAGTAGTTTATAGGAAAATACAAGGCATGTCATAATTTGCTATATACAAGAATGGTATACAGGTACAGTAAGAGAGAGAGAGAGAGAAAAGAGAGTATGATTATAGCCCCAGTTCTAATACTCCCTAACCCTGAGAAGGATTTTCAACTTTACAGTAATAACTCGGTATAGGGACTAAGATGTGTATTAAGAGATAAAGTCAATAGAACACTGCCTAACCAAGGTCGTAGTATTACATGGATCTTTGGATGAAATCATCTCAGACCAAGAATGACAAGTCATATCTATACCTTGAGAAAATCTTCATGAAGTCTTGGGAACCCAGATAACTAGAAAGAGACAAAGTACCGATAGAAGCACTAGTTAACAGCCACTACTGGAAGCTTACCCTGAGTGACGAACAAGATTTTAAGGAAAGGAATTAGAACTGTAACAAGTTTTGCTTTTCAACCCATTCTTTAACTTGGGTGAATCTCAAGGACGAGATTCTTTTTAAGGGGGGTAGGTTGAAATGAAACCAAAATTTGGAAAAGAAATTGAATTGCGTTTTGATTTTGATTTCTCCTATTCCCTAACCCAATCCTACACGAATCTCAACCAATCCTGCCACTAATCCACGCTAGCATCACATGAACGGAGGTGAAGCTTGCTCGCACTATTCACTATCCAAAAACCACTACCGCCGCCCTTGTTTTGCCACCGCCAGCCTCTCCCGCCTGTTCTCACGCCTTCTCGTGCTGTCTCGCCGCTGTCACCTCCTCACTGCCTGTCAGAGGTTGTACACTCTCCCCTGCTACCCTCTGCAATGCGTCAGCCCTGCTGAGCACCCTGCCGTCGGCTCTCTCGTGTGTTCTGCTCTCTTAGCCCTCCCGGCCACGGGAGTTAGGGGATTCTGTTGAAAGAGAGTCGATTTAAAGTATGTAGTATTTGTTTTTCTATGTTGAGAAGGGATGTGACCCGCCAAGTGAGGGGATCATATGAGAGATGAAAGAAGAGTTTCAAGTGTTGTTGAGGGTTAGAGCATTTGCGCGATGACCTCTTAGTTTTTGGATTGTGGTTCGGATTTCTTTTTTTCCCAAGGCAGGTTGTGCCTAAGGAAAAAATTGTTTGTTGGGCTATAATTGATGTGTGCGGTTTGGGTTCTCGTAGAATTTTTGAGCAAAACAATTAGGGAGTGTGTGATATCCCAAACCATAATTGAATCTGAAGCTGAAAGGTAAGTTTAAAGTGTGCAACTTAGCTTGGGAATACGAGACCATATATGAATAGAGCTCTTTTAAGATGATGCTGGTTAACTAGGGTTGCCTAGTTCAAAGTTTGTGGTGAGGCCTTACGAATACGTAAAGGTTAGACAAGTGTGTCTAATTGAAAAAAATGAGTTGGACACTCGGGAGAGCTTTGATGAGGTACGAAGGAGAGGGTTGGAGCCGAGGTGGGTGTCCAAGTATTCCTAAGGGTATCTTCCACCGAAAACATTAGGTGGTTTGGTGCCAAGGAGAAGTTTAGCTCGAGGTATGTTAGACCATTCCCCAATGGTGGCATGTAATGAGAGTTGGCTCATCGATTGGACCTTCTCAATTCCATGAGTATGGTGCAAATTGTGTTCCATGCCTAGTGTCGAGAATGTTTTGTGGAAGATATGTAACTCGAGATATCCTTAGAGCTGTTGGCCATCGAGTGAGGCCTCACCTTTGGGACCCATCTAGTGTAGAGACTGGGGAGTCGAAACTGGTGATGAGGTGTGAGATGTTGTCAAATGCCAAGTTGCTTCGGTCGCATCAATGAGAGTGGGAAAAGATTTGGGAGCTAGAGTATTACATGAGTGTTGGGTGTCTGGAGTTGTTCATGTCGGATACGTGCTAAATTTTGATTGTAGTCCGGGTTAGATTTTGCATAAAGATGTGAAGCATAGAAGGGTCGAATTTGTTTAAAGGGGGTAGAATGTAATATCCTATATGGCATTAGGAGAATTATATGGACTAAAGAGAGAAATTTAAATAGAAATAAAGAAGAAATTCCAGAGTTTCAAAAAGGAATTTAGAAAAAAAATAAATGGATTAGTAGGCCTTAGGCCTTTGGCCCATGGCAGCCTGACCCAAGTGGGCCGGCCGGCCATTTAGGGGAGCTAGGGGGTGCCACGGCAAGAGGGTTCGTTGCACCCTTGTGCTACTTCCGCAGCACAGAGGAGTGCTGCCATGGCAATGGTTTTGGCTGCTGCGGCAGAGAGAACAGGGAAAAAGGAGGAAAGGAGAAGAAGGGGGAGAACCATGAAGAAGAAGGGAAAGAGGAAGGAGGAGAACAAGAGGAGTAGGGTGGTTTCTGCTGGTGTTCAGAGGTTCTTGCTGTGGTCTCCAAGGGTAACAAACAATTTTCTACCCTTTTGTTCTTAGTGATTTCTCGATCAGGTTAATTTTTGGTTATTCGTTCGATCTGCGCAGTCTGTTGTGTTCCACGAATTAGGGGACCTTGGGGTGCAAATTCTAAGGATTTCCATCCGACGAGCATTGAATAATCCTCAAATTATTATGTCTTTTTAATCCTTGGAAATACCCCTTATTAGTAAGGGAGAAGTCCCTTAAGATAGTCGTAAGTCTTACTACGACTGTCCCTTGGTCATAGATTTTTCTACGACCACGTAGTCGTAAGTCTTACTATGACTACTCTCTGGTCGTATGTCTGACAACGACCACGTAGTCGTAAGTCTTACTGCGACTAGCCCTGGTCATAGACCTTCTACGACCACGTAGTCGTAAGTCTTACTGCGACTACCCCCGGGTCATAGACCTTCTACGACCACGTAGTCGTAAGTCTTACTGCAACTACTCTCTAGTCGTAAGTCCTTCTATGACCATGTAGTCGTAAGTCTTACTGCAACTACCCCATGGTCATAGATCCTTTTACGACCATGTAGTCGTAAGTCTTACTGTGAGTACCCCCTAGTCGTAGATCCTTCTACGATCACGTAGTCGTAAGTCTTACGACAACTATTCTCTGGTCGTAAGTCCTTCTATGACCACGTAGTCATAAATCTTACCGCGACTATCGCCTGGTCGTAGATTGTTCTATGACCATGTAGTCATAAATTGTCTTGTGATCACCTTATTATGGTAGTCTTTCCTGAGACTAACCTATCTTTGACAAACTTGTCTACAATAAACAACTGCATCGTGGGTTCATCTAATAAGGCAGTTAGAAAGTGCGTTTAGACAATAACCACAACATAGTGAGTGGCTTATTATGTCTCTTTGATAGTAACTTCCATCAGGCAATTCAATTATCATCTGAAGCGTAAAGACGTCTTCTAGCGCAAGACAACTATTGTCGCTTCATTAGTTATATAAGGTTAACATCAAAGGGAGAAGGGACGGATTCTGATCCAAGCAGAAGAGGGCATTAGCCATTCACATCCTTCTGAGTTCTAATCTTGTTCTTGAGATTAGCAATCATACTGGATATAGGGTTGTTATTCTCTTATGAGAAGGCCTAAACCAGGATAAAATTTTCCATGTTTTTACTCCGCAAGCACATACACCGAGTTTTCTAAGAGTTCCCTTGAATATAAACAAATCATACGTAAGGTCCATATTAAAACATCGATTTTTAGCGCTGTTCATGGGGATTCTCTTCCAAAACTCTAGTAATTTCCTCATCGGCAAGTTTCTTTTTTTTCTACTGATGTCCTCATGGCAGAGGAATGGAACAAGAAGAACTAGTTCAACTTGGCCGACTATGTGCATATTGACATGGAGGCCTGTTACGACTATGAGTAGACCTTGCTTGCTTCCGCCGATCGGGGAGCATATCACCAATTCTTAGTGGCAACTCTCCAGACGACCCGGCGAAGGCCATGGGTGGGCACACCTCGTGTTTGTGCGTATTCTCGCAGGGAACAGACCAGGCTAGGGATGGTTATAACCCAGAGTTCCCCTACCTAGCAGGGTTTACTCCAAGCCGCTAGATGGTCTTACTCGATGATTCTTCGGATGAGGGGGCATCCCTCAGAAGTGGAGATTCTAGGCAGGAAGTCTTTGCCTTGCCCTCAGATTCTCATCGCCCTCTTGGAGGAAGACCTAAGGACTCTCCCCAACGATAACACTCTCCCTACTCTAGTGGGAATGGTGCCGAGACCTCCAGTGATGAGCCCGATTAGTACCCTGATGAGTGTGGGAGCAATCCTCGAAATACTTGCTCTCCTTTGATGTAGCCCCAATTTGCATTAGGGGTCGAGAATCCTAAGACTACTTGGCAAAGGCAACTTGACACTCAGAGTGCTTTGTTTGGAGAGGCCCAGTAGTAGTCCAAAGTGGCACGGGAGCTTCAACAGATCAACAACTTGCTCGAGAACCTGAGACAAGAGCTTGCTCGGGTGTCGGGCTATGATCACTTTGCTGAGGATATTGCATGAAGGCTCCACAGCATGATGGCCCAGCTTGAGCAATCTCACTGATGTCACTTCGAGAGTCGACAAGGTACGACACATCTAGTCGTTCACTGAATTTGCCTCGCAGGGGTTGGTATGGTGAAAGGGCATGTCGCACTCCCGATCGCAATACCAGCCAGAGGGGATTGCCCCGGATTGTTTCGAATCAACAAGACAATGCACGCTTGCCACTTCAAGCAAGGAACCTACAACAACAGATGGACTACGAGTATCGTCCCCAAGTGGACAAGACCTACTACAGGTTCGGTCCACCTACCGTCAGGCAGCATTGAGTGTGTTCGCTTGGCGATGCTAACTACTCGTTTTCACAAAAGAGACATCAAGAGATTGTTACTAGAAGCCGAGCATTCATGCCCGAGCTCTAAGTAGTGTGCTGGCTGTCGCGGTTTTGACCAGTGATTTTGGAGAAATTCGCTGGGTCTCAGAACCCCATTGAGTTTCTTCAGATCTACATGACTGAGGTTCGGGTAGTAGGAGGCAAGCACGTCATGGCCAACTAGCTTTTGACGGTGATCAAAGGATCCACTCGATCCTAGTTGCTCAACCAGCCTTTTGAGTTGATCTACTCTTGGTAGCACCTCTGCGATCTTCTTATAGCCAACTTCCATGGTATGTACAATCACCCTAGGAAGGAGGACGACCTGCATCGAATGTGCCAAGGCAGCGACGAGATCTTATGGCAATTCATCCACCATTTCAGCTATGTTCGAAATTCAATTCTAGAGGTCTCTGATGCTGCCATTATTAGGGCATTCAGACAGGGGGTGTGCATTCGGAGATTCACAGAGGACATCGCCCTGAACCCTCCAACTACCATCACCAAGCTCTTTAAGATGGCTGATCGGTATGCGAATGCTGTCGAAGTGATTGAATGGACTAAGACCATCGACCAGACTGGCCCCATTCTAAACAGCAAGGTGATGATGGTAAGAAGGAGAAAGCCAAGAAATCCGGAGACAAGGCCAAGCGCCACAAGCCTCACGCTATAGGATTGAAGGAGGTTTTGGCAATGGGCGATAAGCAGCCACGTGACTCCAAGCAGTACTCCAACTAGGGCAAAGGCAAGGCTCCTGTGAGGAAGGAAAACAAACCCAGATGGTGCCCTCTTCGTAAAAAGGAGGGGCACGATCTTCATAATTCCCAAGTTTTCAAGTGCAAACTCGAAGATTACTATTCTGGCAATGGCCTGCTTCCAACAATTGAGGAGTCAGGATAGCCAAGTGGTCAAAAGCACTCAGACGAGGATGAGGACATGCCATTCCAGGATCTAAAGCATACTATCGAGCATATATATGGAGCTTCGTTCACGTATGAGTCCAAGCGACAGTATAAGGCTGTCGAGCGTGAGGTAAATTCCATCGACCCTTTCCTTGTCAATAACTTGCCTAAGTGGTCAGAAGTCATCATCCCTTCCGAGAAGGGTGATTGCTCGATCCCCAAAACTTGACCTGGTCAGTTCCTAATCGTGGTCGAGCCCACCATCAACAACCGTTAAGTAAATCACATGTTGATTGATGGTGGTAGTTCTTTAAATATTTTATTTGTTAGTGCCCTGGATGAGATGTAAATTCTTCATACCAGAATAAAGTTTGTGCGATATTCGTTTCATGCAATTGCATTGGGTTCCTCAGCCAAGCCCATTAGCCAGATTTCTCTGCCTTTTACGTTTGGTTCTCTGAGCAACTTCAGGATAGAGAAACTCTCCTTTGATGTGGTCAATTTTGACTCAGCATATAATGCCATACTCGAATGACCAAGGCATGGTTTCTGATAGTTGTTTATTATGCATATCAATTTCTTAAGTTGCTAGGCCCCAAAGGAGTCATCATGGTTCGCTGTGATAAGAAGATGGCACAGACGTGCAATCGCAAGTCCCTCGAGATGGTCGGACAGCTTCCAACTCGAGAAGTCACAAAGATGTGGCCTTCAAGCAAGCACTTGAAGCCTAAAGCTGCGTCAAAGCTGAATGAAGAAGTCAAAGAAGTCCCTCTGGATCCAGAGGAACCTTTGAAGATAGTTCGTATCGGAGTTACTTCCGACCATGCATAGGAAAAAGCCCTCATCGCTTTCCTCTGGGCAAATGTAGATGTGTTCACGTGGCAGCCATCTGACATGCCCGAGGTCCCTAGGGAAGTGATCGAGCACAGGCTAGCTCTACAACCTGATAAGAAGCCCGTAAAACAAACATTATAGAGATTCGCACCAAATCATCGAGAGGCTATGAAGTCAGAATTAGACAAGCTACTAAAAGCAGGTTTCATAAGAGAAGTCGATCATTCAGAGTGGTTTGCTAACCCTATAATGGTAAAAAAGTCTAACGGTAAGTGGCGCATGTGTATAGACTATACCGATTTAAATAAAGCTTATCCTAAAGATGACTTTCCGCTTCCTCGTATTGATTAATGGTAGATTCTATTGTTGGTTGTGAAATGTTAAGCTTTCAAGATGCATACTCTGGTTATCACTAGGTCAGTATGTATTCAGAAGATGAAGAGAAAACAATGTTTATCACCCTGTTTGGAGTATTTTGCTACGTTAAAATGCCTATCGGTTTGAAAAATGCTGGTCCAACTTTTCAGCCTTTGATGGAATTAACATTCATACATCAAATGGGCCAAAACTTGGAAGCCTATGTCAATGATGTGGTAGTTAAGAGTATCAAACAGCTTAATCACATTTCAGACCTACAGGAGACCTTCGACAATATGAAAAAGCATCGCTTGAAACTCAATCTTGAAAAGTGTGTGTTCAGATTTTCGTCAAGAAAACTGTTTGGATTCCTTGTTTCAGCAAGAAGACCAAGATCATCGAACAGATGTGCCCTCCAACCACGAAGAAAGAGGTCCAAAACTCACTAGGTGTATGGTGGCTTTAAGTCGTTTCATCGTTTGACTAGGAAAAAAGCCTTTCTTTCTATAAACTTTTGAGGAAACATAAGGGTTTTGAGTGGTCGAAAGAGGCCAACGACACTTTGAAAGAAATCAAGAGGTATCTTATGAGTGCTCATGTCCTGGTTTCTTTGAAAACAAGCAAGTCACTCTTAGTGTATATGTCCGCCATGCCACAAGTAGTAAGTGTTGTACTGGTTGTTGAGTGCAAGGGCATTCAAAGACCAATATACTATATATGTGAAGTTTTACATAGTCCTAAGGAGCATTACCCTTAGGTCCAAAAACTTCTCTAAGCCTTCCTCATGGCTTCGAGGAAGTTGAGGCATTATTGTTAGGTGCACATGGTAATTGTGCTACCTGAGTTTCCTTTAGGAGAGATCCTCCAGAATAAGGAAACAGCCGGGTGCATGGTAAAATGGTCAGTCGAACTTGGAGCGTTCAATCTCCATTTAGTGTCCCAAATGGCTATTAAATCCTAGATCTTGGTTGACTTTTTAGTGTCCCAAATGGCTATTAAATCCTAGATCTTGGTTGACTTTCTCGCCAAATGGACAAATCTTGAACCTATTCAGGATCCCCAATAGTACGATTCCCGCGACTTGTGGACAACGTACTTTGATGGGTCGCTTACATTAAGTGGCTCAGGGGCTGGGGTTGTCCTAGAATCTCCCGTGGGAGAGACCTTAAAGTATATCATCCAATTGCTTTTTCTAGCAACTAATAATATTGTTGAGTATAAAGGTTTGTTGGCTAGTATACGAGCCGCTAAAGTGTGTGGGATTCGACGACTACTCATGGGAGGAGTGTCGGAACCTAGAGCAACGACTCCTGGATCCTCTGTGTAAATCGCACTAGTCCAGGATCAGCTAGTGCATATAGTGACAACAAAAATAAATACCAAGCACAAATGACTAACTTCATTAATTAAAAGAGTACGGCCTTATGGCCAAGTCTTACATCAACGCCCATTGGCAAAGATAAATAAACAAATAACTGCGGAAGCAACTGAAAAGAAGCGAAGCCCAAGCCTGCCCACAGGCAAACGACAGTAAGACGCGGCCTACTCGTCCAGATCTTCACCGTGGTTGACGACATCTTCCTCTGTGTAGGGAGGGTGCAAGGTGAGTACAAACTTGTACTCTGCAAATCACACGGAGAAATGCAACATAATGATAAAGGCTTCAATGGAAGGCTTATAGGGATAGTTTGCATAAAACAACATTTAAGAAATACAATAACTAGATTGAAATTGCTGAATTTAATACAGTATGTAAAAACAATATGGTAATTGAAAATGTATACTGTTAGTGCAGACTTCGACCATACACCAACCTAACCACGGGAATCCCTCCCGGACCATCTTTCCCAAAAATATCCCGTATGGATTCCATCCATCCACACGATTTACCATACACTCATGGATTCCATCTATCCATAAGGTTTTCAAAAACATTTTGTAAAACAAAGTCTAATCTAAGATAAACTCTTGCCCAGCATGCCCGTGACCATGGGCACGGCTATCTAGGATAGATTATACATTCTGCAAAGGTTGTACAGCTTTACCCACAAGACACGATCATCCCTTTATGCCACGCGAGTTACACACTTCCTTAGGAGTGCGGCGAGGAGTCGTGACAAGGCCTTTACAATGCAAAGCCTTCAACCTGGCCAAGCCAACTCTAAGGTTTCAACCCAGTAAAGAATCCACCAGACCGGGACCCCCTCTTGAGCCTAGGCGAGACTTCTCATGGCTTAACCATACTCGCCCAAGTGAGACTTCACATGGCACCAACCACACTCACTTTAAACCTACGACTTGACTCAGATTGGGACTTCACAAATTATTCAGCCAGGGCTGTCCCATACTAGCCATGTGGTAGTACGATAGGGCTTTGCAACAGTAGCTCACAGATCGGTCCTTAATTGATTTAGGCCCAACCACATACCCCTGTGCATGACAATCAACCACTGCGACTCCGACCAACAGGGCTTACCTGCACCCACCACTCTAACCAATTGCCTAAGTCTAAACCAGTTTCATATTTGTTTTCAAAATAATTTTATAAACCTCCTTGACTCACCAAAGTCAGGAGTACAATAGAAAAGCTTATCATTTTATGTGAAAAAGGTTCGTCATTTTATGTGAAAAAGGATCCCAAAACAAATATTACGACTAAGCGTGTCTAAGCATTTGATATAAAATCTCTCCAGCCAATACTAGTGTACTAACTAGAGTTTTAATCTAAGGTTACAAGGTATAAGAATTTGCAATGTCAAAGGAGGAAGTAACAAAAAGGTATTAACTAAATTTAAAATTGAATTGAAATACGTTAAATAAAAGTATGCATGTAATATAATTTAAATCAACATAATTTTATTTTGAAAACTGGGATCAACATGATCAAGGAGTGTGACTTACCTTGCCCTTCAACTTGGTTTGAATCTTCGTCGAAGAATTTTCCCAAATCGTCAAAGTCTACACGCGAAAATAACCCACCAAATTCAAATTAAATTCAAATTGACTTCAAAAATTTAAATTGAGGCCAGAAATGAACAGAGGGGAATTTTTTGATGAAGTTAGAAATTTGAATGGGCTCAATCGGAGTTAGAACGAGGGAGAACGGGCTCCGGGAAGTTTGAAAAGAAAGAAAATGGAAAAAGGGAATTTTTTGGAATTATTTTTCTACTGAAAAAGGGATTTACGACGTCAGCATTGCGTCAGCCCTGGGATTTTTGTTTTTGGCCGATTTATTTTCCTATTGGAAAATAGGGGAGAGGCTGACAGTGGGCCCTTGGTCCATGGACCGGGCTCACGGCCGAGGGTTGGCGCTGAGGTGGCGGGGGCGTGAGGGGTGGCATGCGTGGCGCCGACGGGGCAAGGGGAGCCGAGCTGGCTGAGGCGTGGCGGGCGCATCGGGCCGGACACGTGGCGCCCATAGAGGAGGGGAAGGCGGGGCGGAGCGGTAGTGGAGATGCGGTGACGTGGAAGAATCCGAGCCGTCCACGTGCCGGCCAGAGGATAGGGAGAGGATTTTTAATTTTATTTTCTGATCTCTGGATTTTTAGAAATTGCTAGAAAATGCATTAAGCCTCAGAAAAATATGAAATAACTTTCAAAATTCCCAGAAAAATTCAGAGAACCTCATGGAGACATTTTGGAAATAATAAAAAAATATTTCCAACTAATGTTGGTATTTAATTTTCATACTTCAATTACTTTTTAATTTCAAAAAATAGATTTTAAACTCCTGAAAACTCAGAAAAGCAAATAAATTCCAGATAAATCGAAATAATTAATTTAAAGTAGGATTTTTATAGAAAATCAAAATATCATTTTATTTAATTATTATTTTAAAGTTTTTACTTAATTTACTTTTCAAATCCAACCTTTTCAAAACTGAAATTCAGGGCAAATCCAAAAACAAAACTTAGGCAACAAAAATACTTATTTTAATTTAAAATTTTATTTTAATCATTTTTATTTATTTATTTTTATTTCATAAAAACCCAGGCTGTTACAAGGAGACTTTCAACTAGTCGTGAATCAAGTCAGAAAAGAGTATCAATGCTCGAGTACGATCATGTCTCAGTACTTGTCAGAAGTACAAAAGCTTGAAAAGCATTTATTCAGTTTCGAGTTACAATATATCACTAAGAAGGATAGCTTCCTCATAGACTAGTTGGCTCAGATAGCTTCTTCCCGATCACAAGTACTGCTGGGGAGTCTTCCGGGAACAACTCCAGAAGCCGTCTTTGGTCGAAGTACCAGAGATGACCCTGAATGAGACATTCACTCTAGAGTACAAAGAGACGTGGATGGCTCCCATCTACGAGTACCTTCAGAAGGGTTCGATACCCGATGACGATCTCGAGGAAGATTGTCTTGCCCGCAAGGCCAAGATGTATACCTTGGTCGATGGAGTACTCTATAAAAGGGGTACTTGGGGAGTTCTCATGCGATGTATATCACAGAAAGAAGGATTAAAACTCCTTCATGACATACAATGGGTATCTATGGAGTAAATGCTTCCTATAGAATGTTGGTTTGTAAGGCTTTTTGATAAGGTTTCTATTGGCCAACAACCCTCGACGACGTCAGAGATTTGGTTAAGAAATGTGTGTAATGCCAGTTTCATAACCGGCAAATATACCAACCAGCTCAGGCTCTTCAGACCATTCCTTTGTCTTGGCCTTTTGCAACCTGGCGTTTTGATATCCTGGGGCTGTTCCCAAGAGTGCCGGGGGCTTCAAGTTCCTCTTCGTAGCTATCGATATGTTCGCGAAGTGGATTGAAGCCAAAGTAATAGTTGGGATAACAACGTAAGCTGCAAAAAGGTTCAAGGTGAAAAATGTAATTACTCAATTTGGGGTCCCAAGTCTGATAATTACAGAAAATAGTAAGCAATTTTCGAGCACAAAATTCCAAAAATTTTGTGACGAATTAGGTACCAAGATATGTTTCGCTTCAGTTGCCCATCCTCAGAGTAATGGGGCAGTCGAGCATGTGAATGGCCAAATAATGCAAGGAATCAAAACCCAAGTCTTCAACCAACTGATAAAGCACTCGGGGGCTTCAGTCTTATGGGCGATTCACACGACTCCGAGTCGGGCAACATGTGAGACTCTGTTCTTCTAGTTTTTGGGGCTGAAGCTATGCTTCCTCTAGAACTAAAGATCCAATCAGCGAGATTTGAGAACTTCAATAACTCTAACCAAGAGCGACTTCGAGCAGACAACATTAACCTGCTCGAATAAAACAGAAATCAAGCCTTAATCCATTCAGTGTTCTATCAATAGGTCATGTGTAATTACTACGATCGTAAGGTCTAGCCTCACAGCGTTGCTATAGGCAACTAGGTATTGAGCAAAATCTAATCCCAGTCTAATCAGACCAAACTTTCCCCCACGTGGTGGGAAGGTCCTTACACCATGGTCAAAGTCACAAGCCCTGGGTCTGTACGACTTGCTATGCAAGACGGCCAGATTCTCTTGAACTCTTGGAATATTGACCAATTATGCAAGTTCTATGTGTAAATATTTCTACTCTTTTTCAATAATAAGTTCAGTTTATATGAACTTTTATTGTCATATGCCTTGTAGAGCTTCTCCTATATTAGTTCGACCACTTCTAGCATATCCAACTTGTTTAACTGGTCGGATACGGGAATACCACTAGCCGAAGTCTTTTCTCTCTACATGTGGTCCTGCCCACTAGAAGGAGCTTCTAGTGTTAATCTATTCTTAACTCTTGCTACCAGCATACAACAATTATATTTCCTATGAATATGTTGAACAAATATAATAGAATGCAATATGAGTGTTTGTCCTTTGATCATTCAAGTATTTGATTTGTTTAAACTTGATCAAAAGGAGGTAATATCACCTAGTCAGAGTCACTCCTCTCTGCATGTGGTCTTGCCCACTAGAAGGAGCTCCATAGCATTGACTTGTTCCTCATTTTTGCTACCAGTACGAGACAATCGAATTCGACAATGATGGTTGGATACATTAGTCTGCTCTTAGCATACTTCACTCTTTACCATTTTCTTAGTTTATTCATATAAACTAAGTAAATAGTCAGGGGCTCTACTTCTTTGGTCAGGCGAGACGCCTCCTCCAAAGAACAGGCGAAGTCGTGCTCAATGGAATGCAGGTTCAGGTTCTGGTTGCATGCCTTGAGTTTTGCCAATGCATAGCTTACGGCACCCCTAATTGCATCCCTGATCGACTCCATCTGATTAGCTTTCAGAGTATCAAAGTACTTTTTCCAAGCTTTGGCTTGTAGTGCAATCATACTCGTGTGAACAGATGTAGTCTCCTCATAGGGAATCATCTTTTCCATGCCAAACTCACCGAGTAGATTGTTCAGAAGAATACCGCAGTCTTGAAGGTTTGCCTTCATCAACTTCATTTATTCCTCACTATGATTCATTGCTTTAGGAAGTCACTTCTTTTTGTCCATAGACTCTGCGAAAGAGTTAAAATTAGTCATTGCATTACTTGTTATAGTTGTTAGCTCTTCTACAACTATATGGTCGTAAGCTCTTCTAAGACCATGTAGTCGTAAGTCTTAGTGCGATTACTTCTTGGTCGTAGATCTTTCTATGACCACTTAGTCGTAAGTCCTACAAGACTAGTTTTAAAAAATGGTCGAATGTAAAGTTTTTCTTACCAGATAGCTGAGTTTTAAGTAACTTTCTCCTCTTGCCTTTCTCTTTGCCAATACGAGTAAGCTCTCCAATTACTTTAGTTTTATCTTGAACTTCAGTGAGTAGCTTACTCAATTCAAACTCCCTCTCTCTCTCTCTCTCTCTCTCTCTCTTTGTGTTAAAAAGGGAATGGTAAAAGAAGGGCCAGAAAGATGCAAAGATAAATAGACTGGAGTTTCAGGGATTACCATTTATTTTCTCCTCCAATGTTCTGGCAATAGAGTTGGCTTTGATGAGGCTTATTGATAAATTAGCATTTTCTTCCTTTAGCATCCTTGCATCAACCTTCTCATTTTCGAGTGTAGAAGCTAAGACCTCTGCATCTAGCCAAGACCTGCAAAGGTTAAAGGTAAACCTGAAATTCTGGTTGTGTGGTCAAGATAGAATTCAATTACATAAGTTAAAAAACTTACGATGCCAGTACTTTCTTGGAGAGTTCGGCATTCCCTTGTCGTGGGAGCATCAGCTGTCTATGGTATACAGCCATAGTTGCCATGTCTTCTATTGCTCTCTAGATAAAGAAAGGCAGAGAGAAATAAGAAGAAACAAAGTATGAATATTCGAGTTATTAATACTCACATTCATACTCTTGCGAGCAAAATTTCCAAGCGCCCACCCGGAATCTCTCAGTTGGTCAAGCTCTTCGACCCTATCCCACCACACCTTCTCAAGACATTCGTTGTCGAAGATGTACTCCTCATTCGGAAGATCATTGGGGTGTGGGACTAGGTTCTGAGCTCAACCAGAAGAAGATCCTATCACAAAGGGAGTATTAAAAAAATGAAAAGAAGAAGTTAGTTTTGGTTGCAGCTTCTGTTGCTGCAGTGGACGTTTTTTTGACCACCTTCTCCATTATCCTTTTGATGGAAGGTAGAGCTGCAGGAGGCTTCTCGCCAGAAGCATCTTTATGTGATGGAGAGGCCAAACTACAATTACAAGACATGAATCAGTAGTTGAAAAGGCAAAGGTAAAATATAGTATGTTGACTAGCATTTTTATACCATTGAGTCATTATTTTCAGCGCAAATTTGGAGAAAACCTTCCCAATGAGTAGTTTCTTCGATTTCTTTTCCACAACCATGTCTGGTTGAGGAAGAATGAGGGCCTTCTCAACCACCTTCGGTCAAGACTCTTGAGTCTTTTTGACCATATATGGTCGAAGGTCTACAACAAGAATTGATGTTCTTTCTTTTTCTTGTCCCTCCTGATGGTCGGAACCAGTTTCGATCATCGGGACAATCTCCTTTCCGATCGTAGGTTCTACTGAAGTGGCAGTTTCCTTCACAAAAGACACAAAACTCTTTCAATTTAACTTTTCAAGATGCTTGGTAAAGCCTTCAGAAAGGCCAACCGAGTCAGTTTTAATGTTTTAATAGAAAGGAACCTTGATGTAGGAGTCGATTGCTTCAACACAGCTGCCACTATGTCCGCAACAAATTGTTGAATAGGAACGCTCGAGGCAGTCGGGGGAAGAATTTTAAGAGGGACAGTAGTCTCTATGCTCCTCTTCTTCTTGTCGACTGACTTAATCAGTCGATGCCTTTTGGCCGGAGGAGTTTTCGCTCTTTCTACTTCTCTGACCACCATCAATTTGACGTCATTTTGACGGGAATCCATACCAACGCTCTACAGAAGATGAAGATACTACTTAGTTATATACTACGACTAAGAAATCTTAAAGATGAAGTTGATTCTCTGATTACCTTTAATCATTTTTCCTTCTACTCGGCAAAAGCAACCACCAAGATACGAGGAGCCTCCACCTTCAGCGATGGAACCTTCTCGCAAATAGGCTTGACTCAAGAATTAATTTCCTCCAAATCAAGGTCTATATAGATAAACATGGTAGTCGATAAAAAATACTCAGAAAAGGTACCCTGCTTATGACTTCAAATATCATTTACCATGCTCGTAGTCCCGGGTCAAATCCGAGAGCCCCCAGTACATCCACATGGGATGTGCTCGACGCTTCAAAGAACTAATACGGCGTGTGATGAAGTCCTTCACCACATGCCAACTCATAAACCCCTTGTCCCTAAGCTCTTTAATGGCTGATATGTCGGGGGCTATTCTCATAATGTCTTTGGGGGCTAAGTTCCAACGATTGTTCGTATCATCCAAAGCATCAAGACGTCTTCTAGCGCGAGACAACTATCGTCGCTTCATCAGTTATATAAGGGTTAATGTCAAAGGGAGAAGGGACGGATTCTAATCCAAGAAAAAGAGAGCATTAGCAATCATACTGGACGTAGGGTTGTTATTCTCTTACGAGAAAGCCCGAACCCGGATAAAATTTCCCGTGTCTTTACTTCGCAAGTACATACACCGAGTCTTCTAAGAGTTTCCCTAAATCCAAACAAATCATATGTAAGATCAATATTAAAACATTGACACCATCCTAGATGTTTGTACAGTGCTCATTCACGTCATTTCGATGAACAATTTAGGAGTTATGAGCGTTACAGTGTTGTTGTACAGTCTGATCAATCAAGTTCAGGTAGTCTGTGGGAATTAAAAGATTGAAAAATATAATATGACCTAGTCTAGAAATAAGGTCACAATGAACTTTGCAGGGGATTTCCTAAGGTTTCCAGGGAGTAGAAGAATGCAAATTTTTGACAGATGGATTAGGAGTTATGCAATTTCTAACACTGCTATCTGGTATTGGATAACTGCTAGACCAGTTGGAGTAGAAGTGATGTTTCGGTTTAGCAAAATCCAGAATTAAAATTTAGTGACAACTAGGCAATTGTGGAAAATTTCCTGTAGATTTCAAAAATGTAAAGGTTTGCCATATTTTCTACTATATATTAAAAGATACAAAATTTGCATATCTACTGTCCAGAGAATGGTCAAATCTATTTTCCAGGTCAATTTTGGGGGCTAAAATGAATTAATCTGAGGATTGTGCCAACTAAGAAATTGTGGGAAATTTTGTTTATTTTCTTAAAATGGTATGGTTTTCTCTGTTTTGATGAGGGATATGAATGTTGTGTCATTTTTCATACAGGGACAGCAAGGGGACAGACCAGTATTTGTTGGAAAAGTTAGGGTTTTCGAAGAACATGTAGCATCGTTGTTGTTTACTTGTGTTTTGCATTATGTTGGCATATTTTGAGAGTGGGTAATCTTTGTAGGAGGAGAGACTTCAGGTGTGATACCATCTTCACATCCTTCCGGTTGGTGTATCTAAGTGAAAGGCAAGTGCATTGTAGAATAGTATTCGAGTGCTTAAAAATTGGGTTGAATGATGCCTTGCTTTATTTATTTCTTATGTCAACATTGAATTTATATTTTTCTCTGCTTCTGATATGATGATGAAAGTGAGGTTTGAGGTAAGATGATGAATACTTCTAATTGTTCAATATGATGAAAGGAAATGACTACCTCGATTGCACGATGAGCATTCATGATTCATATTGATGCACTGAGACCTTGTATGAAAAGGACAAGGCGGCCCTATATGAAAAAGGACAAGGTCAGGTGGGAGACCCTGTATGAAAGGATTTGGATTGAGACCCTATACAAAAAAGGACAGGGTGACCTTGTATGAAAAATGACAAGGCAAAGGTGAGCCATCGATGAGTGAACACCTAGCTATACCGGTATATGCAGAAGGTGTTGAGTTTGAGCATTACATTCATGAGAAGAGAATGAATTTGAAAGTAAGATAATGATGGTTAAGACGAAATGTTAAAATATTACTACCTTGTATATTATTCTACTTTATACTTTCTGAGTCATGGACTCATCCTTGCCTCTTTGTTGTTTTTAGATGAGTGATGATGATGACAGGCATGAGAAGGGAGTAGCACATGGATTCCTGCATTATTTAGCCTTCACTTTGCACTTAGTCAAGTTTAGATAAGACAATTTAGTTCCAACTATTGTACTAATTGGTTAACTTGTGGTTACCTTTAGTATCTTCGATTCACCATATGGCTAGATGTTATGATGCTTAGTTGTCCTTATTATTGATAGCCATGGTATTCATTTGGTCCATGTTATGTTTTAAAATTATGTTGTTTGATGCTGCTAAAAATTATCTTGGGCTTTTGGTTAAGCTAGGGTGTTACATACAAAGTGCTCTCCTAGCACCCCCTCAAACCCTAGCATGAAAATTGTATCTCTCAGCCTCTAGGTAAGCACTTAACCCTCTCTCTATTTAGTCTAGGGCCCAAATGAGTTCTTATCCAATTTCAACAACTAAGCCACCCGAAAGCCTTACGTAACACGGGTTTTTCAACTTTTGTCATGTGTCGTAGCCTCCGGACCACACCCCCATAGCTCCAACATGCATCATCCATCTTTGATCTCCACACACTCCAACTCGAGGACAGCCATCTCCTCCAGCATTCCTGACCCTCTGGACCATGACTTTGCACCAAGCCAATTTTTGGTCCTCACTGCAGACCACAATCGCCTCCGAGTTACCCTACACATGCAAAGACTAAAGTAACATCTTTTCTCAGCACAAATTCTTTCTAATTTGACTGACATAAGTCTACATACACCACATGCCTCAAATGACATCGACAAGTAACATTGTCAATTATTCATCATGACAAATATTCTAGACTTACACATAGTCTAACAATCTCCCCTTTGATGAATACATTGACAACACCTTAAGATAATATGACTTCAAATAGGTCTAAGTGAAGAACTAAAACTAAAAAAGCATTTTAAACCACAAATTTCTTCCAAATCTCTCACAAAGTATATCAAAAATTAAGCATTTTATGTCACAAATCTCTCAAAACTCTCCCTTTTTGGCAATGTATGTATCAAGACACAAAAGAAAGAACCAGCAAAGAGAGAATACACATCCAAGTATCACTGATCTAATTTTTTATTTGAACAAAAATATACCATGAAAACATAAAATATTATTTAAACCAATTGAATTGATGTGTACAAAGTCATGCTCTTATAAAGCTTGCCCGATCATAAGCATGCATAATATAACAAAGCGGATCAAAAGAAGCTTATAATGTGATTAAGTAAATTAATGTACATGGCAGACCTTCACAAAAATGACTAGTTAAGCTAAAAATCTTACTAAAAAAGATACCCATCTAAAAATACATATTTAAATCTAGATACTAGAATCAAGAACTAAGTGAGCCACAAGTGCCAAACAAAGTTTGATATAGATTTACATTACTTAACACATATTGACATTTGAGTATGGCTTACCAAAGTAAAACATGTTCTAGACTAGGAGCTATCTACAACGACCACCTAAGCTTCAACCTAAATTAATTTTAGCACATTTATAGTGACCTTGCTGAAGTTTTACTTTTATTAATTGTACCATCTCAAGTTTTACTTTTCGATCATAGTCACATTTTATTAATTGTACCATCTCAAGTTTTACTTTTCGATCATGTGAAGCCAAAAAGTTTATGGTTTCATGATCTCAGTCATACAAAATTCCCCCCAAATTCATGTTTAGTGCAATGACAAGCTGTCTCATAGGAAAGAATTGTTGAGATGCATACATAATTAGCAATTTTGCCATAATTCTGCACATGTATTTCTAGAAAAGCTCAAAGTGATTCAACAAGGAATTAAAATGGCTCAAACATAGACTTGACCTAGAATCAGGATTTAACTAGGTATTTAAACATGACACATGTCAAGAAGTAATCACTCTAATCAAAATTTAGCCAAAGAATTCAACATTGCTATGTTATTTGTTCAAGTTGACAAAATTTAATAAATAACTAATTATGGCTTTGCTAAGCTACATGTATAAAATCATGATCATGAAAGCTCAAAATACACATCATAACTTGTTTCGTCATTATTGTCTTAAATAATAATTCAAGTTCTAAAAAAATAAAAACAAGCTTTTACAATGATATACAAAAAGAACTCCCCGCAGAACAATCCCATTGGATGACATACCCCCAACTCACTCAGCAAATGAACAAACCGAGAAGTATCAAGTGGCTTAGTGAGAATATCAACAATCTAATCCTTAATCCATGAATAGTACTAGTGTTATCACAATAAAGTGGAACACTACTTAATTCTAATCCTTAATCCATGAGTGTAGCAAAAATCCATAGATTTTGAGAACAACTAGTAGCACAGCTACATACCCAGCATCAACAGTGGATTGTGCAACAGATGATTGTTTTTTGGAAGACCAAGAAAATAATGATGAGCCTAAAAAGTGACATGTACCAGAAGTACTCTTTCTATCAATCCTACAACCCATAAAATCACTATCTGAATATACACACAGAGTAACACAGGATGAAGAAGAACACAAGAGTCTAAAATCTAAAGTTGATTGGAGGTGCTTGAAAAATCTTTTCATAGCCTGGAGATGGAATGCACGAGATGAAGCTTGAAATTAAGCACACAAACACACAGCAAAATGTATGTCTAGCCTTGAAGCAGTAAGGTAAAGTCGAGATCCAATCATGCTTCTATATTCTTTTTATTCCACCACCTCATTTTCTTCATCTGGATCAAGAATAGTTGTAGATCCCATGCCGAAACATCTATGCAGATCCTTAGTGTACTTGGTTTGATGAATAAAATGCCTTGCTTAATCTGTTTTACTTGTAAACCTAAGAAGTAAGTTAACTCCCTCACTATGCTCATTTTGAACTGCCTGCTTATAGTATCTAAAAACCTGGAGACAAAAGCATGAGAGGAGCCACCAAAAATGATATCATCCACACAAATATGAAAAGGGTTTTATCTACCTTGCCTATTTGAAAATAATTTTTTACCATCCTCTATGAGCTTGTTTCAATCCATATAAGGCTTTAGACAATTTGTAGACATAATTAGAAAATTTAAGATTTTCAAATACAGGTGGTTGCTTAACATGAAATTCCTTCTCAATAAAGCTATTAAGAAAAGCACTTTTAACATCTATTTGATACAATTTAAAACCTTTAGATGCAACAAATACTAAGAGAATTCGAATAGTTTCTAATCTAGCAACATGAGTAAAGTTTCACAAAAATCTAGACCATCCACCTGAGTAAACCCTTGAGCAATAAGTCTAGCTTTATTTCTAACTACAATACCATCATCACTTTGTTTATTTTTAAAACCCATTTAGTTCCAATCGCATTATATCCATGAGAAGGTTCAACTAAGGTCCAGACTTTATTACGCTCAAAATTTTCTAATTCTACAAGTATGACATTAATCCAAGACTCATTAGATAAAGTGTGACCTATATCATTGGGCTCAAAAGAAGCAACAAAAGCAAAATGAGTATGTAAGTCAGGAGAAGTAAACCTGGAATGTGTTACCATTTCTTGAATGTCACCAATCATCAGTTCTTAGGGATGACGCTGATGAATATGCAATAGTATAGAAGGTTCTAAGGAAGTTTCAATATTACCAACATCTTCTATAGGTGATCCATCAGTTGATAGCAGCGCATCAGGAGGTATCGCTGCACTAGCGGTAGCAGTGTCTCTAGCTGAAGTGGAAGTAGAAGGTGCAAGATCCTTAGTTGGTGTAGGTGATGGGATAGAAGGAAAAACATCACAAATATCAAGATCCTCCTTTTCATAAAGAAATATGCTTTCGAACTCCCCCTGAACCTGTGCACCTGAAATGTCGGGTCTAGTACCAGAACTAGTCTCAACAAAAGTCACCTTGCTAGTCTCAACAATTCTGTTAGTCTCTAAGTTGAGTACACGACAACTATGAGAGTGAGCAGGATAACCAAGAATAATGCCATCTGAAGATCTAGATTCAAATTTATCAAGATTACCATGTTTAAGAATAAAACATTTACACCCAAATATTGTGAAGTGAGAAACACTAGGCCTACAACCAAATCTCAACTCATAAGAAGTCTTGTGTAATGAGGCCCAATACTTCCTAGGAGTAATATGTTCATCAAGTATAGTCTTAGCCATCTCAACTAAGATTCTATTTTTCCTCCTTATAACCCTATTTTGCTGTGGGGCACGAGAGGAAGAAAATTGATGTTCTAAGCCTTTTTCAGAGCCAAAAAAGCAAATGATGAATTCTTAAATTCAGTACCATTATCACTCCTTATAGCTTTTAGAGCATCTGGCAATTTATTATTAAGTATAAGAAATACATATTTAAAAATGATCAAAAGCCTCATGCTTAGACGCCATAAAATAAACCTAAGAATATCTACAGTAATCATCAACAATTATAAGTATGTACCATTTGTTTCAACAGACTGAACTCTAGAAGGACCTACAGTGTCCATGTGCAATAATTGATCAGGGCCATATGTGATGATCATTAATTTTTTGTCAAATAACATAACCTTGTGCTTATAGAAAAACATCTATGCGTATTTGTCAATAGATATAATCTGATGCATGAAAAAATAGTGGCTTACCTGAAAAATAATCTCGATCTAATGCCATTGCAACCTACTCTGATACCACCTGTAGAATTGTTGATGACAATCAGAGAAGGGTGAATGATTGTAATCCACAGCAAAAACTTTCTTTCTCAAATTTATTGTCTTATGATTGTCCAACCTGTCAATACAGTAAGAACACAAAAACAAAAGACAACAAAAGAAAAAGAAAAAAAATGTTTTTCTTTGGTACTGTAGCTAACTACGTGTGCAATGTAGCAAGACTAAAAATATTTAGCAATACTGTAGTAGTAATACTGCAGCAAATTAAAAAAATTTGAGACATTGCTTTCGCTGGTTGAACTCGTTAGAATTTTTTTCCAAACATTTCTGCTCTGTTACTGCTTCATCTAGGACATACGAAGCAAAAAACATCAAGAAAAGTCCATTTGCTACGTAGGACCCGCTGGTCCCTGATCACGATGTGATCGACATGACCCGTATGGTCGATGGAATAGTGCCTTGCCACCCCGATCTTCACGCAGCACATGCAGCACCAAGTTCTTCACTGCTCTATGTTGTCTGGACGCATGTGCATTCTTTCCTGTTGGAGAGAGAAATAACACTAGATCGGTTTGATATCTGCTTGCACCCATGCAAAGAGGCAGCACCTCCACTGTACTCTGTCCTGCCGACGTGATGTCCCCTGTTAGTGATATGTTATAAGGTCAATTATAAAGATAATTATATTATTTATTTGTTTATGATCGTTTAAGTAAAATATTATTTTATCACTTGAATAAATATCTTTTATATTGATAAATAAGTATGTGACTTGTTCGTGAAACCTTTTATTTATGTTTTGATGTTATTCTAAATTATCTCTAATCTTATATCATTATGTGAGACCATTATGGTTTATAGATCAGTACATGTATTGATTCATAATCATGTTTCACGGATCATGGATATGAGATATCAAATCAATAATGTGAACATATGTTAGAAAATATGATGTTGGATTGACCCATCACGAGACACTGTGAGAATTATTATATTTTTAAGAGTCATCAGTTGGTCTCATATATACTGTGTGTAGGATCCTTATATCTAGTATCGTTAATATTTTCTACATGTGCAATAGTTTACTTAAGGGTTACAAAATACTACTCCGTGACTGGGTGGTAATAAAGGTAGATTTCGGGTTTACTATGAAACATGTGGAGTAATATGAGCGATCAAGATGGAATTTACTCCTACTATATAACAAGAGAGATATTTCTGGACCTCTCAATGTAGTTGTATTAAGAAAGTGTATGGCTATACCAAATATGGTTGAGGAGTCAATCACAATTGAGTAATCCACTATATGTATGAGTGAAAGATCGAGCTATCATAGAATGGCATGCTTCTCGCCTTAAGTTCGATCTGGATCATAAGGCAAAGGGATTAGTACAGAAGCACTACTTATGTTCGTTCGATATAATCTTTATGTATGTTTGGGAGTTGTTATGTCCTGATAGGGACCGCTACCGACTTACAGACCAAAAAGGAATTTTTGGCCCATGACTAAATATGCATGAACCTACAGGGTCACACACTTAATGGGTCGGAATGATAATGGTCCGAATGATAGTTTTCGAGTGCAATTTGATCTCTACTCGTATTGGATAAGGATCCGATTGGAGGCTATATAAAGAGAAATACGGGGCTGAGGGAGGCCCCCTAAAACACACCAGTCAAAACCCTAGCCGCCACCTCTCATAACCGTTGCCGTGCACGCTGGAGCTAGTACGCCGACGTACGGTGTTCCATCCCTGAACGTGTTGACTTCAATAGAGGCGCTACTGCGATTGCGGTGCTGATCAGGACTATCGCAAGGAGAAGACGGTTGGTCGGAGGATGATCGATTACTACCACTAGACCGACACGCTCTTCGTTGAATCGACTACTTCAACTCTACTTCTGCTGCATTGCGTATTTAGTGGTAATGATCCATGATCTCTTAATCACATGGCTTCCTAATTTATGTAGTAGAAAATTTTTAATCTGTGCTAGTGTAGCCTACCCGCATGATGCGCTTCTACGCATGCGCTGATCGATGGATTCCGCGATGATATTTTTCTTTCCTAAATTTGATCTGATTTTTATTGTTGGATCATGTTTATGGCTATAAAATGCCCTCCTGGCACCTCTCAAACCCTAGCACGAAAACTGTATCTCTCAACCTTCGGGTTAGCACTTAAACCCCTCTCTATTTATAATTCAAGGTCCAAACATATTCTTATCCAATTCCAATAACTAAGTGACCCGAAACCCTTACGTAACACGTGTTTTTTCAACTTTTGTCACATGTCATAGCCTCCAGACCACACCTCCATGACTCCAATACGCATCATCCATAGTAGATCACCACACGCTCCAACTCGAGCACGACTGTCTTCTCCAGCATTATTAGCCCTCTGGGCCATGACTTTACACCAAACTATTTCTCGGTCCTCGCCGTAAATCACGATTGTCTCTAAGTTACCCCGCACATGCAAAGACCAAAACAATATCTTTCCCAATCAAGTTCTTTTTAACTTGACTGATATGAGTCCACACATGTCACATGCCTCAAATAAAATCGATAAGTAACATTTTCAATTATTCATCATCACAAATATTCTAGACCTAACCACATGGTCTGAAAATGATATTTTGTTGTCTAGTAGTCATTTAGATTTTATAATAGAAAGAAGTCTATTTTACCCTGCAATTGCCATGAAAGTCTAAAATATTACACTCAATTGCAAAACGTCCAACTTTCACCCCTCAAGGCCTCAACTATCAAAGTCCGTATGGTGTCATTCGTCATTTGGTTCATGGTGGGCTTTCCATCATGCGGATGACACCATCCTCTTCTCACATGACAATTTACATTAGTCCAGGACACAAATTTGAAGACTCTGTTGAACGCTTTTGAAGTTGCGTCTGGCTGATGATCAATTTTCACAAAAGTGAATAACTGTTCTTGTTTGGTGAGGCTGCTGGATCTCAAGATATATACACACAAATTTTTGGCTATGCTGTGGGGGCAAATGTCATTTTTAGATATCCAGGCATTTCAATTCACTATAGAAAACTAAAATTCTGAGTGGGTTAGTGACATGTGTCATTTTTGCATATATTTACTCGTCATTTTACCCTCATATTCTTCATATTTTGGGACCATTTATCATCATTTACACGTTTGTTCCATATTTAATTGCTTGAAATGGACCATTTTACATTTTTTTATATTTTTCTGCAGGCCGCGCGCGATCGAGGCACATAAACGACAAACCTGGACTTTCGGGACTGCTCCGTACAGATATACACGTCGTCACGGATGCGTAGGATCAAACCGCGATGAAATCGGAGTTTCTAAGGGCCAGAAAGGAAGAAATCAAATTGGAGAAGGACCAAATTGTAAACCCAAAAACTGGGAGGACAAAATCGTAAAATGCAAAAATTCCCCATCTCCCATCAAAAGCCAGCGCCGCCGCCAGGGATTTCCTGGGGGCTTGGCTTTCTTCCGTTCCTCATCCCCCTTTGGTCTCTTCTACCCCCATTTCTTCTCCATCTCCGGCCGCCGGCGAGGCCAGGCCGGCTCGCCGGCACGCCACCGTCATCTTCCCTTCTTTCCGCCATGCCGCACCTCCTCCGCGCCTCCTCTTGCCCAACCTCGGTGCCGCCGCTCTTCATCCGCTTCCACACCGCAGCTCCTCCGTCGCGCCCGTGCGCCGCCATCGCCATCTCCTCCGCGCCACCTCTACTCCCTTCTCTGCCTTCTCCGCCTCCATTTGCTTTTCTTCCTCCGTAGCACCCGTGCACCTCCTTGCCTCTCTCCCCCTTTCTTTTCCCTACCGGCGCCGGCGAGGGCCGCGCCGCCTTCCTCTACTGCGCCGCCGCTCCTTGCAGTCTCCCTCTTAGCCACTGACGGCCGCCAATCGCTCTACTGTCGTGCCCCTCTTCCGCTCTCCACCGCAACCTCATCAGCGCCGCCAACCTCCAGCTCGCCGGCTCCTACATCGCCCCTCTCCCTCAAGCAGTGCACCGCCCCTGACGACATCTCCACTGGGAGTCCGGCTACTACTTCACCTGCATCATTTCCCTGCTTCCCCAGCTACTGCTCAATTCCTGGGTTTAATCCAATTTCTTTCCCTTCCTTTCTTCAGTACTTAATTACAGTTCTTGTACTTACTGTTAATCTGTGATTGTGGATGTGAACTGTGATTTTGATTTGTGGATCATGATGGATTTTGATACTGGTTCAGCTCATGTAATTTTGCAATCTCTGTGTTAGTCATTTAGTGGTTGTTAGTCATCTGCGTTAGTACTTGTCGATTTTGATTTTGTTTAGCTTAGTTAAGTGGTTATATGTGTTAGACTGTTCAGCATAATGTGATGTTAGGTTAGTGACTGTGTGTGTCTGTGATCAGTTCTCGTGTAGGCTTGCCCTGTGTTAGTGTAGTTGTTATTGTTAATTTGTATTAGTGTTGGTTGTGTTGCGTGAACTAACTAACTGGCGACCATTTCCTCCCCTCGTGCTGTTTCGACTCCCCTTTGCTTCTAGACTCTCTCTCTTTTCTTCTCTCCACGGTCTGTCGATAGTTAGGTTGTGCGTTCGTAGTTCTGTGCTGTTGTGTGCCGTCGTCATCTAGTTATCCGTCGACCGTCTTCTCCCTTGTTCTCTCTTGACTCCCTCCTTGCTTCTAGACTCCCCCAGTGCTTCTCGACTACCTCTTTCTGCCTTGCGGTCGGTAGTTAGTTAGGTCGTCGGACGGTACACTACAACAAAACATCCGTGGGGAGACATCATATTTGTAAGTAGAGACGTTTTGTTTCGTCTCCCACAAACAACTAAGGCGCTTTTATAAAGCGTCATAGAAACGTCTCTACATGAACTGTCTCAAAAATATAGAGACGCTCTCTAAGGCGTGCCTATATTATTTGAGACGTTCATTAGAGACATCTGCATTGTATCCCTATAAAGTTAGAGACGCTTTTATAAAAACGGCTGCACCACGTCTCAATTAATATAGGCACGTGCGTTGAGACGTTATGTGCCGTCTCAAGATGTCCTATGTAGTATGTATTTTTATTTTGATTGGTATATATTTTCTTCTATACACACAAATATGTATCCGTATGAGAATATAGTATTCCATATATTTATTATATATACATGTATATATAATAATTTTATAGGCAGCACCATAATATTGAGTACATATTTTATAAAATATAAGGAATGGACGTAGCACAACAGATATACTGTTATAAGAAAAGCAAACCAACTACAACTGGAACCAAGCCACACCCCGGGCAAACCATTGGCAATTGACAAATTCGTCACCATTGCACCCTCCAAACTCCAAAGAAGTTTACATAAGAGAGGTTTACAAATAATTATAGCATCCATTTAAATCAACAGAGTTCACAACTAAATAATAATCTAATATGCGATAAACACATGTCGGTAAAACATCCTCCAATTTGACACACATCTTTTTTTAAACTGCTATAATAAATCATCAGGTCTATTTCTTCAATTAGAAAATTGTGCATCAGGTCTTCCACTCTGCATTTCTTTTCATAGTCCTCCATATCCTGCAAACATAGCAATATTAACAACAAAATATCATATATGAGCCATCATGAAAAATCTTACGGTACAAGTATTTTTTGAAAAATCAGATAGTGTGGAAATTTATCGTCTTCACTGCATCGTTATTGCAATGGCCAATGGGAAGTATTTTCTGACTCAATGATGAAAAGTACCTGGAAGTGGAGGTGATTGATTGTGGCAAAGGCACACAAGCTGTTGTAACCAAGCCTAAAGTACGGACTTGCAGCCTCAGCTGCAATGTGCAGTGCAAGCAGGAAGCTTTCAGGATCAATTCGCTGAGGCAGGCGGTCAAATAAAACTATAGAAGGGAGAAAGCCATGTCTTTTGTTAGACATGTTTTCTGCAAATTTTCCATGAAAAAATTTTGTTAGCTTTGAACGAATGGCACAAATAAAAGTATCAAGTTCAAAGGCTGTCCTAAATACAGCACTCAATCCTGACAAATGTCCTTTTTGCCTGTTTTCTTACCAAGAATTGACATAATTACAAGAAACCATACTGGACTACAATGTTTTTTTTTCTTTTTTGACTGAAAGGACTACAATGTTTTGACAAAGATAAAAACAAAAACACTAAATTGAAATTTCATGCTTCTAAATTATGACAAGTTTTATATTTACCCACAAATTCAAGTTGATACACTAAAATCAGTGTTTCTATTTCCTTCTAAAGAGATTGGTAATCAAGCTAAAAGTCCATAATTCTTATAAAATAGGATGAGCCAAATACTATACCAAATTGAGGTATTTAACTACCTATGTCCAATATAGCAAGCCGCAAATTAAGACACCTATCAAATTATGCCTATGCCCAAAATACAATTAAGCTATTTTAACTACCTAGGATCTTTTAGTATGTTCATGATAACCATGTACGAGAATCAACTCTAGTCCTATCATTACAGTTACAGCAAAAAGTTATAACAAACTTCTTTGATCTTCACAGGAAAGAAACATGAACCAAAAAATCTATCCTAGTACTACTTCTAGCAGTAGAACTGTAAAGTGTGCGAATTCTTACATCAACATGACCTTTGTTAAGACTAAATATGCCGAGTTTGGCTAGTATTTTCCTTACCTGGCCGAGGAGGAGAGAGTTGAGGAAGAACTCGGTAGGGAGCCCATCTTCCTGTGCAGGCTTCTTTGGGTTGGCCTTGAAAGCATATAGGGGAAGCTTGGAAGCTGCAAGTGGTAATGCAAACAAATGACTAATTAATCAAAGATGCTTAAACCTGCAACTTTGTGGCAACAAAACCAAAGGTTCAGAACTTTGTTTTATCTAAAAAAGAAAGACTTCGATTATATTCCTGAGACAACAAAATTCATCCCAAAAATAGATCAATGGAGCAGAAGAAGCGTCTATTCTCATTCTGCAGAAATGGTACCAAATAACGTAAAAGACGGGTATAATCGTTTAAGAATGGGCCGTCCGACAAGATGGCATGAATCAATTAGACGCATAATATGATCGAGTAGAGTAGACTCCAAACCTTGTTACTTGTTTCTAGGGGAGAGTGCTTGCGGCGGCCGGAGAGTAGGGAGAGGCGGCGGTGCTGTGAAGGTGGCAGCGGTGGACTCGGTGAGCTGGGTGGAGAAGGCGACGGGGCTGAGAAGATGCGGTGGAGGAGAAGGAAGGCGCGGTGGCGACTGGTGAAGGGAGGCGCAAATGCAGAGCGGTGGCGCAGAGGAGGATGCGGCCAGGCTAATGGAGATGGGGGATGGCGGACGCCGGTGGAGATGGTGGTGGTGGGACGCTTGGTGGCGCGGTGGCGAGCCGGCCTGGCCTCGCCGCCGGCCGGAGCTAGAGAAAGGAGGGAAGCAAGAAATCTAGAGAAACGGGGTTGGGGAAGAAAGAAGTGCCAGGCTCGGTTCCTTCCACAGGCGGCGGCGCTGGTTTTGGTGAGATTTGGGATTTGGAATTTTGTGATTGAGCCCTCGAGAAATCTAGGATTTACAATTAGGTCCTTTCCCCATTTGATTTCTTTTGTTCTGGCCCTCTGGAAGTCCAATTTCATCGCGGTTTGATCCTACGCATCCGTGACGATGTGTACTTCTGTATGGAGCAGTCTAGATTTGTCGTTTACGCGCCTAGATCGCGCCGGCCTGCGGAAAAGCACAAAAATGTAAAATGATCCAAATTGAGCAATTAATTATAGAAAAACGTGTAAATGGTGATAAATGGTCCCAAAATGCGAAGAATATGAGGGTAAAATGACGGGTAAATATATATAAAAAATGACGCATGTCAGCAGTAAAATACGTTATGGACCTGGGCTGAATCTTGCCAATATTACCCCGAGCTGGACTCAAATTACCTAGGCTATATACTACATACATTTTTATACCCTGGGCTAAAGCCCACCTTCCCAGGGGCCCAATTCATCCCCTGTTAATGCGTGAACATTCTAAACCTTAGGTTGAGAGTTCGAACCCTGGGATTGATATTTTTTTATGTTTTCAGCCACTCAGGTTGTGAGTTCGAACTTTGAGATTGATATTTTTTTATGTTTTATATATATACCGTTACTAACACCATTTTGTTTTTTTAATATTCTTATATGGAGATAATAGATAAGACGTCTCAAATGATAAATAAGACATCTAAAATTTCGTCTCTATACATGAGACGTACTCCAAAACGTCTCAGCAGCCGTTTTAATAGAATTTAATAGCGTGCAACCCTTTAGAGCGTCTCAAACTGCGTCTCTATTTCAATTGTGGTTCTAAAAAGAGAGACATGATTCAAAGCGTCTTAAACAAAACGTCTTAATATGTTCATTTTGTTGTAGTGGTAGTCATCTCATCGTTCTTGTAGTCGTTGTAGTTCGTGCGTGTTTGGTCGTACGATGTTCATTCGTACGGTCGTTCGTTTCGTTGTCTTTTGATTGTTTTGTTCGTTCGGCTAGTTTAGTAGCTGTTTTAGGTTTAGTTCTCCCCCGTTTCGTTTGACCTAGCTTTAGCTGAGCACCGGTAGCCTCAGTCTAGTCCTTGTGGAGAACACGACACTCGCCGCTATTTCAGTGGCAACCCGTGCATTTGTGGGTGTGCTATTTTGCATGATCAGTTAGTGTTGAGCAAAGATATGATAAGAAATTAAGCTGTTGGAGAGGAAAACATTTGTCTGAAGGTGCAAATAACCTCTTGACTCAATACCAATACCATCCCTGTTTCTAGGTGACGTGCTGTTTACATGTGGTATTGCTGACTAAAAATTAACAAGTTATCTTCCTCCCTGTCTCCCTCTGTTCTTCCTTCCTCGCTCTCTTCTTTTTCTCTCATCTCTTTGCCTCTCTGCCCGCCGACTTGAGTCCGCCAGCCCAACACTGCTGCGGTGCTACTACCTACCGTCGCACCTGCTATTTGCCGCCCACTTTCCCCCCATCGTCTGCCATGACGTTGAATGGTGGAACCACCATCTATGGCAGCGGCAAAGAGCAGGAGGCAAGTAAAGATAGAACAAGCTGGAGGAGGAACTAAATGTCTTTGAATTAAGCAAGGAACGGGCTTGAGCAATAGATTTCTGGCTTGTTAATTTTGTCTCTTTTTAACTTTTTTTTTTGCCTTTTTTGCTTTTTTTATTCTCTTTACTGCTATGTATTATCTATGATGATATAACTTTTTTTAAATTTTTTATATTTAATTATGCAAGAAAAAACTAACAGTAGCTATAGAGCAAAATGTTAGGCCTGAACTGGTGACCTCAAGCACCACATCTGGTTTTAATGGTTGAAGGATCAATGCTAATTGGTTTTGTGCTTACGGTGAAAATTGGACTTTCCTGATTATTGAAGGCAGGAAATGGACCTCTTCCCTTAGAATATGTCGCTTGAATGAATCAAAGAAAGAAAATTTACCTTTGTCAAGCTTGTGAGCTCGTTCTTTTCATATTCTAAAAACTGTTTTTTGGCTTTTCTATAGTAACTAGTTTTTAAACGAAGTGTATTTTCAAAATAGGTCTACAAGTTAAGTATACACTGTAGTGATTTCATTTATATTGATCAAAACCACATGCGAGTTTCTTTTATTCTGTACTCTTTCTCAGGAATAGCCAAAAATCATAAGCTATAGCTAAAAGCTATAAGGCAAAGGGGTTGTTTGATGTAGCTTTTAAAAGCAGCTTTTGGTTTTTGTTACAGTACCTAACTTTTAAACGGAATATTTTTTCAAGATGGGTCTACAAGTTAATTGTAATACACGTTAAAAACCAAACATTTGTACGAGCTAAAATCGCAAGTGAGTATCTCTCTATAATCTCTGTCACAAACATCTAAAATTTAAAAATTTTAATCAAAATGTATAAGCTACTGTCATGAAGAACAGGCCAAACAAGTATCACCCTGACAGCCAGGATGGCAGCCACTAGAGTAAGCACATGATCATCACCTTAGAGATATCGTTGTCAGACTTGAGATATATCTGGTGTAGTTACTTTGTCTTTTGAAGTCTGTGGAGTACTTAGTGGGACAGTTTGGCAATTTGAAGTCTGTGGAGTACTTATTAGGACAGTTTGGCAATTCGCAAGACACAACATGACTTGCCGGAATCTGTCCCAAGTAAAACAGTCACTTGTGGCATTAGGGCCGTTCCACTGAGCATAAGCTTACGGCTTTGGATATTGGTTTTTGATTGAAAATTGTGCTATAGCAGTGATTAGTTTTTTCGAATTATTTAATTTAAAAATAAAAAAAAATTATATCATCACGGATAATATAAAAGAATAAAGGCAAAAAGTCAAAAAACCAAAATAAGCTGAAATTAGAAACCGATATGTTTTAAGTGGCTTATAGCTTAATATAAACTGAAAGCCAAAAAAGGTCAAAACTAAAACCATTTAGAGCATGCCCAAATCTCTCTTTATTCTTTCAGCTGTGCACTGTGCTTCTCCGGCTTCTAAACTATTCGCTTAAACTTATGATTTTATTAACGAGTACTCTGTAGCTATTGCATCAAAAGGGCATGAGCTGGAAAGCCTGGAATGCTGGATTATCCTTGCTGATCGGCCAGCCCTCTTCTATGATTCGTCCTCAAATCTAAGCCCTCTTTTATGATTCGTCCTCAAATCTATTTCCTTGCATGCAGGCATGCAGCGGCTCGGCAGTGGCCGGGGAGGCTCGGTGGCCCGAATTGTTTCTATTTTAGCCTTTTTTTTGAAAAATATTTACATTTAGACCCCTGGTAATTTTAATTCCGTTTTTGGACCCAGGGGTCGGCGCCGTGTGTCACGGCGCCGAGCTAACACGTCTCGGCGCCATGATCCATGGCACCGAGGTCGCAGGCCCGCTCCAGCGTGGCGGCCGGCGTGGCGCCGACGTGGCAGGTACCTCGGCGCCGTGGCTCGTGGCTCCGAGCTGCCTGCCACGTGGCGCCGAGCTCCCTGCCACGTCTGCAGACACTCGGCTGTTTAGGGTTTGCACCGATCAGCCTTTTTTCGCAAAATGAATTACTAGTTGTATTTTTTATTTGGATTATTTAATTATAGTAATATTATGTAATATATTTATTTATTTATAGAGAGCAAAAAATACGACATATGTTTTGAAAATTCGTTATGTATTGCAGATGATACATGTAGGAGTACAGTTTGCTGCTACGCAAATTATTTTTGCGATTATGAAAATTAAGAAATTTGCTTGGTAGAGTACGAACGAGTTTTGTGTGAAGTAACGATTAGTGTATTTGTGATTTTTGTACAATGCTGACCGTGAAAAATATGTTGAACTGGCAATAACATTTTTCGATCATGTTATGTTGTTTTATTGGAAGAAATTTTTTGAAATTTTTTTTGAGGACAACTGTGATAGGAACAATTGGACGAAAGGAGGGGAAGTGATAATAAGACACGTGGTAATCTTTGCATGCGAAAAGCCGAGATAATAAGCTTATAAAGTTGGGACGAACATGGCGCGTACATTTGTATTACATGCATAGCATATAGCATGATATCCGACTAACCGACCCAACTGCTCGTACGACCTCTCGTGTGGACCGGGTCTATTACATCTTGTCTACTGGGTGTAGCGTGGTTGTTTCCCCTTTTTGTCGCGCCCTGAAGATGGCTCCGCTGCATCCTTCTTCCTGTCACTCTTGGTCTTGAGAGCCACCTCACAAGCTTGAAGCTCTTCCTCCTGACGCTTGATGGCTGCTTCACGCAGACTTAACTGCTCCTGCCTCCTTTGCAGCTCATCCTCCTTGCCCTTCAGACGGATTTGGTCCACCCTCACGCGGCGCTCTTGCTCAAGCCGCATCTGTCGTTCCACTTCGCGAGCCTGAGTCATCTTGACAAAGTATTGTCCTTTGTTTTCCACCTCCATTGGCCGGTTCTGTGGCCATGCCGGCGGCACCCGATCCACCCATTGCATGAACCCACAAGCTATGTGTGGCGTGGTAGATGTCATGGATCAAGTTGAGAAACGATAACGAGAAACAAAGGATTTAGTTGTCGTCGTTACCACGAAGTCGTCATCCAGGTCTGGACACTTGAAGAACCTACGGCCGTAGTTGGCTCGTTGTACTGGATCCGTCTAGATGCACAGCATCGTCCGAAAGCCGCAATGGCACTTCGGGCGCTCATGCCACTCCGGCACTCCAAATGGGTCGGACCTCCAGGAAGACATTGTTGTGTGGTAGTATTGTGATGTCTTGAGGAGGAGATGTGGTATGGAAGACATAGGAGGCCTTTATGTAGGCAGGTTATCTGGTGCAGTGGGCATAGTCCATGGAGAGGATCTTTTCGCTTTTCCTGGATTCCAGTGTAGCAATAAATGGCCCTATGTAGGCTTTTCTGAGACTATAGTCTCGTAATAAATTCATAGTTCGTAGCCTTTTCAGAGATTGGACCATTCAATGTATTTGGTACAACATAGCCTTTTCTGTCGTTTTCTGCTACAGGCCTATGTCACTGAGCAAAGCTGGGCTCTTTTGTCATGTCTCTGCGCAAAGCTGTCGCATTGTATCATGAAAATTCCTATGTAGGCTTTTCAGAGTCTGTAGTCTCGTAATAAATTCATAGATCGTAGCCTTTTCAGAGGCCAGTAATCATAATTCCTGTAAATGCTAAAGACCTACGCCCCTATATGTGTACTGACATTACTTTGTTGAAGCGACGGAAGCCTGAAAAGCCTAGAAAGCTAATTGTTGCGTCATTAGTCTATCTCTCATGTTGTGTCATTGCAAACGTGTCGGCATATTAACTACTTTTATCGTGGACGTTAGAAAATTTTGACAAGTTCCCCCTGTTTTTGGAGCCACTCTAAACACAAATATCACATGAATATAGCATATACACATATATACAACAAGTAGCTCATTACAAACACATCTCAGTCCAACCACTTACCAAGTGCCTCCTAGCTCATTACAACATATATACAACAACTTTTAAGCCCAACCACAAACCTACACATAAGTATCACTGCCTCCTAGCCTTACCCTTACCCTTACCAAGGGCGTCGGTGCCTGGAGTGTAACGGCTAGGCTCGCGGCGGCGTCTGCGTGGTAGAGGCTGTGAAGGTTGAGTCGAAGGAGCGTCTACGAGCTGAGACGGGCCTATCTCATCGTAAGTCTGCTCCACCTCGTCCTCGTCGTCGTCCTCACCGCCCTGGGACGGGAAAGTGTCGCTCCTCGTGGGGGACGAGCTCTGTCCCGTGTACGACCCTCGCCGCGTCGGGTCTGCAAGTCGTGTCGAAGGCACGTCTACGTCCCTCGCCGCGCCTGTGCTGCAACCACAACGACCAGCCGCACGACGTAGCCGACCTGCTAGCCTCTGTCATCCAACATTTTGTTAACCAACAAGATACGAAGATAGTAGGTACTAATTTTGTGAGTGGCTTTGTCGAAGCTTACCTCTAGGAAGCTACGAGTCCTGACGTCGCCGACTGTCCTGGAGAAACGCTCTATGTCCTGTACAAACTGCTCGTCATCTCTTCCTTCTGCATAAGCCTCATGAGAATGCCTAAGATCGCTGAATTCATGAACTGATGGATCCCGGCCAGGGCAATAACGCCTGATCAGCTCAATATCACTTTCGGTCAGCTCTCCAAAAGGGCGGTCATCATCAGAATCAATGGCCCTTACGATCTCGTAAGGCTCTAGATCATCCACAATTTGAACATCCACACTGTTGGAGTCCCTGCAGACTTCTTCAATGTTGCCAGATGGAGCAATGGGAGGAACACCCACATTATCCGGAATGTCTCCTGCATTATAAGCACGAAAACGATGGGATTGAGACAAAAGAATGAAATGACGGGAAAAGGCTAAAGTGTTGTTCGACTCTTACTGCGATGATTCTGGGTCAAAGGGATCTCCTGAGGGGCCGCCACGACATCATCAGTCCGACATTCGACTCGAACTGGTTGAGAAATCTGAACCTCGTTCGGGGCAGATAGAGCATCGGGCACCTCAGGCACTCCTTCCACATCCACCGGTAACGGAGGGTCAAAGGGTGCCTGATCACCTAGTTCTGGTGAATAACCATGAGGGGTGGGATCAATGGACACCTTCCGCACAACAAGGTTCAAACATTGGAACTCATTCCTCATAACCAATTTGACATATTTGTCCCACTGATCCTCACAACCAATTAAGATCAACCGCCTTAGAATTCTGTCTTTCGAACCGAAGTGAAGTAACCCCTCAACTGTGATGCTCTCCTCGTTTGCATGACAATGTAGCTCCTCCCGGGCCCTAGCAACCAACTCACTAAACGATGGCCGATCACTGAATATCAGAGGCACCCTTTGCATTTCAACAAATCGAACATTTCCATAATCATCACTTGTCACACTGCCTCCATGATATAGGGTGACTAGGTTGTCCATCTAGAACATACAGAAAACCAAACTTAATACCTTTAATCGAAATTAGATACTAGATAGTAACTAATAAGTACCTAGTGTAAGGTCTGCATAGGAAAAGTGATTCTTCTGGTTAAATCTAAAGTGAGTCTTCTGGTTAAATCTAACACATGTTCCTGGCCAGCCCCATAACAGAACAGCTCTCCTGTGTTTTCCCCCTCATCTCTAAATGGCATGTTTTCTAATGCTTTTACTAACATTTTAACAACAGACTCACATGCAAAAATAGCTCATTCAATCATCTAAGAACTTACTCAGAAGTCAGAACGCATATATAAGATCAAAGGTTTAAGGGTAGAGAAATGGTGATCAAATAGCTTTCAGCTACAAATCTGATTAGTCAATGACTGGATAAAAAAAGGCCAGAGCGAATGCAAACCTTCTTAAATTAATTACAGTATTAACGACACACAGCAGGCACATCATATCCATGACAGCAATGCAGTATATCTCCTAAGCCCTAAACAATCCTGTCAAATTACACCTGAACATCCAAAATCAAATCATAAACTACAACATGCTACAAAACTATGTCCCCTCAAATAATAGTAAATGCAACTCTCATCATTGCACAATGGTGCAAAATTAGCTACTGATTGGTTTCTTAACATTGGTCTCAGCTTGCTACCCACAACACCCTAAGAATTCACACCTCAAATCTGCAACAAATTTCACCCAACTTACGAGCATAACACCTCACATTACGGCTCAAAGAAATCTACGGTTTGAGATGTGGGGAAGGAAGGCAACCTCCAGAAGTCCTCGACAGTGGCGAAGGTGTGGATGGGGCGGATGGAGCTCCCCCAGGCTACCTCCAGAAGTCCTCGACGGTGGCGGGTGCGGCGCAGTATGGTTGGCCTGCGGGTGGGAAGGCGGGCGGCCGGGGACGCGACGGCACCACGGGCGGCGGCGGGGAGGCGGCGGCACCACGGGCGGCGGCGGGGAGGTGTCGGCACCACGCGAACAAGAGACAATGGGAGAGAGACCGACAGGAACACGAGGAGAAAGGATAAGGCCGCGTGGCAGGCAACTCGGCGCCAAGATCCACGGCGCCGAGCTCGGAGCCACGAGCCACGACGCCGAGGTACCTGCCACGTCGGCGCCACGCCGGCCGCCACGCTGGAGCGGGCCTGCAACCTCGGCGCCGTGGACCAGGGCGCCGAGACGTGTTAGCTCGGCGCCGTGACCCACGGCGCCGACCCTCTGGGTCCAAAAACGGAATTAAAACTATCAGGGGTCTAAATGTGAATACTTTTCAAAAAAAAGGTTAAAATAGAAAAAATTCGGCTCGCTGGCTCCGTGGTGTTTGTTCGCTTGCGTCGGTGGCTCTGGTGTTTGTTCGCTTGCGTCGGTGGCTCTGGTGTTTGTTCGCTTGCGGCTCGGGTGAAGACGTCTTTATCCCCCACGCACCAATGCTTCCTATGATTGACCATCTCTCCAAATAATTCGCGACGTCTTTATGCCCCACGCATTCAAATAATTCCTAGACGTCTTCAAGGACGAAGCAGTACGGCCATCCTGTTGGCTTTTTAATGATGTGATGACATGCCAGGCGAAAACAAGGCCGTTTTGTGACTGCGTATTCAGAGAAAGCTGCGAGGCCGAACGTATCCCTTGCCGTTGCATATTCAGAGAAAGCTGGGAGGTCCGTGGCCCGTGTCTTCTTTGTAATCGCCTTCACCCGCTCTCTCTGATGCGCGTATTCCCTTCTGTTGCAATGGCCCAGAGCCGTCGGAGCATCCCTTTCGTTCTAGACGCTGGCTCGGAGAATACGTAGCTCGCCGCCGCAACTCCTCTACTTCCTTGATTCCGGTGAGTCCCGTTCTTATTCTTCGCGTTTTTACATACTTCCAGACTGGCAGAACCGGCCGCCGTGGAGGACTTCACCCACGGCCCGATTGCGAGCACCACGGGCGTAGATAGCTTCATTGCAGCTCGTAGATTGTGACTAGCCTTGATTTCGTAGGATAGGCTCGGTTTCGTAGTCCTCGCCTGAGCCCGTGCTGTCACCGCTGTGATTTGTCGCCGCCAAGCTCAGCTCCAGTGACCTAGGTCCCCGAGCTGACCCTAGTAGCTTCGCCAGGGCCTCTAGTAATGCTGTAGAGGTTCTATTTCACCTCTGCTTTGCCGTATCGTCTGAGCCGCCCTGCACGGCCCCGCCTAGTACTGGAGTAGGTTTTGCTCCGCGTTTTGTTGCTGCTATGCCAACGCCGCCGTTGGCCAGAGGAGTTCCGCCGCTCATCGTCGTCGCGCCACCGCCATAGTGCACCTCTCCGGCTGCCGCCACTACCAATCAGTGCGTCTTGAACCCAGCAACGCGTTTTGGCCCTTATATGTGCTCCTCCGTCCCCGCCTCGCCGTCGGCAAGCTCGGAACGAGCTCCACTGTGAGCTACTCTGTTCCGGCTCTGTTAGTCTCTCTGTCAGTGACAGACGGGCCCCGCTGGGATTAAAGTGGTTGGTATTTGCTTAGTATATACTATCAGTATGACATGGGACCTCTGTAATTAGGAAAATCAGATTAAACCTTAATTAAGAAATGCACCACTGACATATGGGTCCCAGTGGATAGAGATAGGCTTGTGGACTCGGTCTATTTGAACTGTCACTGACCAACCGCCCCCACACGATCAGTCACAGAACGTTTTCTCCAAAAATAAATAGAAAAGAAAAGGAGAACCCATGGACTCCACCTGTTAGGATTTTCCTCTCGGGCAAATTTTCTAAAGGTCATAATTTTGTTCATTTCAAATCCAAATGACGTAATCTTTGTTTCTAAATTTAAGATCTTTCAATCAGTAGCAAAATAATAATTTTTAGAGTTTATTTAAATTTATTTAGATTTGAATTGAATTCATATGTTTTTCACAAATATAGATCCCGACGTCCCAGACGCCATCCCTACTAAACAGGACCTCGAGCCCTCCATATTTGAGTAAGACAAGTTCTTATGATTGATCATGTCTCTCCTAGTTTTAAATGCAAAATATTTTGTTTGAAATTATATTACACATGCTTTACTTTATAGTCATGTCACATAAGGTATTAGATAGTCGTGATTTCGTACTTTGATAAACTCCCTGATAATTGCGTGGTTCCATCCTTGGACACCATAAGGTTAAGTGGGCTGGGTTTAGACATCGGGCATGTTATTTTTATTTTCGGCTTATAATTTTTTGTTATGATTCATAGCTTTTAGACTATTTGTGAGAGTGAGTACAAAGTAATAGAAACTTGCGTGCTGGTTTGGCCGATTAGCCACTACATCATATATTACAATTAACTTGCAGAATCTATTTTAAAAAGGTATTTTATTTGAAAGTTAGTTACTATAGAAAAATTGAAAAGCAATTTTAAAAAGCCAAAAAGATGGGGCCGATATCATCAGGTTGGGTATATTTTCTTTTCAGAAGGGTTTGCCACACACCTTTTCTCGGTCTCCAACTTCCAAAGCCACTTGCAAAGTATAGTAGTATACTAGACTTATGTTCATCACGTTCATGTCTGGAACCCCTAGACCCCCTTGGTTTCCAAATATCTGGCCAATTGACAGGGTGGTATTTTTTTTAACCCCCATTGCCTTCTTGCCAAACAAGTCTAGCCCTAAAATAATCCAATCTTTTCAGGACCACTCTAGGAATTCGAAGAAAAGACAGCAAGTAAAAACGAGTGCTATTAACAGCAAGTAAACTGCATTCACCAATATCAACCTCCCTCCACGTGATATCAGCTTCCCTCGCCACCCACTCGGCTTTTCCCCAAATTTATCTTCAATGGATTTTCCGGAAATATTCCTCGGCCTCTTAGCATCTATAGGAACATGAGTGGGTGGCAATAATAAGAGTATATTCATATTGGTTTTTTAGTAGCTTTTGGTTTTTTAATAGTAACAGTTTATATAGAAGTTATATAAAGAGAAACACTTACGTGCGATTTTGGCTTATTTAAATGAAGTTACTATAGTATCTGCTACAATCGACTAATAGACCCCAACTTGAAAAGACACTCTGTTTGAAAACTATGTATTGTAGAAAAGCTGCTTACTAATCTTACAAGTGAAGATTTCCCCATACCTCTCCTTCTTCTCTTCAGCTGTTCCTAGAGTTGCGAGGGCGCTTAGTTTGGTGATGGCTTTTTCACTATAGGTGGCTTATTTTTTATTGTAGCTGGTAATGGCTTATTTGACATAATTAAATTTAAAAATTTTAAAAAATAAAAAACAGGTTAGTCCACCACGAACAATACGAAGGAATACAAGAAAAAAGAAAAGGAAAAAAAACCCAAAAAAAGTCAAAAGTTAGAAAAAGACGACATTAAGGATAATGAATTAAAAGTCAGAAGCCAGAAGCAAATGCTGAAATGAGCGGCTGACAGGCAAGATACTAATCTTACGAGTGAAGATTTCCCCGTACCTCTCCTTGTTCTGTCAGCTGTTCCTATACCATAATAAATACCACTTTTATGGAAGATGATTTTGAGTCCAGACATTTGCTCAAACAAACAAAGAATATACTTAAAATCCTGGCACTATTACTATCATCTTCAATCAAAAATATTGTGTCGTCACCATGCCGAAGAATGGCTAGGTCTAAGGCCCCGCTCCAAATAGCTTCACTTTTTTTGCTTCTAAAATTCACCTTTTTGGTTTTTTTTTTGTGGCTTTTCTTCTTTTCCTCCTTATTTTTTTGCATTGTCCCAAAAGATTTAGCGGCATTTTCTAATTTTCTGAATTATTCATTATTTTTTCTTATTTTTTGACTTATAAAAACTAACAGCCGCTACAATACATTTGTAGCCAAAATACACATCAACAAGCCCAAAAGCCTTGGCTTTAAGCCGTTTGGACGCCTTCTTTCCTAAGCGTTCTGAATTAAGCATGCCAACCCATTAGCAAGAATGTCAAAGAGCAATGAGGATAAAGGACCCCCTTTGATATGAGGGTAGGTCCTGATCTTTCGATAAGGGATAACTAACGATTTGTGGAGGATGGCTTTGACGATGATGGCTACCAACTGAACGTGTTTGGAACACTAAGCAATCGCTAAACTACACTCCAAATGGTTATTAACTATGTCAAGAACACGACTGACCTAATCACGAAGATCAATTCCTGCAATGCAACCGTAGAATGAAGCAAGAACAAAGTAAAAGCATGCCAACCCATTAGTAGTTGTGAGGTTCAGAAACACACTTCCGTAGGTCTAACTGACACTAGAGAAGGTGTGGATGTTGCACACGGGGGCTAACAATTAAAAACTACACCTAAACTCTAAAAGTGGTGCCCCTGACCCTATTTGAGAGGCTAGGGATGTGGAGAGCACATGCATGAGGGAAGGGGAGCATCCCACTATAACTCCTCAGTTGGGCTTAAACTAATACAATACTCTGGGCCTAGGTTTAGAACTGATTCATAGATTGCAACACACTTAGGTAGAGTTTTGAGATGGGACTCGAACCATTGGAAAGAGGATGTCATAAGTTTACCAACAAGTCCTAGATCACCTCATTTGGACTCCGTATGCTCGTTTGAAGTCAGCACTTTCTCAAATCAGGGAACCTATCTTTTCTCAAATGCAATCAAACAAGATCACTAGGTTGAAATATTAATTCTTTTCAACCCTAACTACCAACAAGTTGATATTTCACATTCATAAGTTCTATATTCTCTCCAGCGGTTTCATGTATTTTAAGAATAAATTCAGCACATTTCTTAGCATCAAAATTAACTTCTTTAGAAGATGGTAAAGACAATAAATCAATTGGAGTACAAGGGTTAAAGCCATATACCTCCTAAAAAGGGCTTATCTTTGTGGTTGAATGCAGTGAACGGTTGTAAACAAATTCTACGTGAAGTAGACATTCTTCCTGCATCTTTAAATTCTTCTTCAAAACAACCCTTAACATTATAGACCATGTGTGGTTGACAACTTCAGTTTGTCCTTCCATTTGAGGGTGACAAGTAGTAAAAAATAGCAGCTTCATCCCCAAATTCCCCCATAAAGTCCTCTAAAAATGACTCAAGAATTTAGCATCACGATCTGAAATAATGGCGTTAGGCACTCCATGTAGACAAACGACATCTCTGAAAGAAAATCAACAATATTTGTAGCATCATCGCTCTTATGACATGGAATAAAATGTGTCATCTTAGAAAAGCGATAGACCACAACAAATTTGCTATCCCTTCTCTTCTTAGTTCTATGCAGTTCTAAAATAAAATCCATAGAAATATCCTCCCAAGGAGCACTAGGAACAGAAAGAGGCATATATAATCCATGTGGGTTCAGTGATAACTTAGCTTTTTGACACGTAGTGTAGCGAGCCACGAAACGCTCAACATCACATCTCATCTTAGGCCAATAGAAGTGTTCAGCTAATGTGTCCTCTATCTTATTCACTCCAAAATGACCCATGAGACCTCCTCCATGCAACTCCTGTAACAACAAAAGGTGAACGGAGCTAGGTGGAATGCACAGTTGGTTAGCTCTAAACAACAAGCCATTATTCAAAAAAAATTATTGTAGCATCTTTCCTCATTACAATTTAACACAACATCTTTAAAATCAGCATCAGAAGCATATAATTCTTTAATTACTTCTAAACCAAAGATACAAAAATCCAGTTAAGATAGCAAAGTGTACAACCTAGACAAAGCATCAACAATTACATTCTCTTTTTCCTTCTTGTGTTTGATCACACAATGAAAAGTTTCAACGAATTCAATCCATTTAGCATCTATGGTTTAGTTTTAATTGGCTTCTAATGCGTTTAAGGGATTCATGATCATAATGGATAAAAAATTCCATAGGCCACAAATAGTATTACCATGTTTCCAAAATTCAAACTAAAGCATATAAGTCCTTATCATAAGTAGAATAGTTCAACTAGGTCCACTCAATTTCTCACTAAAGTAAGCAACAGATTTACCTTCTTGCATGAGCACACCACAAATACCAGCTTCATTGGCATCACATTCAAACTCAAAAGTCTTACCAAAGCTAAGAAGTTGTAGAAGTGAGCCATTTGTCAATTTCTTTTTAATAAGGTTGAAGGCGTCTTCATGCACTTGTCCCCAATAAAACGGAACGCCTTTCTTGGTTAACTCATTCAATGGTGCGCAATAGTGCTAAAATCCTTCACGAAACGTTGATAGAACTCAGTAAGTCCATGGAAACTCTACACTTGTCATCATTTTAGGAGACAACCAACTCTTAATCGCATCGATCTTGGCTACATCAACTTTAATTCCATGCGGGGTTGCAACATAGCCAAGAAATAACGACTCGATCCATACAAAATATGCACTTCTTAAGGTTACCAAATAAATGTGCATCACGTAGGGCATTTAAAATAGCACGTAAATGATCAAGATGTTCATTAAGGATTTGCTATAGATCAAAATGTCATCAAAGTATACCACAATAAATTTTCCAATGAAATTGCGCAAATCTTCATTCATCAAATGCATGAAAGTACTATGTGTATTAGTCAAACCAAATGGTATCACTAACCAGTCATACAAACTGAATTTAGTTTTGAACATAGTTTTCCATTCATCTCCTAATTTCATCCTAATTTGGGGGTATCCACTATACAATCAATCTTTGAAAACATGATAGAACCACTCAATTCATCAAGTATATCATCGAGACTAGGAATAGGGTGATGGTATCTAACAGTTATATTATTAATTGTTTTATAGTCTACACATATGCGCCAGATCCATCTTTCTTAGGAACCAAAATAACAGGAACAACACAAGGACTAAATGATTCATGTACATACCCTTTATCAAGCAATTCTTGTACATGACATTGAATCTATTTAAACTCCTTGGGATTGGTTCTATATGGCGCAATTGGGCAACGATGCTCCTGGAATCAAGTTAATCTAGTGCTCAATCCCTCTAATTGGTGGCAATCTCGGGGGCACCTCAGAAGAAAACACATCCTCAAATTCCTGCAAAAGGTTAGTGATAGCAGGAGGAAAAGAAGCAAGTAAATCCTTCAATGAAAACAATACCTCTTTGCAAACCAAAGCATAGCAACCAGAATTACTCACTTCCATCTCACAAACATCAAATTTTGTAGCTAACAAAACAACACCTTTCTACTTAATTTTAGCTTGCTTAGAACTAGAACTAGGTTCTTTCTTTTTAGTTGAAACAAATTCTTTAGATACAATCTGATTTTCACTTTTAGCACTAGCCTGCTTTTCCTTCTCAGCTCTATCTAACTCATCTTTTAAAATTGTAGCAGGAGTCATAGGAAGCAAAGCGATTTTCTTGTTTTTGAAAATGAGAATATGTTGATTAGTTCTATCATGATGTAAAGCAGATCTAAATTGCTAAGGCCTACCTAACAACAAAGAGCAAGCTTGCATAGGCACAACATCATAATCAGCATAATCATGATATGAACCAGGTGAAAAGTGTACAATCACTATTTGTGACACCTTCATCTTACTACAAGAATTGAACCATTGAATGTAGTAAGGTCATGGATGAGGGCATGGGGTCAAGACAAGCTTCTCGACTATGTCCATACTAGTGAGGTTATTGCAACTCCCTCCATCAATGATCACATGGCATGAGCGATTATTGATGACGAACTTAGATTGGAATAAATTATAGTGTCGCTTCTGTTCAGTATGCTCCATCTGTGCACTAAGTACACGCTGAACAGCAATGCTCATGTACTTCTCAGAAATCTTCGATCCCAATTGTTCTCCCTCTTCAGACTTAGTCTCATGTTCCTCATCTACAGGTCAATTGCAAGCAAAACATATTCATCCTCAATATCACTACATGAAGAATACTAACTATTGTCCCTTACAATGAGAGCTCACTGGTTTGGACAATCACATATGAAATGTCCAAAACCCTTGCAACAGTGACATTGCACATCTTTAGTACATCCTATTGAAGCAACTGAAGAAGCACACTTTGTTGGAGCTTGCACCGTGGTAGATTTACTTGTTTCTAGAGCACGTGAAGGCGTTAAAGTAGTGGAAGAAGCAACGGAGCATCCACGTGATGGCGGGGGTGGCTCGCGGCTAGTAGTAGATGACGCCCTACTCATGCCCTAGTTTGGCCTAGAGGAAGAAGAACCACCTATAAAATGTCCTCTTGACCTAGCTTTTCCCTGCACTTCTCTTTTAGCTTCATAAGTAAAATGAAACAAATGAGTGATGTTATCATAGTCCTTATAATCAAGTATGTCCTAAATTTCATAGTTAGGCCCTCCTAGAAATCTAGCCATTTTAGCATCTTCAATTTCTTCTAATCCACAACATAAAAGACCAGTTTACAATTATTAATATTATTCCTCTACAGTTTTATTGCCTTGTCACAATGTTGCATTTCACGATGATAGTAAGAAGGGACAAATCTATTCCTCATCATGCATTTCATATCATTCCATGTTCTATTAGTGTTGGGACGTTGTTTACAAACCTCATTCCACCAAATGGACGCAAAATTAATAAACTCACTAGTAACAACCCTAACATGTTTATTTTTAGAAAAATTATAGCATGCAAATTTCTACTCAACTACTAACTCCCAATCAAGGTATGCATTAGGATCATATTTACCAGTGAAGGAAGGCATATTAAACTTAATCTTCGCCATGGAATCATCATGTACGATTATGTCAATGAAGATTACGATTGATGAGGATATAATAATCCTCATATTATTACGTCATTATATTCTTTGTGTATACCCCTTATCGATAAGCAAGAGATTTCACAGGGTAGTCATAAGTCCTTCTACGACAACCTAGTCGTGAGTCCTTCTACGACCACCTAGTCGTAAGTTGTCATACGACCACCTCAAGGTCGTGGACTTTCCTGTGACTGTTGTATCTTTGACTAGTTTGTCTATGATTGTCTAACACATCGTGGGTCCGCCTGATAGGATGGTTAGAACGCATGCTTATTCTTAATAACTACACATGATCTCTCTTTGACAACAACCGCTGCATGACAAACGGGCTACTATGTCTCTCTGACAATAACTCCAATCGGGCGGTTATCACCCAAAGCATTAAAGCATCTCTTGGCATGGGACAATGGCCACCACTTCGTCAACTATAGAAGGGTTGATGTCGGAGGAGAAATAGGCTGGATTGAATCTAGTTGAAGCAAGACATAGTGCAAGATATTTTGCATTGCTCTCAGTTGTAATCATTTCTCTGAGCAATAGCCACATAGGAAGTAGGATTATTATTCTCCTAGAAGAAGGCCTGAGCCTGTATAAATATTCCTGTATCTCCTCTCTGTGTTATCATAGCTAGGTTCTTATGAGTTTCCCCTGAATCCAAATAAATCATATGTAAGATCGGTATTAAAACACCGACAGTTGTTGCTGTCCGTGGGGAAGCTTCTTCCAAGACTCTAGTAATCTGCTTGTCGATAAGTTCTCCTTCTTCTAATGTCCTCATAGCAGGAGAGTGGAACGAGGAGAACTGGTTTGACCTAGTTGGGTACACAGATCTCAACATGGATACTTGCTATGAGTATAAGCATACCATGATCACTTCCAACGGTGAGGTTGTCTTTGGAGATCTATACTGAGACCTTAGAGGTCACACTGCGGGAAAGGCTGAGGAGGGATCCTCATCCCCAAAGCAGTACGCCCAATGGAGGGACCGATTTCTCCAAATGGCAAGGGTTAATCCAACCATGAACAGAACTCGTAATATGACAATGGGCCTACCCCTAAGTGTTCGAGTCCCCCCAACAATCACTCAATCAGGCTCAGTGAGTCCTAGAATCTCGCATTGTAGAACACCATCGTCATCTAGTAGTCATAACTCTCCAATGGAACCTGCAAAGAGAGTGAGTGGGCTCCCTGCGAGTTCACCCATACCTTCACAGAGTATAGATCCAACCGAAGATAGTTATAACCTGGAATTCCCCTTCCTAGTGGGGTTTACTCTAGGCCTTGATGCACTCTCATTAGAGCATTCTTTAAGTGATGGGCCCTCCATCGGAAGTGGAGATTCTAGACAAGAGGTCTTTACCCTCCCCGTGGATTCTGATCACTCTCTCAGAGGAAGCCCTTGGGATGCTCTCCACCGATCACACTCTACGGTCTCTCGTGAGGATGGCACGGAGGCCTTCGGTGATGAGCTAGGTGAGTTCTCTGATGAGTGTGGGAGAAATCCAAGAAATAATCGCTCTCCTTTAAGGTAACATCAACTAGCCTCAGACATTGATTACTGAGAGACAGTTCGGAGGAGGTGATTGGCTACCCAAAGGTTTTTGCTTGGGCGTACCTAGTTCCAGTCTAAAGAGGCTCAAGATCTTTAGTGCATCAATGACTTGATCGAGAACCAAACTCAAGAGCTTGCTCGGGAGCTAGGCTACGACCACTTCACCAAGAGGATCGCGCAAAGACTCTACAGCATAATGGCCAGGCTCTAGCAGCCTCACCGACATAACTTCGGGGGTCAAACAGGTATGACCACTTCTAGTCATTCACAAAACTCACCCCGTGGGAATTGACATGATAACAAGTCATGCTGGTCCCCTAACCAAAACTCTAGTCGAAGGAGAATTCGTCGAATGACATTAGATCGGTGGGTTTACCCAGGGGGTGATTGATCACCACTTCGAGCAAGGAATCTACAGCAGCAGATAGACTATGAGGAGTACTACCCTCGTATGGATGAGGCCTACTACAGGTTGGGCCCATCGACTGCTAGGCATCATCGAGTATGATTGCCTAGTGACGCTAATCACCCTTTCCCACAAATTAGGCATCATGAACTTGTTATCGGGGATCAGGCGTTCACGCTTGACCTCCAAGCAGTGCACTGGCCACTACGGTTCCAACCGGTAAATATAGAGAAATTTGATGGATCCTAAAATCCCATCGAGTTCCTCTAGATTTACATGACTGCAGTGCGAGCAGCAGGAGGTGGCGAGCATGTCATGGCCAACTACCTACCAACTGTGCTTGAGGGATCCGCTCGGCCGTGGTTGCTCAATCAACCACTCAAGTCAATCCACTCGTGGCAACACCTCTGTGAACTTCTATTGGCCAACTTCTAGGGCACGTACTACTACCCTGGGAAAGAGGACGACCTACATCGGATGTAGTAGAACAGCAACGAGACCGTTCGACAGTTCATCGTACGCTTCAATCAGGTTCATAATTCAATTCCGAATATCTCTGATGCTTCTATCATCAAGGCTTTCAAGCAAGGAGTCCATAATAGGACATTCATGGAGGATATCACCTTAAATCCTTTGACCACTATCGTTGAGCTCTTTGAGATGGCTGATTGTTACACGACTACCGCTAAAGTGGTCAAATGGAAAAACCATTGATCAGGTCATTTGAAGTTCCAAAGAGAAAGATGAAGGTTGTAAGAGGAAGGAGAAGGAGAAGGCCAAGAAGTCCAAGAACAAGGCCAAGGGTCGGAATCCTCGTGCTGAAAGTTTGAAGGCAGTCTTGGCTGTGACGATAAAGAGCCATGGAACCCCAAGCGATACTTTGATTGTGGCAAGGGCAAAGCCCCTATATAGAAAAACAACAAGCCAAGGTGGTGCCCTCTCCACAAGGAGGGGCACAACCTTCTTAATTGCTAAGTTTTCCAACGAAAACTCGAGGACTATTACTCCGGTAAAGGGCCACTCCCTATGCCCGTAGAGGTGGGACAACCAAGTGGTCGGAAACAATTGGAATATGATGATGAAGAGGAGATGTTGTTCTAGAATCCAAAGCACACCATCAAGCACATCTATGGGGTATCTTCGGCATATGAGTCAAAATGACAGTACAAAGTTGTCGAGCAAGAGGTAAACTCTATCGACCCTCCCCTTGTCAATAATCTTCCTAAGTGGTTGGAAGTCACCATGTCGTTTGAAAAGGGAGACTGTCTGATCCCCTCGACTCGACTAGGTCAGTTCCTGATCATGGTCAAACCCACCATCAACAACTGTGAAATGAATCACGTGTTGATCGATGGTGGTAGTTCTTTAAATATTTTATTTGTAAGTACTTTGGATGAGATGCAAGTCCCTTATACCAGAATAAGGCCTATATGGTACTCATTTCATGGGATCATACCGGGCTTTTCAGCCAAACAAATTGGCTAAGTTTCTCTGCCTATCATGTTTGGGTCTCCAAGCAACTTCAGGACAGAGAATGTCTCCTTTGATATGATCAACTTCGATATGGTGTATAACGCCATACTTAGGCGACCAACTCTGGCACACTTTTTGATCATAATTCGCTGTGATAAGAAAATGGTGCTTACATGCGACCGCAAGTCCCTCGCGATGGTCAGTCAGTTACCGGCTCAAGAAGCTACTAAGCTGTAGCCTTCGACTAAACACTCAAAGCCTAAAGCTACACCGAAGCCAAACGACAAAGTCAAGGAGGTTCCTCTGGACCCAACGAAGCCTTGGAAGACCATTCGCATCTGGGTTACTTTAGACCCCGCATAGGAAGACGCCCTCATCACTTTTCTCTAGACAAATGCAGATATGTTCGTGTGATAGCCATCCAACATGCCCGAGGTTCCTAGGGAGGTGATCGAGCATAGGTTAGCTCTACGGCCTGATAAGAAGCCTGTAAAACAAAAATTATGAAGATTTGCACTAGATCGATGGAAAGCTATCAAATCAAAATTGGACAAGCTATTAAAGGCGGACTTTATAAGAGAAGTTGATCACTCAGAGTAGTTGGCTAATCCTGTAATGGTTAAGAAGTCTAATGGTAAGTGGCGTATGTGTATAGACTATACTGATTTAAATAAAGCTTGTCCAAAAAGATGATTTGTTGCTTCCTCATATTAATTAATTGGTTGATTCTACTGTTGGTTGTGAAATATTAAGTTTTCTGTATGCATACTCTAGTTACCACCAGATTCGTATGTATTCAGAAGATGAAGAGAAGATCGCATTCATCGCACCATTTGGAGTATTTTGCTATATCAAAATGCCATTTGGCTTGAAAAATATTGGTCCAACTTTTCAGCATTTGTTGCAATTGACTTTTATTCATCAAATGAGCTAAACCTTGGAAGCCTGCATTGATGATCTAGTCATAAAAAGCATCAAATTACTTAATCATATTTCTGACCTACAGGAGACATTTGACAACATTAGAAAGCACCGCTTGAAACTCAATCTCGATAAGTGTGTGTTCGGAGTTTCTTCAGGAAAGTTACTTAGATTCCTTGTTTCGGCAAGAGGTATCGAGGCAAATCCTGAAAAGATTAAGGCCATCGAGTAGATGCGCCTACCAACCACAAAGAAAGAAGTTCAAAAACTCACCAGTGCATGGTGGCTTTAAGTCATTTCATCGCATGATTGGGAGAGAAAGGACTTCCTTTCTTCAAGCTTCTAAGGAAATACGAGCGTTTCGAGTGGTCAAAAGAGGCTAATGATGCCTTCGAGGATGTCAAGAGATATGTTACAAGTGCTCCTATCTTAGTTTCTCTGAAACCAAGTGAGACACTCTTAATATATCTAGTTGCCATGTCACAGGCAGTAAGGGCAGTACTGGTCACAGAGCGCGAAGGCATCCAACAACCAGTCTTCTACGTACGTGACGTCTTACATGGGCCTCAGGAGAGTTGCTCTCAGGTCCAAAAATTCTTATATGCCCTCCTCATGCACACAAAATTGTTGTGCCGTCTGAGTTTCTCTTAGTAGAGGTCCTTCAGAATAGGGAAATAGTAGTGCGCATAGTAAAATGGTCAGTGGAACTTGAGGAGTTCGACCTCCATTTCGTGTCTTGAACAGCCATGAAATCCTAGATCTTAACAGACTTTGTCGCCAAATGGATAAATCCTGAACCCGTTCAAGATCCTCAGTACAATTCCCATGACCAGTGAACGATGTACTTTGATGGGTCGCTTACACTAAGTGGCTCGAGGGTTAGGGTGTTCCTAGAATCTCCTGCGGGAGAGACCTTAAAATATGTCATTCAACTACACTTTTTAGCCATTAATAATGTGGCTGAATACAAAGGTTTGTTGGCTAGCATATGAGTCGTGAAAGTGCTAGGGATTCGTCAACTACTCATGAGAGGAGACTCTCGACTAGTCATGAATCAGGTCAGAAATGAGTACCAATGCTCTAATTCAACCATGTCTCAGTACTTGTCAGAAGTCAGGAAGCTTGAGAAGCATTTTTCGATTTCGAGTTACAGTATATCTCTCGGAAGGATAACTTTCTTGCTGACCAGTTAGTTCAAATAGATTCTTCCCGATCACAAGTACCACTAGGAATTTTTTTGGAGCAATTCCAGAAAGCTGTCTTTGGTCAAAGTACTAGAGACAACACCAAATGAGATAGCCTCTGTAGAGTATGAGGATGACTTGATGGCTCCCATCTATGAGTATCTTCAGAAGGGTTCATTACCTGACAACAATCTTGAAGTAGATCGTCTATCCTGCAATGCCAAAATGTATACTTTGGTCGATGGGGATAATCTACAAATAGACTACTCAATGGGTCCTCATGAGATGCATATTGCAGACAAGACTACAAATCCTTAATGACATCACGGGGGCATCTGTGGAGCATACGCTTCTTACAGATTGTTGGTTGAAAAAGCCTTTCAACAAGGTTTCTACTGGCCAATAGCCCTCAATGACGCCAAAGAGTTAGTTAAGAAGTGTGTACAATGCCAGTTTCATAGTAGGCAAATGCACCAACTAGCTCGGGCTCTTCAGATCATCCCTCTATCTTGGCCTTTTGCAACCTGGGGTCTAAATATCCTAAGTCCATTCCCAAGAGCCCCAGGGGGCTTAAGTTCCTTTTTGTGACTATTGATACATTCACAAAATGGATCGAGATCAAACCTATGATTGGGATAGCGATAGGTGCTGCAAAAAGGTTCATGATGAGTAGCGTGATTACTTGATTTGGTTTAATCACCGAGAACAGTAAGTAATTTTTGAGCACAAAATTTTTAAGAATTTTGTGACAAATTAAATACCAAACTTTGCTATGCTTCGGTCACCTATGCCTAAACCAATAGGGAAGTCAGCGCACAAATGGCCAGATAATGCAAGGAATTAAGACCTGAGTCTTCGACCAGCTTGTAAAGTGCTCGGGGGCTTGGGTACGAGAATTACCTTTAGTATTATGGGCAAGTCATATGACTCCTAGTCGGGTGACAGGAGAGACTCCATTCTTCCTAGCCTTTGTAGCTGAAGCCATGAGACTCCATTCATCCTAGTCTTTGTAGCCGATGCCATGATTCCTCCAAAACTGAAAATCCAGTCTACATGGGTCGAAAACTTCAGTTACTCCAACGGAGAGCAACTTTCAGTGAATGACATTGATCTGCTTGAAGAGAAGAAGAATCAAGCCTTAATCTGATCAGTAGCCAACTAGCAAGCCATACGTAAGTACTACGATCGTAAGGTTCGCCCTCGTAGCCTTGCTGTAGGTGACTTGGCATTGAGGAAAATTCAATACTAGTCTAATCGACACAAGCTTTCCCCCATGTGGGAAGGTCCTTACACTATGGTCAAAGTCACACGACCAAACTTTGTATGACTTGCTATGGAGGATGGCCTGATTCTCTCAAACTCTTGGAACATCGACCAATTGCGTAAATTTTACGTATAACATTTCTACTTTTTCAATAAATCTTTTAGATTGTGCAAATATTTATTGTTGTATGTTTAGTAGAGCTTCTTTTATGTCTATTCGACCACTTCTAGGACATTCAATTTATTTTACTTGGTCGGAGAAGGAAATACGACTAGTCGAAGTCTCTCCTCTCTGCACGTGGCCTTGTCCACTAGAAGGAACTTCGTAGTGATGAACCGTTTCTGACTCTTGCTATCAGCACAAAATAATTAAGTTATCTACAAGAATGTTGAATAGATGTAAAAGAAGGAATTCTGAGTGTTTGCCCTGCTGTCATTTATGTCTTCAATTTGATTAACCTGGTTGAAGGGAGGTAACATCACCTAGTCAAAGCCTTTCCTCTCTGCATGTGGTCCTACCCACTAGAAGGAACTTCCTAATGTCGACTCATTCCTCACTTTCACTGCCAGAACATGACAATCGAACTTGGCAATGATGGTCAGATGAACTGCTCTACCCTCTGCATACTTCATTCTGTACTATTTGCTTTGTTTATCCACGTAAACTAAGTAAATACTCGGGGGTTAGGATAGAGTTATCGATATAACTTTAATTCTTAGTCATAAATTCATTCTCTTCCATTCCTTTTTTGTCTTACGAGTATTACCTGCTCAACAAGATGGATTGCAGGGAAAGGAAAATAATTTTCATTAACAAAGGTATGTTCTTTACAATTTTTCTTATTACAAACTATTCTGACTAAGGAGAGTCGAGTAGCATCTCCTCCGCGACCTTTCAACCAGTTAACTCTAGTTCTTCGATCAGACCAGTTGCCTCTGCTTTAGAGTAGCTGAAGTCATGATCGATCAGACGAAGGTTGATGTTTTGATCGCTTGCCTTGAGTTTTTCCAAGGCATAGCTCACAGCACCTTTGACCACATCTCGAATCAAGTTGGCCTATTCAGTCTCTAGGATGGATAGATGCTTCTTTAATACAGTGACTTGTAGTCCAATCATACTTGCATGGGCGGTTATGGTGTCCTCAGAAGGATTCATCTTCTCAGCACCAAACCCGCCAAGAAGATCATTGAGTAGTACAATGTTGTCTTGAAGGATTGCCTTCATTGACTTCATTTCCGCTTCACTACGAGTCGAGGCTTCTATGAGGCACTTTATTTCGACCACAACCTCTACAAATAGAGCAAAGGTGGTCAGAGCAATACTTATCGAAAGATTGGTTAGAAGAACTAGTTAGAGGTAAAGCTCTTTTTACCTTCTAGTCGAGCTTCAAGTTTATCGAGTTTGGATTTGTGCTGGTCTTCCAGCAACCTTGTTCTCTCATCTTTCTCTTTATTGATATGATTAAGTTCTCTGTTTGGCCTTCTCATTGATCTTAGTGTGAAGCTTACTTGTTTCGACCTCTTTTTCTGTCAAAAGAAAAGAGTTAAGAGAAGACAAGAAAGACATCTAAATAAGAAGTCTTAAGTCCAGAACTTACTATTTATTTTCTCTTCCCATTCTTTAATTGTAGCATTCGCCTTCGTGAGGCTTATTGATTGGTCGACGTTTTCCTTCTTTAGCTTTTGCATCTTGATTTTCTCATTTTCGAGTGCAGCATAAACCAGTGAATGTTAAAACCAAACATGAGAAGTTGGATGAGAAGTGAAAACAAAGTTCGACTACGAGAGCCAGTGACTTACCATGCCTCTGCCTTCTTGGAGAGTTCGCTATTTTCTTGTCAAAGGAGCGTGAGTTGTCTGTGGTACTCAGTCATAGTTGGCGTGCCCTCAACACTCTTTAAACAAAGAAGGATAGTGAGAGAATAGAAAAGACCAAGTACGAATGCTTAAGTACTTGATACTTACATTCATGCCCCTACAAGCAAACTTGGCAAGCACCCAGCTGGAATCTTTGAGCTGGTCGAGCTCATCAACCTTGTTCCACCACACCTTCTCAAGACGCTTGTTGTTGAAGATGTACCCCTTGTTGGGAAGGTCTTTGGGATGTGGAACTTGGATCAAGGGTCGATCAATAGAAGATCCCACTACAAATGCAAGATTAAAAAATACAGGGAAGAAGTTGGGTTGCCCTTTTTCTTCTTCTCTGACTGTGCATTCTTGGGGTCAAGGAGGGGCATCTTCGATGTCTTCCTCCTCGGCGTGGTGGTCAAAAGAACCTTCAATCGCTTGAACTTCTGTCACTACTACCATCTCCGTGGTCGTAGTCATTGCAGCTCCGATAACAGCTTCTGTTGCCACGATGATCATTTTTCGACCACCATCTCCACTGCTTCTTTGACAATGGGCAGAATTGCAGGGCGATTCTCTGTAGAAGCATCCTTGGGCAATGGAGATGTTGAGTTGAAATCACAAAAGTAAGTTGGCATTTAAGTAGACATAGAGATAAAGTACTATATTTATGCTCTTCATGCCTTGCTTTTGTACCCTTAATCTTTAACTTAGAAGAAACCTTCCTAGATATTAGTTTCTTCGATTGCTTCTCTTCGACCATGTCTGGTCAGGAAGGAATGAGAACATCTTCAACCACATCTGGTCGAAGGTCTTGAACAAGAATAACTGCTCCTTGTCCTTCCTGGTGGAAGAGATCAGTTCTGACCACCTGAAGGGCAGACTCCCCTTCGATCATAGGTACTACTATTACAGCAGTCTTCTTCATAAAAGAAACAAAACACTTCTAGTATTCCTTTTTGAGTTGCCCGATAAAGCCTTGAGAAGCGCCAAATGAGAAGTTTCAATATCATAATAGAAGGGTACCTTGATCTTGGGAGTTGGTTGCTCAAGTACGGTTGCCCTATCTCACTTGCAACGATCGCCTCCACAAGGAAGTAAGAAAATGTTGGACTTGGCCAGTCGAAGCAGCTGGAGGAAGGATAGAAAGGGGAACAGCAGCACTCGTGTTCCCCTTGTTCTTGTTGGTAGCTTTTGTCAGCTGACGTCTTTTGCCGAAGGGGCGTTGTCTTTCTCTGTCTCTTCTTTGATGGCCATTAGTTCGACCCCTTGGTCGTCTTGACGGTTGTTCACGCCTACGCTTTGCAAAAGAAATAAGAACACTATTTAGTCATTCTCTATGACCACGTAGTCCTAAAGACGAGGTTGATTTTTCGATTACCTTTAGGCATTCTTCTTTCTCTTCAGCGGACACATCCACCAAGATACGAGGGGCCAGCACTTCAAGCGATGGAGCCTTCTCATAGACCGAGCTTGACCCGAGAGTCAATTTTCCCTCAAATCAAGATTTGTTCATGCAGATGAAATGGTCAGTATACAGAACTCAAAATTTAAATATAATTACAATTACGATTGCTACTTACCATTCTCGTAGTCTCTAGTCGTATTCGAGGCACCCGAGTACATCCACATGGGATGTGCTCATCACTTCAGGGGGTTGATGAAACGGGTGATGAAGTCCTTCACCATGTGCCAACCGGTGAGTCTCTTGTCCCTCAGCTCTTTGATGACTAAGATGTAAGGGGCTATCTGAGTAAGGCCCTTAGGGACCGAATTTCAAGAAGTACTCTTCTCCGTAGCTTACCCCACAAAGGAAAGGCTATCTTTGCAGGTCGTCTCCTAGTAGAACCATTTCTTCTTCTAACCCAGCCACGAGGACCAAGTGAACATTAGGATATATTGCTCTGTCTTGCCATCATGGAGCTTCAGACCACAGCTCCCGTTGATTCTAGTCTGCCAGTTCATTTCATAGTAGTACTGAAAGGCTCTAGGTCTAGAGGGATGCCTAGGTAAGCCACACACAGGTACACAAAAACACTGAGCATGGTGATCAAATTGGGAACCAAGTTCACCAATTCGACCCTGAAGTCCTCAAGTACTACTGTAAGGAAGGGGTGAGCAGGGAGACGAAGGTCGCACTCATAGTGGGCCTGGAACACCAGGATGCGTCCAATTTCTCCCATTGGCCAATGTTGTCCAGTGGCTTCGATCCATTTGATGAACTTTTGCAGAGGAATCTTCTCAGCATCCTCCAATGCCCTCAATTTCTTCTTGTCCATCTCTGACGCCGCCTAATTGGATGATGATTTCGTCATTTTCCTGAGTAGTTGGTTTGGATTTGGAAGAGATTGAAGGAAGAAGATGACTTGGTCAGTGGCGAAAAGCTCGAAGTAGATCAGAGCAAAAGGGGAAAGTAAGGAGACCAAAAGTTACCTTGAGGTAAACTCTTCTAACCATGCAAATAGGTTACTCGTCTCGGGGACTGAACGGATATTACCTCTTCGTGAACTGCTCCAACTTTTAGGTCAATGGAAATCAATTGGAATTCTTTAATTCCCTTGTTTGAATTTTGTCTGTCTTCACAAATCAAGTGAAATTACCTTTTTGACCAAGCTCACTTCTAGTCGAAAGGATTTGAAAAAGCTTTGTTTTCAACCATCTATCATCTACGATTTCTCTTGCTCAAGTAAGTTACTTTTACTTGACGTTGGGGTGCTAGATGACGAAGATATAATAATCCTCATTATTGGTGTTTTAATACCGATCTTATATATGATTTGTTTAGATTTAGGGATTCTCTTAGAAGATTGACATATGATCTTGCGGAACAGAGACACGGGAATTTTTATCTATTGGATAAATGCACATTCTAACTGCTTATCAGATGAGCCCATGATGCAGTTGTTCATCATAGGCAAGTTAGTTGGAGATAGGTTGGTCGTAAGAAGGTCGACAACCATAATGACTACGTGATCATAGAAGGACTTACGATCAGAGAGTAGTTGTCGTAAGACTTATGACTACGTGGTTGTAGAAGGACTTACGACTAGGGGTAGTTACTGTAAGACTTATGACTATGTGGTCATAGAAGGACATATGACCATATAGTCGTGGTAAGACATCTAACTACATAATTGTAGAAGGACTTACGACCATATGGAGTAGTCGCAGCAAGACTTATGACTACGTGGTCGTAGAAGGACTTACAACTGGATGGAGTAGTCACAGTAAGACTTATGACTACATGATCGTAGAAGGACATACAACCATATAGAGTAGACATAGTAAGACTTACTACTGCATGGATTACGTGGTCGTAGAAGGACTTACGACCATATGGAGTAGTCATAGTAAGAATTACGACTATCTTGAGGAACTTCTCCTCTATTAATAAGGGGTATATTCAAGGAATATAATGACGTAATAATTTGAGGATTATTCTATCACCATCACTCATATTATTATGTCATTATATTCTTTAAGTATACCCCTTATCCATAAGGGAGAGATTTCACAGGATATTCTAAGTCCTTTTACGACTACATAGTCATAAGTTGTCATACAACCACTTCGTGGTTGTGGATTTTTCTATGATCGATGTATCTTCGACTGGCTTGTCTACAATGGTCTAACACATTATGGGTCTGCCTGACAGGATAGTTAGAATGCGCACTTATTCTTAATAACCACACATGATCTCTCTCTAACAACAACCACCGCACGACAAATGGGCTACCATGTCTCTCTAACAATAACTCCTGTTGGACAGTTATCACTCAAAGCGTTGAGGTGTCTCTTGGCGCGGTACAATGGTCATCGCTTCGTTAACTATATAAAGATTGATGTCAGAGGAGAAATGGGCCGGATCGAATCTGCTTGAAGCAAGACATAGTGCAAGACATTTCGCATTACTCTCTCAGTTGTAATCATTTCTCTAAGCAATAGCCACACAGGAAGTTGAGTTATTATTCTCCCAGGAGAAGCCCTGAACTTGTATAAAAATTTCCGTGTCTCCCTTCTATGTGATCATAGCCAGGTCCTTATGAGTTTCCCTCGAATCCAAACAAATCATATGTAAGATTGGTATTAAAACACTGGCAATGATCATTGTTGAGGTTGAATCCATCACTCTCGATGTCAACAACACAAGAGTTCCTTTCTTCTTGTTCTACCTCATTGGCCTAAGATGGCGAGCGAGGTGGCGGATGATGTGCAGTATGGTCATTTCTCCTTTGGCCCTTAGTGGCCATAGCAACAGCAAGGGTAGCAACTAGGGGTGGTCGCATCTCAAGTTGGTCAACTCGAGTCGCAAGCTCCTGGAGTGTGAGTTGGAGCCTATCAATCGCATCGAGTGTGCAATCAGTGTGTACTCAAACTTCTAGCTCAAAGTGTTGTTGTATCGCCTCCGTGCAAGGTGAGTGCGGTAGTGTCATCTCACAAAAGTTATAGCTTTTTGTGCCAGCGACAGAAGGAGGAGTCTTTTGGCTGACAATTTGAAATTAGTGTTTGATATTCTAGATGGATTGAGGTGGGGATTTTTTTTGTTTGGATTTTTTTGTTTGGATTTTTTTGGGAACAAAGATACGACTAGCAACTAGACAATGCTAAGACAGACGCAAATTAAATCTAGCAAACCAAAACTAACATATTGAAAGACACAAATGGGGTTTGGACAGCGAAAATTAACTCTTTTTGTAAGGCAATTTTCTTGCTATAGGTATGAAAAATAAATCTAAAACTGGAATCTCAATGGGCAATCTGTGCTCTGATACCACTTGATATGAGGGTAGGCCCTGATCTTCCGGTGAGGGATAACTAATGATTTATGGAGAATGACTTTGACGATGATTGCTACCAACTGAATGTGTCTGGGATACTAAGCAATCACTAAACTACACTTCGAATGGTTATCAACTGTGCAAAGAACACGGTTGACCTAATCACGAAAATCAATTCCTGCAACGTAACCATAGAACAAAGTAAGAACAAAGTAAAAGCAATCTGAATTGCAAATAGGAACTAAAGCACTAAAAATAGTTGTAAGGTTTAGAAACACACTTTTGTAGGTCTAACCAATACTAGAGAAGATGTGGATGTTACACACAGGGGCTAACAAGCAAACACTAAACCTAAACCCTAAAAGTAGTGCCCCCAGCCCTATTTGAGGGGCTAGAAACGTGGAGAGCACATCCATGAGGGAGGGGATTCAGTTGGGCTCAAACTGATACAAAGTCCAAGGCTCAAGTTTGGAACTGATTTAAACTTGTTTCATAGATTGTGATGCGCATAGTTGAAATTTTGATGTCGTATTAGAACCATTGGAAAGAGAACGTCATGAGCTTTTTAACAAATCCTAATTCACCTCATTTGGACTGGATATACATCTTCTATGCTCATTTAAAGTCAGCACTATCTCTGGAGGCTGAAGTGGATTCTAGAGCATTCTAGCTTTCATCCTTGGTTGTCCTGGCCTCAAAGTGATGTGGTGACCTTTAATGTTTATCCCAACATATCCGTAACTCCATGTGCCTCTCCTTAATCCTTGCCTATGTTCCTAAGCACAATCACATCATATGCATCAGACATCAACCCATTTTTAGAAGTTGAATTAAACAACCGTAGGAACGAGCTCAGCTAATAATTGAATTGTTGTGCACGTGCCGTAGGCATAGGACAATACATAGTATATGTACCAGCTAGAGAAGTGTTATGTGTCTAAAGAAATGATGTGCTCATCATCCTTGCCTAAAACCACTTTTAATTGTGAAATAAGGACCAACTTGGTCATTTAATTTAACAGCCGCCCTACCTCCCATAGCAGCTTCATTATCCAATCACACCACTGGTCATTAAAGCCCTTTTGTTGCATAATTTGATAAAGGAAAGGCCAATGAACCTTATCATATGCCTTTTCAAAATCAATCAACACGCCAGCTTTGTTACTCCTGGGAATTTCATGAATTGTCTGATACAAAATCAGAATACCATCCATAATATAACGACCTTTAATAAAGGCTATTTGGAAGGCATACCCAACACTAGTCTTGTCAATCTAGTTGTTAGCACTTGTGTAAGTATCTTCTGATATCGTTCTTTTCAGTTTATGATTTATAGCTTTCTCGAATAAATAAATGGCACAATTTTTTTGTCATCTTTTCGAAGCAGCTTTTCGGGCAGCCTTTTCGAAACGGCTTATCGGCATTTGATTCGCTCGCACAAACACTCACGCTAGATCCAAAATCCATCAACCGTAGCCTAAAAAAACAGGGCTTATAACTACATTCGGCAAACAAATACGTCAATGTTTCTGAATGGATGAGGCATCTTTACTACAAACGCTCGTGTTTATTCATACAAAGCGGCTTTTCAGCATTCGATTTATTCATACAAACGCTTGCGTTAGAGCCAAAGCCATCAGTCATAGGCAAAAAGAACAGAACTTATAGCTGCATTCGGCAAACAAATAGGTCAATACTTTTGAATGGGTGAGGCGTCCTTACTATTAGGAAGCACGTTAATTATCCCACGATTTAGTCTAGCAGGCACCAGATTTAATACAATTCAGGGCACTGCGGGTGGGTTGCTACAAGACCATCAATGTAACTTCATCAGAGATTTTGGGCACGTTATAGACAACATGGTGAACCCTGCGACGAGGCGACGACGTATGCATTGGCGTGGAGAGAGGCTCTCCCGTACGTCACTGCAAATTAACTTTGTTTGCAAACTGAATAATAAAATTTTCTGCATGTTGCTCTGAAAAAAGTAGAATTCGTGGTAGAGACAGTGGAATGCCACTAAAATTCAAATTCTGGTGCCTATCTGTATCACATACGTATGCTCAGTGAGGTGGTTTTAGCTTCGGTCTCTGCAAATCACATACTAGGGTTCTGCATGTGTCTACCATCCAATCGAAAATAGAAAAGAAAGTATACATGGCTAGTGAAACCGAGATCGGAGAGAATTTATTCGTCATGCATGTGCTAATTTTGGATCATTTGTTCGTTTTGTTTTTTTAAGGATTTTGCAAAAAAAAAAATTTGATAAATGCCTAACCCATCGGTGGCACAATTCCAAAAACCAAAATGGAAACACATTTCAAATTGGAAATTTGCTGAAAGGCAAACAAAACTTTGTTTTGGCGGAAACGTTTGCAAAAAGCACCTCCGTGTTTTCCGGATGTCAGAAACCAGTATAAAACAATAGAAAAGAGGATATTGCAGCAAATTTTACATTTGAGTCCTCTAAGAAAGCAAAATCTTCGCTCGAGTCCAAAAGTAGGGCTGAGCTGATTGCAACCTCACAGAATTATTGCAAAACAGCCCTTGTTTAAACCAAGCACAAACACTTTAAAAGGACATCTGGTGTGGAGGGGCTCCAGGAAAGTCAACGAATACGGTCGCACTGTAGCTCTGACCATGGGGAGTCAAGTTGCCAAGTTGCAGTGAATCTAATGAACTGGTAGTAAATTGTGCTATCTAAGAATATAGAGTTTTGAAGAACATAGGTGTGGCTCTGCATTTCATTTGAGGACAGTACAATTGTATTATCTAAGAATATAGAGTTTAGAAGAATATAGGTGCGGCTCGGCACTTCATTTGAAGACCGTACAACTATGTTGGCTCTGGTGAAAAGCCAACAAATATGGCTTTTTTTGAAAAGCTAAATTCAGCAGGTATTAGCATAATATAATGCTCTAGTTAGCAGCGAAGCTAATGAACTGGTAACAAGTTGTGTGATCTAAGAATATAGAGTTGGATTGGTGCCCGGAAAATAATAAGGTCATATTAGAAAACTTGAACTGAGATAGAACTTCACAGCAAGAGGTAGTGGCCACCATTTCTTGTGCTTGAACCCAATTAACTAGATTTTTAACTATTTTCCTAGCAGACCAGAACAATTTTACCCAAATCTCGTTAAATGAGACTTTCTCACTAAATGCATTGTTGCAAATAATGCAAAAAAAAAAATAGAGACGAGAGACACGAATTTTTACATGAAAAATCCTTATGGGAAAAAACCACGGGCACTTGAAAACAAACTACTATAATAAGAAGAGATTACAATAGAGAGCTTGCCCTTTCTATAGACTACTAGGATATATATAGAGTGAGGGAAATGAGTCCCACATGAAAAGAAAACTAAATCAGAGTCGGTTACTATATATTGACACCATGTCTGATAAAACATGAGCATGGCCCTGGCACCTGTCATGCCATGTTTGGCATAAGGTGATGAAATGTCCTACACTAACATGGTATGAATTCGGATCAACTTTAGCAATCTCCACCTTGAACCGAATTCCCTCTGGTAGTCGAAATATGTGATAAACTCCTTTAATAAAATCAGCATGTTCACCTTGTGCGCTCAATGTTCAAAGGACTAATAAGTAATACCAACTAAATCTTAGCAAAGGTCAAACTTAGTGGCAGAAATTGGTTTTATCAACATATTAGCTAAATCTTAGCAAATGTCAAACTTAGTGGCAGAAGTTGGCTTTAATATCACTTTGAGTAATGACACTTTAAATGCAGTGATACTTGATATTAATATGCTTTGTTCCATCATGGAACATTTGATCTTTTGTAAAGCAAATAGTACTTTGACTATTATAAAATATTGTAGTACAAGATGTACTTCTACAAAGCTCAATAAATAAATATCTTAGCAAAATAGCTTCTTTGTAAGCTTTAGAAATAGTCATATATTTAGCTTCTGTAGTAGACAAGGCAATGGTAGTTTGCAAACTTGCTTTCTAGCTAACAGCACACTCTCCAACAGTGAACACATAACCAATGAGAGATCTTCTTTTATCCAAATCTTTAGCAAAATCGGAATCCACATAGCCAACGAGTCCATCTCTAGTCTTCCCAAACAGTAAACAAGTATTAAATGTGCCCTGCAAATATATAAAAATTCATGGAACTACTTTTCCAATGCTCTTTTCCAGGATTAGCCATGTATCTACTAACCACACTTAATAATTGTGATAAATCGGAGCGAGAACATACCATAGCATATATAAGCGAACCAACTGCACTCACATATAGAACTCTAGACATATACTCAACTTCATAATTTGATTGTGGATATAATACTAAAAAAAGTCTAAAATGTGATGGTAAGGAAATACTCACAGGTTTCACCTTATGCATGTTGAAACAAAGAAGAACTTTATCAATATGCCCTTTTTGACTTAGATATAATTTATCAAACTGTCTATCTCTGATGATTTCTATACCAAGAATCTTCTTTGTTATACCAAGATCTTTTATCTCAAAATCACTACTTAATTATGCCTTCAATTTTAAAATTTTAGCCTTGTCTTTTGCAGCAATGAACATATCATCAATATATAGGAGTAAATAAATAGCTAAACCATTAATAGTCTTCAAATAAACACAACTATCATGATCAGATATTTTAAAATCCTGAGATATTATAAAGGAGTCAGATCTCTTGTACCATTATCTAGATAACTGCTTCAAACCATAAAAAGATTTCTTGAATGTGCAAGCAAAATTCTCTTTTTTTTCAGAACAACAAAACATTTTGATTACTCCAAATAAATATCTTCTTCTAGTTTCCCATGTAAGAACATGGTTTTTACATCCAATTATTCAAGCTCACAATCATGCATAGCCACAATGCTGAGTAAAAGTGCGAATAAAACTATACTTCACAATAGAGGAAAAGACATATGTGAAATCAATACCTGGAATTTGGCTGTATCCTTTAGTGACTAGCCTTGCTTTATACCTAACCTCTTCAGTTGGTAAAACACCTTCCTTCTTCTTGAGATCCATTTGCAGCAAATAGGTTTCTTCTCAGTTGGCGACTTGACCATTCCCAAGTGCCATTCTTGTCCAGAGATTCCATCTCAGCATATATGGCGGCTATCTACCTTTCTGAATCACTAGAAGAGATTGACTTTGAATAAGATGAAGGTTCTGTAGCACCTTCAATTTCTTCTGCCATATTTAAACACTAAGCCACAGCATTGGCTACTTCAATCAATCTGTTAGGAGACTGAATTTTCCCCCTTTCTCTATCAGCTACAATGGAACATTCTGTTGGTGGCACAACAATAGGAATTTCTAGAATATTTTCCTTATGAACTTCTGGTGTAGATCCTAAATCAATAACATGCTTCCACCTGCACACTTAATTGCTTGTCAACGGGAACATCAATAGATGGTTTATCATACAACATAGTAGATTCATCAAAAGTAACACTTCTGCTAATAACCACCTTTCTAGTTTTAGGATTTCACAATTTATATGTTTTCACACTAGTTTTATAACTAAGAAAAATACACTTAACTGCTCTAGACTCTAATTTACTGTTGTTAATATAAGTATAAGCAGAACAGCCAAATATTCTTAACTTTAAATAATCTGCTAGAGAGTTAGATCATACCTCAATTGGTGTCTTCTTATGAATAGCCAATTTGGGTGACTGATTAGTGAAATAACAAGCATTTGATGTGGCTTCAGCCCAATAACTCTTAGATAATTTAGAATTTGATAATATGTAATGTACTTTCTCCATGATGGTTCTATTCATGAGTTCAGTCACACTATTTTGTTGAGGAGTGCTTGGGACAATATAATATTTTACAATACCTTTTGATATGCATAAAGCTTCAAATTCTCCAAAACAGAACTCCAAGCCATTGTCAACCACGCAGTTTCTTGATATACTTGTCAGTTTGTCTGTCAATCATAATCTTCTAATCCTTAAATGTCTTGAATACATTTAATTTGTGCTTGGAAAAATATGCCCAAACTCTTTTTGAGTAATCATCAATCATGGTCAAACATGTAGCTTACACCTCTAATTGACGGAACGAAGGATTCTCCCCATAAATCAAAGTGAACATCATATAATATGTCTTTTGTAAAGTGAGTTGCAGCACTGAATTTCACCCTCTTTTGCTTGCCGAAGACACAGTATTCACAAAACTTCAACTTATCGATGCTTTAACTATCAAGAAATCCTGTTTTGCATAATTCCATCATTCTAACTTCACTCATATGCTCTACACGCATATGCCAAAGATTAGTAGTATTAGAATCAAATGATTTATTTGAGACAACAGCAACATTCTAACTGGAATGAAATGGGCAACTTTTGTCAGACGATCCACAATAACCCAAATTGAATCGTGCCCTGATTTGGTTCTTGGTAATCCAGTTATAAAATCCATACCAATTTCTTCCCATTTCCATTCAGGGATCTGCAATGGCTGCAAGAGTCCAGCAGGTCTCTGGTGTTCAGCCTTAATCTGCTGACACACATCACACAAAGCTACATACTCGGCAATCTCTCTTTTCATTCCTGCCCACCAATATCTCTCCTTGAGATCTTGGTACATCTTGGTACTCCCAGGGTGAATTGAGTATTTAGTTTCGTGAGCTTCTTTCATGATCAACTCTTTTATTTCCTTCTTTTCAGGTACGGTGATTCTTTTTCCAAACCAAACGGTACCTTGTTCATCTTCTGAAAATCCTGGTGCTTTCCCTTTCTTCATGTTATCCTTGATCTCCTGGACATATTTGTCCTCCTTTTGAGCTGCCCTGATTTGATCCTCTAGGGTTGGTTGAATCTCCAGAGTAGCTAGGAATCCTTTTCCTACTACTTCTAAATTGAGCCGCTGGAATTCCTCTTGAAGTGCAGACATACTATCCTTGATCAACAGCTTGGTGCAGTAGCTCTTCCGGCTCAAGGCATCAGCTACCATATTAGCCTTTCCCGGATGATAATGTATCCCAATATCATAATCCTTTATTAACTCAAGCCATCTCCTTTGCCTCATATTGAGATTAGGTTGGGTAAATATGTACTTCAAACTCTTGTGGTCTGTATAAATCTCACAGCGGTTACCGATCAGATAATGCCTCCATATTTTTAAAGCATGCACTACGGCAGCAAGCTCTAAATCATGGGTTGGGTAGTTCTCCTCATGAGGTCGCAATTGCCTTGAAGCATAGGCTACTACCTTTCTTTCTTGCATCAAAACACAACCTAAACCCTGCCTTGACGCATCACAGAAGACTTCAAAATCTTTCCTAATATCCGGAAGCGTCAGCACTGGTGCAGAAGTTAACCTCTTCTTCAATTCTTGAAAACTATCCTCACACGGTTTACTCCATTCAAACTTCTTTTCCTTCTTTAGCAACTGAGTGAGGGGTCTAGCAAGCTTGGAGAAGCCTTCGATAAAGCGACGATAATAACCAGCCAATCCAAGAAAACTCCTAATCTCGGATACTGACTTTGGTTGTGTCCAATTAAGCACATCATTTACCTTCTCAGGGTCTATGGACACTCCTCTTGCGGAAATCACATGACCCAGAAAAGCCACTTTCTTCAACCAGAATTCGCACTTGCTAAACTTGGCATACAACCGGTATTCTCTAAGCTTTTCCAAAACTATCCTTAGATGCTCCGCATGTTCTTCTTCATTCTTGGAGTATATCAGAATATCATCGATGAATACTACTACAAACTTATCCAAGTATTCCATGAACACCTTATTCATCAGGTTCATAAAATATGCGGGCGCATTTGTCAAACCAAAAGACATCACTGTAAACTCATACAATCCATAACGAGTGGCAAAAGCTGTCTTTGGTACGTCTTCTGGTCTTATCTTTAACTGGTGATAGCCCGACCGAAGGTCAATCTTGGAAAAGACACAGGAACCCTTCAACTGATCAAACAAATCATCTATCCGGGGCAAAGGATATTTGTTCTTGATCGTCACATCGTTCAGAGATCGATAATCCACGCACATGCGAAGACTACCATCTTTCTTCTTTACTAGCCGTACTAGTGCTCCCTAGGGTGATGAGCTTGGTCTTACAAATCCTTTATCCTGCAGCTCTTCAATTTGCTTCTTAACTTCTGCCAAATCATTCGCAGACATCCGATAAGGTCTCTTTGAAATCGGGGCTGTACCCGGTACCAAGTTGATAACAAACTCAATTTCTGTCTGGCGGCATTCCCGGTAAATCTTCAGGGAACACATCTGGGTACTCACTCACTATAGGTACTCTTTCCAGAGTCACTCCCTTCACACTGTTCAACCCGCACCTATTCCGGGAAGATGTGTTTGACTTATACCTTACTTGGATTCCGTCCGAGTTGGTGACAGTGACAGCACGGTCGGCACAATCTATTTGTCCTTTATACTTGGTTAACCAATCCATCCCAAGTATTACATCTAGGCTCTTGGAGTCTATTATAATAAGGTTCACTAGGAACTTAACTCCATTTATATCCACAGTTGCGCTAGGGCAAACTGTGTTAGTCCTCATTTCCTTTCCCGGGGATTGGACTATCATAGGGTTCTTTAGCTTATGCACATCCCAATTATATCTTTCAACAAAATCTTTTGACACAAAAGAATGCGAAGCTCCAGAATCAAACAATGCTGATGCAGGTACTGAGTTGACAAGGAACTTACCCAGAACTACGTCGGGTGCATCCTGGGCTGCTTCCGCGGTCACATGGTTGAGATGTCCTCTGCTAATTGCCTGCGGGGTCCTTGGAGTCTGAGGTGTCCCACGGCCTTGACCTGTGGTTGGAGCTCGTGCTGGCGTAGTCCCCAAGTTGAAACGAACTGGAGTTACAGCTGGGCGCTTCTTGGGACAGTTGCTGGCATAATGCCCCATGTTCTTGCAGTTGAAACACTGCACTCCTGCGGCTGAAGTCCGGTTCTGCTGGGGTTGGCAACCATTGCCTGTCCGGGGAACTTATGGATTTGGGCGGGGTCCAGTGAATGGAGTTCTGGGCGCACTTGGTTCTGCGGGTCTATGGAACTGAGGTGGATTAGGGCGGAACCGAGAACTGCTCACGCCCTGCTGCGCTTGAAACTTCCTCTTCCTGCTTTCATACAGTTGACGTTGAGCATCTTCTTGTACAAAAGCCTTGTTCACCATGTGTTGGAAGGTTGGATAATCATTTGACACTAGCTGCACTTCGAGGTTAGGATCAAGTCCCTGCATGAACCTCCAGATCTTTGTTGCCTCAGATGTGATCTCCTCAGATGCATACCTGTACAGCTGAGTGAACTTGTTCAGGTACTCTGAAACACTAAGGTTTCCTTGCTGCAGTTGGTAGAATTCTCTTTTCTTCATGTCTATTATTCCTGTAGGAATATGCGCAGTGCGGAAAGCCTCAACGAACTCATCACACGTGATGGCTTGTGCGTTTTCATGGGCGGCGCGGAAATTTTCCCACCAGTTAGCAGCGATTCCTTTGAGTTGATGAGCTGCGTACAACACCTTTTCATTGTGACTGCACTGGGCTAGGACTAACTTCCTCTCCACATCCTTAATCCAATCGTCTGCCTCCATTGGATCCACCGAACCAGCAAAAGTAGGAGGCCTTGTTCTCATAAATTCACCCATCTTTGACTGAGGAGCTTGGTTGGGTGCCTACGGGGCTTGCTGTACTTGATTCTGTGCTAGGGCTTGAAGTAGCTGCAGTTGCATGGCCATCATCTGTTCCAAACTGGGGGCTTGAGTAGGAGGGGGTGGAATGTTGTTGTCTGCCCGATTGTTGGCGTCACGGCTGCTGCCAGGGTTGCTCCTTATGTTCACCATCTGAAGCGGTTTTAGGTTAGCATAAGGTAAGAGGGAATTAGCAAAGATAAGAGATTTAGGGAGACTAAGCCACATCCCAAACCAACACTCAAGAAAGAAGCACTCAATCAACTTAGCAAAAGAACTTATATTGAAATCAAATTAGGTTTAAGAATGGCTGTACCACAAGTGCACGAATGCTTGGTACAGTCCATCTAGCACACCAAAATATAAAGCGTTCTAAAGATGTGGACATTTATTTGGGTACTACTGACTCAAAAGACTACTAATCCTCTCCAAAGACGCGCTCCTCAGGGTCCTCCTCAGGTTCTTCTTCTTCTGGTTCCTCCTCTGGTTCTTCTTCTGGTTCCTCGCGCTCCTTTACGTGATGCCGTGAACAATCACAAGTGGCCGAGGCACGGGGACGGTTACGACTGGAGGCAGTCGAACGCGAGCGGGAATGAGAAGGCTTGCGCTTCTTGAGAGTGATGACGGGTGGCGGACTGGGGCGTCGCACCTTCTTGCATGCTGTGAGCCTAGTGCGGAGTCCTGAAAGTCGAGCCGGTGCTTGGTTGTTGGGGACGGCAGCTGGTACTGGTGAACACGGCGTGTAGTCAGCTGCAGCTCTGAGACGTCCCAGCTCGAACTCTGTTGCCTGACTATGAAGAAGCTGCGCGCGAAGAGTGTCGGAGTGCTGATAGCTGGAAGTGAGAAGCATCCGAAGTTGTCCAATCTCCTCTAAAGCTCTAGCGTAAGTGACTGCCATCGCCTGCGTGAGCTGCACCTGGTGCGACAGTCGAGGATCATCAGCAGGAATATCAAAGGGATCTGGATACCTCTGTCCTGCTCGAGGGTTGATGAAGAAGCAAAAAAGGGACTGATGTACAACATCCTTGTGTAGGTGGCACAACTCATCAATGGCGAGACGTGCTGCATCCTGGACAGCATCGAAGCAGCGGGACCGAGGATGTTTGATAGGGTATTTGTGGGAGTTGAATTCCCCATCCCGTGCATACAGGAATACCTCCATCGTCCAAGAGTCTCGATCCAAGATCCGTGTCTTCCGCCCCCTGAAAATGGGCGGCTGACGGTACTCCAAGCACTACATCAACTGCCGGAGAAGGCTAGCGAATGCTCCAGCATCCTCTCCATGTGAGTAGTAGTCCCACGGGGCAGCGGAGGTTGAACCAGCCATCTACAAAGTTGAGTAAAAGGGAAGATTAGTAAAAAGTTTTAACAGGGGAATGTAGAGACAAGAACGAGATACTAAGTAGGAAGAGAGTAGAAGCAAGGAGACTTATATATATTTTTAATATATGCTTTTTATAAATATAAGTCCTTAAAGTTTTGCCATTCCTAATTTGGTCATGTCCTACAGTCAACCTGGCTCTGATACCATCTCTGTCGGGCCCCCGGATTACCAAACCCGGACCCTCTGTGTATTACTGCACTAGTCCCAGATCAAAGCTAGTGCACACAGTTAAACAGAATGGAAAACATAACCATCAACGATTTATTACGAAAATAAGAGTACTGACCACAAGGTCTCATTATTACAATAGAGGTTTTAAGACCTCGCACACATGAAACACAGCGGAAGCAAAAGATAAACTCGATGAAGACCCATCAATACGCCACAGGCAATTGACTGGGGAAGCGCGACCTAGTGCTCCGGGAATCCTTCGTCGTATCCGCAAGCGAAGTAGTCGTAGTCTGCCTCCTGTGCTTCGCATTCCTCTGAGATTTGTTTTTGAGTGCAGCATGTGAGTACATAAAGTACTCCGCAAGTCTTGGGAAAAATGCAATAGATGCAAGGCTTGACAAAGGAAGGCTATATGGCTCTTTTGCACAAAGCAATATTTTAAAGTTCAGTTACTACTAATTATTTTCGAAGGCATCGATTTAACAAAGTAATGTTTAACAGAACTATCAATTATTCTCTAGTGAAGGTTCCATCTACCAACACTAGTTTAATTATTTCCAACTGATCAAGTTAAAAACTGCGGGTTCCCTCCACCCTCTCTGCCTCCATCTGCCAGGATACCCTTCCGAGAGTTCCCTCCACTCTCGAAATACAAAACTTTTGATTTTAAAACCAAAACCAGAAATCTACCATGTGAATGCATTCCTTGCCCGCCCTTGACCGTGGGCACGGCTATTCGAATAGTTTTACACTCTGCAGAGGTTGTACAACTTTACCCACAAGAGATAAATTATCCTAAAAGTCAACACGCTTCCTTTGGCATGAGACCCAGATAAAATATCACAAAGCCTTTACCTTACTCTAATCTAGCTAGATACCACCCGCTGAGGTTTCACCGCAGGTAGGCTAACTGCCCGAACCGAAGCCCCCTCTTGCGCCATATGAGCACAGTAAATCCCTGTCCCTCACTGTGAATAACCAGTCCATCCCTGGCACCCACTTTCCACTGGTGGCACCTAAACTAGACTATCATAAGTTAGTCAGCTAGGTCGTACCCATATAGACTTGTGGTTGTACGGTTAATGCTCAGTTTGGATAAACACAAGCGTCGGTCCTTAATTGACTAGGGTGGAACATACACTTTTCAAGATCTCGTGCTAACTGCACCAAGCCAAACTAACCATCCACCCTAATCTAAACCAACTTTCTCATTTTATTTTATTTTTAAAAGAACAGTGGCAACTCCAACTGCCACTTCATTTATAAACACAAGGGTTTTACAATAAAGCATAATTTCCCATTTGCAAGATTTATGAGGTATTCAATAGCATGGCTAAGCACTGTTCTACCATTCTAATATTCACAAAGGTTAATATAAATCTCATTATTGAGACAAAGGAAGTTCTAGGGTGACAAAGGTACATGGCAATCAATGTCAAATGAGGGCATAACAAAGTTGGAAATAACTAATTCCTAAAAATTTGAACTAGTGGTTTTATGTAGTTAGCAATGCACATAATTTAAAATATTTAAAATGTTTCAAAAGCATAGGTTCAAGATGATCAAAGGAGACTTGCCTTCGTACACGCTCTCGGGGTCTTCCTGTTGCTGGGAGGAGAGATCGTCGACGACGTTGGAATCTACGCGAGAAAAGACGAAGCAAACAAAGCAAATAAATACAAACAAAATTCAAATAAAATCCAAAAATTCAAAAGAGGCATATTTGGATAGATCATGATTTTAGATGAATTTAGAAATTTGAATGGCTGAATTTGGAGTTAAAATGAGAAAGTTATGCTCATTTGAAAATCTCAGTTTCAATAAATTCAGAAATTCAAAAATTTCTGACAGGTGGGGCCCACTGGAATATTTAATTTTTAATCTTTTATTTTAATTCGAGAGTAGGACAGGTGGGGCCCACTGGCGGTCACTGATATGTGGGACCCCTCTGTCAGTGACCATGCAGACTACTGGTCACTGACAGGTGGGACCCACTTGGCTCTGGCCCACTTGTCAGAGGCTGACGCAGACGGGTGGGACCCAGGCGACAGTGGCCCGCACAGACCGACGGCCGCTGACGGGTGGGGCCCATCTGTCAGTCGCGGATAAATTAAGAAAAACTCAACCTCAGCGTGCGGAGCCGAGGCTCGAACGCGCGCCGAGGGAGTCGAGAGAGAGCGCTGGTAACCAATCGGGCGGGGAGGCGTTGCCTACCCAATAAGGGTAGGTAACCCTCTTGAGGGATACACCTTCGGGTGGCCCGGGCAGAGGTGGTCGGAGGCGACGGCAGCGAGGGGAGGCCGGAGGTGCTCGGGTGAAGCGTGAAATGCAATCCCGGAGCGGAGAGGGTTCGGTTGGAGGGGTCGGCGAGACTCGGGAACGAGCGGAGGTGGCCGGCGGCGAGGAAGGCGACGGCGCAGCACTGGTCCTTCGGTGCGACGGCGCTCCGGCGACGGGGAGGGGTGGCCGAGGTGTCGGGGAAGATCGCACGGACGAGAGGGAGCTTGGGGTGGCGACGGTGGGCACTGGGGAAGACCACAGCGACGACAATTGCTCGCCGGAGCACTTACCAGATGCACACGGTGAGCTTCTGGTGCGACGACGCTCGGGGCTCAGGGAGAGAAGTGGAGGGCGCTGGGAGGTGGTGCGGGAAGAGGCGGAGCCATCGGGGGTATTTATAGGGGAAGAGGAGGGGCACGACGCGGGGAATTCCTCGCCGGGGTGTCGGCCGGAAAAAGGAAGGGAGCGGGGTCGAAAGGAAATCGGGGGCAGAGAAGGAAGGGGGCGCGGGGGAGAGGGGATTTGGTCGCGACGGGGCTTGGGGTTTCCAAAACCGGGGAGAGCCGGGAAAGGAAGGGCCAGATCCGGCTCGGATGCGGTCGGCCGGCGAATAAGGAAAGATGGGAGGAAGAAGGAAGGCGTCCCCGCGGGGGAGACGACGAACCTGACAGGCGGGGCCGGGCGGCAGTGAGAGCGGGGACGCGAGCGGCTGACGGGCGGGGCCCGCGGGTCAGAGAGAAGAGGGGAGCGGGGCGCGGACGGCTGGATGGCCCGCGCGGGCGACGCGACGCGCATCGGGCCAGCCAGGTGTCGGCCCGAGGGATGAGGAAGGCGGGGTGGCTGACGGGCCGGGCCCGTGAGGCAGTGAGGGAGAGGAGAGGTGCGGCCTGGATGGGCCGAGCGGCGACGTGGACGGATCTGGGCCGTCCACGCGTCGGCTGGAGGGAGGGGATGGATTTTTATTTTCGAATTTGATTTTTGATTTTCAGAAAAGGCTAGGAAATTAATTAGGCCTCAGAAAAATATTAAAATACCTCCAAAAATTCCAAAAAAATTTACAGAAGCTCCTGGACATATTTTGGACTAAATAAAATTATTCCCAACTACTGTTGGTATTTAATTTTCATACTTTAAATTACTTTTTAAATTTTAAAAATAGGTTTTCAACTCCAGATAATTCAGAAAAGCCAAATAAAATTCAATTACTTTAAAATAATTATTTCAAAATTAAATTTTTCCAAAAAACTAATTTTGGGATGTGACAGTTGGTCAGATCTTTGATCATGCAAATTTGTTCTAGCTTTAGCTACAATGCAGCGACAGATGTCTCATTCAAAATCTCCTGTAGAATACTATTTGATAGATAAAAATGAATCTCAAATAAGGTCTTACGATCTTTACGTTGCTTCTTATTAGCGAACAATGTCATTAGCATATTGTGGATCTCTAAATGTTCATCATCTAAATCAAACTATGATGAGACAGCTATCTTGATTTGCCATAGAGAAACCCTATGTTGCGATCAAACATCAGAAGATTATATTTCAATGTAGCTATACGAAAGAAGTTCAAAATTAACTAATACAAATTTATATGTATCTAACAAAATCTCACTGTTGAAAAACTCCTCGTAAACTTTCATATGTATAAAGCAATTTTAACCAAAATAAATTCACGCAAGACAAGCCGGCAGCACCCTCTTGTTGGACTTCGTGCCACTTTATTTAATACAGGTTTCGTTGGCTTGCTCCGGTGGCTGCTGCGCGGTGCAGTTTGTGCCTTTGCTATCGCTTTCACGTGGACTACTGCTTCCCCTTGGGACGATGGCGTGGACAGAAAGCGATGCTCGGACAACAACGCGGAAGCCTCAGGACGCGCTGAGACCGAGTAGAAGCGCGACTTGCCTTTCGACGAGATAACACGTCGGAAAGAATTTTCTTCTCCCGACCGGCCCAGATTATTTCGGCTTAAACATCTGTCTTCTAATTTATTTTCATAATTTCTAAATTTTATTTTTTCTAGCTTTTTGGCTTTTTTTAGCTTTTTTGTCGGTTCTTATTTCCGTATTCATTTGCAATGTCTATAATAGGCCAACCTGTTTTTTCTATTTTTAAATTTATATGTCAAATAAACCATCATCAGGTGCAATATAATTTTAGCCAGGTACAGTGCAATTTTAGTCATAAGCCCCCTTTTCAGCCTAACTTAGTGGGCTGCAGATCCCAACTCGTCGACACACCGAGCCGATGATTTGTTTTCCGATCGAATCTCCTAAAGCAAAATCTTTCGTGCTTTGATACCACTTGTTGCAAATAATACACAGAAAAATAGAAACGAGAGACACAAATTTTTACGTGAAAAAACCCTTATAGAAAAACTACGGACGCTCGAAGACTGTTGGACCGAAATGGCGAAAGAGGGGGAATGAATGTCGACTTTAAATTTGCTCCCCCAAAACACTCACGGAAAAATCCTCTCAAAAAGCTATAAACCTATGCGGAAGACATCAAATACTCACTGGAAACCCCAAAAACTCAAAAGAGAAAACAAAGCAAGAAACGTCACCAAAGAGACACTGCTCACTGCAGGAGGCCGGTTTGACCGCTGGTAGTGGGCCGGTCAGACTGCTCGGCTATCGCCGGTCTGACCGGTCTTACACCACCAGCCTGATCGCCTACCAAGGGCCGGTCAGACCGCTCCCCTAATCCCAGCAGCCTGAGAGCAGACTATCAGAGCTGAAATTTCGCAAATATTTCAGGTCTTCGCTAATCTGAGAAATTGGGGGTTTGCTCCCAATCTTTCCAGCCCAAACAACACAACAACATACGAAATAGCAATGAAGGCTTGGAAAGCAAGGAAAACCAACAAATACTCAAGAATTTCAGAATTTTGCCAAGAACTTGAAAAATACAGAGAGCTGCCCAAAAACTCAAATTGCCATTCCATCACTAATCCTTTGGCCACGAAACCTTGAGGATAGCTAATTAATAGCCTTGGGACTCAACGTACCAAGTTTCGTGCCATCTCATGAAGGGAATCACGATTCACACAAAACCCAAGAAAAAACAAGAACACAGGAAGACCAAAAAGCTAAATCTGAGATTAAATGCAATTTGCTCTTGGGAAAATCGATCAAATGATCTTGAGGCATCATCCCAACAAAGAGCAACCCATTTTGGCCCTTCTCAACAAGAAACAACAAGAAATCAAGAAAATCATGAAATCAACAGAGAGGGAACAAAGAACACAGGAGTACGAGAGATAAATTTCAGATTTTCATTCCAAATCAAAGGTGGATTACAGAGGAGTCCCGATACACATGGACATTAGAACAAGGAAGACTACAAGCTCCTCAATCCATCCTCTCCGTCTCCCAAACACAAGAACACACACACACACACACACACACACACACTACATGCTTTGGAGAGGAGATGAACATACAGAGAAGAGCTACGGGAGACAAGCTTCACAGCAGAACTCTGCCTCTCCTACCAACTAAAGCCCAAAGACAAAACTACCTCTCAAAGGCTCTTTTGACTAAAGCAAACCCTAACTCTCTCCCAAAGCCATAGGAATACATGCAGCCACTCACTCCTATTTATAGCCCTTGGCTAACGGGTCTCCAACCCGTTACGCCCGCTAAAACCGAACGGAACCGTCTCCCGCTTGTGCAGCCTCGCGAAATTACCAATTCGCCCCTCCTGCACCTTCCGGGAAGCTTTCGCGCTCCTTGTTATCCACGACTCGCAACCACATTGAATCTCCGTCGTCTTCGACACATCCGACCATTCTGACCTTGACACCGCCTGTGTCTAGTCCGGTCACCTCGTGTCTCACCGCGACTCCGCCTCGACGTCCTGCGGCCATCACAGACAAGAAACACATCAAATAGCACCGCTCGATACATGAAAGCATAAATAGCATCAGAGAAGCATACTTACGCATGAAGAAGCCTAAACTTGTCAAATCATCATAATATGCATCCTAATCATTTTGACCATGTTTGACCAAGTCCAACCGAAGCCGATTGCACCGCGCAACGACACGGTCCGAACCACACAAACCAAACTCGACTCTCCTAAACCGATGTCAAATACTCATCACACACATGGGGTCACAATCACATGGTCTCTCAAAGACAAATCACTGTAATGAAAAAAGATTACAATGGAGCGTTTGTCCTTCCTGTGGACTACTGGGGTATATACATACAGTGTGGGAAACGATTCCCACATGGAGAGGAAAATGAATCAAAGTCGGTTGCTACAAATTGACACCACGTATTATACAACTTGCGTATGGCCCTACCACCTGTCACATCATGTTTGACATGAGGCAATAAAATGTTCTACACAAATACGGTACAAATTCAAATCATCTTCAACATGCACACATATATATGTACTCTAATTAAATAACGCACATCGTGTCGATCCTAAAGAAGGAACCCAGATAGCCGAAAATAGACACCCTCGCTCTCACCCCCAAGGTTACTAGTCCATCCTTAATTAGAATCTGCCTCTTGTGTCCTTACCTGCCTTCGGAAAAACATTTGGGCATGTTCGATGGGCTTACAGGGAGTACATAGACTCGTTGTAGTCTGGAAGGGCGTGTCTAGTTATCATCTAAATATTTTTTTCTAAATAATTATTTAAATTTATAATTTTTAGATTAAAGGTCTAATAGCTGTTGTTATTTTTTCTTTTTTAGATAGGAGAGAATTTGCATGAATCTTCGCGCACAAATTTGTGACTTGCACACATATTTGTTCTCACGTAATCTTAATTAATATCAGTGCAGGGGAGCAATGGCGGCTAGCTGGCTAGATCGCATAATGCAGCTGTACGATGTGTGGGCGATCCGGGTGTTGGTCCTTTTCAGCTTCGCTCTGCATATTGTCCTCATCCTCTTCGCCGGGATCCGTCGGCGTAAGGCCACCGGTTTGTTGAGGTCCATCTTCTGGGGGGCGTACCAGTCGGTCGAGTGGGTCGCAACATACGTCCTCGGCAACCTGTCTCTCGGCAGCACGTCGCAGCAGCAGCAGCTCGTTGCGTTCTGGGCGTCGTTTCTCCTGGTGCATCTCGGTCGTCCGGACAACATCAGTGCCTACTCCCTCGAGGACAACAAGCTCTCGGGGCGCCAAGTGGTAGAAGCATTCTCGCAGTTCATTGGAGCCTTGTTTGTCCTATTCAAGCATATACCTATCGGCGGCGGTGGGACCTTGTTCCCAGCAGCCTTTATCATGTTCGCTGTCGGTTTTGCCAAGTATTTGGAGAGGACATTCGCGCTATGGCGGGGCGACTTCGGCAGCATCCGGAGCTCAGGCAAGAAGCTGCGATATTGTCCGCGTGGAGGCGGGGAGCTGGATGATGAGCAGGCCCTGCTAGTTGCTCACGGAATGTTCCCTATCAGCAAGGGTGCCTTCGCTGATTATTCGGTTGTCGAGGATCCGCTTGAGCGTCAAGATGTCGCTCATGGGTGGAAGGACATGTGGACGGTGGTCGAGATGGAGCTCTCCCTCATGTACGACATCCTCTACACTAAGGCAGCCATGGTCCACACCTGGGGTGGCTACTTGCTCCGTTTCGTCTCGCCGTCTCTCACCGCCATGGCGTTCTTGCTGTTTTGGTTCTACAGTAAAGCCGGCCAGAGGACGGTAGATGTCGTCATCACTTACATCTTGCTGACTGCCACCTTTCTCGTGGATCTGAGATGGCTGCTCAGAGCACTAGGGTCGACCTGGACATATTCATTCTTGAACGAGATGGCATCGCCAAGGTGGTGTTGGCTTCGCCATAAAATTTTGTGCACTAGGAGATGGCATCGGCTCCGTCGTGTCATCGTGTCTCTGGATCTGCGCCGGCTCCTTGGCAAGGAGCCAGCTAGCTACAGAAAGTGGTCGGGCACAATCGGGCAGTACAACTTGCTGCACGAGTGCACACATGACACGCCCAGCCTATTCCGCACACTGGCCAAGAAGATTGGATTGGAAGACAGCTGGAACGAATACCATTACTCGAGGGGCCTTGATATTTCCAAAGACATGTTCACTGTGGAAGATTCGATTGGAGGACTGTTATTCGAAGAGATATGGAAATTACTGAAGAAAGCGTACCCTCCGCCTCCGCCGTACCCTCCGCCTGCGCCATGCCCTCCGCCTCCGCCGTACCCTCTGCCTGCGTCGTGCCCTCCGCCTCCGCCTCCGCCCCCTCCGCCGGATGAGGCTGCACGGAGGCGTAGGAAGTGAGACGAGGCTCTGGACTTCGCCCCTGAACTCGGAGAGGACATCCTTGTCTTGCACATCGCCACGGACGTTTTCCTCCGGTGCAGCGATCAAAATGCAGCGCCGTGCACATGTGTGAGGGCGATCAAGGCGCTGTCGAATTACATGATGTTCCTCGTCGCTGTACGCCCCGACATGGTACCAGGCCTCAAGCTGAGCAGCCTGCACAAAACAACCCGCGAGGCTTTGAAGCGTATATGGAGTTGTTGTCCCACTTCTACAACAAGAGAGAAGAAGCTTGCCTGCATCCTGCGAAACAAGGAGAATGAGGAAAGCAAGAAAAGCGAAAGGGATAACAGAAGTCGTCTTTACGACTGGAGTATTATTCTCTCGGATGGAGCTCGACTTGCCAACGTGCTCCTAGGACTGCTGAAAAATGAGTGTTGGCCCACAGGTGAGGCGGACTATAAGAAGGCTCTTAAGGAAACTGCTCGTATATTTAATATTAAAATTAAGAAATTGCAGGGCAATAAACGTATACAGAATGAGAAGGAACTGCTGGAGGCCATCTTCCGTGGGTTGGTGCGTATGCTCATCTATGTGTCCGTCCGATGCATCAGGGATTCCCACGCCAAGCAGCTCAGCCGCGGCGGTGAGCTCACAACCATCGTGTGGATCCTAGTAGAACACGCTAGCATATTTAAAATCAAAGACGATGACGGTTATTAGTCTATTCTATTTTTCTGTTTGGATGCCTCCCTTCTGCCTGTACCCGCGTAACGCGTGTTCGCTCTCGACTTTGGGATTAGCTGTCCTGCTTGGATTAGTCCTCGTGTCAGGACAAGTTCTCTATATGAGGAGGCTATGGGTGTATGTTTTGTTCAAGCTTTTATGAAAAAAACAAGTGAAAATTTTGGACAAAAACTACTCCCATGTATGCTACGTTGTATCTCGTGTACCGATGTGTTGGCATATCTCGTCACAGCTAGGCATCACGAAATGTTTTGTCACAGCTACATATTTTCGACTTTCATGAATGATTAAGCTTTTTCGCGAAGGCTTTTGTGATGGCTTTAGGGTCTTCCGTAACTGTTTTGAGCTGCCATGAAAAATCTCGAGTCTAGCTAGTAGGGAATGGATTGATCTAATCCCGACCACTAATATAGATTCCAATCTTGAGTTCATATGTTATTTTTAAGTAACCTGTATACTTGTATATATAAACATGTTTTTGAATATGTAAGGAAAAAAACAGAACTAAAAATTCAAGAAAAAAATTATGGCATCCAAAAAAGATGTACATTTAAATTTTGAATTAAAAATTAGCTAAGTAGACTGAGACTTGCATGGCTAGATTTATTATTTCCCTTGCGATTACATGTTTCAATTTATATTTCCTATAAAGTTTATACTTTTTTTTACAATTGCACCCCGTATGGCTCCATATAATTGAATTTGATTCATTCAATTGGATTACAAATTCTATTTCACTAGAATTTGAATTTGATTCAGGCCAATACAAATGATAATTTTTATGTTTGGATGTTCGTTGGAATTGAAAATGGTCTTTGCAAAAAAAAAAAGAAAGAAAAATCAACACAAGAACCTTCGATCTCTGTTTCACACCTTAATCAATCATTCAAAGACATGTATCGGTACACACCCTAATCAAGCAATCTCGTACAAATGGATCCATACCAATTGTCTCCCAAGAGGTCGAACTTTGCAACTGCCGCCACGCTTGAACCCATCGCAGGCGAACCCCTCGATTCCTTGAGGGGCCACCGCCGCCGACTGGCGGAGGGGAGGCGGAAGGGAGCGACATGAGTGTCGGGCATGGGCGTGAGTGCCTGAAGCAATACCTACTTAGTGCATTTGTAGTGTATGAAAATAGAGGGTCTTAAGTCACCTTAAGGTCAACCTTATACATTACAGGAGTGACCTTAAGGAGGCTATAAGCAAAAAAGGCTTAAGGCTAGTCCTCAAGCTAAAGACCTGGCCATAAGTATTAAAATACGATTTTTCTTTATCTGCCGAGTGGGACCGTCTTAAGGCCCCTTAGGTTATATACACTATAGAGTTAGCCTTAAGGTTTAGATAGGACCCACCTTAAGACCTCTTAGGTTATATACACTATGGATGCCCTCAGCCTTCGATTTCCACGTGATTGACATCAGTGGGGTAAGGAATTGGATTTTTTTTACGAATAATCTATTTTTTATTCAAAATTACAGAAATATACCTGTGAGAAAATTTTTTACAAAGATAGGCTCAAGTCGCCTAATGGGAGGGCGACTGGAGCCTATCACCAAACCAGAAGCTGACAGAGTCTCTGTCGCTCTACCCTCGGGCGACTGCATCCCGTCGCCCTCCTATTGGGCGACTTTCATGCAGTCGCATGGCCATTGGGCAACTGCACTCAGTCCCCCGTGAATATTTTAAATTTTATCAATTTTGTAGTTTTAAACTGGTAAAAAATCTGCTGGAGTTGTAATAAAAGATATGTTCATTGTATGTTGTAGGTGCGTAAAAAATTTTGGGAAATTTTTTTAGGAATGATTGACCGTAGAACGATCGGTACATACCATGGAAGTGCTATTTTGATGTTACTGAGAATTCGTGTCTCTGTGCAAAACTGCCCTATTTTGTCATGTTTTTGGGCAAAAGCTGTCCTATTTTGTCATGTCATTGTGCAAAGATGTCCTCTTATGTTATGTGATAATAGCAGACATCACAGACGGTTTTTGTTAAAAATCGCCTGTGATCTGTGATATGTTTCCCGCCTCGTAATCCTCCAAAATTTCATAATCTCCCGCTTGAGTCCGAGTAGGATTCAGTTTTGAGACACCTTCAGTAAAACGGGCATAACTTTTGCATATGGTGTCCGTTTTTGACGTTCTTGTACTCATTGGAAAGCTAACGACGAGCCCGATCCAAAAAAATAACCAGCTTGTACTAGTCGCCCTCCAAGACCCCAAAAATCGGCCATCTTTGAACCTAAACTTGCGTCGTAAGTTTTTTGTTTCTGTTTTTGCCTTTTATCTTGGTCTTCCCTTTGGAATTTAGATTTTGCTTCAACTGAAAAGTTGTAGATCTCATCGACACCTTTCAAATGAGTATATATAAGCCATATAAAACTTTCCTATTTTATATTTTGAGACTAGTTGTTTATATTATATCGATATATAAAACTTGTGATAGAGAGTATTACAGACGGTTTGTATGTAGAAAACTGGCTCGAGTCACAGGACAGTTGGATGGAATACCAATACTCGAGGGGCTTTATATTTCCAAGAAGTTGAAGGAGTTGTTATTCGAAGAGATACGGAAAATACTGAAGGAAGCGTACCCTGTGAAGGTGGAGCGTAAGCCGGACGAGTACCCTAAGAAGCCTTAAGAAGAGTACCCTGAGAAGCATAAGGAAGAGCCCCCTGAGAAGCCTGACGAGGCTGCACGGAGGCGTAGGAGGTTAGACGAGGCTCTGGACTTCGCCCTTGAACTCGGAGAGGACATCCTTGTCTTGCACATCGCCACGGACGTTTTCCTCTGGTGCAGTGATCAAAATGCAGCACGATGCACATGTGTGATGGCGATCAAGGCGCTGTCAGATTACTTGATGTTCCTCGTCGCTGTACGCCCCGACATGGTACTAGGTCTCAAGCTGAGCAGCCTGCACAAAACAACCCACAAGGCTTTGAAAGCACATAGGGAAGCACATAGGGAGACGTCCCAGTTCTAAAACAAGCGAGAAGAAGCTTGTCTGCATCCTGCGAAACATGGAGGACGACGACAGCACAAGGTGTAACAGAAGTCTTCTTTACGACTGGTGTATTATTCTCTCGGATGGACCTCGACTTGCCAACATGCTCCTAGGACTGCTAAAAAATGAGTATCCGGACACTGAGCCTCTTGCGGAAACTGCTCGTATATTTCATATTAATTTTGAGAAATTGAATTTGGAGGACTGCGAATATAGACAGAATGCGCCGAAACTGCCGGAGGCCATCTTCCATGGGTTGGTGCGTATGCTCATCTATGTGTCCGTCCGATGCAGCAGGGATTCCCACGCCAAGCAGCTCAGCCGCGGCGCTGAGCTCACAACCATCGTGTGGATCCTAGCAGAACACGCTAGCATATTAGGCATCAAAGACGATTATAAAGTTTATACTTTTTTTACAATTGCACCCCGTATGGCTCCATATAATTAAATTTGATTCATTCAATTGGATTACAAATCCTGTTTCACTAGATTTGAATTTGATTCAGGCCAATACAACTGATAATTTTTGTGTTTGGGTGTTCGTTGGAATTGAAAATGCTATTTGCAAAAAAAAAAGAATGTTAGAAATAATCTTGACTTTGAGTCCATGTCGTAGTAGAATCCGTTTCCGAGTATAACTCAAGTTGAAGCTGAGTCCAACTTGAAGTCCGAATCGGAATACGAGTAGTAGAGTATTAGCCTATATATTCAGAAGGCTTGTACTCAGTTTTGAAAGCAAAAAAAGTAAAAGAAAGAGAAAATCAAGAAAGAGGGGGAGAAAAAAAAGAGAATAAAGAAATTCAGAAATTTTTTTCGTGTTCTCTCAGATTATTTGTGATGTGTACGTTTTCTCCTGGGATCAAAGTTGTAACAAATATTATCAGAGCCTAGGTGAGAACCAAATCATCGAAAAAAATCGTGTCGACGATTTCCGTTTCGGCTCAGTGCATCTCCGTTCATACAGCGCAAAAACAGGCATCCTGTCCTTCGAGGCGAAACATGAGTGACAGCGCACGGTGAGATCGTGCAGATGCGTACAGTGTCATGTCTTCGTAGCTCTCCTCAGCCCGCATGGCGAGATCGCAACAGCAAACAGCCAGCGACGAAAAAAAACTCGAAGACGACTCGGAGGCGGCCGTACGCGCAGAAAAGGCTCCATCGCTCGGGTCATGTGCTGCTCCTCGTTCACCATGCGAGACGTGCTCTTTTTTTTTTTTTGCGTCTTCTCGCAGCCTCCATCAAAAGCAACCCACGATCATGTCATCAATCAAAGCATCACTTTATCCATCAGATGGCAAGTAGCGACTCCATTGGCCAAACGGAAAAGAATAAAGTCAACTAGTGGCAGTTCTCAATCCGTGCGTTGCAGTCTCCAAGACGAAGCCACAGTTGCGCGTCTCTGATTCAGTTTTTTTTTCTCCGAGTGGCACTCAAGCAACAAGAAATAAAGATCGTCCCAAACGCAGAGACAAAAAACAGAGCGCAGAGAAAAGTCCAAACAAGAGAAAAGAAAAAAAAATAGAGTAGTTTTTTTTCTTCCGTTCCTTCGGTCCAATAGCAACTTCAAGGTAACCCGAGTTCTTGATCTGTGCTTAAGATCATATCACGTACTCCAGGAAGTGGTGTCACCGGTGACGAGGCATCATTCGGTATGATGGCGAAGGAGAGTGCTGCATTATCCGATGCTAACGACGAGCAATTATCCAGCATGGGCAATCAAAATGAATGTGTACACGAAGGTTCAATGAGTGTTGGACGTTGAAAAGATGTGTTCGCCGTCTAAACTCAAGTAAGGTTTTAAGCATAAAGTTTAGTAAGTCATATTTGAGTCCGACTGCCTCAATGTTTTAGAATTTTTGCATCTGGATGGACCCGGAACAGTTGAGTTGAGTTCCTACATTTAGCTTGCATGTAGAACGATTTATGTGGAGGCGTGGCTGGTAGTTCATAATGCATTGAGACTAAAACTCGAATATGTCAAGTCAATATTAAGGGCGAGATTGTTAGAAATAATTTTGACTTCGAGTCCATGTCGTAGTAGAGTCTGTTTCCGAGTATAACTCAAGTTAAAGCTGAGTCCAACTTGAAATCCGAATCGGAATATGAGTAGGAGAGTATTAGCCTATATATTCAGAAGGCTTGTACCCAGTTTTGAAAGCAAGGAAAGAAAAAGAAAGAGAAAATCAAGAAAGAGGGGGAGAAAATAAGAGTATAAAGAAATTCAGAAATTTCTTTCATGTTCTCTCAAATTATTTGCGATGTGTGTGTTTTCTCCTGAGATCAAAATTGTAACAAAGAAAAATCAACACAAGAACCTTCGATCTTTGTTTCTCACCTTAATCAATCATTCAAAGACATATATCGGTACACACCCTAATTAAGCAATCTCGTACAAACGGATCCACACCAATTGTCTCCCAAGAGGTCGAACTTTGCAACTGCCGCCACGCTTGAACCCATCGCAGGCAAACCCCTCGATTCCTTGAGGGGCCACCGCCGCCGGCTGGCGGAGGGGAGGCGGAAGGTAGCACGATGGCATGTCGAGCGGTGGCCACGAGCATGAGTGCCTGAAGCAATACCTAGTTAGCATTCGATTCCACATGATTGACATGAGTGGTTGAATTGCTTCTTGTTGTATTTCACCTCTCGTAATTGGCTCTAGAATTATTGATTCCAAGGAAGCTAGCCTATGACTAGATAGCTAGATATACGCACACCTAGTCTATCATGACTTGACACTAGTATCTATCGATTTTAGAAGTACACACACCTGTATATTTAGTGGAAAAACGTGACCCCACACTTTATGAAGCCTTGGTGCCTCCGATAATTTCCATGCATGTGTGTGCGCGTGGACAGTGTGAGTGTAGTGTTTATTGAATGTGTGCGCCTGTCTTACTATCAAAAAAGAATTGTTGATTCCAACTCCAGTGGCAGGCAAACAACCCCATTCATGGAATCAAATTCAAATTCCATGGTTCCATAGCTAATTACTAGGAGCCAAACAGGGCGAGAGTTTTCACGCGCTATGTTTTTGCTAACTTTGGATAAACCATTTCTCCATATGTCCACACCAATCTGCGCAGTTGCAAGAGAATTGCACTATACGAAGAAGCTTTTGTCATTGGTGCTTATCGTGTATTTTTCATGGTGAGGCGAGGAGGACCGGGACTAGGCACAGGAGGTATTGAGGTCCAGACGGTCAGGATGCCGAAAATGATCGAGGCTAGTGAGGTGGTTGCGAGTCGGGAGACGAGGGACCGGAGCTGGAGCTACCGGTCATGGACACGACGGGCGACGACGTGAGAACTGGGACTAGGCTCAGGGAGGAGTCGGAGGTCAAGACGATCAGGATGCCGGGTGTGGTCGTGTGCAGTGAAGCGGACCGGACTAGACTTAGGGAGGAGTCGAGGTCCATACGGATAGGATACCGGATGCGGGAAGCTTCCGGGAAGGTGCTTGAGGGAAATTTGGACAATTGACTCAAGTTTTGGAGTTGGGGGCTGGTTTCCCTCCATTCCCTTGTGTGTTGACTTTTTGCCTCAATTGTGTGTGAGGCATGGAGTGGGTTTGGGCTGCCTCTTCTTGAATTTCTCCTTGTGGCTGTGTACATGGAGTTAAATAGAGGCAGCTGGTTGTGGAGAGCTCAAGCAATGGGTGTGTCCTGACTGTGTTGAGCTCAGTGTTGTAGCGTGTATCCTCCTCTTAAGCATGTAGTGAGAGGGTAGCTTTTCTTTCCAATTGCGTATGGGGATTGTCGTAGGGGTGGCCCCCACCTAATCCCAGCAGGCCTGTCAGAGGAATGTAAGGCCCAGAATGGGACATGTGTAATGACATAAGTGCCCTTGTAGGGAATGCTCGGATGTAAGGGTATAATTGTAAAAGCACTCCCCATGTTGATATATATAGCACAGGCCATGGGGAGAAACCCTAAGCCATTACTCACCTAACTCTCCACTACCATACTCTCTCTGTCTGGTCTGTAACCACGACAGTTGGCGCCGTCCGTGGGGAGGACAGGAGCAAGCCGCAAGATCCGGAGGAGGATGGCACCAAAGAAAGCTTCATCGACGGCGGCAAAAAAGAAGGCGGACGCGGCAAAGCATCGCGTCGGTACCCGGGCCTCGACATCGGTAGTCGCAGGCATGGATGGTGATGCGAGTGTGGCGGCCGACGGCACCGGCGTTCACGACGTGACGACTGATCCCGCCACCATCGCCGCGACGACTGACCCTGCCATCATCACCGCGACAACCGACCCTGTTACCACCGCTGCGACGGCCGACCCTGCTACCACCGTCGCGACGGCCAACCCTGCCACCATTGCCGCGACGACCGTCGAAACCGCCCCACGCGTCGCAGGAATGGCGAGCGGCTCCGGTGGTAACGTGGGCTTCGTCACTGGTTCCGGAGCCCTTCATGCTAGCGCGGCGGGTAATCCGAGAATGCAGGACGTGGTCGCCACCGCTTCGACTGCTCGCTAGGAGTGCCGGCAGTCCCACCCGCGTCCGCAGTGGAAAACGCTCTGCTAGCGGCTCTCAACGCGTTCCAGTGAGAGCTAACGGATCTCCGCGGGGCCGTACGGGACATGCAAGAGGCTCGAAGCCAACAGACCCCACCAGTGGTCGCGTTGGAGCCCACGCCAGAGAGAGCGGACAGCAGCGACGCCCCCACATCCAGCCGCGTCCCACTACGACGTGTGGATCCGGAGTCCCCACTCTCAGCGGGACGGAGCGCTCGCGCGTCTACTTCGACTAAGGCACCAGCTCCGCTGCCCCCACTTCGAAGGGTAAGGGACAGAGCGCTCGCGCGTCTACCTCGACTAAGGCGCCAGCTCCGCTGCCCCCACTTCGAAGGGTAAGGGACGGAGCGCTCGCGCGTCTACCTCGACTAAGGCGCCAGCTCTGCTGCCCCCACTTCGAAGGGTAAGGGATGGAGCGCTCACGCGTCTACTTTGACTAAGGCGCCAGCTCCGCGGCCCCCACTTTGAAGGGTAAGGGACAGAACGCTCGCGCGTCTACTTCGACTAAGGCGCCAGCTCCGCCGCCCCCACTTCGAAGGGGAAGGGACGGAGCGCTCGTGTGGTTACTTCAACTACGCGTCTACCTCGACCACCCTACCCTCGCGAGGCGCAAACCGTCATGTACGGGCGAATGCAGTAACCTTCTGCGTTCACCAGGGGACAGCGTAGCCAGAGGGGCGGAGACGCACTTCGCAAGTTCCAACCAAGATTATTCTTTGCATTCGTCGAAGGACGCTCACAAAGGCGAATTACAAACGTGTACAAAGACCTTTGGCGCGTGAGGCCGCTACTCGGTAGACTCATCCTTAACACGCATCCGTACCAAGGCTCCGCTCGAAGACGCCTGGCCCGCCCAAAAATCCAGCGCTTCCTTGGCCCTTCGCCAACGCCGAAGACGCCGTTGGGTCGCAAGGTCGGTAATTAGCAGCTGTCCCTGGTTGTGTAGCTACTCGGAACAAGGGGGCAAAGATCTGAACGGCGAAGCAACTTCGTACTTTATTCAAAAAAGAAAAGGCATCGGTTACAACGCACGCCAACACGCGACAACCTGCCGTCACACCTGTGGGTTCGCAGTGCCCTCCGGGGCCGCAGCGCCACCCTCGTCATGCCGTAGGACCTCGTCCAAAAATTGGCCAAGGTTTCCCTCGCCGTGTAGGATATTCCACAGCTCGACTATGGCTGCGGCCTCCCCGCAGTACTCCCATATCCGCTCACGGAAGAACTTCACGGTGCGGCAAATGACGCGCATGGCACCAGACATCACCCCCCCCTCTGGCGGGCATCTCCAGTTGAGGATCGGCTAGCCCGGCAACATGTTCACAACCGCGGAGTCGCAGGAGCGCGCATATCAGACACGACACCACGTAGGCACTAGTGGTTGCCAAAGGTCGTCGCGGCACCGCGTGCAATGTCGGCCGCGTCTCCGATCCACCGAAGCGATCGCGACAGGTCCTCGGGCCCGAAGGAGCGTGCCGGCACTTCGGCGATAAGCCCCTTAAGGGTGTCTTCCAGGGCCAACATACCGTCCCAGGCAGCTACCGAAGCGCCGCCCAAGGCTCGATTCGGCTCCGCTAGAGAGGCGGCAAGCTTGCCGTTCTCCCTCTCCAACGCAGTGACTTGTTGCAGTAAGCCATCTCGCTCTGCTACAACTTCCTGCCGCGCTGCCTCTGCGGCCGACGCCTGGGCCGCGGTGACGAATCCTTCGGCGTGCGATTTTAGCCACGCGCACTTTGCTTCCAAGTGGCGGATACGGCCATCTTGGGCAGACCGCGCCCCCGCAGCTTCGCGCAGCACTGCTTCAGCGGCCTGCAGCCTAACCTGTAACACCCTTTCTTCATGGACGTAAACCGTTCGTAGCGTCTGGGCCAGCACGAGGGTCTGCGCGACAAAGGGGGTCAGCAAGTTTTCATGCGGCCATAAGTGGTCCTAAGGTCAGGTACTTACCCTCACTCCCGATACCTCCAGTGCGTCCCCAAGACGCCCCGTCCCGTCGGTCAGCAACGTTTGCTGGCCAATGCTGGCGGCCGCGTCGTCCGCAATCCCACGCCATGCCCTCAGTGCCTCCGATGGAGGAACGAAGTCTACTGGGCTCGGGCGCGCGGTGGCCGCGCCGCCGGCATCGAGGCCCCCACACCCCGAGGGCTGCCCGTCCTCTGGGATAAGTATCGCTGCAAGAGAAGATACCGCTCTAAGTCTCATAAGAAGCGCTGCCAAGGTAGGCCAAGGTAGCTTACCCTTGGTGGCGGACGGTGGGCTTCGCGCAAGCGCCTTAGCCTCGGGCGGGTTGGCAACAGCACCAACCCCCGTGGACAGCGTCGGCTCTTGGGTCGGGGGAGCCTTCGCACTAGGACCCGAGGCCGGCGGTCCCCTCGCCACGGTCGCCACGACTTGAGGAGCTGGAGAAACGCGAGGCGCAGGGACTTTGGTGTGTGAGTCGGGGCCCCATAGGCTCCTAATGCCGGTCGCTACGGCAAACCCCCTCGAAGTCTGCTGAAGGGGGATCGCAGGCGTAGCCGCTTGGCTTGAGGAGGAGAGGGTCCCGCCTCAGTAACCACCGCAGAAGGGGCCTCCGCAGTAGCAACGCTTGCTGAGAGACCATGTGGAGGTCATCCCGTGTGAATGATGAGTAATTGACATCGGTTTAGGAAAGTCGAGTTTGGTTTGGGTGGTTCCGACCTTGACGTTGCGTGGTGCAATCGGGCTCGGTCGGACTTGGTCAAACTTGGTCGTATGGGATTAGGATGCATATTCCGATAATTCGACAGGTTTGGACTTCTTCATGGATAAGTATGATGTGTTTGTGCTATTTACGCTTTCATGTATTGAGCGGTGCTATTTGACGTGTTTCTTGTCTGTATGGCTGCAGGACGTCGAGGCAGACTCGTGGTGAGACACGAGGTGACCGGACTAGACACAGGCGGTGTTGAGGTCAGAACGGTCGGGATGTGTCGAAGACGGCGGAAACTCGAGGTGGCTGCGAGGCTTGGACGACAAGGAGCGCAGAAGCTTCCCGTAAGGTGAAGGAGGGGCAAATCGGTAAATTCACGAGGCTGCACAAGCGGGAGCGGGCTCCATTGGATTTAGCAGGCGTAACGGGGTGGAGACCTGTTAGCCAAGGGCTATAAATAGAGGTTGGTGGCTGCATGCCCCTTCATGGATTCTAGGGTTTGCTTTAGTCAAAATGGGCTTTAGAGGATTATTTTGGCTTTAGGCTTTAGTTGGTGAGAGTTGGTGGTAAGAGCAGGGTTGTGTCCCCTCTGTGTGTGTCTCCTTCGATGCATTCTTGACTCTCCTCTCCAGGATAGCATGTAGAGTGTTGGGGTTCTTGAGGATTGAGAGGGAGAGGATGGATTGAGAGCTTGTAATCATTCCTCTTGTTCTAATGTCCAGTGGTATCGGGACTCCTTGTAATCCCTCTTTTGATTTTGAATGAAAATCTGAAGTTTCTCCCGTGCCTAGTGTTCTTCGTTGCCCTCTGTTCTTGATTTCTTGATTTTTTGATTTCTTGTTGTTTCTTGTTGGGAAGGCCCAAAATGGGTTGCTTTATGTTGGGATGATGCCTCAAGATCATTTGATCAGATAAAATCCCAAAAACCCATTTTTGATTTCAGTTTTTGCTCTTGGTCTTCCTCTGTTCTTCATTTGCATTTTTAGGGTTTTAGTGCTATTCTTTATTATCTTTGTGTGATGGCTTGAAACTTGGGTTCTAGTGTCCTGAGGGTATCAATTAGCTTCCCTCAAAATTTCATGGCCAGAGGATCAACGATTGAAGAGTAATTTGATTTTTGGTGGAGTCTCTGTAAGTTTTCAGGATTTAGCCCTTTTCTGAATTTCTAGGGTTTGGTGTTATTTTCGATTCTCTTCACGAGATGGCATGAAACTTGGCATGAGAGGTCCAGAGTCTATTGCTAATCTATCCTCAAAGTTTCATAGCCAAATGATCGAAGATAAAATGGGAATCTATGTTTTTGGGCAACTCTTTGTACGTTTCAGGTTTTTGTCCATAATCTGAAATTCTTGTCTCTTGATGTGATTTCTTTGTTTCCCAAGCCCTCCTTGCTATTTGGAATATAGTGTTGGCGCTCTGAGACAAAAAGATTGGAAGCAAACTCTTATTTTCTCTGTTTTTATCTTGTCTTCAGTAAGTTCTCCATTCCAGTTTTCAGTTTTGGTCTGCAGTAGTTCTTGCTGTTTTCAGTCAGCCTTTGACTTGTGCTTTCACCAGCTAGTCCTCTCAGTTTTTCCTGCCGTGGCAGCATTTCTTGCTATTGTCGTTGCCGTGGCAACGATTTTTGTTGGTTTCTCTGCCGTGACAGGCAGCTAATCAGTTTCGGCAGCAGCAGCTAGTCCTCTCAGTTTTCCTGCCGTGGCAGCATTTCTTGCTATTGTCTTTGCCGTGGCAGCGATTCTTGCTGGTTTCTTTGCCGTGACAGCGCTCACTACCGTTTCTTGCCATGACAAGGTTTTAGAGCTGATTTCTTTGCCATGGCAATGAATTTCTTTAGTTTCCTTGCCGTGTCAAGTTATTATCTTTGCGATTACCTTTTAGAATTTCGTGTGAATTTTTGGGGGTCGATTTTTGATCGCTCCATTCACCCCCCCTCTGTCGCCATTTCCGATCCAACAATTGGTATCAGAGCCGGTTAGCTCTTCTTGATAGATCTTAACCGGTCTCTAGAGCCACGGTAACGGACAAGTACTCGACCAAGCCTCCGATCTTCGATGGCATTGATTTTCCCTTCTGGAAAAGCCAGATGGAGACCTACATCCAGGCTCAGGGATATGCCATCTAGAGAAAGGTCAAGGTCCGCTATCTGGTTCCTGCCGATGAGAACATCAATGTGGCGAATATGCCCGATGTTGAGGCGAATGCAAAGGCAAGGAACATAATCATTCAAGGTTTGAGTCGTAGCGAGTTTGACCGCATTTCGCATCTCACGTCGGCTTTCGAGATTTGGGAGACCCTTAGTGCTTACCATGAGGGCACCACCCAAATAAAAACAGTCCGATAGGACCAATTCAAGCGAGATTACAACAAGTTTGAAATGCTCACTGGTGAGTCCCTCGATGAGTGCTTTGCGCATTTTCACAAGATTCTGAGCAACCTCCGAGCGGTCAGTCTCACATATCCCGACTCGGATAACGCTGGTTTGGGAGATGAAGGTGACTACCATCAAGGACGCCAAGGACCTCTTGACTTTGACTCTTGATGCACTGTACTCGCGCCTCAAGACTCACGAGATTGACATTGTCTCTCGTAAGTCAAAGTCGCAGTCGATGGCTTTAGTCACCGATCCCACCTTGGCTTCTGGTCATTCTTCTGATTCGCTTTGTGGTTTCTCTCTCGCTGCTCTCTGTGACGTGACAACAGATCAATTAGAGCAGCTTGAAGATGAGCAACTGGCCCTCCTAGCTCGAAAGTTTTCCCATGCTTACAAGAGGAGGAGGGACAGAAAGAGAGGAGGACCTGTCATTTGCTTCGAGTGTGGTGGCCCCAACCACATTCGGGCAAACTGCCCCAAACTGGAGAAGAACAAGGGCGACTACGGCGGTTCGGGCAAGAACGACTACACCGACAAGAACCGCAACAAGAAGACTCCAGCGCACCCTCAAGGCAAGAAGAAGTTCCGCGAGTTCGGGAAGGCCAAAAAGTTGTTTCACCACGTCCTCACCACGTTCGACGACCTCGACCTCAGCAAGGTGGAGGGATGGAGCGACGACGACGGGACGGGTGACCAAGACCCCAAGAGCGGCGACGACTTCTCCGGCATGTGCTTCATGGCCCTTGAGGGCGAACTGAGCGACAGCGAGCTGTACTCCGACTCCCACGAGGTATGCCCCACCTACGACCAGCTCAATCATGCTTTTCTTAAGCTAGGTGGATTTCAAGCTAGAGTTAGAGCTAGGTGTACCGAGTTAGAGAAGGAAGTAGATAGACTTTCATGGGAGCTTACTTCGCTTACATCTGCTCCCTCCCGTGATGATGGTGATACATGCTGTGCTCTATTGGATGACATGGAGAAACTAAGGACCTTGCATGATAGTGTGTCCTCTGAGCTAGACATGATTAAGGTGGAGAATGTTAGTCTGCTTGCTGAGTTAGAGATGAGTAGGATAGCTGTTGCTTCACCTACTATTGTTGAGACTACTTCTTGCACCTCATGTGAGGATAAGGACAATGCTTTTAGAGGTCTTTATACCATGCTCCTTGATCTACCCGAGACTTGTGAAAGTTGTAATAATTTGAAGATGAACCTAAAACGGGCAGATCATAAAATTTTTGAGTTGTATGCTTGGTTGCTTGAGCCAGCTGCTTCATGCTTGAACTGTCCTAAATTAACTGCTGAACTTGAATCTGTCTCCAAACAGTTTCAAGAAATGATTGACCATAACAAGAAAATGGCTCAATTTGCGACTAAGGATCCTGTTAGCTCACCATGCATTAGTTGTGATAAACTAAAACTTGAACTCGTTGCTTTAAATGAACAATGTGTGAAGCTAACTCAGGATTTACTAGAGAAGCCATCAACTCATTGTAATGTGATTACTGAGGTGGGGGAGAAGCCCCAGGGTAAGATGGAGACGCCTAGCGCCGTGAACCAACTGGCTCATAGTAGGACTGTCCCCTCAGAGTCGGCTGTGCGTGCACAAGACATTCTTTCCTCTTCTGTTGGTTCTTCTTCTGCTCCCTTACCCTCTGCCGTTCCCTCTTCTCCTTGTTCTTCTTGCACCTCTCTCTTTCGGGAGTGTCAGTATCTTATGAAGACTCTCGAGAGATTTGTAGGAGGCAAGAAGAAGCTCAATCTTATTCTATACCAATCTAAGATCAGTAGATTTAATCAGGGTCTAGGATATGATTTCTATGAGGACATGAGGAAGCATCCACCTGCCGTGCTCAGACCCATAGCACCAGGTGTGATCGAGACTGAGCCCAGGACTGAGAAAGTCCAATTTAAGTATGCGGGCTTTGTCCAAGGGATTTCTGACAGCAAGGTGATTCCACCTGCAGCTTCGGCCTCTCAGAAGGCGAAGCCATCTCATGCTACTTCAGCTTCTCAGAAGGCGAAGTATCATTGCACCTTCTGTCAGAAGGATGGACATACGATCGATCGATGCTTCAGGCGTGCCAGGATCGCGCAGAGAGACCGTGTTGTAGCTCTTAGGCGTATTCAGGGCCAGCCCCAGACCTTGAGTGCATCTAAGACCAACACAAGGTCTAGGTTTGCTTCAGATGCTTCTGATGGGTTTGGGCAGCATCGAGGACTTGGTTTTTCTGAGTTTTCTGGTTTTCATCCTCATGCTCCCTTAGGTGATGACTTCCGCCGTCCTGAGGGTAGATCTCGGTTTCCCCGTCGAGATGGCTACTGCGGCGTGTTCAGCGTGTTGCCGGTGTTCCGACTCGCTCGCCTGTAGCAGTCGGACCCAGCAACAGCTTCTGGACTACACATAGACCTTCTGGCTTGTTGAGTGACAGAGAGCGTAGGGTAGATAGAGGTCAGTCGTGTTTGACTACTTCATCTGCTCGACGTGTTACTCAGTATTGGGTGCCAAAATCACTCTTGATTTACCCCAGTACTGAGACTTTACTCTTTGTTTGACTCAGGTTCGCCGGGCAGGGAAGGGAAAGGTTTGGCTCGTAGACTCCGGGTGTTCACGACACATTACCGGAGACTCTTGATGGTTTTCTTCCCTTGCCCGTGCTCCAGGTGATGAGACGATCACCTTCAGAGATGCTTCATCTGGGCGCGTCATCGCCAAAGGTACAGTGCGCGTTAATGATTCTTTCATTTTGAAAGATGTTGCATTGGTTAGTAAGCTGCAGTATAATTTGCTTTCCATTTCTCAACTTACCGATGACGACTTTGAGGTGAGCTTTAAGAAAAACAATTGCAAAATCCTTGATTCTTCGGGTAGTCTGGTTTGCAGGATTTCTCGTTTTGGAAGGATCTTTCCTGCTGATTTTTCTGAGTCTTCTGGTGATCCTCTCAGGTGTTTAGTTGCTTCTGAATCCCGCGACCTTACTTTCTGGCATAGGATATTTGGTCATATCGGATTTGACCATTTGACCCAAGTTAGCGACCACGACCTCATTCGTGGTCTGCCGAAACTCAAAATGGTCAAAGATCTAGTTTGTGCTCCATGCCGGCACGGTAAGATGGTTGCCACTTCTCACCCTCCAGTCACAGTGACTATGACCGATGCACCGGGACAGCTGCTCCACATGGACACTGTTGGACCAGCTCGAGTGTAGTCAGCAGGAGGGAAGTGGTACGTTCTTGTCGTGGTCGATGACTTCTCGAGGTTCTCTTGGGTATTTTTCTTAGCCTCGAAGGATGAGACGTTTTCACATTTTCGAGATCTTTTCAGTAGGCTTTCTGTTGAGCTCCCGGGTGCCTTACGAGCGATCCGCAATGACAATGGCACGGAGTTCAAAAATTCCTACTTTGAGAGGTTTTGTGATGAGACAGGTGTAGAGCACCAGTTCTCTTCTCCGCACGTCCCACAGCAGAATGACGTTGTGGAGGGGAAGAACCGTACCTTGATCGAGATGGCCAGGACGATGCTCGATGAGTAGTCTACACCGAGAAAGTTTTGGGCTGAGGCTATTGCGACCGCGTGCCATGTTTCCAATCGAGTTTTTCTTCGGGCACACTTGCATCGCACTTCTTATGAGTTGAGATATGGGCGAAAGCCCAGTGTCTCTGATTTTTGCGTGTTTGGTTGCAAGTGCTTTATTTTGAAGTCCGGGAACTTAGATAACTTCGAGTCACGTTCTTGTGATGGGATCTTTCTAGGCTACTCAACTTCTTCGCGGGCTTATCGGGTTTGGAATTGCGAGTCTAGCAAGTTGGTAAAGACCTGTGAGGTGACCTTCGATGAGGCCAGTCCGGGGACTAGGCCTGATATTTCAGGTTCTTTAGAGCAGTCTGAGCCCATCTTCGTGGATGATGAGGACGATGGAGATGAGGGTTGTCTACCCGATCTAGTTCCTCATCCACCCCTCGAGGTGCCTTCCTCCACTGCACCTCCAGGTGATCAGTCCTTACCTTCTGCTTCTTTTGGAGCTAGTGGCTCTGTTCCTACCTCGTCAGCTCACGAGGTAGAGGCCACTTCTTCATCTCATCCAGGACCTCCCAGACATATCCAGAAAGACCATCCTTCCGAGTAGATTATTGGAGACCTTTTTGAGCAAGTCACTCGCTCAAAGTCTGGCATGTCACATTTCTGTCTCTATTCTGCCTTTGTTGCCACCTTTGAGCCCAAGGATGTTAGTCATGCCCTTTCCGATGAGTCTTGGGTCAATGCCATGCATGAGGAGCTAGAGAACTTTGAGAGAAACAAGGTCTGGTCGCTTGTCGAGCCCCCGCGAGGTCACAATGTCATTGGGACTAAGTGGGTGTTCAAGAACAAGCAGAGTGAGGATGGGGTGGTTATTCGAAACAAGGCTAGACTGGTAGCTCAGGGCTTCTCAGGTTGAGGGTCTTGATTTTAAGGAGACCTTTGCCACTGTAGCTAGACTTGAGGCCATTAGAATCCTGCTTGTTTTTGCGGCTTCTAAGGGTTTCAAACTTTACCAGATGGACGTCAAGAGTGCCATCCTTAATGGATTCATTGAGGAAGAAGTCTATGTGAGACAGCCTCCTGATTTCGAGAACCCCAAATACCCAAACCATGTTTTCAAGCTTTCCAAAGCGTTGTATGGACTTAAGCAGGCACCTAGAGCTTGGTATGAGAAGCTTAAGTCCTATTTGTTGAGTCATGGTTTTGAGATGGGTAAGGTGGATAAGACCTTGTTCATTCGCCGGCATGGCACCGACCTCTTGCTCGTTCAGATTTATGTGGACGACATCATCTTTGGCGGCTCTTCTCATGCTCTCGTTTCAAAGTTCTCGGATGTCATGAGCAACGAGTTTGAGATGAGCATGATGGGTGAGTTGACCTTCTTCCTTGGCTTCCAAATCAAGCAGACTCAGGAGAATACTTTCTTGCATCAAGGCAATTACACTCGTGACCTTCTGAGACGCTTCGACATGTCTGATGGTAAGACAGTGTCGACTCCCATGGCAACTTCCACCACTCTTGATCCAGACGAGCATGGCAAGCCAGTGGATCAGAAGGAGTATCGTAGTATGATCGGCTCCCTCTTGTACCTCACTGCCTCGAGACTGGACATACACTTCTCCGTGTGTCTGTGTGCTCGGTTTCAGGCTTCTCCTCGCGTATCTTACCGCCAGGCGGTGAAGCACATTCTTCGATACCTTCGAGCTACCATTGACTATGGTATCTGGTACTCTTCCTCTTCCTGTCTTTCATTGAGAGCCTACTCGGATGCAGACTTCCAGGAAGAGTACTTCTGGCACCTACCAATTCATTGGCACTTCTCTCGTTTCTTGGTCTTCCAGGAAGCAGTCCGGTGTTGCACAGTCCACCGCAGAGGCCGAGTACGTTGCTACCGCCAGGTGCTTTGGATGGTCTCGACCCTGCTGGACTTTGGGTTAGCTATCGATAGTGTTCCACTCTTTTGTGATAACACTTCTGCGATTAACATTGCTAAGAACCCAGTGCAGCACTCTCGGACTAAGCATATTGATATCCGATATCACTTCCTTAGAGACCATGTAGAGAAGGGTGATATAGTGCTCCAATTTGTGAAGAGTGACCACCAGTTAGCTGATATTTTCACCAAGCCATTGGATAGCTCGAGGTTTTCAGCTCTACGGGGAGAGCTTTAGGTGGTTTGTCCTTATGGGCTGCTGTGAGGGGGGAGTTTGCGCTTTACTGCTTTACTATATTGATTATGCCCTTACTCTTTTCTGATTGCATTGTATATGGGTGCATGGGGTTTAGTCCTTCTTGCATAGGTTAGAGTGGTTCTCTTGCCTAGCTGCTTAGACTTCTTGCTCTTATCTTGTGATTCCAGGATGCTGCTTATTAGCTATTCTCTTCTTACTAGGTTGAGCTTACTCACTGCTTGTAGGATCTAGCGAGGGTTGGGCCACCCTCAGGTAGACAGGGTACGTGTTTGCTCCTTAGTCTGTTAGATGACCAGTTGATAGTCATAGGGTCATATGGGGTAGATGAGAGTCAGTCTGAGCCATAGTTGTCTCTTTATCTTATCTATGCTTTAAGGACTGCCTGTTTGGTTTTCCTTGCCAGCTTCTCGATTTTATTGCTTTGGTTCAGGGGGAGTTCATTTGGGAGCCTCTAGAGCTTAACTTGACTTAACTCAACTTGAACTAAAATTTGCATCTCATGTTAAGGGGGAGCTAGATTTTCTTGCATTTTTAGCATTCTGCATTGTAATATAACTACATTGAGCCTTGATTATTATCCTGTTATGACATGTTTACAATGCTTTACACCTTGCCATGACGTGTGCTTATTTGCTAGATTTATCATGACGTCATATGTGTAGCCTAGCTTTTGCCATGATAAGTTAACTAACATTGCTCAACTTGAATTAAAACTTGTCATGCAAGCATTTGAGTCTAGTCTTTCTTGAGCTATCCTTTTATGATTCATGCCATGTCAAATAGGCTGAGTTGAGCGTTGAATCTCTATTGAGCCTTAGATTGAGCTTTGTTAGTCTCTTGATGCAGCATGAGTTAGTACAACATGTTTAGAAAGCAAAACGATCTCTTTTGTGCGAAAGAACTGATTTCACCAATTCTTTCTCATGAGACGGCTTGCCATTGCACTAGGCATGAACTCAGGGAGAGTTTTGGATGACCTAGACTATCTTCTTAAGCTTCTTGCTTGGAGTAGTCACATAAGGCTTGAGATCTAGCACATGATAAACAATATTGGTTGGAAACGACCATAAGTTTCAAAAGAAAATATGTCATTTGTGCTCCATTTGCTTAAACTACAAAAAGAACCAAGTACTTGAACCAATGTTTCATTCTTGAGCATATAGCACTCTATTTGGACTCAATATTAGCTTATTGGTTCCGCTTAGCTTATTGACATGGCCTGCATCATCCTTGGATATCTCTAGCTAGACTTTGCTTATTGATGACTTGACATGCTCACAAAATGCATTACATTTCAGATCGTCATCTATGTGTTTTAGCTAGGATATACATATTTTGTCATGATCTAGATAGCCTTTTATTGAGCTATGGCTTGGTGTAATTCTTTATGGTCATTATGGACAATTCTCATGGCTCTAAATGCTTAGAATAAACAAACTTCAGCCATTTTCATCCTTTGTCATGTCATATTCTCTCCTTTGCATTCTTGATGTGTTTATTGCCAAAAGGGGGAGAATAGAGGAGAAAAAGCTAGCTAGTTGGGATCATTTTAGAGCTTTGGAGAACAATTTGCTCTTTCAGTTGTTGCTCTAGTGTTCCTTCTGTCGACACGGTCATTAGCTCCATTTTCCTTCTTTGGACCATGTTGGACTCTTCAAACTCAAACTCAACTTCTTGCTTTTTCTGGGTTTGTCAGTATACTCATCAAGGGGGAGATAGAGAGACCATGTGGAGGTCATCCCGTGTGAATGATGAGTAATTGACATCGGTTTAGGAAAGTCGAGTTTGGTTTGGGTGGTTCAGACCTTGACGTTGCGTGGTGCAATCGGGCTCGGTCGGACTTGGTCAAACTTGGTCGTATGGGATTAGGATGCTTATTCCGATAATTCGACAGGTTTGGACTTCTTCATGGGTAAGTATGATGTGTTTATGCTATTTACGCTTTCATGTATCGAGCGGTGCTATTTGACGTGTTTCTTGTCTGTATGGCTGCAGGACGTCGAGGCGGAGTCAAGGTGAGACACGAGGTGATCGGACTAGACACAGGCAGTGTCGAGGTCAGAATGGTCGAGATGTGTCGAAGACAGTGGAAACTCAAGGTGGTTGCGAGGCTTGGACGACAAGGAGCGCGGAAGCTTCCCGGAAGGTGCAGGAGGGGCGAATCGGTAAATTTGCGAGGCTGCACATGCGGGAGCGGGCTCCGTTGGATTTAGCGGGCGTAACGGGGTGCAGACCCGTTAGCCAAGGGCAATAAATAGAGGTTGGTGGCTGCATGCCCCTTCATGGATTCTAGGGTTTGCTTTAGTCAAAATGGGCTTTAGAGGGTTGTTTTGGCTTTAGACTTTAGTTGGTGAGAGTTGGTGGTAAGAACAGCACTGTGTCCCCTCTGTGTGTCTCCTTCGATGCATTCTTGACTCTCCTCTCCAGGATAGCATGTAGAGTGTTGGGGTTCTTGAGGATTGAGAGGGAGAGGATGGATTGAGAGCTTGTAATCATTCCTCTTGTTCTAATATCCAGTGGTATCAGGACTCCTTGTAATCTCTCTTTTGATTTTGAATGAAAATCTGAAGTTTCTCCCGTGCCCAGTGTTCTTCGTTGCCCTCTGTTCTTAATTTCTTGATTTTCTGATTTCTTGTTGTTTCTTGTTGGGAAGGCCCAAAATGGGTTGCTCTATGTTGGGATGATGCCTCAAGATCATTTGATCAGATAAAATCCCAAAAACGCATTTTTGATTTGAGTTTTTGCTCTAGGTCTTCCTCTGTTCTTCATTTGCATTTTTAGGGTTTTAGTGCTGTTCTTTATTCTCTTCGTGTGATGGCTTGAAACTTGGGTTCTAGTGTCCTGAAGGTATCAATTAGCTTCCTTCAAAATTTCATGGCCAGAGGATCAACGATTGAAGAGTAATTTGATTTTTGGTGGAGTCTCTGTAAGTTTTCAGGATTTAGCCCTTTTCTGAATTTCTAGGGTTTGGTGTTATTTTCAATTCTCTTCACGAGATGGCATGAAACTTGGCATGAGAGGTCCAAAGGCTATTGCTAACCTATCCTCAAAGTTTCATAGCCAAATGATCAAAGATGAAATGGGAATCTAAGTTTTTGGGCAACTCTCTGTATGTTTCAGGTTTTTGTCCATAATTTGAAATTCTTGTCTCTTGATGTGATTTCTTTGTTTCCCAAGCCCTCCTTGCTATTTGGAATATAGTGGTGGTGCTCTGAGACAAAACGATTGGAAGTTCTCCATTCCAGTTTTCAGTTTTGGTCTGCAGTAGTTCTTGTTGTTTTCAGTCAGCCTTTGACTTGTGCTTTCAGTAGCTAGTGCTCTCAGTTTTTCCTGCCGTGGCAACATTTCTTGCTATTGTCTTTGCCGTAGCAGCGATTTTTGCTGGTTTCTCTGCCATGATAGGCAGCTAATCAGTTTCGGCAGCATCAGCTAGTCCTCTCAGTTTTCCTGCCGTGGCAGCATTTCTTGCTATTGTCTTTGCCGTGGCAGCGATTCTTGCTGGTTTCTCTGCCGTGACAGCGCTCACTACCGTTTCTTGCCATGACAAGGTTTTAGAGCTGATTTCTCTGCCATGGCAATGAATTTCTTTAGTTTCCTTGCCGTGTCAAGTTATTATCTTTGCGATTACCTTTGAGCATTTCGTGTGAATTTTTGGGGGTCGATTTTTAATCGCTCCATTCACCCCCCTCTGTCGCCATTTCCAATCTAACACTTGCAGAAGGGGCCCCCGTGACCGCAACACTTGCGGGCGGAGACCCCATCCTCATAAGCTCCGCGGGACGCATCCCAGTCTCGGCCGCTACCGTCGGTGGAGGCCCCGCCGCACTTACCCCCCGCGAAGGGCAACCCCAGCACCGTCATGGCCACGGACAAGGACTCTGCCCCGGTGCCGCTAGCCAACACCCGGTAGCCCACGGAGCACTCTCCGTCTCTGGCGCCGCCCAAGGACTCTTCGCCCCCGGCGCCCGTGCCCTCCTCCAGGTCCGAGTCAGCATACTTCGCCAAATCTGATTCTGCGTTCGCTGCATCGACAGAGGCAGCGGCAGCTACCGCACCGGGCGCGGTCGCAGTAGTTCGGGCCTTCCTGTGGGACGGCGCTTTCGTTCCTGCGGCACCGTCGTCTTGGTGTTGCTGGGCTGGAGGGGCGCGTTCCGGCACGCGAAGGCCCTTGGCCTCGCATGCGCGGTTTATCCGCCCTAGCCCCACCTCCGCAGTTGCGGCCACGCGCTTCTTGTGCTCCTTTATGGTATATGGCCCAAGGAACACGCGCGCTGCTCGCTCCGCGTCCTCCAGGCGAACTCCTGCGCAAGTCGGGGAGCACCATCAGACGCAACGTAGTACGCGTGAAGGACAGGAAGCGCATTGTCGAGGCTTACGAGGACCGGAGGGCGCCGGTTGTGAACAAATGGACGGGAGAACATTGTCGTCCCGAGGTTCCCCGGCGGTGAGGCGCCACTCATGGGCGACCGCCACCACGTTGTACATTATGTACTCCTCGGCGAGGTCGCGCATGTTGAAGCGGGCGGTGATCCCCACAAGTCTTCGCGCCCTCCGCCGATCTTCGGCGTTGAGCATTAGGCCGGGCGCGGTCTTGAATGCAATCGGCCAGCCCGTACACTCGAGGCCGCTACCACTCTCTACACGGTGGTAGAACCGCCGTCTCATCCAGCCGGACTCCCATTTCCCTCGAGTCGAGTTCGCAGGGAAAAGCTGCCCGCATGACGACTGCAGGATGAAGTTGACACTGCCAAAGTTCGACAACGCCCCGTCCTTCCACTCCTTCGGCTGGCACCGTGCTTCGTGTAGATATGCGAACATCGACGCGTTGGGCAAACACGCTTCCGAACACAAGGCCCAGCTGTATACGGCGAGGCGAGCCACCGCGTTCGGAGTTAGTTGCGCCAGCTCCTGTTTGAAGGTCCACAACACGTCGCCAAAGATCGCCGCAGTCGGGATGCGGAGGCCGGCTTCGAAGTAGGCTACAAAAACAAGCGCATCCGACTTCCCAGGCTGTGGTTCCATCTCACCGGCAGCGGGTAGCCGCACCGCCTGCCGGTCCGATAGCTTCCCCACGTGCAGCAGTGCCTGGATCGTCTCCTCCGTCACGAGCGTGCGGCCCAAGTCGCCGGAGTACGGGCCCTCCTTCCTCTCGGCTGCCAACCACCATTTGTCTACCGCTGTTGAATCGCGCTCTTCGAGCGCGTATTTCACCTCAAGCGGCGAGGGCCACCGGCGAATGGCATGGCTGCCGGTCACTTGAGAGCGCTTGTCGCCGGGCGCCATCGTTGCCCGCGGGCAGGAGGAAGCGCAGTAGCAAGAAAAGCAATGAAGTGCAGGAGGCGGTGCGGGCGAGGGGAGAGTGCGTAGAAGAAGCACATGTGTGGTACCACGGGGGGGGGGGGGGTATGTAAAGACTCCTCGTCTACCACCATCGCTAAGTGTAACTAGGGGACGACGAGGCGCTCACCTCCCAATGGCCGAAGCCGAAGCGTCGCGACGACACACGTGCCAAATACGGCCGCGGCCGTACAGAGGCCCGCCAGCACACGACGCGCCAGTAGTGTCCCACCGCATGTCGACCCCAGCATGTAATAAATGCAGGTAGTCCGACCCAGCACAGCTGCGGGCGTGTGTTGGCGTGGTTTTTTGGCCAATCGACTACAACAATCTAGGTGGGGTCCCCGCTCCACCGGCGAAGCCTTGACTTCGACTTCCGCTGCGTCTATACGGAGGGACACCTTGCGAGGGCACCGGGAAGGTGCCAGAGGCCACGGCGGCTCCGGGAAAAGGCGTCCCGCCATGTGATTACGCCCTCAGGAGTAAAGGCGGCCAGTGGGATGTGGCATGATTCCCAAGGGGGGGCCATAAGGGAAGCATCCGTAAGGCAAGGACCCAAGCTCACCCCGACTGTGATGGCTCCACAAGGCTCGACCCCTACTTCGGGCCATATGTCCGCCGCTCGTTCGTCCATGCTCGCTAGCACTGGCGCCAGAGAGCAGATGAACAATGGAAGGCCTCTTCACGAAGGAATAACAGCACAGAGCGCCAAAGGGCGCCCGGCGAATCACAGGGCCCGGCGTAGGGTCGAAGATAAGTTTTTCCCGAAACGACTTATCGCGCACCCTTTTTGCCGAGCGATCTGGGACCAGGTCCATTGATGCTAACTCTGCCTTAAGACATTCCCTTCGAAGAATGCAGGATAGTGCAGGTGGCTACCAGGCGCTGGTTTACGGCAAGCACAGACTTGCTCTGGTAGACAGATCTGCTTCAATACACCAACATACTCTAATGGTAGCACCCATCGGCACAGCCAGGGGATGTGGATGAACTCAAGCATATCTGTCTACGAGAGCGGGTCGGACCTTGCCACTTTACACGCGGAACCGGGAACAGAAACAGGAGCGACGTATGCAGGAAGCTGAGGAAGAAGAACCAGAAGCGCCAGCAAGCAACAAAGGGCAGCGTTTGCGTACCTGCAATGACACTTTATAAAGCTCCCTCGATTCACCTGCAAGCAGAAGACCAACCGGCAGGAGCACAGCGGTGCGCCCACCCACGGTCAGGGAACACAACCACTGATGGCCGCGGTGGGCGGCGAAAGGTGGCCGACCAGCGCACAACACGCCAATACGCGCCCGCCACGCGTCCCGCCTCCCTAAGAAGGGGCGAACGGCCGCAGGTACATAACCGCTCACATCCCACGACGCTCCAATCATAGTGCGCCATTTGTCCCACTCAAGGCTAGACAGACTACACGGCGCTGCGCCCGCCCCTGACAAACTAGGGGCCAGCGCGATTTCGGCCGTCATTAAAAAAGCACTAGCAGACCGAGGAACCACAACCACCCCGCGCCTAGGGGCAGTTGTGGCGCGGAGGTTGCCTCCGCTTCGACTCTGACTTCGCGGCCAAAAGAACCCACAGTCGAGGGCGGCTCGGGCAGCTCTAGACCTCGCCTAGGCGGATGTGACTTCGACTCCGAATTCGACTCCGACTGCTACGCCAACTCTGGCTCCGATCTCGACGCCGAATTCGACTTCGATTTTTGGCCCCTAGGGATGGCGAAAGCTTCGCTAACCCGCCCAGTGCTATACCGTCGCGCCAGGGCGAACACTACGCCAGGCAATAAGGCTCCGCAAAACGTTGAGGAAACTCACAGGCCACAGGGACGGAGGAGGCCAAAGGGCTCGGCAACATGGCTTCGGCCCGTAAAGCCCTTCACCATGAGAGGCTCCTATCATAGGGGTGGCCCCCACCTAAGCCCAGCAGGCCTGTTAGAGGAATGTAAGGCCCAGAATGGGACATGTGTAATGACATAAGCGCCCTTGTAGGGAATGCTCAGATGTAAGGGTATAATTGTAAAAGCACTCCCCATGTGGATATATATAGCACAGGCCATGGGGAGAAACCCTAAGCCATTACTCACCTAACTCTCCACTACCATACTCTCTCTGTCTGGTCTGTAACCACGACAGGGACGTAGTTGTTTGTATCTCCTATGTAATCTTTCATGATATGAAATCCATTTGATGGAGATAATCTGAGCTTTTGCCTCCCTGTTGATTTTCTGCTTCTTGTGTTTTTGAGGTGAATCCTTGAGAGAGTAGCTTTTGATTCTTTGCTCTATGATGGGAATAAGTCTAAAGACCCCTTGGTCAGTTAACTCCCAAAGAGCAAAGTGGTAGAATCAAAGGAACTTTCTTTTTACTCATGGGCTGCACATTCCTCTGTTTTTCACTGTTTAGGGTTTGATGTCAAGGCATGCTTGGATCTTTGGATTCTCAGAGAAATATTCATTCCAAGTGTATGCTTTAGTGTCCTGATGCCATTGCTTAGCTTCTTGCAAAAGCTCATGAGCAAAGATTGAGAGATTATTGAGTAATTTGGAATTTGGCACATTCTCTGTAGAAGTTATAGTTTTTTTGTCAAATTCCTAATTCCTAGCTCTCTTGGTGAAATCCTTGGTTTCCAGAGGTCCAATGATGATTAGAATAAGTTCTTGGTGTCTTGGCCTGAAAAGAACAGATGCATTTCTCTCGTTTCCTTGAAATCTGCAAGATTCTGAAATTTCTGCTCTGTTTTCAGTTGTCTGCCTGAAGCTAGGGTTTAGACCAGTCTAACCGGTCGGTTCATGGCGGTTAGACTGGCCAGACCACACCGGTTAGACCGGCGGCACCAATGCGGTCAGACCGGCCGGCAGTAAGCGGTCTAACCGGCCGGCAGTAGGCGGTCTGACCGGCCTGGGCGGTCTAACTGGCTCATGAGCTGCGGTCTGACCGCCCCTGTTGGTTCCTGCTGTCCTTTGCTGTGTTGCTATTGATTCTCTGGTTCTTTGCTTTAGCCTTCTCTTCTTTTTAGGGTTTGTGGTTTTCCTGTTTTCAGATAGCATGAACTTTCCGCTTCATTGCTTTTCGTAGCTATCGGAGAGGAGTTCATTGTGGATACTTTTTGAGGGGCGATTTTTAAAGAGGCACCACTCACCCCCCTCTGTTGCCATATCCGATCCTTCAGGTCTGGGCTACACGTGCCACAAGAGGGCCAGCAAGGCCACGCCGAACATGAGGTACTCCTCTGTGAGATCCCTCGTGTTTAACCAGAGGGCAACCGCCATCAGCCTCCGCACCCGTTGTTTGTCGTCACGGTCGAGAGCTACCGATGGGGAGGTGTTGAAGTCCATTAGGTGGTTGGTCCACTTCAGGCTGCTACCGCCCTCTACACGGTGGTAGAACCACCGCCGCATCCAGCTAGACTCCTACTTCACCTGGGTCACGTTCGCCGAGAATAGCTTCGCTCAGGACAAGTGCAGCATGAAGTTGATGCTGCCGAAGTTCGAGTACTCGCCTCTGTCCAGCATTTTCGGTTGGCAGCGTGCGTCATGGAGGAACGCAAACAGCATGGGACTGGGCCACACTATCTTCGTTTGTGATGCCCAGCAGTAGACGGCTAGGCGGACCAGTGCATTTGGGTTTAGCTGCACCAGCTCCAAGCCGTACAGCCGTAGCACGTCACCCATGAACAAGGCATATGGGAACCGGAGCCCAGCCTCAAGATACGCAATGAAGACCATGGCCTACGACTTCATGGGGTGTGGCTCCGTCTCGTTGGCAGAAGGAAGACAGACCGCGTCGTGGTCCGAGAGCTTGCCCTCATGCAGAAGAGACTGAATGGTCTCCTCTGTCACCAAGCTTTGCCCCAGCACGTTCGAGCAGGCGCCATTTAGCTTCCTCACCACGCTCCAATGCTTGTTTGCCAGCGAGGGGTCGCGCTCCACCAACTCGTATTCCATCTCCATCACCGACGAACCACGACGGTTAGAAGGCCCACCACGGCTCGACAACGCGCCACCGCTCAGCCGCCAGGAGCGGTCGTCACCTCGGGCCATTTTAGGGAGCCGGCGAGACAACGAGATATGACGAATGACAACGGCGGGAGGTGCTGCGTATGGCAGGGGAGTGTGTGGAGTCGAGGGTGGAAAAGCGCAGCGATTGCAACTACTCACGCGGGAGGGACAGCAACACGATGGTGATCCTAGTTTTAAAGCCTGTTCGGCTGCCCAACTATTGGGAAGCCGAACCGGCAGAAACTGACATCGCACGACTGTACAACTGCGCAGGCACACGTGTCCCACAATGCCGTACACGGCCACATGACTGCGGTCAAACTCAGACTGACAGTGCACGACGCGCCAACATCGTGGCACCGCATGTCCTTCTGCGTGCGAGGGGGCAAAACAGCTTCGAAGATGCACGATCACCATCATGACTAGTCTGACCCAGCACGCATCCAAGCACTGGCCGTAGGGACGGAGGGGGCCAAAGGGCTCGGCAGCTTGATTTCGGTCCGTAAGAAGCCCTTTACCATGGAGGCTCCTGATGTAGGGGTCGCCCCCACCTAAGCCCATCCAGCCTGTTAGATAGTTGTAAGGCCCAAAATGATATAGTGTATAACTGTAAGGGCGAGATTGTAATTATACCTTGTGTGGAAATATATGCACGCCCCGGACATGGGGAAGAGGCAAGCTTTGTCCATCCATCACAACCACTCCAATCACTACTCTCCTACTCTATTGTTTGGTCAGTAGCCACAATAGAGATGATGATGGCTAAGATGTCAGACTTGCAAACAAGAGGAAACGTCCAAACAAAATGGGAGAAATCATCTAGTATAGCAAGGTAGTATCTATATCCTAAATTACTCAGCACAGGTGAGGTCCAAACATCACAATGGATTAACTCAAAAGGGGCATGAGTACATGAGGTAGAATGAGAGTAAGGTAAATGAACGTGTTTGCTAAGTTGACATGCATAACAAAGGGTATGGTCCTGTTTATTACATAACAACTTGGATATATTTTGGAAATGTGTAGAAGCATCGCGTCCGGGATGCCCGAGTTGACGATGCTAAAGTGTTGAAACTACTGCTGTAGCGAGGAGAGTGCGTGGAGCGGTAGTTGCCGATGCTGATGCAATGGAGTAGAGGTCACCATTGCTATTGCAGCGAACATTCTTGGTTCAGGAGTCCTTAACAGAGAAACCAAAAGTGTCAAAGTCAATTGTGTAGGAATAGTCACGCGTTAGTTAACGAATAAAAGTGAGATTCTTGACAAGATTAGAAACTGTAACAACATTAGTGAGATGTAAAGGAGAATATGCAGTGGTGATAGATGCGATGCCTGTGTGGGTGATAGGGAAGTGAGAACCATTTTCGATGGTGACAGTGTTGTTGGAATTGAAAGGAACGGAGGAGGTTAGAGTACTGATGTCCGAAGTCATACGGGAGATGGTTCCCGAGTCAAGAACCCAGTCACCGAAGGGGGGAGTCTGTAGCATCAGATTGTTCATGGCCGAGAGGAAACCGGCTTGATCCTAGGATGGAAACGCATTAAAGATGGGAGCACCAAACTGCTGGGAGTCCTGCGGCAAGGAGGGCGCCTGGATAGGTGTGAAGGTGGTGTAAGAGCAACTCCAGCAGGAGCCTTCAAATCAGAGCCCTTACTTTTGATTTGAGGGCTCCCCCTTCTTTTGAGGGCCCTGTTTTTTGAGTTAAACTCCAGCAGAAGCCCTCAAATCAGGGCCCTCAAATTCATTCCAACTGAGAATGACATGTAGGGCCCACTCGTCATTCTCAAATTTCTCACCTCGGAGGAGCGCGTTGGGAGAAGCCGCGCCGCCAACCGTGCCTCGGAGGAGGAGGCCGTGCCTTGGAGGAGGCCGCGCCCGGGGAAGAAGGAGGCCCCACAGGGGCCGGGGCCAAGGAGGCCGCGCGTCCGTCCCGAGAGGAGCCGCCGGAGATCTCGCCGGGAGGGGGCCTTGCCGGAGAGCCGCGCCGGGGGAGTGATTCGCGGGAGGGGAGCCGACGGGGGCTGGAGAGCCGCGCCGAGGAGGGATTCGCGGCCGGGGAGCTCCGCCGGAGGCGGCACCACACGGCAGCGAATGCGGACGGGGCAAGACGGGGCGGGCGTGATTTGGTTCCATGTGCGGGCGGTAGAGGAAAGGCAGCAATTGTCGTTTGAGGGCTCCCAGCAGGGCGGAGGAGAGCGGGGAGGCGGGCGTCGGCGAGCGCTGGCGGGCGGGGAAAGAGGCGGGCGGGGAGGGGAAAGAGGCGGGCGGGGTGGGAAAATGGCGGCGCGCACGGGAGGGGAAAGAGGCGGGCGGGGTGGGAAAATGGCAGCGCGCACGGGAGGGGAAAGAGGCGGGCGGGGAAAGAGCCGGGCGGGGCAGGCAAAAAACGGACTTCAATAGTAATTTGAGGGCTTGCTCTAGAGCCCCCAGGAATGAGGGCTGGAGGGGGGATTTGAGGGGCCCCTCAAATTTGGGGGCTCTAGTAGGAGCCATGCTGGACCTCTGTTTTTGCCTCAAGCCCTCAAATTTGGTTTTAGGGGCTCAAGTAGGGGCCCTGCTGGAGTTGCTCTAAGCTTGTGGTGAGACTAGGCGTACACGAAGGATTGCGGCTGCAATTGCGGTAGCGGTGGGTTAGTGCTACCGAAGAGAAGCAGCAATGGAAAATAGTGCTCACGAATTTTGCAGCCGCAATTGCAGATTCCAGGCCGATATAACAGCCGCAATTGTGGGTTTCAAGATGATATAGTGATGGTTAGTTTTATTTATTTCTACTGATCTATTTTGGAATCCTATGATGTAGCTTTATTTGTTTGTAGTTTAGTTTAGCACCACATCTAATATATTTCAACATCCTATCATTAATTACAGTGAGTAGCAGTCTGCACATTTCTGGCTGGGAGCTGTAGAGAGAGACTCGTTCTTGTTTGTGTGGGCTGTGGGCAACATTTCTGCATAGCATGCCTTTTATTTTTGTGCGATCTTGTTTGTGCGGCCTACATTCTGATACTAGCATATTACATTGTAATAGAGAGACCCATGTTAAAGCGTGAAACAGCTACCTCCATGGCTCCATGTGCTTAGGCAGTCAAGTAATTAAGCACAGGAAATGATCATTTAATTTGAGTAAGTTGTGAATGACGAAGCGGTGCTCATGGTGGGCAGTGGAAGATCTGCTGGGAGAGGTGTTTACTCCGGTACTACTGGAGGAGGAGCTGTTGGGAGAGGTGGTTACTCCGGCTGACAAAGCGGTGCTCGTGGTGGGCAGCGGAAGCAAGGATCAGCAATGCTCTGATACCATGTGAAAGTATATAGCAGGAGAAGAAGGGAAATAGCAAGAATCACCGCTTGACCAAAACGTCGTAGGGTGTTTTAGTATATATTGTCGCATTGTGTATTGCAGGTTCGGTAGGAGCCGATTACATGCTGTTTGGCAGCTGGAATTGCAGGACTGAAACCGGAACAATCCTGAATCAAAGGCAGCTATACAACGGAAAGAATTTGTAGAATCAGCAGGGAATAACAGAAAGTAATCTGCAAAACCATCTGAGTGTTTATCTTTAACACATGCATGAGCCGGCTGTAGTGCTATGTTATTGTTTGACATGCCGATTCTTCATTTTCTCGTAAGTACTGTTTAGTAATCATCCAATTGTGTCATGTTAACAAGAGGAGTTCGATTGTGTTTATGAAATCGGACTCAGTGTTCGGCTTCGGCACAAATGCAGATCACTTTCAGAGTTTTGTTGTTCATTGCCTATGCGTTCATTTGGTGATGTTAAGAAGTTTATTTTCATGACGTATCTTTTATTTCTACCGATTGACCCTGATATACTCGCTCCCCCTTTTATCTAACAAAAACGGAGTAATTGATTCATGCCAAGTGATGTACGGTTTCTCTCGATGTACTAAAAGCAAGTCATCTCACAATTAATCACTTTAAAGGCAACCCGCTGCAATGCGCAGGCATACCCCTAGTATATTACTATAAGAAAAATATAGGCTAACATAGCAGGTGGTGGCATGGGTTTGTTAAACACCAGTTTATTAAACTGCCCAATGTACAGTTATAGTAAAAAGGACAGATGCCTTTCCATAAAGGCACCTTTTATGCCACCCATTTATCATCTATATAAAGCAATGTACAGTCTCAGAATTGATTAATGAAAGCAATCTTTCTCTCAAACACTTGTCTCAATATTCTATAGCAACACGTTATCAGCACGCTCTGCCATCCACACAAATACAATAGAGTGGAAAAGAAGACAAGGTAATGGCACTTTGTGCAAACCATAAACAACTTTTTTTGGAGATCTTGGCATTAGTGGACTCCCTGCATGATACGCTGCACACACTTCTTGCCCCTCTCCATGCACAACCTTCACCACCACGCCCGGCGACCACCACTGTCATCGCCACCAGCCATGGTTCTGTGCCGCGTCATCGTCGTCCATGGGAAGCACACGGTGTCTTCCCTCCGGCGAAGGCTCCACGCTATGGACCGCTCCGGCGACCGGCGCACGCCTCTATGGCGGCAAACCACCGTCCCGGCCTCCGCATCCGCACCCCTCCACCGGCCTCCTCCGCAGAGGACGCCTTCTCCTCTACATAGATCGGGAGAAGAGGGGAAGGGGAGGGAACCCGACGCGGCGATGCGGCCCGGTGATGTACGGCATGGTCGGCGCGGTCGGCGCGGCTCGGCCGGCCTTCGGAGTGGTGCGGCCTGGTGTGGTCGGCGCCGCTCAGCGCGGCCGGCCCTCGGCTCGACATGGCCGGCGCTCGATGCGGCCTGCATTTGGCGCGGCCTGGCACAAGGCTGAGTCCGGCGGAGCCCGCAGTGCGACGCTCGGCGCGGCGGCACCCGAGCCCATGGCGGCCAGCGCGGCCGGCGGCGTGGAGGCCGGCGAGGGCGGCGTGGCGGCTCGGCGAGGCTGTCACCAGGCGCACGATCGCTCGGCCCGACGCAGCACGGCGTAGCCAGCCCCAGCGCGCGGCTACCCCACGGCGAGGCCAGCGCGGCCGGCGGCGTGGAGGCCGACGAGGGCGGCGTGGCGGCTCAGCGAGGCCGTCACCAGGCGCGCGATCGCCCGGCCCGACGCAGCACGGCACAGCCAGCCCCAGCGCGCGGCTACCCCATGGCGAGGCGGCGCGGCACGGCGGCCGGTGCGGCCAGGCGGCTCCCGAGCGTGAGGCCGGTGCGGCGCGGCCCGGCGGCCGGTCAGGCCAGGCGGCGGTGTCCGGCTGACTGGCCGGCGACGGTGGCGGCGGGGCCCGGCCCGGCGGCGGTGGAGGCATAAGGGCGGCGGCGGCTGGTGGTTAGGGTTAGGGTAAACCCTAACTCCCACCTCCCCTCATCCTTTTTATACTGCTGCCCTCAAATGGGTTTTTAGCCCATTATCCCCCCACCTCCCTCATGGGCCAAAAGGCCGATTAGGCTGCAGCCCAGGTTGCCAAAAGATTGCAAAAACCCCCCTCTCTTTTATGGAAAATGCAGCATTTTATGTTAAATAAATTTCTATTGTTAATATTTGCAATATAGACCCCTGATGTAACCTTGTATTGTACATATGTGTTTCCATGCAATGTATTATACATCAATTATTGCAATCTATCTTATGCAATTTAAATATTACGTTTACTAGCTTACCATACAAGCACTTAATATTTTTTTTATGCAAATGCCTTAGGTTGATTTTCTCTCGTTTTGGAATAACACAAAATTTCTTAACTTTGATATTGGCCATACACAAGGTAGTACCATAGTACTACTGCGGGATTTATTCCTCAACGTACGTACCCAATATCAAGTTTTGAAACAATTTGGTCTACACTTTTGGGTAACTGCCTTTATTTATTTTCAAATTGGCCATACACAAGGTAGTATCATAGTACTACTGTGGAATTTTCATCCTCAACGTGTGTACCCAATTTGATTATAAATTATTCAAGGTCTACACCTAAGTGATTACCATGGTTCTTTTTCACATTGGCCATACACAAGGTAGTACCAAAGTACTACTATGGGATTATCATCCTCAAAGTGCGTACCCAATGTTGAAAAATGAATTAAATAAAGTTAACACCATTGGTGATTAACTATGTTGTTCCATAATAGGAGAATGTCCCTTTATGTATTTCAAGTTTACCTTGATTACTTGCATTTCGCATTGCTTATTTAATATTGCCAAAGATTTTAAACAAATCTGTGGTCCTACATATGTAGGCACAATGGCTGCTAAAGAGTTTGAGTCTAACACTTGTGTCAAGTGTGGCTGTTACAGCCATCCGACTGAGAAATGTCGCACTCCCAAGCACTTGGTGGCTTTGTACTTGAATTCCGTGGGACGAGGACGCTCCAATCAAGGACGTTCCAATCCAGGTGGACAATTTGAAGCACACTTCAACTCCCAATCTGATGTCAACATGGCAGAATTCCTCCAACCTGTCATCACTAAGCAAAATGCCCCTAGGTGCTCCTACTCTGCTCCTGCGGCTGCGGGACCAAGCAACACCAAGGCACTGCCTCCACTTGATGGGAACATTGACGATAAGGAGGACATGATCGTGGAGTACACTTCTAACGATCTGTTTGGAGACTTTAACTAGGCTCCTACACTTTGAGATACCTTATTTCATTATGCCTTAATTGTGGATGTTGTTTAATTGTGAATGTTGTCATAGGCTAGTTGTTGTCCGTACTTCATTTAAACTCAATGGGTATTGTAATTTGTATTAAGCACAATTGATACTTATATATTGTATGTATTCTATATATATTTGTTGAGAATTACATGTTCAAATTCTCCATTTTGTATAGATTGTACGGGAGTCGATATGATGGCTGAGGAAATGTGCCTAGTGGATAGCGGTACTACTAACTCTATACTCAGGGAGATAAAATATTTCCAAACTCTCACAAAGAACAAAGGAAATGTTTTAACAATTGCTGGACGCGATGCTGTAATAGTTGGCACCGGTCGGGCCACTATTATGCTTCCTATGGGTACATCAATAAAAATTGAGGATGCACTCTTGTATCCTGATTCAACTCGTACCCTATTGAGTTATAGAGATATCCGTAAGAATAGGTTTCATGTTGAAACTCATGAGGACAACAATGAGGAGTTTCTTCTCATAACAAAAGATCACGGATATGGCAAAGAGACACTTGAAAAGTTTCCCTCACTCCCGTCTGGATTATACTACACATACATCAAACCCGTACCACATGTTGCTTACAAAGTAATTTTCCAGAATGTTAACGCATTCCAAACTTGGCATGATCGTCTTGGCCATCCTGGAATAGGGATGATGAGGAAAATTATAAGCAATTCTGTTGGTCACACTTTAAGTGATGCAAAATTTCCCCAATCCTCAGATTTTATGTGCACCGCATGTGCCACTGGGAAATTAATTTTGAGGCCCTCTTACCTCAAAATTCATGCTGAACCTCTAAAGTTCCTTGAACGCATTCAAGGTGACATATGTGGTCCCATTCAACCATTGTCTAGGCCGTTCAGGTATTTCATGGTTCTAATAGACGCATCTACACGATGGTCTCATGTGTGTCTACTTTCCACACGGAACCATGCATTTGCTAAGATTGTTGCACAAGTTATCAAACTTAAAGCACAATATCCTGAACATCAAATCCGATCAATCCGAATGGATAATGCTGCTGAATTTTCCTCACGTGCCTTCAATGATTATTGCATGGCTTTAGGAATTCAAGTTCAGCACTCGGTCCCATATGTTCATACTCAAAATGGGTTGGCAGAGTCTCTCATCAAGAGAGTGAAACTTATTGCAAGACCTTTACTACAGAATTGCAATCTACCAACATCATGTTGGGGTCACGCAGTCTTACACGCTACTGACTTGATTCAATTGCGTCCAACTGCATACCATGCAACCTCCCCATTGCAACTAGTACGTGGAAATACACCAAATATTTCCCATCTGCGGAAGTTCGGTTGCGCTACATACGTACCGATCTACCCACCGCAGCGTACATCTATGGGCCCACACAGGAAATTGGGGATCTATGTGGGATATCACCCCTTACAGGGGATCTATTCACTGCCCGGTACGCTGATTGTATCTTCAATGAAGATCATTTCCCGGCATTAGGGGGAGGAATTGAAAACCACAAAAAATGCCAGGAAATCAATTGGGATGCCATAGACATCTCCAACTTTGATCCACGTACTTCTGAAACTGAACTCCAAGTTCAGAAGATCATTAATTTGCAACACATTGCAAATAACATGCCAGATGCATTTACTGATTATAAGGGTGTTACAAAATCCTATAATCCTGCGAGAAATGTGCCGGAAAGAGTAGAGGTACCAAATAAAACTACTCAACTCCAAAGTAAGAGGGGGAGAAGTACAGCTATTTCCACAGATGCAGCTTCTAGCAAGCAAAGGAAAGGGAAGAACAATTCTTCTAACCCAATAAATGCAACTCAACCTCACGTTGAGAAACACCCTGTGGAGGTTCAACCTTCACATCCCACATCAACAGTGCACTCAATTACTGATGTTGGGACATCGGAACGCCCTGATGCAATCATTTTGGGAAATAATGATACATCACAAGGGGTGCTTGAAATTTCCATCAACTATATTGAATCTGGAGAATCATATGACAGAAAGTCTACAATTGTCGACATCTATTTCTCTGAAGCAATTGCAGAAATCATCCAAAATGATCCAGATCCTAAGACCATGGCAGAGTGCAGAAAGTGCTCGGACTGGAATCAATGGAAAGATGCAATTCAAGCAGAGATAACCTCGCTCACTAAAAGAGAGGTATTCACTCATGCAATACCTACACCTCGAGGAATCTTTCCTATGGGATTCAAATGGGTTTTCGTCCGGAAACGGAATGAGAACAATGAGGTGGTGAGACATAAAGCGAGGCTTGTAGCACAAGGGTTCACGCAGAGACCCGTCATTGATTTCAATGAAACATATTCTCCAGTTATGAGTGGAATAACATTCCGATATCTTATATCTCTGGCTGTTCAAAATCGTCTATCTATGCAGTTGATGGACGTAGTGACTGCATATCTATATGGGCCACTTGATTCGGACATATACATGAAGGTCCCTGATGGATTCTCTATACCGAACCCAAACGCAAATCGCAATATGTATTGTGTAAAACTTCAAAAGTCACTCTATGGCTTAAAGCAGTTGGGAAGAATGTGGTATAACCGACTTAGTGAGTTCCTTTTGCAGAAGGGATACACTAACAATGATGATTGTCCATGTGTTTTCATCAAAAAGTCCCAAACGGGATTTTGCATCATATCAGTGTACGTCGATGATTTAAATATCATCGGCAACCCACAAGATATTGATGAGGCATGCAATCATCTAAAGACGGAGTTTGAAATGAAGGATTTGGGTAAAACCAAATTTTGCTTAGGTATACAACTTGAGCACCTTCATACAGGCATCCTAGTGCATCAATCAGCCTATGTCCAGAAAATATTAGAGAAATTCAATATGGACAAAGCATATCCATCGAAAACCCCCATGGTTGATCGATCTCTAGACAGGGATAAAGATCCATTTAGACCCCGAGATGACAATGAAGAATTATTGGGACCCGAGGTTCCATATCTCAGTGCCATCGGAGTGCTTATGTACCTTGCAAATTGCACCCGGCCGGATATTGCATTTGCGGTAAATCTACTTGCTAGATATAGCGCTGCTCCAACCAAAAGATATTGGGTAGGAGTGAAGCATATCCTTAGATATCTTCAAGGCACTAAAGATCTCGGTCTATTCTTTCAGAAGAATAACAATGTGGATTTAATAGGATATACAGATGCTGGCTATTTATCAGATCCCCATAATGCCAGATCTCAAACAGGCTTTGTATTTTTACACGGTGAAACAGCCATCTCTTGGAAGTCTTCATGCCAAGTGATGTACGGTTTCTCTCGATGTACTAAAAGCAAGTCATCTCACAATTAATCACTTTAAAGGCAACCCGCAGCAATGCGCAGGCATACCCCTAGTATATTACTATAAGAAAAATATAGGCTAACATAGCAGATGGTGGCATGGGTTAACGAATTTTGGCCGTTTTTGCCGTCTGCTGGCATGCAATTCCCCGTTTGGTCCTGTGTCGCCTGGAATCCTGGAAAAGGCCCCCTGTGCGCTGCCTATCCGCGCAAAGCCGCCTGGCACGCTCGCTGCCTGTGCAAAGCCTCCTGACGTGCTTGCTGGCCACGCCAACCTACTTGCGCGTTCGGTGAGCACGCCTGCTTCCTGGAGCTTTGCACGACCGTGCCACCTGGCTGCCTGGCGCGTTGCAGGACCGCACGAAGCAGGCCCTCCACGCCCCTCGCCGATTGCCGCCTTGTTGTTCGGCCGGCTATCTGCGGACTGTACCTGTCTTCACGTCATGCCTCCCCCCCACCACGCCTCTCCATCTGCTGAGCGTTTCTTCAGCATAAAATGCCTGCAGTCGCCATTTCCGCTTCACCCCAAACGGGAAACTGTGATAGAGAAGGGAGGAAGGAGAGCCATAAAATCAGAGGATTTTATAATGGTGTTTTCCTATTTGAAGCCTGCGGAGTTAGAGAAAATTGTAGATCGGCTTTGGAGCATCTGAAATAGGTATTTTTTGTCGACCTAAGCTATTATTTTCTGCAAGTTAATTAGCGTGTAATTAGGGAAATGGTATCTTGTTAGCATGAAATGGTGGTGCTTAGCGTAGTGTTGTTTGTCTGTGCCCTTAGTTTACCAAGTGGACACAGCATTGTTAATGTTGTTAATTACTTAGTAGTCACGCTAATTGCACGCATGGCATTTCTTGTTCATAGCTGTCATTAGTATGCGACTGTAGTTTTATCACTGCCATTAGTATGTAATTAGAAAAACGGTGACTTGTTAGTATGAAAAGGCGGTAGTTAATCCTATTTAGTCACCCATTTATCAATAATTTTAGAATTTTAGTTAATGCCCAATTGTCGCATTACCATGACACATGCAGTACCATTATCAATAATTTTAGGTAATGCCCAATTGTCGCATTACCATTATGCTGAAAATTTAGGGTGGTGCATGTGTCATATGGTTACTTGTGTACAGTGTAGCAACAATAAAAACAGTGTCATTTATGCTATTTTGTGATTTATGACATCTTAACAACATGTAATAAAGAGAAAAAATATTTAAAAAGGCCAAACAAGCAAAAGGCGAAAGATCCGATTTATTTGAAATAGCATACGACCTCCAAAAAATATGAAAATTTATAGAGGTGTTCTTCAATATGTTAGTGGTGTGGAAAAATATTTGAAGGCAGTGTTAAAAGAAATTCATAAGTTTTTTAATGCAAATGTTAATTAAGGCTACTACTTATAAACAGAGAATAAATGATGTGTAAAATTCTGAAAAAAGTTCTCACATGCTCGTAATATGTCATATAGCATCATAAAATTTTGATTTTGCAATTAGGTACAATTAATATATCCTGGTTTGAGAAATATCTCAAATTGGTTGTTTTGGAGTTGAATTTAAAAAATAGATGAAATGCAAGTGTAAGTCCATGAAATTTTATATTTGAGTTGTGCAGTACTACAATGATCTAGGAAAAAAGTTTTAATATTATTGGGTAAGGCAATTTGTGCTAAAAATTATTTATGTTAGTTTGCATAGGGATTTACTCTTATATTCGAGTTGAAAAATATGAAAGTGAAAATGGTTTACCCTCTGGGAATTTAATTCATATGAAAATGTCAAAGTAAAAATGGTTTACATGTTCCTTGTCTCCCAATTGGTCATACGTTTTACTTTTAATATGTCATATGTTTTACTTGTAATTTGTTTTTTATACCTTATGTTTTCAATTGGGACTAACTTTACATTATACTTTCGGCAGGACATGGCGTAGCCTTTAGTTGACCCCGTGTATGAGCTGCCCGAGCCACACTAGGATGCCCAACACCGCTGTCGTGCGTGGGCGTCTGGGGAGGCCCCTCCGGCCTTCATACTCAGGCCCCCCAGAGAGCACTATACTCTGGACCAACGGTATGTCCCACTACTGCAACATATGAGGTTTTTGCCTTTTGCTCACATGTTGGACACACCACATGCGTTCCAGTTTGATGTGGCACTATTGTCTGTGCACATGGACCGTTGGTGTTCGGAGACCCACACGTTCCACTTTCACTGGGGGATGACCGTTACTCTCCAAGACGTTGCCATGCTCACAAGTCCACCACTGTATGGTCCTATAGTAGTGCCCCCTCCTAGGTGACCAGATTGGAAGATACGAATGGTCGACAGGTTCGATTTGCCAATCACCAAGAGATCACAGGGGTTGCCACATGAGTGGCTACAGTGGTACATGACGTGCCCCATCGACACGACCCAGTAGGTGGTGCGCACGCACTACGTCACGTACTTGTTGTTCCTATTTGGGTGGGTGCTATTTCCTATGACCAAGGGAGACTATGTGTACTCTAAGTAAAACCATCTAGCTGAGTCGTTGGTGGACAAATTGCCTGAGGAGGTGCCATAGTACAGTTGGGGGGCTCTGTGGTTCTTTGCACCATGTATCGAAGCTTGTGTAATGCCACACAGCGAACACCAGCGAGGAGTCAATCCTCATAGTATGCTACACCCTACTACAGCTGTGATCCTAGGACCATTTCCCTACTAGCTGACTGTACTTGCATACGACCATGGAGCCTTTCCAGTTGAGCTTCGAGGTCTACCCTGATGGTGCTGGTGGGGACCACATTGACAGGCCCACAATGGGCACGCATTGGACATGTGCTCACCTAGGGTGGGCCAGGGAGAGACTCAGGCGTGTTTATCCTGAGTTTCATAACCTGTTCGAGATTCTCCATGAGAGAGAGGTTATCTGGTGGCCGTGGACACCAGAATTCATTGCAGCCAAGGCCCTGTACGACTTGTCCTCTCAGTGCTTTTAGGATCACGCATACTAGCTTATGACCTGCCACCTAGTATTCTCCCACATGGTCAAGCCATACAACCCACAGCGTGTTGTACCTAGTATCCTCTTGTACGACTTGTTTTCTCAGACAGTTTGGGTTGTACCAACAGGTGTGTCCTCATTTGTTTTTGTCCATTGGCATATTTGCTACATCTCTCTTTTTGATTTTGTGATGTCCCTTTTGACTTGTAGGCAAACAACAAAAGGGCGCAAGAGCGATGACTGGACCCAGGCTTAGCTATCATACACTACACAATGGATCGAGCAAGCAGTGATCGAGTCCGTGCAGGAGGCATGACTGTACGATGTGGGGACATACACTTCATACTTGAGGCGGTATGTTCCATGTACGTCCAACTGAGATCACGCACGATGATGCTGTATGAGCAGGTCCAGATGCTCACTCGACAGCACACCACAACGAGCTGGTAAGGCAATCTTTCTACAATTTTCTGACGATAACACGTTTCTAACTAGTTCTCCATTTCCTTATAGTATGACCACCTTGACAGTGTCTACCACGACACTGAAGACGCTCTGCGCGGTGGGAAGAACACTACCATCGAGCAGCTCCTGGGTATGATACGTTCCATCTGCAAGCACGCTAGGGTGGGGAAATGGTCTATCAGTTGTGGTCAGCACGATGACGTTGTTGTGCCATGACACGAACATCGAGGGCAGCCTCCGCCCCCACCATCGTCCACGCCACTCTCCGCACCTCCGTTCGCACGTCCATCACACTCCGGCAGTTCCATCTCTCCCTCTATAAATACTCACCTAAACCCATCCCCCACTTCGATGCTCAAAAATCTCTCCAGACTCTTCCTCACCATCCTCCTCCTCGATCCCGACCCTGATGGCCCTAACGAAGTATATGCCGATGGATATCAAGACGGTGCTCAAGTTGGCGTCGACGACGGTGAGTGTCAAGGATATCTAGCTCGAGCGTTGCATTAGGGGCAAGAGGGCCTAGGCATCAGCTCGTCGGCATGGTTCAGCTTCTACTGTCTATTAGGATCTCTCCTTCTATGTTCTTGCCATGTTTAAGAGTTGGGTTCATATGATTAGGAGATGTGTTCTTGCTATGTTCTTGTTATGTTAGATGGGTAACTTACTCGTTATCTTGTCATGCTATAATGGTGGATTCTAATTGTAATAGAAATGGAATGTGTTGTTTTGTTCGATGATGTATTTGCTTGTTTGCAAATAGCATAGCTAACATTTTATCAGGCTAACTAGCCAAAAAAATACAAAAAATTTTAGGTATAGAATGAACTATCACAAATGGTTTGTGGTATAAACCGTCTATGAAGGATTATCACAGACGGCTCAAACAAAAAACCGTCTGTGATTCTCGCACATCACAGACAGTTCTATGTACCAACCATCTGTGCTAGAAAAGTTTCATAGATGGTTATATGTACCAATCGTCTGTGATACTCGCCCATCATAGACGGTTGGTAGCTAGAACCGTCTGTGATGCTTGAGTATCACAGACGATTTTTGGTTCGAGCCGTCTGTGATAATATTCTTTACAGACAGTTCTAGTTACAAATCATCTATATTGTGTTTATCACAGACGGCTAATAAATGTCTGTGATAATCGATTATCACTCACCCATAAATTCAGATGGTTTAGAGAACCGTCTGTGATGGCAGTATTGAACCGTCTATAATGATCCTTTTTGTAGTAGTGTACATATCATCGACTAACGCATCCCATGGGCTATGTGCTTTTATGTAGTATTCATTTTTCATTTAATAACATGCATGAACCTTAATTATATAAGGATAAATATTGGGAACCATTACCCTGTGTACCTTAGTTTATTTGAATGGCTAAAACTTTATTTGTTTAATTAGCATGATGAACTTCCGACACGACACCATAGGCAATGTACAAACTTCAATAGTAAGTTTCATAAAACAAATTAAAAGAAAATATTTAGCGTTATAATTTTAATTTTTAATATATATATATATATGTATGTATGTATGTATGTATGTATGTATGTATGTATGTATGTATGTATGTATGTATGTATGTATGTATGTATGTATGTATGTATGTATGTATGTATTCTAATTTATGATTTCTGAGCAAAAAATATATTGCTATGTTGTGCTTTGGAATTTTATGTTAAAAATTTTAAAATTTCTTACGTGTTTTAATATTAGTTTTTCTTTTTAAGTTTTGAATTTAGACAAACATTTGGGGTGACAACCATTTCTAGGTGTAAACCATGAGAACTAAGTGTTCAAATTTACCACAATTTACAAATTATGCGTGGATGTAGGGGGAGATGTTATACAGCCATAAAAAATTTCTTGATCAAGCTCGACTGCATTTGACATAATAAATAAACAAAATTTAGGTTTGCAAAAAGAGTGATTTCATTTTTTAATATTCATTCTGTATGTTTATGTTTTTCATTTCTCCCAGTTTGCAAACGAAATTGAGTTTGGTCATATTTTTTTGTAGGGTCATGTAACATCCGTCTCCCTACATCGATAAATATTTTGAGAGTTTTTAAAGACTTGCACATTTAATATCAAGAGGTTCAAGCTAGCGAAGAAGGTGGTTCTCATTTTAATTCCCTCTGAAAAGTGTGCTACCTGCTGGCATGTATCAAATGTTCAATTTCTATATATTAATATGATTAGAAGGATCATAGTACAATACAAAGAATTGGTAAGCCACCATCTTTCCAATTGTATTTAGGCCCAATTTAGAATCCAGGAATTTTTCTAGCTCCTGCAAAAATTTATTTGTTTACTATTAAATTCCAGTATGCCAAACGGCTGTTGTGTTTAGAATAGAGGAATTTTAGAAGGAAAATAGATGATTGGATGCAGGATCCAACCATAGTATTACCGTATAACATAAAAGTTTCCTATGAATTTCGGAAGAAGTGAAACAGGAGGACCAACCTTTTGTTAGAATTCCAAAATTTCAATGCAGTTTCATTGTTTTTCTCTCCCTTCCCACTCTAATTAAGAAGCAATTCCTGTCAAATTGCAATCACCTCATTTGGCCAGTTCTGCATTTTTTATTCTATAGTATTTTAGGGCATGTCATTTAATTTATGTGTTTTTCCTGTTCATGTACTTTTATTTTTTTATGCCCCTGACGGGTTGTGTACGTTGTATCGTTACTAGTACTGAAAAGCTAATGACATGTTGATCCGAAAGAACGACTGCACGTAAACTCACTTGATTTCAGTGCCAAGCACATGCATGCATACCAGTTTTCTTCGATTCCTCACACTTTTGTTCTTTTGGCTGCTGCTTATAGAAAATGAGTACTACGGATTACCAACCAAGGAATCATTCATGATTGGAGGTTAAAACTAAAATTCAAAACTAATTTTTCTATCCAAATTTACATGAATTCATTACAAAATTTATAAATATATTGACTATAAAAAGCATGAATTATTGAAAGCACAGTGAAACTTAACCCAACATTTCCAGCTGAGCCAAAAACTAAAGGAGCATTATGTAGAAATGACATATCAGGAAGAGAAATTAAGTGCTCCTGATTTAAGGAAATATTTCATGGCATTGCTAGTATACGGACGTACAATGAAAATTTTCTCATCGTACGCTCCATTTGCCGTTGGATCTTTGTAAACATATAGATCCAACACCATCAGATTTCCTTCATGATTGGTGTAACAAAAAAAACTCTGATTGCAACAAAGTGTACAGTGAAGTGCAACAAAAAACGTTGGGTTGCAACAAAAAATACTCAGGTATCCCCCATGCAACAGTTGAGACAACTTATGAAATATTTTAATTTTGAGCATGCAATATTCTGCAATGATTGTTGCAACAGTGAGAACAAAAATTGAAAAAAAATCCATTCTCTGAACAAAAACTTTACTACAACAAAAATAACAACGACAACATTTAGATGATGAAGGCGTAATATTTGCATTGCGAAGTGCAACATCTCAAGAATCTATACTGCAACATCAAAAAAAATATAATTCCAATGTTTTAAATCATCTATTGCAACAAAAAATCTTGTAGATATAACAAACACTCGACTCACTGGGTTTAGCCTTGACGACGGTGATGGAGTTAGCTAGCCCACTGCCTCGTCACCGGTAGGCTCGATTCTGGTAGGGCCAAAGGCCAGTATGGTGGCTCATCGCCGACTCCCCCCGATCCACACGGATCCGGCATCCCCTCAGTCACGTGAGAGAGAAGCCATCGTAAGTTCGTAACCGACAACAAGTGAAGGAGCGGAGGAGGCATGGCCCTATGGGTGAGTAGAGGAGGTTAGAAGGGTTTGGCCTGGACGCTGGGATGGAGAAGAGGAAGCGCAGAGGGAAAGAGCAATCGTGGGGAATAGTTAATGCAGTAGAGAGTGGAGAATGGAGTGGACAAGAATAGCAAGTGAGTTAGTGGCCTAGTGCGACGTGACTCAATAAGGATAGATTCTGTAGCAATATCCAATATTAAATGTAGCAGCAATAAGGAAAACTAGCTACGATTGAAAGTATTGTTGTGTAACTGTAGCCTGTAATATCTATATCTAACTAAACTACACAAAAATAATCGATTTTACTAAAATAAGTGGTGTAGATCATTATCTTTCTCTCGATTAATAAGATTTTTTTCTTTTTTGAAACTAGTGAGAGAATTTATAGTACTGTTCTGTTTTTACAAAATACTATTGTGGGAATTCTACTACTCAAATCAAAAGGTGATGTAAATCCCAACTTCTCTTTATATTTATAAAGATATAGTCGTCTCAAGTTATACTAGCACTGGAAAGCTAGTGATGTGTTGGAGTGAAAGATGGATACATACATGTAGGGATGCCCGCGGGGAATGTTCCCACGTATAGGGAAGTAGCAATGAAAACGAAGCTAAAATTTAACCATCAGGAGCATAGTGGTCTGATACTCAGATCCCCACAAATTAGCGGCGAAAAGGACAGCGAGAATCCCGTTCGGTTTTGGCCGACCCGAGACACAGCTCGTGGTGCAGCCTAGGTAGGATGGCGGCCAACTTGATGAGTTCGGTTTTGCCCACCCGCGACACAGAATCCCACCATTGCACCCAAGTTCTCCACTGCAGGCAGCTCGGCATGGCGGCGACTTGCTGTGTGAAAGAACTCATCAGAGCAGTGAGCCGTTGCATGGAGCTGGGTAAGGATGTAAGGTCAGGACACGTCTCAATCTTAAGCCGTCAAAGGGCATAGATCTCTCCAAGCCACTCAGGTAGCACGAGAAGAGCATCAAAGCAACTTATTTTCAGTTCGGTGCTGCAGTGGTGGGCGAAGGCAGGTCAGTTTAGGGCCTTTAGGCAAACCCCAGAGGTCGAGGCGGCTTCGCAGAGTTGAGGTGCACAATCGGCTGAGGACGGCTGCTCAGGCCAGTGCAGCGTCTGATATCCATCATTCGTAGCGAGCAGAGTTCCCCTATCCAGTCTGGGAGTATCTGAATAGAAGCGCAGTTCCAGATCTTCAGTTGCTGGAGGGAGGCAAGCTTCTGCATAGATCCTCAGATCATCGCAAGAGGAAATTTCCAATGACTGGAGTGAAGTAAGATGTCGAAATAGTCCCCATCTGAATGATGGCACCGTCATTACGTCAAGTCTCAGTAGCTCAAGGACTTGTCTAGAAGAGGGCAACATGGCCCCATTGCTGGTGGCGGCAGAGCAGCACCCTGTTGTTACCTGGAGAAAGCAGCAATTGCATGTTGCGGCTTTGCCAACACAGCTGGCCATTTCATTATTTCTATTGTGGTCAGGTGAAAATCATAAATTGAGTGTACGTAAACTGTGGATACCGGATGTAAAGTTTTGAAAAAAAAATTCAATAAATTGTCACACGTATGTGACGCATAGAAACACATGCTAATACCTACATAAAGTTGCCTTTTCATACCATTTGAGTTCCCTGATACTAATCATAAAAATGCACCGTACGTATGGTCTGATCATTGAACTGAGGCGATGATTAGGTTGATAGTATAGATTGCAAATAATTGGAAGAAGCCAACCACAGTTCGTCGCATCTTCAACGCCTAGATGTAAAATCTTCTCGATCTATTTATCTGGAACGTTCTTTAGAGGAGTCCAGCTATGAACATAATTAATCAATTGATACAACAAAATAAGTCATAAATTTTTGATGTGGCATCTTTGTACAGGAAGGCTAATGATGAAACCATGGTCTTTTGTTCTCGCCCTGCTCACTCAGCTCCCTGTTTGCGAAATAATGAGTCACAAATTGTGATGTCTTGTTCAGAATAACGTCAAGTGAGCCCGCCAGCTTCTCCCTGCGTCCCGCAATGTCTGTCACGTATACCTAGGAAATACATTAGTTAAATAATATTTACTAGAATTGGACTATAGTTAGTATATTAGATAAATATAGTACTACTCATTCTATTAAAAATAAATATAATTTTATTTTATTAAATATTACTTAAATAATGTACCTGAGATTAGTTTCTATACAAGGTTCCACGTATTCCACGTTTCTCCGGTATGATTATGACCTCTTAGATTCCCATTATTACTCAAGAAGAGTTCCTTGGATGTAGATGCATACAAGAGGTACACCAATTGACCTTTTGGATTAGTGCTTGTTCTGACTAATTTGCGCCAAATGTCGAATTATGATAAGATCCACTTTGAGTAATATACTCCCTATGATATGTTCTAGTTAATTTTACGATGAATATAGTAATATTGAATCTAGTAATACCTTTGACCACAAGGATTCTAGGTTGACTTACAGCTTACATTTATAGCCCCGGGGAACTATATATTCACTCCGTCAGTAAATATAGATGGCAGTGGGATTCGTTCGGTCAAAATTTTGGAACTATATAACCTTCATAACATGTGAAGGCATGACCGACACATGAAAATAATGTTATTATATTTGTTTTGGAAAATATTGTAGAAAAGATGATTTATATGATTTTGACTAATCCTCCTTACTTCTATAATTGATTACTAATGCAACCTCTCCGCCATTTAGCCACATCACCATCCAAATATGAACCATCGGATCTTTTCTTAGATAAAACCACAACCGTCTAATCTTCTTTAGATCTTCTGGTAAACTAAAGGGTGTCCTTCCGCGCGTGATTTTTTTTATTGTGAGGGGTTCTTATCAGCAGTTACCATCCTAAAGTCGTGTGCCCTAAAGGTCTGTTTGGTTTGCAGCTTAAGGTTACCACGGCTATGTTTAGGTATTAGCCACACGTGTGGCTTGCCTAACTATGTGGCTATTAAGGTCATATTTTTTTTAGCTTCTAAAAGCTACTTTTTGATTTTTTTTATAGTAACTAGCATTTAAACGGAATATTTTTTAAGATAGGGTCTACTAATTAATTGTAGTACATGCTTTACTGACTTTATTTATATTGGCAAAAACCACATGTGAGTTTATGTTACTCTGTAATCTCTCATACAAACAGCTCAAAAACTAAGAGCCACAGCCAAAAGTCATAAGTTATAACAAAAAAGAACAAGCCCTAAGCTATTTGGTTGGTAGCCACGGCTAAGGTTAGACATGGGAAATTTGATCTGGCAGTTGTTCGGATTACTACACGGCTAAGGTTATGCAAGCCCAAGGGGTTGCGTTGTTTTTCCGCGTCACACTTGCGGCGAAAATTTGTGTTTCTAGAGCTCCTCCTTCCGCCCAACATTCTGTGGCACACATATATAAGCTTAGTGTGAAACCAAACGCTTACCTAACACGTCGTGGCGCATCTAAGCTTGGCCGTGGCAACCTTGAACTGCAAACCAAATAGTTTTTACTCCCAAAACGTTCCTGTCGGCTCCTTGAATTCATGATGTCTGTAATAGCTCTCCACCCCGTTTCAGATTCAATCCACAATCCCTGATGCTCTGCCGAAGGCATCGATCACGTCGTAATGGCTTCTCATTTGCAGCAAGGGCATCGGTTAGATTCATCAAGGATTCGGTGAGTCCTGCAGGCTGCAGCAAATATTTGTATCACGCTCCTTAATATTCACATGCATGAGCCGGTTGTAGTGCTATGTTATAGTTTGACATGCCGATTCTTCATTTTCTCCTAAGTACTGTAGTAATCAACAAATTGTGTCATTGTTAACAAGAGAAGTTCGATGCTGCTTATGAAATCGGACTTAGTGTTCGGCTCCGGCACAAATGCAGATCACTTTCAGAGCTTTGTTGTTCATTTGGTGATGTTAATAAGTTTATTTTCATGACGTGTCTTTTATTTCTACCCATTGACCCTGATATACTCGCTCACCCTTTTATCTAACAAAAATAGCTGTTTTTACCGATGAACCGTTTGTGTCGGAAAAAAAGCAGAGTATCACAGACGGTTCTTACCGATGAACCGTCTGTGATATTTACACCACAGACGGTTTGAAAGCTATCTGTGATGACCTTGTATCATCACTGACCTATAAATTCAGACGGCTCACAAAACCGTCTATGATGTCGTTTCTGAATCGTTGAAAAACGATAACTGATAATTCGTTTTATCCGATATTCGTATCCGAGAAAACGTGAATATGGTAAGCAAAATTCATATTCAAAAATGTTCGTATTCGTATTTGAGAATATTCGTATCCGTATTTGAGAATATCCGTATTCACATTCGTATTCGAGAATATTCGTATCCGTATTCGTATTTGAGACTATTCGATTCGTATTCGATCCGTTTCTAGAACCCATGAAAAATCCGTATGAATTTTGTGATTCAAAATTTGAATTTACGCGGTTTAAAACTGGTAACCGATCAAAATCGGTGAAAAATTGGCAAAACTGCTAGTAATCCGTTTTATCCGATATTCGTATCCGAGAAAATCCGTATTCAAAAAAATTCGTATTCGTATTCGAGAATATTCGTATCCGTATTTGAAAATATCTGAATTCATATTCGTATTCGTTTTAAAAATATGGATTCGTATTCGTATTTGAGACTATTCGATCGTATCCGATCCATTTCCATCTCTAGGTTTTCTGTATTAGTGTTCAAAGGCAACCCGCAGCAATGCGCAGGCATACCCCTATTATATTACTATAAGAAAAATGTAGGCTAACATGGCTAAGCTAAAGTACTTTGTTTTAGCTCACAATTGTTATTTTCCGCCGCTTAAAATTTTAGGTTTTCAGAGGAGTTTAAAGTTTTAGCTTTTTTTTTTGTGGAAAAAGGGCTTAAATATTTAGCTATTCCGTCCAGGAGCAGCAGTGTCTTCTTGGGCTGCACAAGGCAAGTCAATAGCCAACTTGACCAGCCCAGAGAGGGCCACTACAAACACACCTGCGACTTCGTCTACAGCGGCGGCGCCGCCGACCGTAACGGCGAGAGTCGCCTTCGACAATCACTACCGGAAAGCTACTATATGCCGAGTGTCTGGAGTTTTGCCGAGTGCAATACCTCGGGCACTCGGTAAACAATAACTTTGCCGAGTGCCTCCATCTAAACACTCGGCGAAAATAAAACACTCGGCAAACAACATGTTTGCCGAGTGCTGCAGAGTAGACACTCGGCAAACGAGGCTCTTTGCCGAGTGCTAAAAAAAACACTCGGAAAAACATAAAACACTCGGCACCAACTGCCGTCCGTTGGAGGTCAACTGCCGCCGTTAAAACTTTGCCGAGTGTCTGGAGCTGACACTCGGCAAAGAGCTCTTTGCCGAGTGTTTTTGTTGGGCACTCGGCAAAGTAATAAAAACCTTTTCCTTTCCTACCCTTCAAACTTTTTCTACTCTGCACATACAACATATGGTACTCCATTGTAAAATTTGGTATATTTTTGCATTAGTTTGCTATATTTAATTAATTAATTAATTGCATTTCAATCAATTTTTTTGAATGAAGTCAAATTTGAACTGCAAGTGATTCAAATAATAGGAAAAAATGAGTAGAAAAATGATATTCATGTTATTCAGCCTGGTTTGAGGCCTTACCTGTGAAAGGAAAAGGAATTTCGAACATCTTGTTCAGGAAACACGACCACGAACTTGTGGTCGAATGGTTTTTAAATTTTGAAAAAAGGAAACGAAGTCTGAAAATCATGAGATTTGTCAAGATGTCATGATATCATACGTGGAGACTGTGGTAAAAAATTGATAAGATTTAGCATAAGTTGTCATGTACGATGCTTACAAACCGAAACATTTCTGAAGAAGAAACGTAGAGTTCAGAAGGATCCGGTAAGATTTGGAGTCAAAGTGATGGTCGAATCGTGGTTTGACTACAAAACTTTTTGTATAGGCAATAGACAACAGAGATTGTTTCATGTTAAAGTTTGGTAATTTTTCGGATCCGTTTGATAATTTTAATTTGAAATAATGGTAGAGTTGAGAATTTGAATTCATATAAATTGAAATTGAGCTATAACTGCATGAAATAATGGTCTAATATTCGTATAAGCATCGAATATGCATTGTTGAGTGAATTTGACAAGGCATTTTCAAAGTACATTCGAACAAATTTGTAAAACAAATTTGGAAAAAAAGAGAGGAATGGAAGTATAATTAAAAAAAAATCTTTGCCGAGTGCTTTGTGGGTGACACTCGGCAAAGGATGAGCTTTGCCGAGTGCCAGATCGGCGGCACTCGGCAAAGTATGAGGACTTTGCCGAGTGCCCGATGGGTCAACCTCTGCCACCGGAGCTATTCCCTCCACCTCCTCCTGCAACTACTCCTGTGAGTTTCTAGTGGAGTATGAATGTTTAAGTTTGTATGTTCATACCTTAAATCTTGCCTTACACATGCAATCTCTTCTCCTTTGTGCAGAATCAATCAGCGGCTTCGAATAACTTACCTCATGACCCACCACATCAGTCGGAGTGACTAGCTTTGTGGATGATACTTGTGGTTGTGATGTTTATGTGAATATTGTGGTTGATACTTGCTTTAAGTGTCTGGATTTGCATTATATGTGATATATTGTGGTTCCACTTGGTGAATGATTGTGAATGACACTTGTGGTTATTAATTTTGGACTATATGTGATATATTATTGATATACTGTGATATATTGTGACTTGTTTGAGTGGGGTGCAATAAACATTTAAAACTGGCAGTTTTTTACTACTTTGCCGTGTGTTACACTCGGCAAAGGGATACTTTGCCGAGTGTCATGGTAAAAACACTCGGCAAAGTAACGTTTCTGGGCATTCTGGGACATACTTTGCCGAGTGTTGTGGTTTTGCCGAGTGTCATGGTAAAAACACTCGGCAAAATAACGTTTCTGGGCATTCTGGTAACGTACTATGCCGAGTGTTTTGAGTTTGCCGAGTGTCGTGGTAAAAACACTCGGCAAAGTTTTAAGCTTTGCCAAGTGTCTTTACCACGACACTCGGCAAAGTATAAATCTTTGCCGAGTGCCATTCCGTCCTGGCACTCGGCAAACGACGCCGTCACCGTGTATCGCCGTCCACTGTCTTTTTTTTGCCGAGGGTCGTTACGGCACTCGGCAAAGGCTTTGCCGAGTGCTCGATAAAAAGCTCTCGGCAAAGAGCTCTTTGCCGTCAGAAACTATGACGTGTGAGCTATGCCGTGGGTGGCACTCGGCAAAGGCTTTGCCGAGTGCCACAGGCACTCGGCAAAGCTGCTGAACCCGGTAGTGAATGGCGACTGCGTGACTATGTCCGTCAGGGAATTTCCGGCTATCGACTTCGAGCTTGCCCTTCGCCTGTTATCCTCAGTGGTACTAAACTCGCCTACTTCTTTCTTGTTTTTCTCTTGAAGAAAAATCGGGCCTTCTGCAACTATAAGATGCTCCCTATGTAATCATACGAAGTTTGCTCAAGTTTGTAGTGCTAAATCAAGACATCTGTGAAGGAAGTTGGGCCTACATATAATTAAATAAAACAGTAATAGCTCTGTATCTACAAACATAATAATTAAAGACCCAATAAAATTAGAATTCACTTGGCAATATTTAATACGGCTCAATAATTCTTTTTAATCAAATAATATATTTAACTAAAAACATTAAGCATGTATGTATCCGAATTATAATTCTAAATTTCATAGTAAAAGTACACACATTGAAAAAAGATTCACTGATTAATCCAGTTAGTCTGGAATTATTTTCTAAGCATATTAAAGACATAGTATTTCAGTTTATTGATTGAAATGTTAAGTGGGAGATATTAAAATTTTTATGTGGATTTCAATATTTATTGTAGTTATTGTTAGTTTATAACTCAATGTAGTGTCAGTTTAACTCAATGTAGAATTATTCATATTATTGTTGCAAGTGATAGAGAATAATTTGATGCAGAATTTAATTTGAGAAATTAATACTCGAGGTGTCAAGGAGGTTGTGCTAAAATATGATAGAGATATTTATTGAGATCGAGTCAACTGAAATTTAATATACATGTATATGTTTAATCCAAGTACAACACAGGGCGGAATAACTATGTTTGTTTTTGCAGGATCAACTTTGTAGGCTATTGATCTATATGCTTAGATTAGAATTGATATAATAAATAATCTGATCATGACGTATGAATCAAACATGTATGTTAAGGACAAATATATTTTAGACTAATAGAACTAGCATATCTGATCATAGCTGATGACATGATTCAGGAGTCTCACGGTGTACCAAAAACAGGCATGTCACTTTGTATAACACCTAAAAGTACAGTCTATAAATAGTTCTTTACCTTTTAGCCTCATAATGCAACTGTGAGCAGCGCCATAAAAAAGCAGAGAAATAGAGGGTAGATCAAAAAGCCTGCATAAAATCAATCTAGGGTTTGAGAAAACCCAATAGTAATAACTGAAGAAGTGTCTTTTAGAAGGAGTGGGTGAGCAGTGGAAAAAATAAGAGAGAGATACGTGCGTAAGATGGAAGCGAGAAGCACTACTAGAAAACAGATCATCCCTCACGGTTAAAAACCGTCAGCAAAATACAAAAAACCGTCAGGTTAATAATCCCTCACGGTTTCCCGTCAGGAAAATCCCGTCAGGGCTAGCTGGCAAGGAAAATTCAAATTTGGCTGACGGTTGCCCGTCAGGAAAATTTAACCTCACGGTTTTACCCGTCAGGGAAATGAAACCTGACGGTCGGTTAACCGCCCGTGAGAAAAATTGACATTAACCTGACGGGCGCTAACCGACCGTGAGGAAAATTGAAATTAACCTGACGGGCGCTAACCGACCGTGAGGAAAATTGATTTAACCTGACGGGCGCTAACCGACCGTGAGGAAAATTGATTTAACCTGATGGTACTAACCGTGAGGAAAATTGGCACAAATGCCAAAAAAAATAGTAAAACAAGTAACATTTCCATGCACTTTATATGATAATTGCAACACAATTAACAAATACATCTAAACATTGGACTCATGTATATCAACAAATTCATATATTGCCAATATATCCTCATAAAATACAGATTTAATTGTAAATTTATGTAATATATGGATCAGTACAATATTATCAACAAAATATTAGCTAAACAACTCGTTGTCCTTAGTAGCTACTTTTGCCTAACAAATATCACAAACCCACATGTACTAACAGATGGAATAACTGACATAGCACAATCACATAAACTGAACAATTCACTAACTTCTGTAATCTGAGGCCTCCCCACCAACTTCTGTAATCTGAGGCCTGCAAAAGATGAAATGCTTTAGATCACCAAACAGTTTTACAGCCCCACATTAAAACATACAAGTAGACAGAAATTCTAAACCAAACATCAGATTAATACAGTAGCTTGTAACATCGACATGCATTCTATTTTCTTGCCTTTAGAGGTAAGTTGCCTGCTAGGCAGGAGATCCATCAAACGGAAGACTTTTTCACTTGCTCCAACAGACTGCATCAGGGAGGACCAATTGTCTCCAATCCACCATGTAGACAAAATCAACCACTCAGCATACAGTATAAATTTTGTCAGTTGCTCAGCAGTTAACTTCCCGGACATGATAGATATTCCTCCAATCAAAACTGCAATGACCTACACAAAGCTTACAGATAGTTCAAGCTCAAGCTCCAGCCTCCATAAGCCATTGTCTGCCGAAAGCTTACATCATACAGCTTATCCAACCACTTTGCATACCTATCAAAGTACAAGGAATTATGACATGTGCAAAGCGTTATCTTTATGGCAACAAGAGAGAAAAGAAGCAGAGATTGCCTTTTAAACTCCTGCTTTTCTGTTCCATATACCCGTACTGTCCTAACCAAAGTTATCACCTCTTGAGCAACCTGATTTAACACTCATAGAAACAGCCTGTTCGCAAGCACAGATCAACATTGCTAGCCTAAGCTAATCCATCAGACAGAAAAAAGTATACCAAAAATAGTCCATCAGACAGAAATAAAAAGATTCCAGTCAGAGAAATGAAAAGCAGGTGAAAAGCTAATCTATGCATGCCCTTACTTATGACCAGGTGAAAAGCAGTCGTGGGTTAAAGTAGCTTAAGCTAATCCTCAATTAACGAAGCTCCAAATTCTAGACATTGGTAATTAATTTGATCCATCTCGATTCATAAGAGAAACAAATAACTTCTAATTTTTAAGAAGAGGCCAGGTGCATGTATGTATCTATGTTGTGCTCATATTTCAACACCATAAGCAAAAAAGGAGTCCATGTCTCCTGGAGGGCCTCCGTGGCTTGCTTGGAGGCGTCGGAGACCACCGGCGAGGCCAGCTTCAGGGCCTGCTCGCCGGCGCTCTGCAGAACCGGCAGCGCCGGCTTCACGGCCTCGCCCAGCGCCTTGAGCACGCCCACGGACTGCTCGGCAAACATGGGGATGGTGCAGGAGCTCACGGAGGGACATGTGGATCTTGACGAGGCGGAACTCCTCCGGCATGATACCCCGCTCCCGGTCCGCCGCCGGCACCACGTCCACCTCCTCCGAGTCCAGTAGAGCGGCACCGGAGGAGACGCGGCACAGAGAAGATGCGGAGGAGAGCGCCAATTACCCAGTGGAGGAGAGCGGCGGCCCGGCACGGAGGCGGCCAGATGCGGGCGGAGCGACACCGGATCCGGCGCGAGCGGCAGGGATCTAGCGATGGGGAGGTCGGATCTGATGCGGGCGCCCACGGGAGCGGCGGGATCCGGTCGGAGGCCTGGGGCGGCGGCGGCGTCCGAAGGCGGCGCGAGCGCGGCGGTCGGGAGGCGGCGCCGTGAGCGCCGCGGCCGGGAGGTGGCGGTGGCTCAAACCGCGGAGGTGGGCGAGGGGATGGGGTGGAGGAGGCGGGCGAGCGGAGGAGGCGGGCAGGCGGGCGAGCTGATGGGGTGGAGGAGGCGGGCAGGCGGGCGAGCGGATGGGGTGGAGGAGGCGGGCGAGCGGAGGAGGCGGGCAGGCGGGCGAGGGGCGATGGGCGGAGGAGGCGGGCGGCTGCGAAAATATCGAGCGGGCTGGACGGCGAGGGGATGGGGAAATTTTAGCTAGGGTTGGCTGGAATTAACCTCACGGGCCGGAGAAGTCTGACACAAAATTTGAATTAACCTCACGGTCTATGCGGGCCCGTCAGGAAAATGAATTTTTGCGACGGTGATAAGTGAGCCCGTCACAAAAAATGAATTAACCTCACGGTCCATGCGGGCCCGTCAGGAAAATTAAAGCCCGTGAGGGATGATCCGTTTTCTAGTAGTGAAGAATAGGATACGTGATGTGCCCATAACTCTTGAGGGAGACAAGAGCGATAGAAATTGAGAAACTGTTTCGAAAATCAGATGTATATATTAGCTCCAATACAAATACCCCTTATTATATACGAAGTTCCGAAAGTACGTGTTCATGATTAAAACCACTGGTCATTTTAGCTATGAATTTTTTTTGCCCAATCCTCGGAATGTTTCGTGCTTAGTAGCCTGTGTTGGTCGTTTTGTCGGGGTTCTCCAGTTGTACAGATCACGCTCACATCTCTAGTCGCGTGGCGTAGGGGGACCTCTGAACAAAGAAGTACCGATGAAATACGCACATGCATTAATTTAAGCTAGCTGAGGGTATGTTAAAGACATGAGATTTTAGTTTATTTATTGAAATGTTTCAAACTTGATAGCATGGTTCAGAATACTCATGGTGTACAGAAAACAGGTTGTCACTTTATATAATACCTAAAATTGGAGTTTGCAAATAGGTCTCTGTCCTCTAGCCTCACAATGCAATTGTGAGCGGCGCCACGAAAAAGACAAATGAATAGAGTGTAGATCAGAAAGTCTTCATAAATTAATCTAGGGTTTGAGAAAACCTGACTATAGTGACTGAAAAAAGTGACTTTTAGAAGTAGTAGGCGGGTGGTAGAAAAAATGAGGGAGAGGTGTGTGTGAGGCGGAAGCGAGAGGAGTGGGGTGTGTGATGTATTCGTGACCTCTTGAGCGAGACATGAGTGAGAGCAATTTAGAAACCGTTTTGAAAAATCAAATGTTTATATTACCTCTAGTAAGAACACCCCTTATTCGATACAAAGTTCGCGAAAGTAGGTGTTCATGAATAAAATCACTGGTCATTTTAGCTACAAAATATTTATGCCTATCCTGGGAATGTTTCGTGCTCTATACGAAGTTCCAAAAGTAGGTGTTCATGATTAAAACCACTGGTCATTTTATCTTTGGAATTTTTATGGCCAATCCTCGGAATGTTTCGTGCTTAGTAGCCTGTGTTATCTTTTTTGTAGGGGTTCTCCAGTTGTACAGATCACGCTCACATATATAGTCGCGTGGCGTAGGGGGACCTCTGAACAAAGAAATACCGATGAATGCGCACATGCATTACCGTGTAAAGTAGGTGCCTGGAAATTTTAAAAATCCCAGTCCCTTTTTACCACCTTCGAACAAAATCACGTGGCTCACATCCTTTCCCTCTCACCCACGTAATTTCTCCCACGCCCTAACACTAACCCACTCACAGCCACGCGGGCGTTGCGACCCCCCACCCCTCCCCTCTATACTTAAGGCACCCCCGGAGCGCGCCAAACCCTTCGCCCACTTCTCCCCTCTACGTATTGAGGAGAATTTGGCCGAGCGAGGGTGAGTACGTACTTGCTTCCATTGCCTAATGCTTTGAGGTCACCTCAGCCTCCCCTTCTTGGTGCTCACCTTCACCGTCGTTCTTCTCGAACAGGTGAGCCTTGACCCCAGCGCTTGTGTCCATCTTGTTCGTCTTCACCAACTCTTTCTGGTGCGTGTATTCACTTCTTTTGCCGTGGTCCAGAGAAGCCGATACACCTCCTTCGTTCTCGACGCCGGCCTGCGCTCGTGTCTACCTTGCCGCCGTGAACCTTCTCCTTCTAATCTTGGGTTCCGGTGAGTTTGCCCTTTATTCTTTGTGTCATTTCCTATGCCTAGAATAGCTCAACCTGGTAGGATAGCCAATTTAGCCCGTAGCTCAGCCTAGCCCTTTATTCTTCGTGTCATTTTCGGTGAGTTTGCCTTGACGGCGGTCACCTCAACATGCATGTTTCCATTGAACCATTAGTTGAATCTATAACATTTTGCCGTACCTAAATATTTATATAATACTAGTCCCTGTACGTACGGTAAATTTCAGCGTAACAGAGGGTATTTTGCGAAACATACATGGAAGTATGGAACAATGCGAGCTGTCGAAAGCTGAAAACAAATGTTACAATTCAGAACGAAGGTGGCGTGGGCAGTGCTTCGAAAATCGGCGTAAAATCGGCAAAAATCGATTTTATTGGGCACATCCGGTTATACTACAATCAGTCTCAAATATATCATTTTACACCGAGTTACTCCGATTTATGAATGAGTTACTCTGATTTATAACCAATTTGAGCTGATTTATTTGAATCTTTTGTCCTAAAAATTACCAAATTTTTTCGAAAATTAGTACTACCGGACCTCGTGTAAAAATTTAAAACCGGTATTGATAACCATGGGTGTGAGTGTTACTTCTGAGAGGTGGCTAATACTTTAACAACTTTACCACATTAGCTGATGGCATCTTCTTTTCATCTTTTAAAGTTACTTTTCAGCTTTTCTACAGTAACTAATTTTCTAACAGAGTGTTTTTTAAATGGGATCTACAAACTGATTATAATACACACTGTAGCGACTTCATTTATATAGGCCAAAACCGCACACGAGTTTCTGTTACTCCGTACTCTCTCTCATGAATAACCCAAAAATCATAAGCCAAATACCAAAAAAACATTTCCAAAATATACACAAAAAATCCATGATCTATTGTTTCGGAAAGAAACAAAGCAAAGGTGTACATGTACTATGCTATAGATCACAGAGTTCACATTTGGAAAATATAAACATCAAATGCATCCATACCGTACAGAAACAAATGAGTATTTTTTTTTTCTTGTAAGGCGTATTTTCAACACGCATTAAGATTAACAAAGCAATGTAAGTTTAACATGGCATATAAATTTTCTTATGGAGTTTTAAAAAATTGGGCATGCATGTAAATTTAGTGTTGTTTTCTCGGTTTGCGCTCGTTTGCCTTTCTTCTCTCTAGCATTTATGACTAAACATTCATACTAGCTATTATCAATAGTTCTAGGTCCCAATGCAATGGCCATTTTTTTTACTAGCTTGAGTGTTCAATTAATTTACCACAAGAGATACTTAATAGACGTCCATATTTTTTACTGCTTGAATTGCACTATTACTATATATATATATATATATATATATATATATATATATATATATATATATATATATATATATATATATATATATAATATTCACTATTAGCTGTAGTTTACTTGGGTTTGTTAATTACAACTATTGAGCAAAGGCATCTGATATTAGGGTTTTATTTAGAAAAAAGACAATGTTCGATCCCAACCTATTCAGGTTCATAACCAGAGTTCGATCGCAATAAAATCTTGTGACACTCTTTTGTTACTGATATGCCAATTGTGACACTTAAAGGCAATTATAGAGATAATTGTATCACTATTAAGTTTATGAAATTTTGAATAATATGTTATTTTGTCTCTTGAGTGAACCATCATTTATATTGATAGGCAAGTATGTGACTTGTTTGTGAAACTCTCTATTTGTGTTTATGATGTCATTCTAAATATCCATGAACTTATGTCATTATATGGATTAATACATGTATTAATCGATGATAACGTTTTACTGATCATTGATATAAGATATCAAATCAATAATATAGACATATGTTAGAGGACATAGTGTTGGATTGACCCACCTTGAGACACTCCGGGAATTATTATATTATTAAGTATCATTAGTTGGTCTTATACATAGTGTATGTGGGATCCTTACACCTATGGTCATCATAGTTTCCTATATGTGTAATAGTTTATTTTGAGATTGTCAAACGCTAGTCCATAAATGGGTAGTCATAAAAGTAGCTTTCGGGTTTACTTTAAAACATATGGAAGAATGTGAACAATCAAGATGTAATTTGCCTCTCCTTTTTAACAGGAGAGATACAAATATAGCATGACACACATCTCGCCTTAAGTTCAATCTGGTATCATAAGGCATAGGGATAAGCACATGAGCACTGTACATGTTCGTCTGATATAAACTTTGTGTGTGCTTGAGGGTCACTATGTCCTGCTAGCGACCACTACCAACTTGTGGATTGGAAAGGGGTTTTCAGATTGTGGCCGAGTACACATTAATCTACAAGGTTGCACATTTAATGGGTTGGAATAAACCTGTTCGGATATGATCCATTCATATGGGCTTCACACCCAAAGACTACTCCATGAGACTACTGTTGACCAAGGCGGGCAAATTACAACAAACAAGCTTCTAAGTCACCTTAAGGCTCGCCACGTAGGAGCTCGCAAGGCAACTGTAGGCACCTCCATGACCTTTGGTACCTCTCCTCTCCCCTGTCTCCACTATCTCTCTTTCTAGTCAACTAGAATTTCGGGGACAAGATTCTTTTAAAGGGGTAGGTTTTGCAACAGCCCAAATTTTGGGTTGAATTTAACATTTCATAAATTTCACGAAATTCCAAAAAAAATTGTTGCCTTTCAAGATTTTCCAAAAGCTTTGCCTTACATTTAAATTTTAAAATAACATTCCTTGGCTTTAAAATCAAATAGGTGAATTTCAAAAATTTACTTGAGTGCTAATCGAAATCATCTGAAATCCTGGTGTACAAACACCTCCAAAAGTTCAAATCCAAATTCAAATGTAAATCCAAATCTCAAATAAAAGTTTAAAACCTTTTTATTTTCCATCCTACAATTCGAGCAAAAACCTAGCTGCTGGCCTAGCCCATTCCTTCTTTTGCTCTTCCTCCAATCCACTTTCCCTTCTCTCTCTTTCTTCCCCTGCGGCCTAGGTCGGCCTGTGCTGCCTCTCCTCCCCCCGTACGGCCCACATGCAGCCAGCTCAACCATGCGTGCACACCAGTGACACCACCAACCTAGCCACCCTCTTGCTCTCCTACTCTCACTGACAAGTGGACCGCGCCCTACTTGTCAGCGCTCGGCATTATTAATGTTCCCCAGCAAGCCTTCTCTCACGCCCCGCCTATTGCCGCCCATGCACGCGTGTTGCGTTAGCCTTCACCTCGATCTCTGTAAAAATTGCCACGAGACAGTCACATCGCCATGACCTAGTCCCATCATTGTGCCGAGCCAAGAGGGAGAGAACACGTCAAGTTCACGCGCTGCTCACGAAATCTTGCGCTGGACTCCCTTCTCTCTCTTGTTCTCATTGCCACGCAAGCCCCATTCGTCACCGTCCCTCCACTATTTTTCTTCTTCACTGAGCCTACTCTACTCTCTCCCGTTCTCTCTCCCCCCTCATGCATGCTCACGTGCACCAGCAAAAAGAGACACAAAGCACATGCGCCTCCAGGCCTGAGCCCACACACTAAATGCTAGAATTTTTTGTACGAATAATCTATTTTTTATTCGAAAATACATAAATATACCCGCGGGAATTTTTTTTACAAAAATAGGCTCCAGTCGCCCATTCATTGGGCGACTTTTGCCTTTCGCCCAACCGGGAGGCGACAAAACTTCTGTCGCGCTACGTTCGAGCGACTGCAAGAAGTCGCTTTCCTATTGGGCGACTTTCATGCAGTCGCCCAATGGATGGGCGACTAAAAGTGCAGTCGCCCAATGGAAGGGCGACTTTACTCAGTCCCCGTGATTTTTTAGAGTTTTGTCAATTTTGTAGTTTTGAACTGGAAAAAAAGTGGTATAGTTGTAATAAAAGTTTATGTTTATTGTATGTTGTAGGTGTATTAAAAATTTTGGGAAATTTTTTTTAAGAACAATTGACTGTAGAACGTTTGATATATACATTGGTAAGTGATATTTTAATGTTACTGAGAATTAGTGTACGAAGAGAATTTGCTGGGAAATGGAATGCACACCAATTTATAGGATCTGTTTTCTCTCTACTCCTACTGAGCAAAGCTGCCCTCTCTTGTCATCTCATTGCGCAAAGCTGCCCTCTTTTGTCATCTCACTGAGCAAAGCAAAGAACAACAATGTATGTGTTGTTCTCCATGTGGGTGCTATCGTATTTTAACGAACAGTAAAGACATCTAGTAAGTAAACAATACTAAGCTACCAGCATAACACCAACTACATTACAGAAAAGGGATATAACATACAAGTTTTACAAATGGTACATGAAATTTAGCATGCATTGCAACTACTGATCAGAACATGCATTGCAACGTCTAGCTGTGTGCCCCTCCTCACCGCATCGCCCACAACGTGCACCAGATGTTCCAGCTTGTGATTCGTCCATGTCATTTCTAATACGTCAGCTCTGTCGCCGACCCTTCCCACCCTTCATCATGTTAATATCCGGAACCCAGGTCCTCGCTGAAATGTCCAAAGTGGCGAAGTTTCCCACCACCCTGAACCCCCGGAGCTCCCCACACCAAGCTTGCAGTATTCTCTCCTTGAAAAAGTACTCGGACATGAAGTTGGAAGGATCCATGCGCACGTTCCCGCATGCAGCGAGGACATGAGAGCATGGCTTGTGTAACAACTTAAGCTTGTTGCATGTGCAGCTAGATTTGTTTGCATGATCTCCAAGGCATACCTCGTGAGTAATAAGTGAACGAGATGTCCCAAATCCGGCTCTATCACGTAGTATCACCTCGAAACGATGCTCCCTGTTGCCCATGACATGCATTGTGTGCAATTGACCCTTCTGTGCCTTCGTCTCCATGTACGCAGTAATTTTTGACGAATACAAGGCTCCGGGATTGGCCGCATGAAGTGCGGCACTCGCGTGCCTCTCCCTGAAGTAGCGGATTGTGCTGTGAAGAACACCTTCCACGATGGCGACAAGGGGCTGAGAACGGAGACCCCTGAGAACCCAATTGTAGACCTCGGCAAGGTTAGTTGTCATTATTCCGTACCTTGCGCCATCTGTGTCGTGCAACAGCGACCACTTCTCCAATGGTTCCCCCTCAATCCACTGCGAGAAGCACTTGATGTTTCGTGAGCTCCTCCTTCTTGGACCACTTGGGTTAGGCTCATCGATTGCTGGCAAGCATTGCGGTTGTGCCGCCCCAGGAGTGACCGACCCCTTGCTCCTCTCTTCGACGTTCTTCCTGGTGTGCTCATCCAACAACCCCCATAAAGCATCAAATTTCCTCTGCTGGTTCTGCCTAGCAAGCCTCTTGAATAGCTTCATCAAAGATTGTTTCGGGAATTGCTTGAAAAAGTTTACCCCTAAGTGACGACTGCACCACTGGTTCCTCATGTCTGGCCAAGGAAAGCTCTCTTCAGGGTCTTCTTGAAGTTTTCGTATCGCCTTTATAATACCGGCATGGCGATCATGGATTACGTACACACCAGGACGGGTGCCTATAACTCCAGCCCTCACATGTCTGAGAAACTACAGCCAGCTCTCATAATTCTCACTCTCCACAAATGCAATGGCCAGCGGCAATATTTGATTGTTACCGTCAACGCCTATGGCCATCAGGAGTTGTCCTTTGTATTTGCCTGTCAAGAAGGTCCCATCTACTGAGATCACTGGCAGCATGTGCCTGAATGCTTCAATGCTAGCACCAAATGTAAACAATGCTCTCTGCAACACTGCAAATCCCGGTAGACTTATTGACGGCTTGTCATGCACGGCGATGTACGTGCCCGGCTTCCTTTGCTGCAACACCTTAAGCATACGAGGAAGGTTGTCGTACGCCTCCTCGAAAGTGCCAAAACATTTTTCCAACGCCTTTTGCTTTGCACGCCACTCCTTCGCGTAGCTAATCTTATACTTGAATTTATTCTCGATAGCTACCACAATATGCGTGGCTGAAATATCTTTCTTCTCCACTATCTCCCCATACATCAAATTTGCTATAACTCCGGACGTCAGGTTACGATACCTCGCCAAGACAGTGTTTAGAATGCAGGAGTGCGGCTCCATCTTGGACACAATCCAGTGAGTCTCATACTTGGGTCTACGTGCGTGCACGCTCCAAGGACAACCAGCCTGCTCGCACTTCACAGTGTATTGCTCCTTGCTTGATTTGACGACGCGAAATGTCCGCTGCATTGAAAGGGCCCAAAGCTTGACGGCATCCTGCAGCGCTTCCTTGTCAGCAAACATAGCATGCAACCGAACCTCTGTCTCATGATACTCCCATGGTGATTCATGCTCATCATGTGCGGAAACACCCTCCGCATTAAACCGGTTCCATTCCTGGGGGATAGGAACTTCTTCATCATCGGAACTGTCCTCCTCGTCGTCCTCTACAGCTTGCTCTTCATCCCATGCCCTCTGGTCATCAGATTCCATCTGCTGCACGATATACTCATTATGCTCTCCTTCATCAGCTTGCCCAGTTCCCTCTCTATAGCTTGACGGCTGTACCTCTCCTCCATGTACCGCATCGGCTTGCCCAGTTCCCTCTCTATAGCTTGACAGCTGTAACTCTCCTCCATGTACCGCATCGGCTTGCCCAGTTTCCTATCTATAGCTTGACGGCTGTAACTCTCCTCCATGTACCGCATCGGCTTGCCCAGTTCCCTCTCTATAGCTTGACGGCTGTAACTCTCCTCCATGTACCGCATTGCCTTCATCACAAACAACTTCATCAGCTCCGCCAACGTGCGGCCCGCCCGAGCTACTAGCACCTCCCGAAGCATAGACGGACGCACGAGCTTGCGCAGCTGCTTGTAGTGAGCACGGTTGCACGAGTAGGACACACTCGTATCCACGGCGGCGGCACCCTTGCACAAAGCCCTTCCACGAAGCAGAGGGCACCAATGTCTTTAACTCCCATCTGATGTCCGTGGGAGACCGGCTCCAAAGCCCTTGCACAACGACACTGCACACCTCGGGGTCTAACGAAAAACTCTGGGTCAGCCAATGCTACACATCTGTCATTCGAGCATTCTCATCATCCGGAAGTACGAGAGTGACTTGCGGAAAATTGCTTAAATCCACACCATTCAGACCTTCACGAATAATTCCAGCACCATAATACACTCTCAATGTAGTGGTCATTGATGATGTAGACCTGCATGTATGATTGAAATTTACGACATGTCAAATAACATCGTATACTAAAAAGGGTGCTAAAATTTCTGTACAACAAAATGTATACTACAATTTTTTGACACTAATATTTCCATACTAAAATTGTTCTACATTTTCTACATCTATAATTTTTACTAACACTAACATTTCATCTAAATAATAGTACAAATACAACATAATAAAAAAAATACTTGGATTCAAACGGATGGAATAGCTTCTACTCCTCCTTCCTCCCTCACCTCCTCCTCCAACCCTGTCCTCCTCTCCTTCTCTTCTCCCCTCCTTTTCTTCCCCTCCTTCCTCTCTTCTCCCCCTCCTTTTCTTCCCCTTCCTCCTCTCCTCTTCTTCCCTGGCACAATGAGTGCCCCTTTCTCCTCTCCTGTTCTTCTCTGGTTTCTTCTCTGTGCGCAGAATGAGGGCAAAAAGTGGTAGGTGGTAGTGGGCGGCCGACTGTGTCAAGTAAATCGAGTATTGATTGATGGTGGTAGTTCTTTAAATATTTTATTTGTGAGTGTTTTGGAGGAGATGCAAGTCCCTCATACCAGAATAAAGCATGTACGATGCTCATTTCATAGGATCGTACCAGGGTCTTCGGCAAGCCAATTGGCAAAGTTTCTCTGCCTGTTACATTTGGCTCACCAGGCAACTTTAGGACAGAGAAAATCTCTTTTGCTATGGTTGATTTTGACATGGCGTACAACACCATACTCGGACGACCAACTCTTGCGCATTTTCTGATTGTTGCTCATTATGCATATCAATGTCTTAAGATACCAGGTCCCAAAGGAGTAATCATAGTAGGTCGTGCTAAAAAGATGGTGCTTTCATATGATCGCAGGTCCCTTGAGATGGTAAGTTAGTTACCAGCTCAAGAAGCGAGCAAAACGCAGCCCTCGGCCAAGCACTCAAAGCCTAAAGCTACGCCGAAGCCGAACGAGCAAGTCAAGGAAGTCCCACTAAATCTAGAGAAGCCTTCAAAGACTATTCACATCGGGTTTACTTCCAACCCTGCATAAGAAGACGCCCTCATTACCTTCCCCCAGGCAAACGCAGATGTGTTTGCGTGGTAACCATCCGACATGCCCGAGGTCCCCAGGAGGGTGATTGAGTACAGGCTAGCTCTATGGCCTGACAAGAAACCCATAAAACAAAAATTATGGAGATTTGTACCTGATTGACATGAAGCTATTAGGTCGGAATTGGACAAGCTACTAAAAGCAGGCTTTAACAGTTAAGAAGTATAATGGTAAGTGGCGTATGTGTATTGATTATACTGATCTTAATGAAGCTTTTCCAAACAATTATTTTCCTCTTCCTCATATCAATCAATTAGTTGATCCTACTGCTGGTTGTGAAACGTTAAGTTTTCTATATGCATACTCTGGTTACCACTAGATCAGTATGTGTTCAGGTTATGAAGAGAAGACCGCATTTATTATACCATTTGGAATATTTTGCTATGTCAAAGTACCATTTGATATAAAGAATGCTTGTCCTACTTCTCAACATTTGATGCAATCGACATTTTCACTTCAAATAGGCCAAAATTTGGAATCCTATGTTGATGATCTTGTCATAAAAAGCATTAAACAACTTAATCACGTTTCAGACCTGCAAGAAATGTTGGACAACCTCAAAAAGCACTGCTTAAAACTCAATCCTGAGATGTGCGTGTTCAGAGTTTCTTCAAGGAAATTGCTCAAATTCCTTGTTTCAGTAAGAGGTATCGAGGCAAATCCTGAAAGATAAAGGCCATTGAGCAAATGTGCCCTCCGACCACTAAGAAAGAGGTTCAGAAACTCACTAGTTGCTTGGTGGCTTTAAGTCATTTAATCGTACGACTAAGTAAAAAAGGACTTCCTTTCTTTAAACTTTTAAGGAGGCATGAGAGATTCGAGTGGTCGAAAGAGACTAATAATGCCTTTAAGGATGTCAATACATATCTTACGAGTGCTCCTGTTATGGTTTCTCCAAAACTAGGAGACTCACTCTTAATATACCTAGCTGCCACGCCACAGGCAGTAAGTGCAGTACTAGTCGCAGAGCATGAAAATGTTCAACAACCAGTTTACTATGTTATCAAAGTCTTATATGGGCTTAAGGAGTGCTACCCTCAGGTTCAAAAAATTCTATATGCCCTTCTCATGTCTTCGAGGAAACTAACACATTATTTTCAAACACATAAGATTATTGTGTCGTCTGAGTTTCCCTCAGGAGAGGTCCTCTAGAATAGGGAAACAATGGAATGTATGGCAAAATGGTCGATTGAACTTGGAGCGTTCGACCTCCATGTCATGTCCCAAATGGCCATCAAATCCTAGATCTTGACACACTTTATCGCCAAATGGACAAATCCTAAACTTGTTTAGGACCCCAGTACACTTCGCATGACCAGTGGATGATGTACTTTGATGGGTCGCTTACACTCAATGGCTTGGGGGCTAAGGTAGTCCAGGAATCTCTCATAGGAGAGACCTTAAAGTATGTCATCCAGTTGAACTTTCCAGCTACGAATAACATGGCCGAGTACAAAGGTTTATTGGCTAGCATACGAGTGGTGAAAGTGCTCGGGATTCATCAACTACTCGTGAGAGGAGACTCTCAACTAGTTGTGAATCAGGTCAGAAAATAGTACCAATGCTCCAATTCGACCATGTCTTAGTATTTGTCAGAAGTCAGAAAGCTTGCAAAACATTTTTTACGTTTCGAGTTACAATATATCCCTTGAAAGGATAATTTTCTCACTGACCAGTTTGATCGAATAGCTTCTCCTGATCACAAGTACCACAAAGAGTTTTTTTGGAGCAACTCTAGAAGCTGTCTCTGGTCAAAACACCAGAAACGACTCTTGATGAGACAACATCTTTTGAGTACGTGGATACTTGGGTGGGTCCATCTACGAGTATCTTCAAAAGGGTTCTGTACCTAAGGACGATCTTGAAGTAGATTGTTTATCCTGTAGGGCCAAAATGTATACTTTAGTCGATGGGGCGCTCTATAAAAAGGAGTACTCATGGGGTTCTCACGCTATCTATGGAGTGCATGCTTCATACAGATTACTGGTTGGTAAGGCCATTCTACAAGGTTTCTATTGGACAATAGCCTTTAATGATGCCAAAGAGGTTGTTAAAAAGTGTCTACAATGCCAGTTTCACAACAAGCAAATACACCAACCAGCTTAGGCTCTACAAACTATTCCATTATCTTGGCCTTTCACGATCTGGGGTCTCGACATCCTAGGACCATTCCCAAGAGCTCCATGGGGCTTTGAATTTCTTTTTGTGGCTATTGATACATTCACAAATTGGATTGAGGCCAAACCTATAACCGGGATAACAACGAAACCCGCTAAAAGGTTCATAATTATAAGTGTTATTACTTGATTTGGAGTCCCATATCGAATAAATACGAACAATGGTAAACAATTCATGAACACAAAATTCTATGAATTCTGTGAAGAATTGGGTACCAAATTATGCTATGCCTCTATCTCCCATCCATAAAGCAATAGGGTAGTCAAAAGGGCAAACAGCAAAATAATGCAAGGAATTAAAATTTGAGTCTTCGATTAGCTCATAAAGCGCTCGGGGGCTTGGGTACAAGAATTACCCTCAGTATTATGGGCAATCCGTATGACTCCTAGTCGTGCAATAGGTGAGACTTCTTTCTTTCTAGTTTTTCAGGCTGAAGTCATACTTTCTTCAAAACTAAAGATCAGGTCAACTAGGGTTGAAAGCTTCGACAACTCCAACCAAAAACTTCGAGCAGATGACATCAACATACTCAAAGAGAAAGAAATTAGGCCTTAATCTGATCAGCAGATGACATCAACATACTCAACAAGCCATGCATAAATACTACGACCGTAAGCCATGCATAAATACCAAGGTGACTTGGTATTCAAGAAAATTCAATCCCAGCCTAATCGGAACAAACTTTCCCTCAGGTGGGAAGGTCCTTTCACTATGGTCGAAGTTGTACTACTTGCTATGGAGGACGGCTAGATTCTCTCAAAATTTTGGAATATCAAACAATTACATAAATTCTACATGTAAATATTCCTACTTTCTCAATAAAGTTTTCAACTTATTCAATCTTTATTGTTGTATGTTGATTAGAGCTTCTTTTATATTTGTTCGACCAATTCTCGTACATTCAATATGTTTAAACTGATTGGAGAAGGAAACATCCCTGCATGTGGTCCTGCCCACTAGAAGTCTCTCCTTTCTGCATGTGGTCATGCCCACTAGAAGGAGCTTCCTAGTGTTGAAATGTTTCCATCTCTTGCTGTCAGCACAAAATAGTTGAGTTTCATGAGAAAACATTGATTGAATTTAAAAGGAACCCTGAGAGTTTGTCTCATACTCGTTTACGACTTTGATTTGATTAGTTGGTCGAAGAGAGGTAACATCACCCAGTCGAAGTCTTTCCTCTCTGTATGTGGTACTTCCCACTAGAAGGAACTTCCTAGCGTCGACTCATTCCTCGCTTTTACTGTCAGAACATGATGATCGAAAGTCAACAACGATAGTCGAATAAATCGCTATGTACTCATCATATTTTACATTGTAGTATTTGCTTAGTTTGATCATACAAACTAAGTAAATAGTTGGGGGAGGGGGTGGGCTAAGATAGATTTATATATATAACTTCAATTCTTAGTCATAATTTCCATTCATTTTCATTCCTTTTTTTTGTCTTATGAGTACTAACCACTAAACAAGATAATTTATAGGAAAAAGAAGATATATTCCATTAACAAAAGATTTGTTCTTTACAAACTATTCTGTTTTACAAACTACTCTGATGAAAGGGATCTGATTTGCATCTCCTCCTTGACCTTCTAACTGGCTGGCTCCATTTCATCGATCAAGCGGGTTGAGTTTGCTTCAGAGCAGTCGAAGTCTTGGTCGATCGGTTGGATATTGAGGCTTTGATTGCATGCCTTGAGCTTTGCCAAGGCATAGCTCACTACACCTTTGACCACCTCTCATAGTGAGTTAGCCTGGTTGGTCCTTAGCGTAGTAATGAGCTTCTCTAGAGCTTTGTACTTGTTGTCCAAGTACTCGCATATACGGACAAGGTGTTCTCAGAAGGATTGACCTTCTCAGCACCATGTCCTTCAAGTAGATTGTTTAGGGGAAATGTCATCTTGAAGAACTATCTTCACTGATTGAATTTCTTCCCGACTACGAGTTGAAGTCTCTACGAGACGCTTTATTTTGACTACAGCCTCTGCAAAATTAGAGTGAAGCGTAGTCGGAAAGCATATTTAGTAAAAAGGTTAGTTACTAAAACTGGGTAAAGGTAAAGATTTGCTTACTTGCAAGTCAACATTCAAGTTTCTTGACTTCATCCTTATGCTGATATTCTAATGACCTTATTGTCTAGCTTTTTTCCTTGTCGATACGAGTAAGCTCACCGATCACTTTGGTCTTTTCTTTGACCTTGATGCAAAGCTTGCCCATTTCAACCTCTTTATCTGTAAAGGGAAAAAGAGTTAGAGAATGACAAGGAAAGCATCCGAATAAGGAGTCGTAAGTCGAAGAGCTTACTGTTTATTTCATTTCACAATTTGCTAGTTCTAGAGTTGGCTTTCATGAGGTCTATGGTCAAGTCGATATTTTCTTTCTTGAGCGTCTCCATCTTGGTCTTCTCATTTTTCAGCACAGCTTCCAAGAAACATTCATTGCCCTTAGACCTGAAAAGGTTAAAGGCAGATAACAAGAGTTGCGTTGGTGGTCAAAAAAAAAAAAAGACCACGCGTGTGTGTGGCTCACCACTTCTGTGCCTCTTCGCGCAGTTGGGCAACCTCTTGTCATAAGAGCATAAGTTGTCTGTGTTATTTAGTACAGTAGCTATGTCTTCCAATGCTCTCTGAGTAGAGGAGGATAATGAGAATTGAGAAAAGCCAACTACAAAATGACTAAGTGTTAGATGCTTATGTTCATGCTCATACAAGCAAATTTGGCAATTACTCGTTAGGAGTCTTCTAGCCGATTGAGGTTGTTGACCTTGTTCCACCACACCTTCTCAAGACGTTCGTCATAAAAAACATATCCCTTGTTAGGGATGTCCTTAGGGTGAGGAACTTGGTCGTGTGATCAACCCGACAAAGATCCCAATACAAAAACGGGGTTAAAAAATAAAGAAAAGAAGTTTGGCTATTCTTCTTCTTCAAATGTACCTCCTTGGAGAGGGGGAGGAATGTCCTCAGCGGTCTCATCCTTGGCATGGCAATCAGAGAGAAATCCTACTTCCAGGCTAGGTACATCTTCTCTAGCCTTCTCTTTGATTTTGATCACCTCAGTGGTCGTAGCTCCTTCGACCCTAGAAGCAATCCCGACCATTGTCGTGTCGATCGATTCATCTACCATCCACTCTGCAGTCTTATTGACTAGGGGCAGAATTGTTGGAGGCTTTTCAATTAAAGAATCTCCAGATAATGAAGGAGCCGAGCTAAAAAGGTGAGAAGAAAGGTGAATTAATATTTAAAAAGGTAATAAGGTAAGGCACACTTGTCATGCCCTTATTTACATACCTTGAACTTCTAGCTTATTTACATACCTTGAACTTCTAGCTTTGATTTTGAATTTAGAAGAAACCTTCCCCAAAGGAGGTTTCTTTGACTTCTTTTCCATAACCACGTCTGGTCATGAAGAAGCAGGGTCACTTTCAACCACAACTAGTCGTTGTGGTGCAAAGTTGCCTACGACCATGTCTGGTTGCAGACCATGAGCAAGCACAATTGCTCTTTGCTCCACCTGCCCTTCTAGATGGTCAAGGTTGGTTTCAACCACCTGAAGAGCCATCTTTTTCTCGATCATAGGCTCTACTACAGCAGCAGTCTCCTTCACAAATGATACAAAACTCTTCTAGTTCTCCTTTTTAGTTTGTTAATAAAGCCTTGAGAAGCTCCAACTGAGAAAGTTTTGTCATTATAATAGTAAGGTATCTTAATCTTGGGAGTTCGTTGCTCTATCCTAGGAGCCAGTTGCCCTAGTGTGACCACTCCTATCTCCTCTGCAATAGTTGTATCTATGAGGAATTGCTCGATGGGAGCAGATAAATGAGGAGAGGGAGGAGCCACATTTGAGCTCTCATCCTTGTTGATAGCTTTCACTAGTTGATGCCTCATGGACGGAGGAGCTTTAATCTCCTTTGTCTATTTTCGGAGAACCATCGATTCGACCTCCTGGTCATCTTAACGGTTTTCCATGCCTACTTTCTACAATAAGAAAAGATGTTAAGTACTCGTTACTTACGAATATGAAATCTTAAAGAAGAAGTCAAACTCTGATTATCTTTAGCCGTTCAACTCTCTCTGTGGCAGATACATCCACCAAGATACGAGAAGCCTCCACATCTAGTGTTGGACTCTTCTCCAGCTAGCTTTGACTCGAGAATTAATCTCTCCCAAAGCAAGATTTGTATATACAAATAAGAGTGGTCAAAGACTAGAACTCGTAACCCAGAGTCTAACTTAGAGAATGAATTTAATCATTACTTACCGTTCTCGTAGTCTTTGGTCGTATCTTTGGCCCTCGGGTACATCCATATTGAATGTGCTTATTTCTTCAAAGGGCCGATACGATGGGTGATAAAGTCTTTCACCACATGCTAACTGGTAAGCCCCTTTTCCCTTAGCTCTTTGATGGCTTTGATGTAGGGGCTATCTAAGTGGGGTCTTTGGGGACCGAATTCTAGAATAAATCTTCTCGACACCCTTCCCTACAAAGAAAATGTTGTCTTTGCTGATGATCTCCCAATAGAACCATTTCTTCTTCTAATTTGGCTAGGACGATTGAGTAAACATTTGGATGTATTGCTCTATCTTGCTATCGTAGAGCTTTAGACCACAGCTTCTGCCAATTTCGTGCTGTCTGCTCATCTCATAGTAGTACTAAAAAAGTTTCAAATCTAGAGGAATTTTCAGATAGGCTTTGCACAGGTACACGAATATACATAGTATGGTAATCGAATTGAGAACCAAGTTCACTAATTAAATGCCAAAGTACACGAGTACAACTATGAGGAAGGGATGAGCAGGGAATCAGAGTCCGCACTCACAATACGCCTAGAAGACGGGAATTTGTCCAATTTTCCCTGAAGGCCAATATTGTCCAGCAGTTTCAATCCACTTCACAAATTTCCTTGAAGGGATCTTCTTTGCCATGACCAAAGCCTTTATCTTCGCTTCATCCATCTTCGACACCAGCCACTTGGAAGAGGACTTTGTCATTTTCTCTAAGTGATTGGATTGGATTTGAAAGAAATTGGAGGAAGAAGAGGGCTTAGTTGGCAGCGAAAAGCTTAAAGCAGATTGCAACAGGAAAGGTACAAAGCTCAAAAAGTTACATCCAGGTAAGTTTTTATAACTGGATAAGTTAGTTACCAAGCTCAGGAACAGGGAAAGGTATAAAGCTCAAAAAGTTATATCCGGTTAAGTTTTTATAACCGGATAAGTCAGTTACCAAGCTCGGGAATCGAACAGTTATTACCTCTCCAGGAATCGCTCCGATCAGATAGATCGGTAAGAGTCGATTCACTATGTATCATCGCTATGAACATAGACATAAGCGCCTTCCTATGTATCATCGCTATGAACATGGCGTTTTATAGAAATGCTTTATTATGTCTTTAAGGGAATAAAGGCATTTTATAGTGGCCTTAAATTGTGCCACTACAATATGTCTCGATTGGTACTCGAACTCTAGACCTCTTGGGAGTAGTACTTCTCTTGGACATGTTGCACTAGCCACCTCAACCTCACCATTTCACATGTTTAATTGTGCTTTGCAATATTTGTATGTAGGTCATTTATCACATGTAAACCACAAAAAAATTCCTCTAGATAGTTAAAAGCGTTTCTAAAAATATCTCCACACAATGAAAACTTTAGACGAATTAGAGAGTGTCTTACAAACGTCTCCACAAGATAAAATTTTGCACGTGGTTCTAAAACATCTCAAAACCACCTCTATAGTACAAAATTTTGCGGTGATTTTTAAAGTGTCTCTACAAAATACCTCTAGGTTATGTAACTCTAATTTTAGAGGCAAGTTAGAAAGTGCCTCTCAAAAGTGTCTCTACATAGGATTTTTCTTGTTGTGGGAGGAACTTAGCCAGTTGGTTGTAAGCCTTTTCTATGACTACTCTCTAGTCATAAGTGGTCCTACAAGCATGACATGGTTGTAAGTCATTCTATGAGCATGACGTGATCGTAAGCTTTTCTATGAGTATGGTATTGTCGTAAGTTATTCTATGACTATCCTATATTTATATGTTCCTTTATGACTAGTATAATTTTGACTGTCTTGTCTATGGCAACTCAATGCATTGTGGGCCAGTCTGACATGACAGTTAGTATATGTGATTATTCTCTGAAATAACTGTGCATAACTTCTCCCTGAAATAATTAGTTCATGCATGCGTAAGAAAGGGTGACCGCAAGCCATGAAATTATAGTTTGAGCCATGTATAGGGACTCCTCTACAAGAAACCCATGCCAGGATAAATCAATATTCGAGAAAGAATGACTCAAATTTGGATCCAACAATATACATAGATCAACGTCCTAAAGTCAAGTCTTACAAGAATTCATGTTTGTCTCTATCTAACGAAAAGAGAAGGCTGAGCCATAAGATACCATATCAGAGCAGGTTCGTGTGGAGTTGTGGACTATGAAGTTGCAAATGTGTCAACTAATCTCATGCTTAGGTTACATTCGAACGATTGCACTAATATCTAGCTAGGTATTAAAAAGATAATACACTTATAAAATATAGTATAAAAAATATTTGAAGTAACATAATGTTTTCTCGATAGTCAATGTAAGATTAACTAGGACACCAGTTTAACCATGATTTTTTAATATATATATTTACTAGTTAGAGATCCATACGTTGTAACAGAGTCATAAAAATAATGAGACGGAAATTACTGCCTGGCCAACTTCACACATCAAACATTGGAGAGCAAGCGACAGAGAGAGAATAGTAGCCGGAATGCGCGAGGATATGGGAAGTGGAGGGGGTGGGCGGTTGTATCCTGAGAGAGAGAGAGGAGGAGGAGAGAGACGAATAGTCCAGATTAAATCGGATGGCTGAGAAGAGAGGAGGGAGAATGGACCCACCACCAACTCACATTTTTATGATAGTAAAGATATAAAAAATAAGATTATGAAACAATCATTTATAACTGTGCACATCATTTTTATCAGCCAACATGAATATTCAAAACGATATTATTTTTTAAAATGAAAAGGTTTGATTGTTCTCTTTCCACGGTAAGAAAAATTCCTCGCCAAAATGAGTAATAATGTCCTTCACAATGTAACTATACATGATCTATTGTCATATTAAAAAAACATCTCAATTAAAAAAATGATTATGTGAAGTCAACATTATTCGAACAAATATATAGAAATATAGCTAGGAGCATTGTAGAACTAGCCGCGCAATTGCGTAGGCCACTTGCCTAGTTAACAACAAGTAGCTAATAGCTTGTTGGTACTAGCTCCTTATTAGCAGCTACTCGAACTTGGGGTTCATGGAGAATTGCATGCGTACTGTCTAGCTAGCATAGCTCCAATATCCATGGATCGATAAACCCATCACTGCGAATTATCGAGTTGGATCGTATACATCAAGGCCGGCAATAAAGCTTCCCTTACGAAGGGCACACGCATCATTTCATTCATTTCCATATATGCACGCATGCTTGAGTTAATTTTACGTGCATTTCGGTCATGAGCAGATTCGATCTCCTCCGATAATAATATACATTTTGGCCATTTCAGTGCGTGCAGGATCGATTGATCGATGGGTGGAGATGATGACTGGGAGCTGGATATTATGTGGCATGGGCTTTTACTTGCTGGGAATGCAACGGCGAACTTTTGGTGTAGATGGTCGATGCAATTCCTTGTCGTGAGCAGCTTGGTGGTGCAATTTGCACTCGCCATCTCCGCAGGGTTCCGGTGTCCTGGGGTCCGCTGGGTGCGGAAGTACATCGTCTGGCTGTTGTACGTGTTGGGCGACTACATCGCGACAACCGCTCTCAGTAGCCTCACCGTCAGCAGCGCGTCGGGTGTGCACCAGCTGCTTGCGCTGTGGGCGACATTCTTCCTGCTGCACCTCGGTGGCCCGGACAACATCTCCGCATACTCCCTCGAGGACAACGAGCTGTCGAAGCGGAAAATGGCGGAATGTATCGTGCGGGTAGTGGGAGCCGTATATGTCGCCTACAGATCATTTTCCGGCAGCCGGAAATCGGTCGTAGCAGCCTGCTTGACCCTCTTCGTCGTCGGTGTTCTCAAGTATTTGGAGAAGGCACTGGCGCTTCGGCGCGCCAACTTGGGCAACATGCGGAAATCTGTCAAGAAGCAGCCACGTCCCGAAGGTTTTTCTATCCCTGGGCTTCAAGGGGACGAAGCGCTTCTGATGATTGCTCACAACCTGTTCCATATCTGCATGCGCGCGATGGTTGATTCTTCGATCATGTTGGATGAGCAGCATGTTGCTGACTGGAAAGGTCTGATTGAAATTGGATGGAAGGACACGTGCAAGGTGATGGAGATGGAGCTGTCCCTCATGTATGACATTCTATACACCAAGGCAGCCGTGATCCACACTTGGCGTGGCTACTGCATCCGTGTCCTTTCGCCGATTGCCACTTTGATCGCGTTAGTGCTGTTTGAACTCAACAATAAAGGTGGTTACAGCAGAGCTGATGTCATCGTCACTCGCATCTTGTTAGTCTCTACCGTCTTCATGGAGACGACATCGCTGCTCAGGGCGCTAGGGTCGTCCTGGACAGTGGCCAGTTTGTACCGTAAGCAGCGACGGGGTTGGCTTAGCCATGCAATCCTATGCAATAGGCGATGGCATCGGTTTCGTCGTGGTCTTGTATCCCTTCGCCGGTTTGTCTGGGCGGAGAGATGCAGAGAGTGGTCGTGGGGCACCATTGGGCAGCACAACATGCTGCGCTTGTGCACCCGCGACATGAAAGACCGACGGTGCAGCCTGGCCAAGAAGATGGGAGTTGAATGGTGGAAGGACGAGCATTACTACTGGACCCGAAACAACGGACACCCTGTCAAGGAGTTGGTGTTCACAACTATATTCGCAATACTGAACCCGGGCCTTTCACCTATGTACGGGGCGGTTGTGAACTCACTGGGCTTGTTAAAGGCAGAAAGGGGCCGGCGGGCACTAAGCAGAATGGGAGAAGAATATGAAAAGGCTCTCGGCCGATACATCCGTGAAGAAATCCATGAGCAAATCCTTATATGGCACATCGCCACTGATGTCTACCTCTACACCCGCGAGCCAGCCGAGGAAGATGAGGAGACCACCCAGCTTGTGGAGGCAATCAAGGTGCTATCCAACTACATGATGTTCCTCCTCGTAGAACGCCCCTCCATGCTACCAGGCCTTGTTCTCCGTAAGTTGTACGAAGTAACCCGCGATGATTTGGGCAGATTATGGGAAATTTATCTAGCTGAGAGCAACCCAGCTCACCACCACGATGACAGGCAAAAAGACCTTGCTAGGTTCCTGAAAGAAAAGAATGCAGGCTACTTTAAGAAGGAAGAATTCTTTAAGGGAAAGGGTCTTGTGCTTGCAACGAAACTTGCCAATGAACTGCTCGTGCTCGAAGATCAGCACAGCCAGCAGCCGCAAGAATATTCAAATCAAATTTTATCATTGGTATTTCACGTGTGGGTGGAGATGCTCCTCTACGCGAGCCACCGATGCAGCAGGGAGTCCCACGCCAAGCAGCTCAGCACAATCCGCAGCGGCGCAGAGTTGGCAACCGTCGTGTGGCTTCTGGCAGAGCACGCATGCATCTTCCCTGCCGACAAAGGTGGCAAGAAGAAACGTAAAGACCTAATTACAACTGTCAGTCCCTCTCTCTGGTCAGAAATCGCTGAAGGACCGAAGAAGCAGCGCTGGTCAGAAATCGCTGAAGGACCGAAGAAGCATCGCTGGTCAGAAATCGCTAAAGAACCGAAGAAGCATAGTCTAAGAAAAGTTGTGGTATGAAATTTCTCTGTACTCATGCATCGACTAGTGTACTAGCACCTCTTCCTTTTTCTACTAGACAAATGTTAATTTTGTTCAAGGAGAAAACACTTACATCGCAAATAACTAAAAGAACACGAGGGAATTTTTGAATTTCTCTATTATCTTTTTTGTTTCTTATTCTTACTTTTACAAACTAATTACAAGCCTCAACAATATATAGTCTAATACTCTCCTACTATCATACATATTTGGATTTCAAATTAGACATAACTTCAACTTGAGTTACATACGGGGACAGACTCTACTACGTCTTAAACTCTTAGTCAAGATTATTTCCAATAATCTCTCGCCTAATCTTGACTCGACATACTCTAATTTAGTCTCAATGCATTATGAATTACCAGCCACGCCTCTACATAAAACGTTCTACATGCAAGCTACATGTAGGAACTCAACTGGTACGGGTCCATCTAGATGCAAAAATCCTAAAACATTGAGGTAGTTGATCTCAACTGTGACTTATCCAACTCATACTTGACATGGAACGGCAACACATCTCCTTAATGTTCTGGACTCGACTCAGCATCAAAGCAGTGTTGGTTCGTCATCGCTGAGAGCTTAGCAAAAAGTGATTTCTTCATCTTCAGTTTGCGGCATTTGGAGCAAAGTGCTCATAATTGTTACAATTATGGCACCTCACTTTTATCTTATCAAACTTCCGATTCTGATTGCCTCATTCACCATCGTTGGAAGTGTTCTTGCCTTCATGCTTCGATGATCGGACCACCCACTCGGCATGGGTCAACAAGAGCTGTCCATCGCCGTTGTCACTGCTATCGTGGATGTTTTCCTCATATGCATTAAGACAACTGATGACATCCTCCATGGTCATTGTCTTCAGGTCTCCAAATTGCTCTATGATCAAGGCAATCGGGAGAAACTTTGAGGGAATAGCACGAAGGAATTTCTTCACTATGTACAATTCTTCTACCTTCTCGCCAAGGGCTCGAATCTGTTTGACGAAGACCGTCAACTGGACGGCGAAGTCATTGATTAACTCCATTTCCTTCACACGCAGCACCTTGTATTCGGTCTTGAGAGTTTGCACGTTTGCTTCCTCACACGATTGGTGGTAAGATACATCGTCTTCAATGCCTCCCACATAGCTTTGATTGTCTCTTTTTCGGCCAGTGGAAAGAGTGCATTCTTTGGGATGCCCAATAGATAGTCACCAATGCCATCTGATCCTTGCACACACCCGAGTTATTGTTCTCGATTGCATTCCACACTCCTTGAGCCCTTATGTACACCTTCATCTTGATTGTCCAAGCCGCATAATTGCTCATCATGAGCATCGGATAATGTAGCAAGACAGCAGAACTCAATTTTTCCATCACATTGGATGATGCCTCGTCGTCGGTGGCACCACTTCCAGAAGAACATGACATGATCTTGGATACGGATCAAGAACTCAGGCTTGTAAAACTTCTGTTACGGATCAAACGACAAAGCTTTATCTTCGGATTTGGGATAGATAGCTGCTAAACACTGAGCTTTACTTTTCCGCTTGAACTGAGGGACTAAAACAAAATATTGCTTTTCACTATCGACCATAGGACAGTTCGGTTTCTACCTTTAACTAAAGGCTCAGATCGAAAGAACTGAGGCACTCATCGGATTTTTCTTCACACGGATGGATGAAGAGCAACTGATGCCATTTCTCTATTCCAAGATCTATAGCAATAACATGGGTGACTGTGCAATCCACATCTGCATAGCAAACAACACCCAACTGTTCGGCCAAGGCCTTCTCTCTCTCCCTGCCTTGCACCAAATGTTGCTGCTTTTCTTCTGGTGCTTCGCAACTCTGATCACGCCTGGCTCGGGAATTTTTCTTTGCTATTGACATGATTGCCACTTTCTGTTGCTCTACTTTCTAGCTTCACCTCACGCTCTCTATTGCTGTGATTGCTGCTTGCTCCTTGTCTATTCGCTTGGACTTGCTCTGCTTCTAGAGTACTTGCTGCTTTTTGTCGAACCGAGAGAACAAGTTGGCCTTGTCTTGTGCTGGCGCGACTACGCCTCGAAGATGGATGGACTGATGGATGAAGACTTTGCTTTTCCACTGATGCCACATGGACAGAAGAATCGAAGGACAAAATGCCTAGTGTCGGCCTCTTGCTACTTCGGAACGCGCCAGAACCGAAGGACCGAGCGAAGATGTATTTGTTATCGTCTGCGCTTCGGATACAGTGAAACATGATGGGAGAACACGCCGGAGCAGGGGACGCTGAGACTACGTGCCGAGACCTCGAAAGCGATGCGCTAAAACAGAATTGGTGAGAGTGAGACGGATATTTTCAGCAACTCGGTTCTCACCTTGCTTTGATAATCGCTTCGGTTTTAATACCAAATGTTAATGTTGTTTTAAGAGAAAACATACACATCGTAAATAAACTGAGAGAACGTGAGAGAATTTCTGAATTTATCTATTCTCTTATTTGATTATTATTCTTACTCTTACAAAGAGGTTACAAGTATTCTCAATATATAGGCTAATATTCTCCTACTATCACACAATTTGGATTTCAAATTGGACATCTTCAACTTGAGTTATACACGGAGATAGACTCTACTAAATCTCAAACTCTAAATCATAGTTATCAAACCTGGACTGGACCTGAAAAACCGAACCTAGAGCCTAGTCTGATTTGAGCCACACTAGTGGACCGGAGATGCAATCCACCCGCCATGAACGGTACAAATCCAGTCAAACCAGCTGGTTTTCCTACGAACCGAAATGGTTAATCCGGTTGGACCAAAACCCACGAGTGGAAAAATTGTTGAAAAGGTGAGCCCGCAAGGTTTCAAACTTGAAACCTTATGCTTCATAGGTTAGTCACACGCTAGCCAACTGGGCATACATCTTCATGTGTCAATGAATAATAAATAAATATATACATGGTAAAATAAGTCGACTGTTTTGGAGCACGGTAAAGCAACCTATCAATTTGTCAAGGTACAATACTAAAGGTATAACATTTTGTTGTCCTTACGTCATATGTACCTTAAATATAGTTATGTTCATCAACTTTATACGTAAAAATTATAAAGATATCTTTGTATATACAACTTTTACATATAATATGTAATACAAATATTTAAATAAAGCATGTGATCCAACCGATGACCCGCCGGTTCGACCACCGGGTTAGTGATCTGAAACCTCGATCGGGTCGAAGGCCGGTCCGGATCTCATAACTATGCTTGTCAAGATTATTTTCGACAAATGTTAGTGATAATGGTGATGGCTGTATTGCTTTAATGTTTATTAATTTTTTAATAATATATTATTTTGTCATTTAAATTAACTATCATTTAATATGACGAGCAAGTACGCTACTTGCTTAAATTTTCAACTCTCAACTATGGCACCCTCTAATTTGCATACCTAACTATTGAAATCGGTGCAAAATTAGTCTTGAGAGAGTTTTATTAGCTATTTTTGCCACATTGACAATCACACCACCTTACTTTGTCACTAGACATCGTCACATCATCAGGTAAATCAGTTCCTCATCTCCTCTCCCTTGTGCAAGCAGCAGCACCAACAGCAGCAGCCTTACAAGACGGCCGGCCCAACGCTGTTGTCGGCGCCACACCATTACTCCTACCAAAAGCCCTTTGTTTTCTTTCATCTTATTTTTCCCATCCATCTTAAAGCCATACATGCAGTGCCAAAGAGCAGAAGGTGTTTGATAACGTCGTTGTGCCCACTGCTTACTACCATGGAGGCATGCAGTTAGCAGATCGTTGATTCAGCTCTGGCTCGTCGTCTGGGGCACTGTGCGTCCTTATCACTGTTTGAAATAATCTTGACTTATTTAAATCAAGTTTGAGACATAGTGGAATCCGTCTCCATGTGTAACGTTGAAATCATGATCAACTTGAAGTCCAAGTACGTATGTTAGCAGAAGAATCTTATTTTATATATTGAGAAGGATTGCAACCAATTTTGTATGAGTAACTAAGAGAATAGAGAAATTCAAAAAAAATCGTGTTTTATTAGTTTATTTGTAATATGTAAGTTTTCTCTTGGATAAAACTATCAATTAGTATTAGAGCTAAGAGCAACTCCAGCAGGAGCCCTCAAATCAGAGTCCCTACTTTTGATTTGAGGGCTCATCCTATTTTTGAGGGCTTGATTTTTTGCATCTACTCTAGCAGCAGCTTTCAAATCAGGGCCCTCAAATTCATCCTAATAGACACTGCCATGTGGGACACACTCATCATCCTAAACCAAAATTTGAGGGTTGAGGACAAAAACACAGGTCTAGCAGGGTCCCTACTCAGGCCCTCAAAAGTAGGGGCCTCTCCAGGGTCCCCAGGAATGAGGGCTTGAGGGGTGAATTTGAGGGCGTCCTACTTTTGAGGGTCTGAGTAGGGACCCTGCTGGACCTGTGTTTTTGTCCTCAGCCCTCAAATTTTAGTTTAGGGGTTTGTTTAGTGGCCCTGATGGAGTTGCTCTAAGTAGTTATTGGAACGCAATTGACAACCGAATTTTGGGCATAAGTAGCTCCCGGCGGCCGAGAAAGGCCCGAACTAGCCCCCCTCATGCGGAAGGTCAGGATTGGCCTCTTGGTGCAGTCTCCTAGTGCGCAAGGCCCCCTAGCGCGGGTGCAGACATCTGCGCCAGCGCTGCAGCGGCCAACGTCGAAGCTCAAGGCGTGACGATTGACCCCATCGCGGGCGCGACGGTCGCCACCGGCAACTCCAACCGGGTTGTCGGGAGCAGTGGTGCCGATGCCCACGTTGGCACGGCCACCGCCCCCACATCCGATGCGGGAACGGCGGGTGGCTCTGGTGGCAACTTCAGCCTCGTCACCGACTCTGGAGTCCATCACACGGGCGCACCGAGCAGCTTTGAAGCGCAAGCCATGGTCGCAACCAGCCGCACTGACCACTACAACCGCGGCAGCGGTGGAGAGTGCCCTGTTCACGGCTATCGGCACGCTCCAGCGGGAGCTGGCGGACCTCCGCGGAGCCGTGCGGGACATGCAAGAGGCTCGGTGCCTGCAAGTCCCGCCGGAAGCCACGCTGGAGCCCATGCTGGAGCAGGCGGACAACCGCAAAGCCCCTACGTCTAGTCGCGTCCCACTGCGATGCGTGGATCCGGAGTCCCCCCTCTCCGCTGGCCTGTAGCAGTCGGCGTGGCCGGAGGACTTTAAGTTCCCCAACACCATTGAACTGTACAAGGCCGACAAAGACCTCTGGGAGTTCGTGCGCGTGTACGAGACCGCCATCGAGGCTGCAGGTGGAGACGACACCACCAAAGCGAAGGGGGTTCCCCTCGCACTGCTGGGAGTGGCACTCTCTTGGTTTTTCACCATAGAGCCCAACTCCATCTATGCATGGGAGCAGATCCGCGACCGCCTCTACGACAACTTGCAGGGGAACTACGTCGAGCGCGTCGACGCGGACTAGCTCTTCACCGTCAAGCAAAAACCCTCGGAGAAGCTTCGAGAATACTTCAAGCGCTTCGCGAAGGTCCGCTGCTAGGTCAAGGACATCAACGAGACGACGATTATCAACGCAGCTATACAGGGCCTCCGCCCAGGGCCGATGGCCGAGTATAATGCGCGCAAGCCAATCAAGACGGTCGCTAAACTGTTGGATCGAAATTGGCGACAGAGGGGGTGAATGTCGCTTACAAAATAAATCGCCCCCAAGTAATCTCCCGAAAATAAACAGCTAGACAAACACTTGAAAAATCTACTGCCAACAAGCTTTAGAGAGAGAGAGACCTTGATACTTAACTTGGCTAAGATTAAATTTCTTGATTAATAGCCAACTGCAGATCAACTAGAGGAGAATAGATATGACCCGAATACCAAATCTAAAGCAAAAAGAAGCAGCGAGAAGAGGCTCCATTCAGTTGAACAAACTAAGAACCAAGCATGCAGCTGTAAATAAAGCAGAAAAAGGACTGCATACTGAACACCTCCACCAACCAGCTTCAACGGAAAGCAGACAGCACACACAACAAGCAAAACCAAAAGCAAACAAGAATCTCAACTGCTGAACTGCAGCAGTACTTAATCCAAAATTACTCCTTGTTTTTACTGCTGGCCGAAAATAACTGGAATAGTCCTGACAAGAAGCTATACTGCAAGGATAGCCAAAAAACTCAGCAAACAATTAATGAAGAGCTCTCGGCAAAAAGCCAAAAAGAGACTTAAACACACAAAAGATGGTGATTTTTTTAATCAAGAAAAGTACACTGGAAGCATTCTTCTTCAGGAAGTAAACATCAAATGCCAAGACAAAGTAAATGTCTGCCGACCAAAGCTAATCACAAGAGGTCCAAACTGAATAAAGATTCTATGCTGTCGGCCAAGTGATGTACTACTACCATACACAAGTGGCTGCAAGAACTCAGATTGAGCAGTACAGAATAGATAAAGCAGAGCTGACCGAATGCTCATAAATCAGAGAAAAAGAAAAAAACAGAGCATTCAAGGAGGAACAGGGAACACAGTCAAGACACAGAAAATAAAGAACAAGAGCAAGAACGGATAGACAGGAGACCATAGCAACTCAAATAAAATCTCTCATATTGATTTAGAGGAAGCGAGATACGCGATTACAAAGAGTTGATTTATAGCCTTCTCAACCCAAATAAGAGCACACACACTCAAGAACACATCCTCAACATCCCCATACGCAACTAGGATTTGAGGTGCTCATTTCATTGCACGGAGAGATCCAAATAAAACCCTAACTCTTACACCCACTCTCTCAATTTCAGCACAACCTCTCCCTCTCCTTTTATAGCCTTCCACTAATGGGTTTACATATGCTTTACCCATTAGGTCACCACCTACTCGATGCTTTATCCAAACCCGCTTCCTTTAGTGCAGCTTTGCGTTTTTACCGAAACGCCCCTCGCGCACCTTCCAGGAAGCTTCCTCCTTTCTTGCCTTGCAAGCCTCGCAGCCACCTCGAGCCCCCGCCGTCTTCGACACCTCCCGACCGTTCTGACCTCAGCGCCACCTGCGCCTAGTCCGGTCCACCGTGTCTCGCCACGACTCCACCTCGACGTCCTGCAACCAACACAGACAAGAAACAAATCACATAGCACCGCTCGACACAAAGTAACCAAATACAATCATCAGAAAGATACTCAAAGCCCAAAACGATCAAAGCGAAAAATAAACGTCCTAAACACGTCCGACCGCTTTTGACCAAGTCCGACCGAATCCATTGCACCACGCAACGACATGGTCCGAACCACCCAAACCAAACTCGACTTTCCTAAACCGATGTCAATTACTCATCACACACATGGGGTCACGACCACATGGTCTCTCAATCTCCCCCTTGATGAGTATATTGCCAAACCCAAAAAAAAGCATGAAGTTGAGTTTGAGTTTGAAGAATCCAACATGGTCCAAAGAAGGGAATGAAACTAATGACCATATCGACAGAAGGAACACTAGAGCAACAACTGAAAGAGCAAATTGTTCTCGAAAGCTCTAAAATGATCCCAAACTAGCTTTTTCTTCTCTATTCTCCCCCTTTTGGCAATAAACACATCAAGAATGCAAAGGAGAGAATATGACATGTCAATGGATGAAAATGGCTGAAGTTTGTTTATTTAAGCATTTAGAGCCATGAGAATTATCCATAATGACCATATTGAACTACACCAAGCCATAACTCAATAAGAGCTAGATCATGACAGGATATGTATAGCCTAGCTAAAGCACATAGATGACGATCTGAAATGTAATGCATTTTATGAGCATGTCAAGTCATCAGAAAGCATAGTCTAACTAGAGATATCCAAGGATGATGCATGCCATGTCAATAAGCTAAGCAGAATTAAGAAGCTACAATTGAGACCAAATAGAGTGCTATACGCTCAAGTATGAAACATTGGTTCAAGTACTTAGTTCTTTTTGTAGCTGAAGCAAATTGAGCACATAAACATTATCTTTTGAAAGCATATGGTCGGTTCCAACCCAATTTTTGTTATGTACTAGATCTCAAGCCTTATGCGACTACTCCAAGCAAGAAGCTTAAGAAGATAGTCTAGGTCATCCAAAACTCCCCCTGAGTTCATGCCTAGTGCAATGGCAAGCCGTATCATGAGAAAGAATTGGTGAAATCAGTTTTTTCGCACAAAAGAGATCATTTTGCTTTTTAAAAATGTTGTACTACCTGATGCATCATCAAGAGACTAAATAGCTCTACCTAAGGCTCAATAGTGATTCAAAGCTCTACTCAGTCTATTTGACATGGCATGAATCATAAAGGGATAGCTCAAGAAAGACTAAACTCAAATGCTAGCATGACAAGTTTTAATTTAAGTTGAGCAATTTTAATTGACTTATCATGGCAAAAGCTAGTCTACACATATCAAGTCATGATAATGCTAGAAAATAAAGCACAAGTCATGGCAAGGTGTAAAGCATTGTAAACATGTCATAAATGAATAATAATCAAGGCTCAATGTAGTTATATTAAATGCTAAATGCTGAAAATCCAACTTCCCCTCAACATGTGATGCAGCTTTAAGTTCAAGTTGAGTTATGTCAAGATTAAGCTCCAAAAGCTCCCAAATGAACTCCCCCTAAACCAAAGCAATAAAAGCGAGAAGCTAGCAAACAAAACCAAACAGGCAGTCCTTAAAGCATAGATAAGATAGAGGATACTATGGCTTAGACATACTCTTATCTACCCCATATGACTCCAGGACTATTAGCTGACCGTAAACCACACACTAGAGAGCAAACACGTACCCTGTCTACCCGAGGGTGGCCTGACCTTCGCTAGAACCTACAAGAAGTGAGTGAGCTCAATCTAGTGAGATAAGAAACAGCTAATAAGAAGCATCCTGGAAGCATAAGATAAGAGTAAGAAGTCTAAGCAACTAGACAAGAGAAACACTCTAACCTATGCTAGAAGGACTAAGCCCGACGTACCCCTAGTGCAAAGCAACAGAAATGAGACAGAAACATAATCAATAGTAAAGCAGTAAAACCCAAAGCTCCCCCTCACTATAGTCCATAAGGACAAACCACCCCAAGCTCTCCCCGCAGAGCTGAAAACCTCGAACTATCCAATGGCTTGGTGAAGATGTCAGCCAACTGGTGGTCACTCTCCACAAACTGGAGCACTATATCGCCCTTCTCTACATGGTCTCTAAGGAAGTGATAACGGATATCAATGTGCTTGGTCCGAGAGTGTTGCACTGGGTTCTTAGCAATGTTAATCGCAGAAGTGTTATCACAAAAGTGTGGAACACTGTCGATAACTAACCCAAAGTCCCGCAGGGTCGAAGCCATCCAGAGTACCTGATTGCAGCAGCTGGCTGCAGCAACATACTCGGCCTCTACGGTGGACTGTGCAACACCGGACTACTTCCTCGAAGACCAGGGAACGAGAGAAGTGCCAATGAATTGGCAGGTGCCAGAAGTGCTCTTCCTATCTATCCTACAGCCGGCAAAGTCTGCATTCGAAAAGGCTCTCAAGGAAAGACAGGACGAGGAAGAGTACCAGATACCATAGTCAATGGTAGCTCGAAGGTACCGAAAGATGCGCTTCACCGCCTGACGATGAGAGACGCGAGGAGAAGCCTGAAACGAGCACACAGACACACAGAGAAGTGTATGTCTGGTCTCGAGGCAGTGAGGTAAAGAAGGGAGCAGATCATACTTCTGTACTCTTTCTGATCAACTGGCTCACCATCCTCATCTCGGTCAAGATAGGCTGTAGAAGCCATCGGAGTTGACACCAGCTTACCATCACTCATGTCGAAGCGTCTCAGGAGGTCATGAGTGTACTTTCCCTGATGAAGAAATGTACCCTCCCGAGTCTGCTTGATTTGGAAGCCAAGGAAGAAAGTCAACTTGCCCATCATACTCATCTCAAACTTGGTGCTCATGACATCCGAGAACTGTGAAACCAGAGTATGGGAAGAGCCACCAAAGATGATATCATCGACATAGATCTAGACAAGCAGAAGGTCATTGCCATGACGGCGGATGAACAAGGTCTTATCTACTTTACCCATTTCAAACCCATGACTCAACAAGTAGGACTTAAGCCTCTCATACCAAGCTCTAGGGGCCTGCTTAAGTCCATACAAAGCTTTGGAAAGCTTGAAGACATGGTTAGGGTATTTGGGGTTCTCGAAACCTGGAGGCTGTCTGACGTAGACTTCTTCCTCAATAAAACCATTGAGGAAGGCACTTTTGACGTCTATCTGGTAAAGCTTGAAACCCTTAGAAGCTGCAAAGGCAAGCAGGATTCTAATGGCCTCAAGTCGAGCTACAGGGCAAAGGTCTCCTCGAAGTCTAGACCCTCAACCTGAGAAAAACCCCTAAGCTACCAGTCTAGCATTGTTTCGAATAACCACTCCATCCTCGCTCTGCTTGTTCTTGAACACCCACTTAGTCCCAATGACATTGTGACCTCGCGGGGGCTCGACAAGCGACCAGACCTTGTTTCTCTCGAAGTTTTCTAGCTCCTCATGCATGGCATTGACCCAAGACTCGTCGGAAAGAGCATGAGAAACATCTTTGGGCTCAAATGAGGCAATGAAAGCAGAACGGAGACAGAATTGAGATAAGCCAGATTTTGAGCGGGTAACACGCTCGAAGAGGTCTCCAATGATCTGCTCTGAAGGATGAGCTTTCTGGATATGTCTAGGAGGTCCAGGATGAGATGAAGAAGTGGCCTCTACCTCGTGAGCTGACGAGGTAGGAACAGAGCCACTATGTCGGGACCCCGGATTTCCGAACCCGGACCCTCTGTGTATTACTGCACTAGTCCCAGATCAAAGCTAGTGCACACAGTTAAACAGAAATGAATACATAACCAGCAACGCTTTATTACAATATTAAAGAATACAGACCGAAAGGTCTCATTATTACAATTGAGGTTTCAAAACCTCGCACACACGAAACACAGCGGAAGCAAAAGATAAACTCGGTGAAGACCCATCAATACGCCACAGGCAATTGACTGGGGAAGCGCTACCTAGAACTCCTGGAATCCTTCGTCGAATCCACCCGCGAAGAAGTCGTAATCACCTTCTTGAGCTTCATGTTCTTCTGAGTATTGTTTTTGAGTGCATCATGTGAGTACATAAAGTACTCCGCAAGTCTTGGGAAAAATGCATAGATGCAAGGCTTGACAAAGGAAGGCTATATGGTTCTTTTGCACAAAGCAATATTTTAAAATTTCAATTACTACTAATTATTTTCGAAGGCATCCATTTAATAAAGTAAATGTTTTAGCAGAAACTATCATTGACTTTCTAGTGAAGGTTCCATCTACCAACACTAGCCAACCAATTACAATTGGTCAAGTTTAAACTGCGGGTTCCATCCACCCTCTCTGGCTCCAACTGCCAGGATACCCTTCCGAGAGTTCCCTCCACTCTCGGAATACAAAACTTTGATTTTTAAAACCAAAACCAGAAATCTACCATGTGAATGCATTCCTTGCCCGCCCTTGACCGTGGGCACGGCTATTCGAATAGTTTAACACTCTGCAGAGGTTGTACAACTTTACCCACAAGAGATAAATTATCCTAAAAGTCAACACGCTTCCTTTGGCATGAGACCCAGATAAAATATCACAAAGCCTTTATCTTACTCTAATCTAGCTAGATACCACCCGCTGAGGTTTCACCGCAGGTAGGCTAACTGCCCGAACCGAAGCCCCCTCTTGCACCATATGAGTACAGTAAATCCCTGTCCCTCACTGTGAATAACCAGTCCATCCCTGGCACCCACTTTCCACTGGTGGCACCTAAACTAGACTATCATAAGTTAGTCAGCTAGGTCGTACCCATATAGACTTGTGGTTGTATGGTTAATGCTCAGTCTGGACAAACACAAGCGTCAGTCCTCAATTGACTAGGGTGGAACATACACTTTACAAGATCTCGTGCTTCCTGCACCAATCCAAACCAACCATCCACCCTAATCTAAAACAACTTTCACATTTTAGTTTATTTTAAAAGAACAGTGGTAACTCCAATTACCACTAAATTTGTAAAAACAAGGGTATTACAATAATTCATAATTTCCCATTTGCAAGATTTATGAGATATTCAATAGCATGGCTAAGCATTGTTCTACCATTCTAATACCAACAATTTAATATATATTACTCTCATTAATGAGTCAAAGGAATTTTCCAGGGTTGCAAAGGTACATGGCATTCAATTTCAACAGAGGGCATAACAAAATTGGGGTAACTAATACCTTAAGATTTGAACTAATATTTTATATAAATAGCAATGCACATAATTTAAAATAATTAAAACATTTCAAAATCATAGGTTCAAGATGATCAAATTAAGGAGACTTGCCTTCTTGAGTGCTAACTGGTTCTTCTTGCTGCAACTCGACGAAATCTTCAACGACAGCGGAATCTACGCGCGAGAAGACAGACAAACAAAACAAATAAATTCAAACAAAATCGAAATAAAATCCAAAAAATTATAAAATATATACTGGGAGATAGACTATGATTTTAAAAGAATTTAGAAATTTGAATCACTGGATTCGGAGATCGGACGAGGGAGAACGAGCGATTGGAAGTTTGATCGGTTTGGAAATTCCAGAAAATTTGGCTGATTTATGGGATATTTTGGAGTGTATGACACGTGGGGCCCGGTTGTCATTGGCTAACATAAATTTTGGCCAAGCCCAAACCGAAAATTGCCTTGCCTTGGAATTGAACTCACAACCTCATACATGCATGCATGCATGCACTAACATACACCCACTAGCCAAGTGAGCACTTTGTGTTTCTTGACAAAAGAGCAACAACAAATCAAATAAACATGGTTGAACATGATTAGAGAAGGAATCATGGAGGTACGCGGGGGCGCGCACGGCCGGCGACCTCGCCGGCGGCCGGCGGTCGGAGGCGGGGCGGCGTACGGCGGCGGGGGTAGCTGGGGCGGCGGCGCACCTACCGGTGGCGGTGGGGAGTCCCGGGGCGGCCGGCAGCGGCGGAAAAAAAGGTGGCGGCGGTGGCGGTCTGCAGGGCGGCGGCGGGAGACGGCCGGGCGGCGGCGGCGGCCGGTAGGGGGTGGCGCACGGCGGCGGGGCTGCGGCCGGGGAGGAGGTGAAGGGTGGCGGTGGGAGCAAACCGAAAGGGAGAAAGGAGAGCCGGATTTTGGGTATTTGTAGGAAGAGAGAGGAGAGGAAGGGGTTTCGGTTTTGAGAGGATTAAAGGATGGGAAACGGCCGGGAGATTGATGAGGGTGATTAGAGCGTCCGTTTCCACGCTTTAATCGGGAGTTAAGAGGGAGAAACGGCGGGATTTCAAAGCTTTTAATTGTCATCCATGGTGGAGGAGAGAGAGGGTTAGGGGAGGAAGAAGGAGAGGTTTGAAGAAACATATGACATGTGGGGTCCATATGTTATGGAGAGGGAGAGGAAGTGAAGGGGTACGGGCCGTCGGAATCGCGACACGTGACAAGTGGATGTTTCATGGCTCTTGGATGTTATGAAGGGGTAAGTTATCATGTGTGGCTAGGATTAAAACGTAGAGAGAGGTTGATTTAATCTGAGAGCGACACACGGCGGAATAGGATTAATTTGATTTTTATTTTCGGAATAAATTTCAGCAAATACTAGAAACTTTATAAACACTTGGAAAAATAATATTTAACGTCTAAAATTCCAGAAAAATCACAAAATATTCTTGGAATTATTTTAGACTTAGTAAAAATATTTTTAATTTCAGATTTGACTTTAATAATTTTATAAAATACTTTTTAGCTTTGAAAATTGATTTTAAATTTCAGAAAATTCTCAAATAATCCTTAGAAATTTAGGAAGGTCTAGGAAAAATATAATAAACTCTTTTTGTCTTTAATAAAATATTTAAAATACATTTTCTTGCTTTAAAGTTTGAAATAAAATCCAGAAAATCAAATAAAAGCCTAGTAAAATCCAATTACTTTAAAATAGTTAATTTGAATTTAAATTTTTCCAGAAAGCCAAATTTTGGGATGTTACACACTAGCTCCAAAAGAAGCAGAAGGCATGGGCTGATCGCCTTGAGGTGCGGTGGAAGAAGGCACCTCAAAGGGTGGATGAGGGACTGGATCGGGTAGACAACCCTCATCTCCATCGTCCTCATCATCCACGAAGATGGGCTCGGACTTCTCTAAAGAACCTGAGATATCGGGCCTAGTCCCCGGACTGGCCTCATCGAAGGTCACCTCACAGGTCTCTAACATTTTACTAGACTCGCAGTTCCAAACCCGATAAGCCCGCGAAGAAGGCGAGTAATCTAGAAAGATCACATCACAAGAACGTGACTCGAACTTGTCTAGGTTCCCGGACTTCAAATAAAGCACTTGCAACCAAACACACGAAAATGAGAGACGCTGGGCTTTCGCCCGTATCTCAACTCATAAGAAGTGCGGTGCAAGTGTGCCCTAAGAAAAACTCGATTTGAGACATGGCACGCGGTGGCTATAGCCTCAGCCCAAAACTTCCGCGTGTAGAGTACTCATCAAGCATCGTCCTGGCCATCTCGACCAAGGTACGGTTCTTCCTCTCCACAACGCCATTTTGTGTGGGACGTGCGGAGAGAGAACTGGTGCTCTACACCTGTCTCACCACAGAAACTCTCAAGTAGGAATTCTTGAACTCCGTGCCATTGTCACTGCGGATCGCTCGTAAGGCACCCGGGAGCTCAACAGAAAGCCTACTGAAAAGACCTCGGAAATGTGAAAACGTCTCATCCTTCGAGGCTAAGAAAAACACCCAAGAATACCTCGAGAAGTCATCGACCACAACAAGAACATACCACTTCCCTCCTGCTGACTGCACTCGAGCTGGTCCAACTGTGTCCATGTGGAGCAGCTGTCCCGGTGCATCGGTCATAGTACTGTGACCGGAGGGTGAGAGCGGCAACCATCTTGCCGTGCCGGCATGGAGCGCAAACAAGATCTTTGACCATCTTGAGTTTCGGCAGACCACGAATGAGATCGTGGCCGCTAACTCGGGTCAAATGGTCAAATCCAATATGACCAAGTCTCCTATGCCAGAAAGGAAGGTCGCGGGACTCAGAAGCAACTAAACACCTGAGAGGATCACCAGAAGACTCAGAAAAATCAGCACGAAAGATCCTCCCATAACGAGAAATCCCGCAAACCAGACTACCCGAAGAATCAAGAATTTTGCAAGTTTTTCTTAAAGCTCACCTCGAAACCGTCATCGGTAAGCTGAGAAACGAAAGCAAATTGTACTGCAGCTTACTAACCAAGGCAACATCTTAAAAGAAAGAATCATTAACGCACAGTACCTTTGGCGATGACGCGCCCAGATGAAGCATCTCCGAAGGTGATCGTCTCATCACCTGGAGCGCGGGCTAGGGAGGAGAACCAACGGGAGTCTCCGGTCATATGACGAGAACAACCGGAGTCTACAAGCCAAACCTTCTCCTTCCCTACCCGGCGAACCTGAGTCAAACAGAGAGTAAAGTCTCAGTACTGGGGTAAATCAAGAGTGATTTTGGCACCCAATACTGAAAACATGAGCAGATGAAGTAGTCAAGCACGACTGACCTCTATCTACCCTACGCTCTCTGACTCAAAGAAGCAGAAGGTCTGTGAGCAGACCTGAAGCTGTTGCGGGGTCCGACTGCTACGGGAAGCGAGTCGGAACACCGGCAACACCTGATCACGCCGCGGTAGCTATCTCGACGGGGAAACGAGATGTACCCTCAGGACGGCGGAAGTCACGACCCGGAGCAGCATGAGGACGAAAACCAGAAGACTCAGAAAAACCAAGTCCTCGATGCTGCCCAAACCGTCAGAAGCAAACCTAGACCTCGTGCTAGTCTTAGGTGCACTCAGGATCTGGGGCTGACCCTGAATACGCCTAAGTGCCTCACGGTCTCTACGCGCATCCTGGCGCGCCTGAAGCATCGATCGAGTGCCATCCTTCTGACAGAAGGTGCAGTGGTACTTCACCTTCTGAGAGGTGGAAGTAGCACGGAGGCTTCGCCTTCTGAGAGGCCGAAGCAGCAGGTGGAATCACCTTGCTGTCAGAGATCCCTTGGACAAAGCCCGCTGATTTGAATTTGACCTCATCAGATCTGGGCTCACCTCGATCACACCTCCTACTATGGGTCGAGAATAGCAGGTGGATGCTTCCTCATATCCTCATAGAAATCATATCCTAGACCTTGATTGAACTTGCAAATCTTGGATTGGTCTAGAATAAGATTAAGCTTCTTCTTGCCGCCTACAAATCTCTCGAGAGTGTTCATAAGGTACTGACACTCCCGAAAGAGAGAGGTGCAAGAAGAGCAGGGGAAGAGGGAACAGCAGGAGGTAAGGGAGCAGATGAAGAACCAACAGCAGAGGAAGAATGGCTTGTGCACGCACCCGACTCTGAATGGACAGTCCTACTGCTAGCAGGTTGGTTCACGTCTAGGCGTCTCACCTTACCCTGGGGCTTCTCCCCCTCCTCAGCAATCACATCACAACAGATTGTGGCTTCTCTAGTAGTCCTTAGTTAGCTTCACACATTTTTCCAATGCAATCAAGTCAATTTTAGTTTATCACAATGCATGGTGAGCTAACAGGGTCCTTAGAAGCATAATGAGCCATTTCTATTTGGTCAATCATTTCTTGAAACTGTTGGAACAGATTCAAGTTCAGCAGTTAACTTAGGACAGTTCAACATGAATCAATGGCTCAAGTAAAAGCAAACTCAGCAATTTTATGATCTGCCCGTTTTAGGTTCATCTTCAATTATTGCAATTTTCACAAGACTCGGGCAGATCAAGGAGCATGGTATAATCCTCTAAGCATGTCCTTATCCTCACATGAGGTGGGAGAAGTAGTCTCATCAGTAGTAGATGAAGTAGAGCATCCTACTCATCTAACTCAGCAAGCAGACTAACATTCTCCACCTTAACATATCAAGCTCGGAGGACACTATCATGCGAGGTCCTTAATTTCTCCATCACCCAGCAAAGCAGAGCATGTATCACAGTCGTCACTAGAGGGAGCAGATGTAAGAGCAATAATCTCTAGTGACACTATCTACTTCCTTCTCTAACTCAGTACACCTAGCCCTAGCTCTAGCATGAAAACCACCTAGCTTAAGAAAAGCATGATTGAGCTGGTCGTAGGTGGGACATACCTCGTCCGAGTACAGCTCGCTGTCGCTGAGTTCGCCCTCGAGGGCCATGAAGCACATGCCGGAGAAGTCGTCGCCGCCATCCTTGGGCTCTTGGTCACCCGTCCCGTCGTCGTCGCTCCATCCCTCCACCTCGCTGAGGTCGAGGTCGTCGAAGGCGGTGAGGACGCGGTGGAAGAGCTTCTTGGCCTTCCCGAAGTTGCGGAACTTCTTCTTTCCCGGCGTCTGAGCTGGAGGCTTCTTGTTGCGGTTCTTGTCGGTGTAGTCGTTCTTGCCCGAACCGCCGTAGTCGTTCTTGCCCTTCTCCAGCTTGGGGCAGTTTGCCCGAATGTGGTTGGGGCCACCACACTCGAAGCAAATCACGGGTCCTCCTCTCTTTCTGTCCCTCCTCCTTGTAAGCATGGGAAAACTTCGAGCTAGGAGGGCCAGCTGTCATCCTCAAGCTGCTCTAACTGATCATCAGTTATGTCACAGAGAGCAGCAAGGGAGAAACCGCAAAGAATCAGAAGAGGACCAGAAGCGAACTGGGATCGGTGACCAAGCCATCGACTGTGACTTCGACTACGAGAGACAACGTCAATCTCGTGAGTCTTGAGGCGCGAGTACAGCGCGTCAAGAGTCAAGTCGAGAGGTCTGTGTGTCTTGATGGTGTCACCTTCATCTCCCAAACGCGATCGAGTGCAGCGAGCATCTGACGAGCGTTGTCCGAGTCGGGGTATGTGAGACCGACCGCTCGGAGGTTGCTCAAGATCTTGTGAAAACGCGCAAAGCACTCATCAAGGGACTCGCCAGCGAGCATTTCAAACTTGTTGTAATCTCGCTTGAACTGGTCCTGTCGAACCGTCTTGATCTGGGGTGCCCTCATGGTAAGCACGAGGGTCTCCCAATGTCGAAGCCGACGTGAGGTGAGAATGCGGTCAAACTCGCTACGACTCAACCCTTGGATGATGTTCCTTGCCTTTGCATTCGCCTCAACATCGGGCATATTCGCCACATTGATGTTCTCATCGGCAGGAACAAGATAGCGAACCTTGACCTTCCTCTAGATAGCGTATCCTTGTGCCTGGATGTAGGTCTCCATCCGGCTTTCCAAAATGGAAAATCAACGCCATCAAAGATTGAAGGCTTGGTCGAGTACTTGTCCGTCGCCATGGCTCTTGAGACCGGTTAAGATCTATGAATTAGAGCTAACCGGCTCTGATACCAATTGTTGGATCGAAATTGGCGACAGAGGGGAGTGAATGTCGCTTACAAAATAAATCGCCCCCACGTAATCTCCCGAAAATAAGCAGCCAGACAAACACTTGAAAAATCTACTGCCAACAAGCTTTAGAGAGAGAGAGAGACCTTGATACTTAACTTGGCTAAGATTAAATTTCTTGGTTAATAGCCAACTGCAGATCAACTAGAGGAGAATAGATATGACCCGAATACCAAATCTAAAGCAAAAAGAAGCAGCGAGAAGAGGCTCCATTCAGTTGAACAAACTAAGAACCAAGCATGCAGCTGTAAATAAAGCAGAAAAAGGACTGCATACTGAACACCTCCACCAACCAGCTTCAACGGAAAGCAGGCAGCACACACAACAAGCAAAACCAAAAGCACACAAGAATCTCAACTGCCAAACTGCAGCAGTACTTAATCCAAAATTACTCCTTGTTTTTACTGCTGGCCGAAAAACTGGAATAGTCCTGACAAGAAGCTATACTGCAAGGATAACCAAAAAAACTCACCAAACAATTAATGAAGAGCTCTCGGCAAGAAGCCAAAAAGAGACTTAAACACACAAAAGATGGTGATTTTTTTAATCAAGAAAAGTACACTGGAAGCATTCTTCTTCAGGAAGTAAACATCAAATGCCAAGACAAAGTAAATGTCTACCGACCAAAGCTAATCACAAGAGGTCCAAACTGAATAAAGATTCTATGCTGTCGGCCAAGTGATGTACTACTACCATACACAAGTGGATGCAAGAACTCAGATTAAGCAGTACAGAATAGATAAAGCAGAGCTGACCGAATGCTCATAAATCAGAGAAAAAGAAAAAAACAGAGCATTCAAGGAGGAACAGGGAACACAGTCAAGACACAGAAAATAAAGAACAAGAGCAAGAACGGATAGACAGGAGACCATAGCAACTCAAATAAAATCTCTCATATTGATTTAGAGGAAGAGAGATACGCGATTACAAAGAGTTGATTTACAGCCTTCTCAACCCAAATAAGAGCACACACACTCAAGAACACATCCTCAACATCCCCATACGCAACTAGGATTTGAGGTGCTCATTTCATTGCATGGAGATATCCAAATAAAACCCTAACTCTTACACTCACTCTCTCAATTTCAGCACAACCTCTCCTCTCCTTTTATAGCCTTCCACTAATGGGTTTACATATGCTTTACCCATTAGGTCACCACCTACTCGATGCTTTATCCAAACCCGCTTCCTTTAGTGCAGCTTTGCGTTTTTACCGAAACGCCCCTCGCGCACCTTCCAGGAAGCTTCCTCCTTTCTTGCCTTGCAAGCCTCGCAGCCACCTCGAGCCCCCGCCGTCTTCGACACCTCCCGACCGTTCTGACCTCAGCGCCACCTGCGCCTAGTCCGGTCCACCGTGTCTCGCCACGACTCCACCTCGACGTCCTGCAACCAACACAGACAAGAAACAAATCACATAGCACCGCTCGACACAAAGTAACCAAATACAATCATCAGAAAGATACTCAAAGCCCAAAACGATCGAAGCGAAAATAAACGTCCTAAACACGTCCGACCGCTTTTGACCAAGTCCGACCGAATCCATTGCACCACGCAACGACATGGTCCGAACCACCCAAACCAAACTCGACTTTCCTAAACTGATGTCAATTACTCATCACACACATGGGGTCACGACCACAGGGCCTCTCATAAACTCTTCGACAAGATGGAAGAATATGCCAGGGCGGAGGAGGACGCACGACGGCGCAAGGGTGATGACTCCGATGCTGAGAAAGCGGAGAACCTGTCGAGGAATGAAGGTTCGTCGACGAAAGAGGGCTCCTCGAAGGATAAGCACAGGCAAGATCCCTCGAAGGTCACCCTCGAGCACAAGGACGCTAAGCACAAGGACTCGACAGGCGACAGGTCCAGCAGCGGCCAACGTAAATCCCAGCAGAAAGCCCGTTGTGTCTTTGATATCGAGGCCGGCTCTGAAGACAACGTCCCCGCCGGTAGTGGTCGAGGTCATCGAGGCCGGGGCGGGGGCGCAGCCGGGGCCGTGACGATAGGCCCCGGGCAGAACAAGAAGACCAGTTCTACGGCCTGTGGTGTGAGGTGAATGGCCGAGGTGGCCACAACACGCGGATATGCACTACCATCGCGACGCTCCACCAGAGCGTCGATAGGGATAGTGCCCTGGAAGCGGGGCCGCCCATCGTGGCTCACGTGCAGTAGCCCAAGAGGGCCCCCGAGGATTCAGGCCTAGGGGTAGCAGCCTCAGGAGGGTCCCTTGCAGATTCAAGCTCACGTGTAGCAGCCCCAGGATGGCCCCCTGCGGATTCAGGCCCTGGAGGGAGCCTAGCGCCGAGTTATCAACGTCATCTCCGGAGGCTCCTCGCTGGAGTTTCCCTCGGCACGGCAGCAGAAGGCCTACGCGCGGAGGCAACACCATGTGGCGGCATACCCGATGCAAGCACCGCCGGAATGGGCGCAGCATGAAATCACTTTCATGCCCGCTGACGCCAAGGGCATGGAGTTCCCTCACCAAGACCCCCTGGTCATCCAGGCCGCCATCGCAGGATGTGACATCAAGCTCCGCGAATGTATTGTTGCAGCGGCCTTTGACCAGATGGGGATTCCTCAGAGTCGCTTAGGCCCCCCGGAAATCCCATCGCAGGGCTTCAGAGGTCAGCCGCTGAGGGCGTTGGACCAGATATGCCTGCAAGGCTCCTTCGGCTAGCATGACAACGTCAGGAGTGAGGACATCACCTTCGACGTCGTCGACATCCCATATCCATACAACGCCATTTGGGGCGCCCAACCCTCAACTCCTTCGGGACAGTTCCACACCACGGCTTTCTATGCATGAAGCTCCCGGGCCCGCACAGTATCATCACTACCTACGGCGATCAGGACATCGCCCAACGCATAGAGCTTGGTGCTCGAGGCCCTCACCGCAAGGACCACCGAGACTCGTAGGGCCGACACGACAGTGGTCGCCCCTGCACCAGAGGCTCCCCACAGTGGTCGCTCCAGCACCAGAGGCTTCCCTCGTGCTCATGTAATCCCCGTGGTTAGTATCCTGCTCTTTGTAATCGCTTACCCACACAAATGGGAGATCAATAAAAGTCCATCGTTTGTAAAATCTGTCTCATTCTGTACAAAGACACGCGGTCTCCGCGCGCACTCTCTATGAGTATAAACAAGACACGCGGTCTCTGCGCGCACTCTTCGTGAGTATAAACAAAGACACGCAGCCTCCGTGTGCACTCTCCGTGAGTATGAACAAAGACACACGGTCTCCGTGCGCACTCTCTATGAGTATAAACAAAGACACGCGCCTCCACGCGCACTCTCCATGAGTATAAACAAAGACACGCAGCCTCCGCGTGCACTCTCCGTGAGTATAAACAAAGACATGCGGCCACCGCGCACACTCTTCGTGAGTATAAAATAAGACACGTGGGGGATGCCTCCGCGTGCACTCTACGGAGTATAAAAAACATGCGCAAATGAGAGTTCTCGTGCGCACTCTACAGAGTATAAAAAAGATGCGCGAATGAGAGTTCTCGTGTACACTCTACGGAGTATAAAAAAGATGTGCAAATGAGAGTTCTCGTGCGCACTCTACGGAGTATAAAAAAGACGCAGCAGAGGCTCACCTCTGTGCGTAGTCTACGGAGTATAAAAAAGACGCAGCAGAGGCTCGCCTCTGTGCACACTCTACGGAGTATAAAAAAGACACGCGAATGAGAGTTCTCGTGCACACTCTACGGAGTTTAAAAAAGGCGCAGTAGAGGCTCGCCTCTGCGCGCACTCTACGGAGTATAAAATTGACGTAGCAGAGGCTCGCCTCTGCGCGCACTCTACGGAGTATAAAATTGACGTAGCAGAGGCTCGCCTCTGCGCGCACTCTACGGAGTATAAATAAGATGTAGTAGAGGCTCGCCTCTGCGCGCACTCTGCGGAGTATAAATAAGATGCGCAAATGTTATCCTCATGCGCTCACGGAAATAAGCATGGAACATGTGGAAGCCGTTCCAGTGTACGCGCGCGGGATGCGCCTGCTCAGCCGGGATTGGTAGGACTTCATTTCCTCCAAGCTTAGTGCGAGAAACCTCGACTAGGCGCCAGCTTCGCTACCACCACTTCAAAAGGTAGGGGACGGACGCGCTCGCACGTCTACCTCAACTAGGCGCCAACTCCGCTGTCACCGCTTCAAAGGGTAAGGGATGGAGCGCTCACGCGTCTACCTCGACTAGGCGCCAGCTCCACTGCCACCGCTTCGAAGGGTAGGGGACGGAGCGCTCGCGTGTCTACCTCAAAAAGGCGCCAGCTCCGCTGCCACTGCTTCGAAGGTAGGGGACGGAGCGCTCACGCGTCTACCTCGATTAGGCGCCAGCTCCGATGCCACAGCTTCGAACGGTAGGGGATGGAGCGCTCGTGCACCTACCTCGAAAAGGTGCCAGCTCCGCTGCCACCGCTTTGAAGGGTAGGGGATGAAGCGCTCGCGCGTCTACCTCGACTAGGTGCCAGCTCCGCTGCCACCACTTCGAAGGGTAGGGGACGGAGCGCTCGTGCATCCACCTCGACTAGGCACCAGCTCCACCGCCACCGCTTCGAGGGGTGGGGGACAGAGCACGGACGGAGCGCTCGCACGTCTACTTCGCCCAGTACGTTCCGGCATCCACGAACCTCTAGGCCCTACCAGTCGGTCGGAGCCAGACGCAAGGGTAAAAAGCGACGGGGCATATACTCCAACCAATCTTTATTGCATTCACGAAAGAATGTTCACAAAGGCATCCGCCGATCACATCTCCGAAGATCTAACATACAAGCATCCTCGGGCATCCGGGATCACTACTCGTCCGGCTCCACCTTGATGTACTCCCGAGCTGGAGCCTTGCTCGCCGAAGTCCGGGTCGCCCAAAAGTCCAACGAGTCCTCAGCCCACCGCCAGTGCCGAAGATGACGCCGGGTTATGACATCAGAAACTAGCAACCGGTCCCTATTAAGCAGCTGCTCGGAGTATAGCGATACATGCGGTCAGAACATAGGGGCAATTTCCACTCTATTCATAGAAAAGAGGGCGCGTACATTACAACACACGCCTACACACAAGAACTCCAGCATCACACCTGTGGGTTCGCGCCATGCCTCGAGGCGGCGGCACCACCTTCGTCACACCGTGGACTTCATCAAGCCATTGGCCGAAGATCCCCTCACCGTACATGTCTGTCCTAACTCTACCTTCGCCGCGGCCTCCCCGATGTAGTCTCAGATTCGCTCATGGAAACCCAGACGGCGGGATGAACTGCGCGCACAGTACCTGACATCACCCCGGCACGGGCCGGCATTTCTAGTTGGGGGTCAGCCAACCCGTCGACATGCTGGCAGCCCTGGTGCCGGAGCAGCGCACAGGCTAGGCATGAAGTTACGTAGGAGCAGTGGTTGCCAAAGGACTTTGCGGCATTGAGAGTAAGATTGGAAGCCTCCCCGATTTGACGAAGTGTCCGTGACAGCTCTTCGGGGCCGAAGGACCGAGGTGGCACTTCGGCGACAAGGTCTCCAAGGGTGCCTTCTAAGGCCAGCATGGCATCCCATGCTGTCACCGAGGCATCGCCCAGAGTCCAGTCCCACTCCCCAAGAGACGCAGTAAGCCGGCCTCTCTCCTCCTCCAACGCAGCGATTTGCTGGAGCAAGCCGTCACATTCCTCGGTGACCGCTCGCTGTGCCGCCTCGGCGACCGCTCGCTGCGCCGACGTCGTGAGCGCCTTGGTGTCCGAAATCGCCTGCGTACGCTCTGCCTCCAGGAGTCGGATGCGGTCACCCTTGGTGGAGTGGGCCTCCTCGGCCGCACGCAGGGCCTCTTTGGCAGCACGCAGTCGGTCCTCTGACACCCCCCGCTCACGAGCGTGAGTAGCTTGCAACGCCCGGCCAAGGGCGAGAGTGCACAACGCAGCGGTCAGCGAATTCCTAAATGACGGCGCACACCGTCAAAAGTCCAGTACTCACCCCCATCTCCAAGGCCTCTAGCGCGCCTCCCAAGAGCTCCAACCCACACGTCAGCAATGCCTGGCAATCCAGGTTCGCGACTGCCATGTCCGCGGCCCCCGCCATGCCCGCAGCACCTCCAGCTGAGGGACGAAGTCTGCCAAGCCCGGTCGCGTGGCCTCCGTGGCGACATTGCGAGCGTCCGGGCGTCAATGTCACCAATGTAACGCCCCCGCCTCCCGAAGATTGCCCACGCCCGGGGGACCGTGCCTCTGCCAAGGCCAAAAGATAGTAGTTAGGGCCTTATGGAAGCCCCACAGGATAGTACGGACCCAACCTTACCTTCGGCACTAATTGGCGGGCCCTACTGGAGTGTCCCTCAGCCTCAGAGGGAACCGCAGGAGTACTAGTGCCCCCTGAAGAAGCCGGCTCCCTGGGCCAGGGGGCCTCAGTGTCGGAGTCTGACTCCAACAGGCTCCTGACCCGGTCACCGTTGCCTCGGAGCGAGCTGCAGGAATACCAGGAGGGGGAGACTCGGTGTCGGAGTCGGACTCTAGCAGGCTCCTGACCCGGGTCACCACAGTGATCCCCCTCTTCAGATGCACGAGCGAATGCGCGCGTGGCTGCTTCGCTTTTCGGAGACCTGGGCAAGAACTCCTCCACCTTGGCAGCCGGCGCAGGTGGCAACGCTTCGCCCTCCTCGTTGTCTACACCGCACCCTTGGCCCACGGTGCCACCCAGGGGCTCCTCGCTTGGAACCGCCTTCCGTACCCACCTCAAGGTCCGAATCGGCATACTTTGCCGAGTCAAAGTCGACGTCCATCAGGCGATAACCCTCGACAGAGCTCGCGGAAGTGGCGGCCGCTGGGACGGGCATCATCGTGAGGGACCGGGCACTCCGCCAAGAGGGCGACCTCTTACCCTTGCCATCGCCGTCGCGGCAGCGAGCTTGACTAGGATTGGGGATGGTGCGCGCCAACATGGGAACGCCCAGGGCTTCGTACACACAGTATCTGCCCTAGGTTCGCTGCTTTGATTACGGTTAATCGCAGGTCATGTTCCTTGGTCGCATACGGCCCGAAGAAGACCATCACTACGCGTTCCGCGTCTTCCGTCGCGAGCCCTGCTTGAAAAAGCAGGGAGGGATAAGGACAAGCACTGCAAGGAAAGGCAGGGAAACCTACGCAAAAACTATGAGAATTGGAGGGCGTCGGCAGTGATGATACAAACGGCCGAACCCCGTCGCGCCGAAGGCCCCAACCTGGAGGCGCCACCCATTGGCAAGCGGCGTCACGCCATACATGACGAAACTCCTCAGCGAGGTCACGCATGTTGAACCGAAGACTGATCCCCACGAGTCTCCGGGCCCTCCGCCTATCCTCGTCGTCGATCGTCACACCCGACGAGGTGTTGAACGATATCGGCCGACCCGTGCACGTGAGGCCGCTGCTAAACGCCACGTGGAGGTAAAACATTTTTTACGTTTCGAGTTACAATATATCCCTTGAAA